>JAAKFY010000013.1:40314964-40402464 GCA_011823955.1 Dissostichus mawsoni
TGCATTTATAGAAATGAGATGTCCTTCAAGATAGACATCGATGTCCGGGTCACTACCGGAGGATCGAGGAGTCGACATTTAGAGAAGTGAGAAACGGCTAATTTTAGAGGATTTATATGTGTCGCCTAAAGAGACTTGACACGTCTGAGGCCGTCCGGGCACCTGCTCATCACTGCACGCAGTTTCATTATTATTATTATAGAGACCAGAGGAAACACACCTTTACCTTGAATACAAATTAAACTTTTCTCTAAAACATGTGGGATCAGCTAAATATAAAACTCAGTGATAGTAGTTTCTACACTTTTTGATGTTTATCACAACCCTCCTGTTATATTTGTTTCTTGTAACAGCAATAATATTCGTGGGTCAATTTGACCCAGTGCATGTTTAATTATCCAAAAATGGTCAGAAGCCCCAAAATCCTTTTTTTTTTGTACATAGTTTGTACCTTTTATTACTATCAATGAAATCAATATTTAGTGCAATTGTGTTATTCACCTCTCACAGATCATGGTTCCATTAGAATAAGTCACTCGTTTTTCACAAAACATTTACATTCAAACACATTTTTCTATTTTATTTTTTACATTGGAAAAACCTTGATATAAAATACATTAGTTTTGCATAACATAACATTTTTGAAATTACTTTTAAAATTATCCAACTTTTTCCTATTGGTTGATGTTGATAAATAGAGACGAGACACCTCTTCTGTTCAGGGTCAAATTGACCCGTTCACTTAGAATCAAGCCAAATGAGTCATAAGGATTTGTAATGAAAGTATTTCATTGTAACAGCAATTAAGAAGTGTGTGTGTGTGTGTGTGTGTGTGGTGTGTGTGTGTGTGTGTGTGTGGTGTGTGTGTGTGTGTGTGTGTGTGTGTGTGTGTTCGAGTGGGGTAGTGTGTCCCCTTCTAGCCTCCACTTTCACTGCCAGGTGCGGGGTGTCTGTCTGTCTGTCTGTCTGTCTGTCTGTCTGTCTGTCTGTCTGTCTGGAAAATTACGATATATATACCGTATATCCCATTTGAGCCCTCTGACCCCTTCTAGCCTCCACTTTCACTGGTGTGTGTGTGTCTGTGTCTGTGTCTGTGTGTGTGGTGTGTGTGTGTGTGTGTGTGTGTGTGGTGTGTGTGTGTGTGTGTGTGTGTGTGTGTGCGTGCGTGTGTGTGTGTGTGTGTGTGTGTGTGTGTGTGTGTGTGTACATTTCTGACCCCTTTTAGCCTCCACTTTCACTGCCGGGTCAGATTGACCCGAATACCATCTCTGTGATATAGACATGTAGGGGGGGGTTCCAAATGCATGACATTAACCATTTTCATTTTACTTGTTTATTGCACTAATTAAGGTAAGTAGAAGAAGTTTCATACAAAAAAAATACTTGAAAGTATTTTACGTAGATTTTCAAACGGGTCAATTTGACCCTGAATGTAACAGGAGGGTTAAGAGTTAAGATGTTGATTTTCACAGAGATTAAATCAGATGAATGTTTTGTGTCTGTGTGTGAGACAGATGTGTGTGAGACGGTGAACACGCTGAACTGATTTCAGAAGCTGATCTGCAGTCAGTTTCTGTCGTCAGGAAAGACCCTTAGACCTGCAGAGGAACCAGAGACACTGAGGAGAGACCCTCAGACCTTCAGAGGAACCAGAGACGCTGAGGAGAGACTCTCAGACCTGCAGAGGAACCAGAGACACTGAGGAGAGACTCTCAGACCTGCAGAGGAACCAGAGACACTGAGGAGAGACTCTCAGACCTGCAGAGGAACCAGAGACACTGAGGAGAGACTCTTAGACCTGCAGAGGAACCAGAGATACTGAGGAACCATCAGAAGAGAACGCAAAACCAGCATAGAGAGGTTCAGTGAATGTGGTTCTGAAGGTGTGGATGTGGATCAGTGTGTCAGAGGAACGCTGTAGAAGGAGAGAGAGCCAGCAGGATGATCCAGATACACTGCTACTCTACCAGAGGAGGAGGAGGAGGTGATGCTTGTTGCGCTGTTATTGTGCCAGACATAGTAACGACCATCATCAGAGCAGTTCAGACTCCAGGACTGATCATTCCTTCCAAACGCACAGTCCTCTCTGTCCTCTCCTGCTGATTCCTCTGTAAGTCATTGATATATAAACCCTTACGCTCCACTCGACCTCCCAGTAACAGCGACCAGTCAGAGCTTCTCTACACATCAGCTGTTCCAAGCAGTCAAACCTCTCTGGACGATCAGGATATGGCTGCTCCTCCTCTACACGTGTCACCGTCTTGTTGTTGTCAGACAGTTTGAGTTTCCTGTGTGCTGTGTTTGAGTCCAGCTCCAGTTCACAGGCATCTGATGGAGAGAACAGCTGCAGGTTATCATCTGTTCATTTATTAACTACTTTACTGACAATCACTGACAGGAAATCATTCAGACTGACGTCTCATATTCACTGAATGTTGTCTAACAACCTGATCTTCATCAGTAGGTGATCCATCAATGATCTCAGACCTAACACTTATTATTGTAAAATAAGAGATAAGCAAAGGGAAACAGCATCAGCGTTCAGCTGTTGATATACTGTCACTATCCAAAGAGTCTCATGTGAAGAAGCTTTCACAGGAACATGTTTTAATGATATTACAGTTTCAGTTGCTAACACACTAAAATCTCACATAAAGCATAATCAGTTAAACTCACACTCAAAGAGCCAAACCTGAGCTCAAAACTCTGAACACATTTTCAGATCTGCACCCAACTTTGCACTTTTTGCAAAACACTGCACACGGTTCTCTAAGTAAGACACAGAAATCTGACATATTCACTATTTTCCCATTTTCAAAACACTGCCATGAAACATGCTACACACATGAACCATTAATAAATACACATGTCACATGACCATAAAGACTGAACTGCTTTACTGTTGACTCAGCAATCAGGATGGAAGCACTAGAACAAGACTTCACGTAAGAACTGTTTACAACAACAATGGATATATGGAGGAGAGAGAGAGAGAGAGAGAGAGAGAGAGAGAGAGGAGGATAAGAGAGAGAGGGAGGATAAGAGGGAGAGAGGATGAGAGAGAGAGGGAGGATAAGAGAGGGAGAGAGAGGATGAACTGAAGTCAGATGGAGAGTAATCTGCAGCATTTGGCCTGAGGTCAGACCCAGTGAGGAGGTGAGGTCAGACCCAGTGAGGAGCTGAGGTCAGACCCAGTGAGGAGCTGAGGTCAGACCCAGTGAGGAGCTGAGGTCAGACCCAGTGAGGAGCTGAGGTCAGACCCAGTGAGGAGCTGAGGTCAGACCCAGTGAGGAGCTGAGGTCAGACCCAGTGAGGAGCTGAGGTCAGACCCAGTGAGGAGGTCAAATGCTGCCTGAGTATTTTTCTCTCCTCTGTCTTTTAAAAAAATATTTTTGTATTTCTTTTCCTCAAAGTTTTTCTTTCCATTTCCTGTTTTTGACAGAAGCGTCATTTTGGTTTCCACATCTGTAACTATGTGCTGTGCGTCAATGCAGCACCTTTTCTCTTTTGGAGGAAACTAAAAGTAAAGAACAGTATCTTTGTGTCTCTGCACATGTTTCTGTAGACTTGAACAGTCTTTAGATGCAGAGTTCTCTACAGAGACCATAACAGATGAGAGTGCTTCATCTGAAGCTACACACTGTGGAGCTTCAGATGAAGCTCCACAGTGTGTAGCTGGACACAGAGGGGGTTTCTGAATGTCGAGTAAAGCTGCTCCAGAGCCACTATTTCAAGCATACTACATCATCGAGTGCCGCCGAAGGACTGTTCCAATGTCCAGCATACTTGGAATTCTACCGAGCCGGCGTACTTCGTTTGGAGAAATTTCGAGGCTGCACATGTGTAGACTCCGCGGTCTTAAAATCCCCACAATGCTTTGCGCACGGACCAATTTCCCCAAATCTGTGGCGGAAAATGTAAGGCGGGGCCTCTCATGTGACGCACACCTGCACACTTGCTCGCCTGTTCCACTCTTTGTTTTCCGAATGCCAGGAAGTATTCTTGCCTCGCTTCTGAAGCAAGACGCTCGGAAGACATGTGCTACCAAGCAAGCGTACTCGACATTGAGAAACACCTCTGTTTCCAGCTCCACAGTGTGTAGCTTCAGATGAAGCTCCACAGTGTGTAGCTTCAGATGAAGCTCCACAGTGTGTAGCTTCAGATGAAGCACCACAGTGTGTAGCTTCAGATGAAGCTCCACAGTGTGTAGCTTCAGATGAAGCACCACAGTGTGTAGCTTCAGATGAAGCTCCACGGTGTGTAGCTGGAAAACAGAGTCTTGTCCTGTCAGTGAAGTGAGAGCCATTTGGGGCAGCAGTTAGCTCCTGGTGAGTGTTTCTGGAGTTCTGCTGCAGGGCTTCATTCTGCAGGATATATCACGGGTTTTGCACTTTGTGTGAATTGTGTTTAATGTTCTGAGAAAATAAGCCCTGCTTTCAAAAAGTGTGTTTTATCAAATGAAAGAAAGTGTAATGTGTAGTCCAATACTTGGAACAGGTAGAGGAACTGCCTGAATCTGCTTCTTGGTTATCATTTAGAGTAATAATAAAGACATGGTATTTATAAAGAACTTCTCCTGGTGCTCAGAGACGTTACTTTCAGTCTTCTTCTTAAATGCACAGGTGGACACCTGGTGAGTTTTATTTCTGCTTTGTGAGTTCTACTGTTAGTTTGAATATGTCACTGCCTCAATCTGCTGTTCCCCTTTAGTTCCTTTGTTACTCTTTGTATGCAGTAACCAGAGCCTGTGGGGTGAGCCAACCCACTCTCTTCAGTCTGCGTACAAATGACACGACTTTACACATTGGAAATGCGTGCAATAGATACACAGAAGTCCGATTTTGCGTGCATATGATACGCTAACCATTCCCATTGAGATCTGAGGCCGAGTTTTGCGTGCATATTATACGCCACGTTTCTTGCCTGCAGCACTTGTTTTTGTCCGGTCGGGTCTTGGTAGACCGGAAGCTGTGTGGTTCATAAAAAATGTTCTTACTCAATACCAAGCCACGATTATTGTTTTTATTTTAAATCGTATAATTTCCGACTTTTTTTTGCCGTCTGTGAGGAAAAGAAATGGCTCAGAGCTTCAGAATAATGAAATCTGTATTATTTAATCTTTTTTTCCTTCTAATTTGTTATTCTTTTCTAAATAACACACTATTATTTACTCAACAATAACACACAATTATCCTTGTTTTTTATTTATTCGTTTAATTCTATAATCTTGGGCTTTTTAGCCGTTCCTCAGGAACTGCATTTCAAAATAAAGTCACCGGAAACAGACGTAGGCCTATAAGGGACATTTCGAGACTCATTGCGATACCCACTGAACTGATTACCCAAGATCCTTAGCCGCAATGCACTTTGGGATATGATGTTTGCAATATGTGACCTGCTCCATCGAAATCAGTCGCATTGACCCGAAGACACATTTGAGTTGTATACACTGTTGGAAAGAGGAGATTCCGGCTTTCTAATGATATCAGGATTGTTTTTGTGCTCCAAATATTAAGCAAAATATGTCACATTATATAATGACTGTCACCGAGTCATCATGTTGAGAAAAAGGCCTTCAAAGTGTCCTCTTCTCTGGAATCTATCGATCTGATGGTTATTAGCGGCTAACAAATGATCAAAATACTACGGAGGGAAGATATTTTCGTTTGGATTACTGGTCTGGGGGAAGCTCGTGTGTTGTGTGTGTGTGTGTGTGTTTGTGTATACGTGTGTGTGTGTGTTTGTGTATACGTGTGTGTGTGTGTGTGTGTGTGTGTGTGTGTGTGTGTTTGTGTTTGTGTAATTTTGCGTTTGTGTGTATTGTGAGTGTTTCCCGGGGAAAAACACTCACGAGAACACCAGCTGTTGTTGTGCCTGCTGGTCAAGTTACTCCGTTCTCCGCTTGTAATTATGCCGAAGCTTCAAAGTTGTATTTATCATCTGAATTTGCCGAAACAAGTTTAATATTCTGAAAGCCGAGACTTTGTTTAATTGAAATCAGATGAAAACAAACTGTAACGGACCCTGCCGTGTTCTCTATGATTACTACACGCCTTACATTCATAATGTCAGCGGAGGGAGGGGGGGCGGCGTGTGGAAGAGCAGAGTGGCGAGGGAGAGCTGTCATCTTCCCTTTACAAGCTTCAAACATGTATTTATCGTGTGATTTTGGAAATAAAAGGTTCATATTCTGAAAGCCAAGACTTTATTTATTTAAAATCAAACAAAACAGCCGAACCCCGAAAAACTATTTTTTTTACACAAATCCACGTTTATTTTGAAATGAGCCGTTGCGACTTCCGACTGATTACGATAGAGCGGGTCACATATGATATCCGAAAACATTTCAGAGTTTAGGATGGCCGAAGACACTACACTACCCATAATCCTCAGCTATCGTTTGGGACTACAGTCCCGTTGACAAACCCCGTGATTAATCTTCAAGCTCTGGGATTGGATGTTGGAGTGGCAGTGCGCCAAGGTTACGCCGAGCGTCAAACAGCTCTTTGAAATGGAACTAAACCACGGCAGACCATCCAAAACTGGACTCGAACGCCCCCCAGAACTACACATGCTGGCTATTGTGTTTCGCAAATGTTGCTGGGAATTGTAGTTTTAAAAGACGTTTTCGTTTTTCCCACAATTAGAATAGAATAGAATAGAATTGGGAGGGATGAAACCCTCTTTTAATGGCCACACATGCAGAGCACACAGCACACACAGTGACATTTGGCCTCTGCATTTAACCCATCCCAGTACCAGGAGTCTAGTACTAGAAGTTGCCAGTATTAAACTGTGTACACCCCTGGAGGTTTAGGCGATAGGAAACACATTGGTGTGTACAAATTTAAAACATGTAATTAATAAATGGGTGAAAATCGCTGTGTCCATAATGGGCAGCATTAATATATACCCACATGACAGCTCATTGTTACTTTGTAATTCTACTCCACTACAATTCAGAGGTTAACCTGGTATTTTTACTCCACTACATTTATTTTAGTTACTTTGCAGATTCTGATTAATGATGTGAAATATAAACAACCCTTAAAGCAGACTTTAGTTACACCTGAACTATGTTGAAGTTATTATGCAATGAATGAAAAACTTGGGTCACAGCTTCCTCAACAGTGCATTACAAGACATCTATCAATATGTGTGTATACCTCCACCATTAAACTGTCAAATTCTGCACATTTCTTATACTATCTACATACATAAGAGTATAATTAATGTGTATAATATCAGTTAAAATAAGTGCTTCAACATAGGCAGGAAAGCAATATATTAGACGTTAAGTACTTTGTCAGGCTTAATATTTATGTGTAGATATCCCAAAAGCTTTTTTCTTATTTAAAAGAAGACCTTAACCTAAAGTATTCTTTAATGTTTAAATAAAGGTTAATTAGTTTGTCTGTTTTGCACATCCTCATATTAATATCTTTGTACATCCGGCACTAAACTGTTTTATTGTAGAGATCACTTACAGTATCTTCTTGATTTTTATATTCTATATTTCTATCATTGACCTTCTACTTTCCCCCTATAGTATGTAGAGTATGTACTCTTAATATTTTTTCATCAAATAACATTATTCAACAAAAATAACATTATTCAACAAAAATACATTATTCAACAAAAATAACATTATTCAACAAAAATAATTCAATAACGTGCTTTAACCACTAGGCGGTGCACAGAAGGTACACACAGCATACTAAGTACACTTATGTATGTATAACATCTGAAGATGTGTAGTTTTATTCATGTTTTCACATAATTTTACAGGATATTGCTATACTATTTCTCATGTTTTACTTCTACACATTAATATCTGATTTGTAAAACATCACAGACAGAAAGGTATATCTGTCATTTAATGGTAAGCTATTGAAATTGATTCCATAGATGTGTCTCCCATCACCCAAAACCCCTGACTATTCTCTCAACTCAGTATTTACATTCTTATATTCAAAGAAAATCAGTAATATCTTTAAAAACTACAAGTCCTTTTCTATCAGCTGTGCACCGTTATGGTGTAAATATAACCTATCTACCAATTGGATCAAATATAAAAGTCAGCCGAATTAATGTTGATACTGCAAGGAGACGTATTGTGTGAAAAGAAATGAAAGATGTTGTTTAATTGCTGATATATTTATGATCCACGTCACATATTCAGTTTCCGGCATTTCTTCCAGTTTGTCTAGAAGTCTTCTAATCAGGGCTCTATAAATAAAGAACTACGGCAGATGTGTAATATTAATGCAGCCGAACCGTGTATTACAATGCCGTTATGTGATGACTTCCAAAGAGAAAAGCAAGCACACTCGGAATAAAGTATTATTTTCTTTTTTAAATGTTTTTCGGATTTCATATCGCATTAACACCATATCCCAGCGTGCATTGCGGCTAAACAATCCAATCACCGAGCTTCTAGCTGAGGATCTTGGGTAATCAGTTCAGTGGGTTTGTGGCGTGTATCGCAATGATGCTCGAAATGTCCCTTATAGGCCTACGTCTGTTTCCGGTGACTTTATTTTGAAATTCAGTTCCTGAGGAACGGCTAAAAAGCCCGAGATTATAGAATTAAACGAATAAATGAAAACAAGGATAATTGGTGTTATTGTTGAGTAAATAACGGTGTGTTATTTAGCAAAGAATAACAAATTAGAAGGAAAAAAAGATTTAAAAAATACAGATTTCATTATTCTGAAGCTCTGAGCGTATAATATGCACGCAAAACTTGGCCTCAGAACTCAATGGGAATGATTAGCGTATCATATGCACGCAACATCGGACTTCTGCGTATCTATTGCACGCATTTCCAATGTGTAAAGTCGTGTCATTTGTACGCAGACTGAAGCGAGTGGGTGGGGTGAGCGTACTGAGAACATTTCTGAACTGGTCTTTAGGAGCTGGAGCTGAATACATTTGAAAGTATGTTTATATTGACTAAATAGTAAACAACACAAATGAAGAACCTTGGATAGAGATTAAAAACCATCAGTTACAGTTACTCTTTTTTATAAGAAAATAAAACTGTACATTTTGTAATTAATAGTTCATCGTCTGCGTGGAAAGAAATAAAAAAGATAGAAGGTCAGGAAATAGAATTCCCTAAACATATAGAACTCTGGAATAACCCATGAATAACTTCCAAAGTCCCAGTCACACTGGCTGACGAGGACACATTGAGGAATTGTTCAATGATCAGAGTTTGTAAAGCTCAATACTTTCATTTCAGGAAGTAAAGAGTTAATATGGACTAAGAGACACCGAAGCTTTCAAATATTTGAAGTTTAAAAATTGGTTCACAGGAAATGTGGACGTTAAAAACAGAGTTTCAACTGAAGGGGAATTCTAAAAGCAAACATTAAAAATAGAACTTTAATCTGAGCGGTATATAATATCTGTATCAGTGCTGAGGACAATGGGGATTACTACATTTACACTAAGTGGAACAAAGACCTGGACGTAGAAGACGCTAAACTAAAATGGAAGGAATGCTTACAACTTACAAACGGAAATCTACGATTAACTCAATATCAATGACAAGAATGTCTTATAGTAGGGAGAAAATACACACATTTGAGAGCAGTTCCTCCGATAAATGTCTAAAATGTTTTACTGAGAGTGACTCCCTCATTTTGGAAATGTTATAAAATAAAAAAACTTGGGATGATATCCGAAATTGGCTGAAAACAAAAACGTGTATGCATCATTAATTTATAAGAAACGGATATATTACAAAACTGGTCAGTCTTTGTTTGTTTTGAACAACAGTGAAAAGAAGAATATTTCTGTTAAGAATTGTGTATTTATTGGTTCTGTTGGTTCTGTTGGTTCTGTGTTCACGTTTTGTGCTTCTGGATCTCATGTGCAGTGTAACCTGAGCAGCTCTGAGGAATCAAACTGAAAAACACACTCACACTTCCTCAGACCAGGTTTCAACCACTGCAGTCCACCATGGTCCATCCTGCAGGAAGAAACACAGTCAGGATCCACTGCATACACCTTCACTCATATCCACCATTACACAGAAGCAGAGTCCCTCAGTCAGTGACAGAGACACAGTCTGTCTGTCTGTCTCTGTCTGTCTGTCTGTCTGTCTGTCTGTCTGTCTGTCTGTCTGTCTGTCTGTCTGTCTGTCTGTCTGTCTGTCTGTCTGTCTGTCTGTCCGTCCGTCCGCCGTCCGTCCGTCCGTCCGTCGTCCGTCGTCCGTCCGTCCGTCCGTCCGTCCGTCCGTCCGTCTGTCTGTACCTGAGTGTCTCCAGTCTCCAGAGTGGACCCTCATGTCCAGCAGACAGCAGCTGCTCTCCTGAGTCTCCTGGATGATTGTAGCTCAGGTCCAGCTCTCTCAGATGGGAGGGGTTGGAGCTCAGAGCTGAAGCCAGAGAAACACAGCCTTCCTCTGTGACCAGACAGCCTGCCAGACTGAACACACACACACTTAGTTCCTCTGTTTTTCTCATTCCAGCAGTGATTATAAAATTGTTTAATGTAAGAAGACACAGAGATATCTGGAGGGGGGGGAAAGGTAGGAACAGCCGGCCTGTTTTTACCTGAGTGGTGATTTCTATAAGAACTTTGTTGATTCCTCTAACAAACACATTTGAGAATGAGTGGATCATCTTCGTCTTTTGTAGCAGAAAACCTTCAACCAAATATTGATGACCAACTCTGTGGTGGTATCATCAGATCTGCAGGTCTGCAGTAACATTTCTATAGCCTAATAGCTAAACATGCTTTTTACAGTCACCATTTTAACCAATGGGATTAAATGGACAATTAGTTGAACCGACATTACAACCCGAACCTATGTATTATTCTCTTTGGACTACAACAAGTTGAAATACAACTAATATGATCAAAGTTACTACATTAGCAAACAACTTCAGGATAACATTGCTGTCACGTTTAATACTGGATGATAGAAAGCGTCAACATTTTACTTGTTCCTCAGGTCCAGCTCAGACTAGAGGACCAATAGTCTGTTTAGCTTAGGAACCTTCCTAACCGAGTGAAATGACCCGGAAGTCCATAAGTGGCAGCCATGATAAGTGCCGTTCCAATTCTCTATGATAGGAAAGGAGGTTTCAAACTTCCTTTATAACCTCCTTTAGCTTAGGAACCACTGGACCTCCCTTTACGAAAGGAGAGGAGAAAATGCTGACCCACAATGCCTTGCAACCGCAGCATTTGCCGTCACACAACAGTCGGCCGTTTCGCGGAAACAACCGATTATGACCGAGAAATGATATCATGAAAGTTACGGTGCTTATTAAGCTTTTTCAAACGTATGTGGTAAGTTGCCAAAGTGCTTTGTTTTGAACGTTCATCAGTATTATAATCAAAAAGAGAAATATGAACGTTAGTTTTACTGAAATGATCAAATAAAGTCAACATCTCACAGTCTTTACTGAGCTGTGGGGTTTGTTCAACTTTAAAAGATGTCTGAATGGTGATATACACAGTGATAGATGTTAAGGACTAACCGTTATAATAAATACATTTGTATTGATTTTAAGATCTTTTCATACAATCATACGTATTGGGATCATTTGTATTAATGTGGACCGGAGGGAGAGGGAGACGAGCATCAGTTTCACTTTCCTTTTTATTTAAATTCCAGCTTTGGTCCTGAAGAATCTGTTTCTCTGTTGTCCACGTTCATAAAGCCTAAAGCAACAGCATCAGAGCACGGAGCAGAGTCTCTAGATGAGTTTACAGGAGTCCCTCGTTCTTATTATGCATCCATGTTGTAGTCCGCTGTATAGAGAACTGTAGTTTCCATAGTTTCCCCACAGCAGCAGACGCACATTCATGACGTCCGCTGGCGCATCAGAAACACGTCAGATAGTGAAAGTGCAGTCGGATTCTCAAAGCAGTCTCTTCTCCTAAGTCCTTTTGAATTCTCCTATCCACTATCCCTTAACCCCGTGACGTTTCACACAGAGGTCAAGGGATAGACGATAGGAGCAGATTTTTGGACTATTGGACCGCAACCCAGGAGCTGAGGACAGAGCTTCACAATTTCTCTGACAATGTACAAACACTAACATAATTAAATTAAAGGTCCATCCAATAGTTAATATGAAGTAATCAGGTGTTCAGATGGTCAACATTTTTAAACAGCTTTTCACTAACCTGAGAGTCTGCAGTTCACAGTGTGGACTCTCCAGTCCAGCAGACAGCAGCTTCACTCCTGAATCCTGCAGGTCGTTGTTACTCAGGTCCAGCTCTCTCAGACTAGAGGACTGGGAGCTGAGGACTGAGGACAGAGCTGCACAGCTTCTCTCTGACAGGTTACACTCAGTCTGAAGAGGAATCAGTACAGAAGAAATCAATTACACTTGTATTTTTTCTGATTAAATAATAAATACATTTCATCTGGATAGTTATGTGTTCACCTACAGAGCTTTGTTGGAGGCTTTGACCACTGGCAGCAGCCTCAGAAGAGCCTCCTCTGAAGCAGAGTATTTCTTCAGGTCAAACACGTCCAGATCTTCTCTGATGACAGTAAGATGAAGACCAGAGCTGACCACTGAGCAGGAGAGAGATTCTCTTCAGAGAGACGTCCTGATCTCAGGGACTGTTGGATCTGCTCCACTAGAGAACGATCATTCAGTTCATTCAGACAGTGGAACAGGTTGATGCTTCTCTCTGGAGACAGATCCTCATCATCTTCTTCTTGATGTACTGGACTGTTTCCTCTTCAGTCCTGAGTCACTTCCTGTCTGTGTCAGCAGGCCTCGTAGGAGTTTCTGATTGGTCTGCAGTGAAAGACCCAGGAGGAAGCGGAGGAACAAGTCCAGGTGTCCGTTTGGACTCTGTAAGGCCTGGTCCACAGCACTCTGGTAGAGATTTGTTAGTGTAGGTTTGACTTTAGGCTTCTTGGAGGTTGATGGTTCTTCTGACAGCAGGTTGACTCCAGAGTCGATGAAGGTCAGATGGACATGAAGAGCAGCCAGAAACTCCTGAACGCTCAGATGGACGAAGCAGAACACCTTGTCCTGGTACAGTCCTCTCTCCTCTCTAAAGACCTGTGTGAACACTCCTGAGTACACTGAGGCTGCTCTGATATCGATGCCACACTCTGTCAGGTCGGACTCATAGAAGATCAGGTTGCCTTTCTGCAGCTGCTCAAAAGCCAGTTTTCCCAGAGACTCCATCATCTTCCTGTCTCTGGACTCCAGTGTGGATCAGTCTCAGCTCCTCCATGATACTTGATGTTCTTCACTTTGGACTGAACCACCAGGAAGTGGATGTACATCTCAGTCAGGGTCTTGGGCAGCTCTCCTCCCTCTCTGGTTTTCAACATGTCCTCCAGAACTGTAGCAGAGATCCAGCAGAAGACTGGGATGTGGCACATGATGTGGAGGCTTCGTGAGGTCTTGATGTGGGAGATGATGGTGCCGGCCTGCTCCTGATCTCTGAATCTCTTCCTGAAGTACTCCTCCTTCTGTGGGTCAGTGAACCCTCGGACCTCTGTCACCATGTCCACACACTCAGGAGGGATCTGATTGGCTGCTGCAGGTCGTGTGGTTATCCAGAGGCGAGCAGAGGGAAGCAGCTTCCCCCTGATGAGGTTTGTCAGCAGCACATCCACTGAGGTGGACTCTGTGACATCAGTCAGGATCTCAGTGTTGTGGAAGTCCAGAGGAAGTCGACACTCATCCAGACCGTCAAAGATGAACACAACCGAGAACTGATCAAACCTGCAGATTCCTGCGTCTCTGGTTTCAGAGAAGAAGTGATGAACAAGTTCCACCAAGCTGTACTTGTTCTCTCTCACCACATTCAGCTCTCTGAAGGTGAATGGAAATATGAACTGGATGTCCTGGTTGGCTTTGCCTTCAGCCCAGTCCAGAGTGAACTTCTGTGTTAAGACTGTTTTCCCAATGCCAGCCACTCCCTTTGTCATCACTGCTCTGATTGGTGCATCTCTTCCAGGTGAGGCTTTAAAGAGGTCTTCTTCTGATGGTTGTTTCTGGTCTGTGTGGTTTCCTGGATGCTGTTTCAATCTGTCTGACCTCATGTTCATCATTGACCTCTGCAGACCCCCCCTCTGTGATGTAGAGCTCTGTGTAGATCTGGTTCAGAAGGGTTGGTTTCCTGCTTTAGCAATGCCCTCAAACACACACTGGAACTTCTCTTCAGGTGGATTTCAGTTTACTGCACACTGCAGCAGGAGTTCCTGAATGAACAAACAAGTGGAATCAGTGAGTGGATCCTGCAGAAACACTGAGACTCTGAACATGTAAGTGTGGCTGTATAGTTTGAATCAGCTCCTCAGAGGACACACTGATGCAGATGTGTGCAGCATATTAACAGCAGAGTTTGTAAATGTAAACTTCTCCATGTTCCTCCATCTCCTCTCCATCATGTTAAATGTGTTAAACCCTCTTACTGCTCTGCAGACGCTCAGCCAGCTCCTCCTGCTTCATGCTCCTCAGGAAGTGCAGTGAGATGTTCAGAAATGCCTCTCTGCTCCTCCTCTGCTCTTCATCCTCACCGTCCAACACCTCCTCATCCTCCCTCTGACTCTCTAAGCCTTCTGGGTAATCTGAACTCAGAGCCTTCTGGATCTTCTTCAGCTCGTTCTTCACAAAAGTCACGATGTTCTCCTCCAGCAGCTGGAACAGATTGATGAACATTGATCAGATGAATATCGTTAAAACTAAAGTTATTATGTTAGGGATAATGTGCAGCAAGGCGGACATTATCCCTAACATTATTATAACATATCCGCTTTTTTCTATAATCATCCCACCCTCTTGGATTGCACGACTGCCACACTCACACTTAGGCAGGGCCACACCTCACTACAGAATCCTCTGGGATCTCTTAAACAGATTTAGTCATCTGCCTTAAATCAGCAGTTAATTGAACCTGGTTCTCCAGAAGTTAGTAGAGGTAAGACCTTTTAGATCTGTCTGTCTGAAGGCCTGCTGGTCTAAACAGAGCAGCACGGACACTGTCAGGACCTGGATGGTAGATCATCTGTAGTTCAGAGTAAATGTATATGTGTACACACCATAAATATGGAGTCCAGGTCTGATTGATGCTGCGGGGCAGACTGATCACTGGGAACCTCTGAGAACTCCTGCAGAACTCTGTGGAGAAAACATCAAGAACATTTAAAGACTCTAATCTGCACACAGCTTACTGAAGAAGAACTCACAGATGTCCTCACAGACATTTTTAACATCTCCCTGAGCCAGGCTGTTGTTCCCTCGTGCTTCAAGGAAACCACCATCATTCCAGTGCCAAAGAAGTCATCTCCATCCGGCTTCAACGACTACCGCCCCGTCGCCCTAACTTCCACCATTATGAAGTGCTTCGAAAGGCTGGTCATGAAGCAGATCAAATCCACCCTCCCCCCATCGCTGGACCCATTTCAGTTTGCCTACCGAGCTAAACGGTCCACAGAGGATGCAATCTCCTCCGCTCTCCACCCAGCCCTCACACACCTGGAGACTAAGACTAAGGACTCATATGTTAGAATGCTATTCATAGACTTCAGCTCAGCATTCAACACTATCATCCCCCAGCAGCTTGTACAAAAACGTACAGACCTGGGCCTCAGCCCCTCTCTCTGCAACTGGTTGCTGGACTTCCTCACAGAGAGACCACAAGCTGTACGTCAACAACAACACCTCAAACACCCTCATACTGAGCACGGGGGCCCCCCAAGGATGTGTGCTCAGCCCCCTTCTCTTCACTCTGCTGACCCACGACTGCAAACCCAACTTCAGCTCCAACCACATCGTGAAGTTTGCAGACGACACTACTGTGGTGGGTCTCATCAGCAACAACGATGAGACTAACTACAGGAAGGAAGTGAACCAGCTGGCCCTGTGGTGCCAAAATAACAACCTCTTCCTCAACCTGGAGAAAACAAAGGAGATAGTTGTTGACTTCAGGAGAACCCACCGCCGACCCCCTCTCCCCCTGACCATCAACGGCGCTGCTGTGGAGCAGGTGACCAGCACCAAATTCCTTGGTGTGACCATCACTGATGACCTCACCTGGAATAACAACACCACCGCACTAGCGAGGAAAGCCCAGCAGCGCCTGTACTTCATCCGGAAGCTCAAGCGAGCCGGAGCATCACCCCCCATCATGCTGTCTTTTTACCGAGGCGCCACCGAGAGCATCCTCAGCAGCTGTATCACGCTGTGGTTTGGAAGCTGCACCGCCTCCAACCGCAAGAGCCTGCAGCGCATTGTGAACTCTGCCCAGAGGATCATCGGTGCCTCACTCCCATCACTACAGGACATATATAACACCCGCCTCACCCGCAGAGCACTCAGCATCGTGGGTGACTCCACCCACCCCTCCAACAGCCTCTTCAGCCTCCTGCCTTCAGGGAGAAGGTTCCTCAGCCTCGGCTCGAGCACCAACAGGCTGGGGAACAGCTTCCTCCACCAGGCGGTCAGGATGCTGAACTCTCTCCCCTCCCTCCCTCCCTCTCTCCCCCTCTCTGACATCTCTCCCCTGAACTCTCCACCCTGCCTCCCACCTTTCCCCCCTGCCCCAAATGGTCCTGGACTTTAATTTCTGGATGTATAACACATGTAGAATTTTTGACAATAAAGCTGACTTTGACTTTGACTTTGAAGGTGTTCTGAGATGAAGACAGAATAACAGGGTAACTGTGGCTCAGCAGGTGGAGGGGGGGGGGGGGGTTATAAAAACACCAACATTACTGAGGCCTGAAAGCGTCCGACCATCAGAAGCCTCACAGCAGCTGATGGTGCAAGGAACAGAAAGCCTCATTATTATCTGGAGCCTGATTTGAACCAATCTGTGGTGCCTTCTCCAAAGAGAGTCAGATAGTAACAGAGTCCGGTTTGAAATTCTTACCTTTCATCAGCACTTTGTCCAGCTTTAGAGTTCATAGGAGACTGCATAGACCCGTCACTCTTCATGGACTCACAGCCGGGTCCAGGTCTCTGCTGCTGGATCCTGAGACTGATAAAGAACAGAGTAATAAAAACACCAGACACCTCACGCCGCCCTTCATGCCATTACCAGTTCTCTGCCTGCCCTCAAACAGAAGAGGGGGGTCTTCTAATGAGTCATCTGTCTTTGCTCATTATATGATTCATAATACAAATAGAAGTCATTTGAAACCAACTCAAGAGCGGTACGTTGGAGGCTGGAGCAGGATTTACTCTTCTCCAAAGAGAGTCAGATAGTAACAGAGTCCATTTTGAAATTCTTACCTTCCATCAGCACTTTGTCCATCTTTAAAGTAAATAGGAGACGCCATAGACCCATCACTCTTCATGGGCACACAGCTGGATCCAGGTCCAGGTCCAGGTCCAGGTCCAGGTCCAGGTCCAGGTCCAGGTCCAGGTCCAGGTCCATCCAGGTCCAGGTCCAGGTCCAGGTCCAGGTCCAGGTCCAGGTCCAGGTCCAAGTCCAGGTCCAGGTCCAGGTTCAGGTCTCTGGTGCTGCATCCTAATACTGATTTCAGAGAAAGATAAAGATGGCGTCTCCTCTCCGTTAACATGAGTCAGCAAAATGACTCCTGAACTCGACATCAATGAGTTCATTCATTAATAAAACAAATGTAATATATTCAAATGTTGATTTGAAAAACAAAACAAAAATAATTCAATTTAAAACAAATTTAAAAATATTTTCAAATTAAAATCTATGTTATTGATTAAGAAAATATTTGTCAGATTTATACATTTTATAAAAAAAAGTATTTATTTTTAACATACAAGGATCGTATTTATTTTATAAATGATTTAAAAAGTAAATAATAAATCGTGTTGATTTAGGAAAATTATTTTATTGAATTCAAATATTGAATTTATTTTTTAAACTACTTTTGTTGATTCACTGATTATTTATTGATTCTTGCGGTGACGTGTTATTTACAATATCGGACAAGTACATCTTTCCATTGACGTGTCCGACGGACCGGTGACGTTTTTCGCCCATATTTATTGACTAATGATAAATTCAGCACAAAAGGCAGAACTCATTCGCAAATTGTCCGTGTCCGCCATTGTTGTTTGCGACCGCTTTACGTTTCCTTCTTTGTCATGTGTGATTAGGGACGGGTACCGGTTCCAACATTTCCACTCCATCGGTATCGTTTAGAAATGTTAGTTTCGGTTCTGCTTGTCGATTCCTAACAATAGTATGTTCCTGCAATGAGGCTGCAGTTTCAGGACCGCAGTCCTGGGACCCTCGCTGCTTTGCAGCATCGCCACCTAGCGAACTGGATGCCCGCAAAAGTACAACCAGCGAGTATTGAGTCTCATACACAGCGAGTCTCTTTAGACATTGTAATGCTCATTATTAACGATCTAAAAATGCATGAAAATATGTTTTTCTTACAGAAATTAAATTATTAGTATTAACAACAATTTGTTGTTTTTGTTTTTTAATAACAAATGTATTTTGTATGTAGATGTAAAAAGATAGTCTTTTATATTTTCTTATCAAATTTGACATACAGCCTAAATTAATATATATATATATATATTAAGTAATAATCTATTTATAATTGTAAATGTATATTGTATGTAGACATAGATGTATATTTTGTTAAAAGAAAAGAAAAAAGTTAATTGAGTTTTTGGGAGAAGGGGTGGGATTAAATACGTGTAAACTTCTTCCCACGCCTTTTCGGATGTTTAAGTAGATCATTTGTTTATATATAATTTGTAAGTCAATAATATTTAGTTTATCAATTTGATATTGCTTACGTTTGTATCATAATTCTCTTGTTTCATTTCATTATTATTATAATTTAACTAGTTGACTGCTACCAGAAATAAAATGAAGTACTTTTACTGTGTACTTTGTGAGTAATCCTCTGTCAGAGTCCCCTCCATTGTACATAATGCATGTTTTTCTGCTATCTTTGATGAATGATAAAAATACAATTTTACCATTAGTTCTTAATCAAATTGATACTGTTTGACTTTGTATTAGTTAGCAGCTAACAACAGGGATGTGCACACGTACGGGCTAATGTTGCCCGGGCAACGGCCCGTTTGGCCTTTTTGGCTGACCTGCCCTCTGGAGAGAGCGAGAGTTTCTTTTTTTTTTTCTGTTGTGGCCGAATCAACATGATAAGCCCACAATTAGTATTGTAGCGTCTCGCTGCGGGAAACACACTTTGTCAGCGCTGTCATCTGCCGGTGCGTTAAGACCACCTCAGTGTCGGATTTTGGAAACTTAATTTTGAGTTGTCTCATGGCAGTTAGGGTATAAGGGACAAACCAGGGGACTTTACTTCCTCTTGATACCGTCAGTTATTTACAAAGAAACACCTAAATATAGCTAACTTTTTGTTATTGTGCTTCTGTCTTTCTGTGTCTTTTCATCTGTAAACTCCCTCAACGCGCCGCTCGCTCTCTTTTCTTGATCGCCCTCTCACGGGTGAACAGTTCACTGTCCCGCTTCATTGTAGGATTTCTGCCATGTCTCTACCACTTTAGTTTGAGCATCTCTGTTATTAAGTTATGGAATACTAAATAAATAAGTAATTAGATACCTTACCGTTACTGCGCTCATAAAGAATGATAAGAATAAGAATAATGCGTATTGAACTGGTTTCATTAATTAGTGAGTTTATCTAAGGTAATTAGTTAGAGGCCCTATTTTATCAGTATGTCTGCACAGCAGTTACAATGGTCAAACTACATTAGAACAGAATTGTCCCCATTCTTTCTTTAATAGTTACTAACATTAGATATTTTAATGAGATATGGACCGCAAAACAAAAAACGTCCCTGGTTTTCATTTTTAAAATCAAGTCACCGAATGCAAGTAGTCGCCTTAGCTTATTTTGTTATGAGATGATGATGTGAATTACTGTTCAATTTAGTTGATGTAATAATCGTTTGGTTTCTTTTACATTAAAAACAAGTTACAATTTTCAAAAGGTCTTGTGTCTTTTTTCGGGGGGAGGCCCTTTCTCCAGTTTAGAGCAATAGCCCCTCCAAATGTCTGTGCACGGCCCTGGCTAACAATACATTTAAGTACTTTTACTGTGTATTTTCTGAGAAATCTTCTGCTAAGTTTGATGAGGGAATTCTTTTTTGTTGCCATTAGTTCTTCGTGAGATTGATCCTGTTGGATTCAGTACTACTGAAACTACCCCCACAAGTGCTATGAAGTACTTACTGTGTACTTTTCCAGTAATCCTCTATCAATATCCCTCCTGAGAACAAGAATGCATGTTTTTCTGCTATTTTTAATAAGCGTTAAAAAACCTTTGTTCATGAGACTGATATTGTTGGACAGAGTATTTTAAGAGGTGGACATGATATCAGCACTACTTCCAGTCAGTACTCCGGCAGCAGCATTTTGACACCTTGGAAAGTCTTTAGAGTCTGGCCTGGATAGCTGGTCACAAATATCCTTCAGAAAAGTGACACTCTGTCACTCTGGTTGGCCTCTTATGATGCTGCTGACTTTTAATATATCATTATTTCTCTGCCGCTAGTTCGTTCCTCGCAGATTCTTCAGCCTCATCCTTCCATCAGTCCCAGTCAACGCCTCCAGCACACTTCCAGTGTCTGACTCCATGATATTGTCCTGATGCTGTAAGGGTGATGCCCCATGATCACAAAATGACCCCTCTAAAGTCTGAGTGCCAAGGACCTCATATTATGTCTGTCATTAATGTTACATTACCCATTATAACCATTTCCTTTCCTTTCCTTTCCTGCACCATTTTAAGGCTTCAAAAACAGGCATTTTTACTGTATGTGTTTGGAGAAATGACACAATCAATGGCCCAGAATTGTACTTTATAAACTCTGAATCTTGTGGTGCTTGAAGAAATACAGACTGGCTAAGCCGGCCGGGTTATATATATATAATATATATGCCTTTTTCGGAGCGCTTTTTTTGCTATTTATTAAAATGTCACTAGTTATTTAAACAAACCACTATCTGAGGATAATACAAGCAACCATAAAACGCCCTTTATCTAGAGAGCCATTGAAGCCCATGAAGAATTTATCCTTACACTAATCTTTTCCTCTGCTGTATTAATAAAGCTGCCACGTGTTTTCAAATTCAACTTAAGGCACTATCTGTGCAGAACATTACAAATATTCTTCATTTGCAGTATTTGATTTTAAAAGTGTTCAGAAAGACTGCATCAATTATATGCTATGTATATATATATCTATAATATATATATATATATCTATATATATATAATATAAATATATAATATCAATATATAACTTCAACCAAAGTCAGTTTAAATAGCAGGCAAAAATGGGTTAATTGCCACGGATGTGGTGTCTGATATAATGACTAAACACTTTTTAATAATTTACTATAATTTAGAAAGGCTTTTGTGAGAAATCATTTCAAAAGTAGACTTTTTTTTATTTTGTATTTAAATTTGAAATGTTTGCACAACATTATTAATTTATACATTTTTATCAATTTTTTTAAATTATAATTCCGTTTATTTTATTGTATTTCCTTGAGGCTGGGGAAGATATCCAGCATGCAGTTCAACATGCAAATGTTCTAATACAAGTAAGTATAAGTACAACATGGAAAAGGAAATAAAATAAGTTTCATAGGAGGATGTGGATTTCTTTTCTCTCACCTTGTAATTACACAATCAAACCATCTATAATTTAGCTCTGGCCTTCACTCACAAAAAAACATTTTGTTGAATTGGACACATTTTTCGAAGCTCTCTTGACTGACATGCAATGACTGGGACTGATGGAAGAATCTGCGAGGAATGAACTGGAGCAGAGAAATAATCATATTTTAAAGACAGCATTGTCATAAGAGGCCAACAAGAGTCACAGGGTGTCACTTTGCTGAAGGATAGACCGCTATCCAGGCCAGACTCTAAAGACTTTCCAAGGGGTAAACATGCTGCTGCCGGAGTACTGACTGGAAGTATTGCTGATAATATGTCCACCATATCCTCTTAAAATACTCTGTCCAATAATATCAGTCTCATGAAGAAACGTGTTTTAACGCTTATTCAAAATAGCAGAGAAACATGCATTCTTGTTCTCAGGAGGGGACATAGAGTGCCACATTGACGAGTCCTAAAACCCGGAAGTAAGTTAGCATGTTACCACTTCCTGTTCCCTCGTCTCAGAGCCAATGGGATCTCTCCATAGGATTTTGTAAAATATCTGGAAATAAGGTCTGTGGTTGAGACACATTGAAGAGACGGATCACGTGTTGTTCTAGGACATTAAATCCATCAGCAGTGACCCCACTGGGGATTTCTGAAGAGTTTCCGTGTCTGAAAAACGATGGTTGTTACCAAGTGGCTGAATAGGACTACAGAAGTTGTGGAGGACGTTGTACGTCATTACGCCGAACACGTAAACACTCCTCTAAGTTAGTTTGCCCTGTTCTGCTTGAGAGCAAGTACCTGCCTCCTGCAGACTGTTCAAACAAACGCTTCATCTTTGAATATGGATCTTAAGTTGGCGTGACGTTGAAGCAGCGAGCCTGCTGTAGTTCGTTTATAGCATAACGTTAGCATTTTGCTTCTGGCGACTAGATTCATGATTCGAAAATTATAAAAGTAGGGTAGACATGTGGATATTATCCGGCTGAGCAATACGTGATCCGTCTCTTAAATGTGTCTCAACCACAGACCTTATTTCCAGCTATTTTCCAAAATCCTATGGAGAAATTGCATTGGTTTTTGTCGAAGGAACCGGAAGGAGTTTACTTCCGGGTTTTAGGACGCGCCACTGTGGCTCTCTATAGACAGAGGATTACTCAAAAAGTATACCGTAAAAGTACTTCATTTTATATCTGGTAGCAGTCAAACTAGTACCGAGTCCAACAGTATCAGTTTTATTTAGAACTGATGGTAACAAAATTTGTATCACTCATCAAATATAGCAGAACAAAAAATGAAGAGCTGCTGATTTGAAAAGACAAACTGGAGAGACGGCTGAGTGACCGCAGTGCAGAATCGCTGTATAGTTTACATCTCCTAACAATGGTGTCCATTTTAGACACAGGCCTATTATGTTTACAGCCCTTAATAACATTCATTTTCTGGGCTCAATGTGTGTCTTGGCCGTTTTCGTTCTGATCGCTAAATTCACCTCGTTTCCCCTTGTTTATAATATTATCACCGTTCCAAGCAAACAAGTGCTTTTGTTTTGAAATTACGTCCGTGAGTTTCGCCCCGAATTCTGACTTTTTCAAAATTTCTCCAAATTCTGACTTATCAACATTTTCTAATTTTTAAATGTTTCCAAAAAAATGTGGGACTTTTCCCTTCAAATCATTTTTTTGACTTTTTCTTCAAATCATTTTTTTTGGACTTTTTTCTCAAATTTCGGACTTTTCAAAATCTATAACATTTCCGACTTTTTTCAAAATGTTGGAATCTGAAAGTTCATTTTTTCTCAAAATGTTTTCTTTTTGACTTTTATATACATTTCTCAAAATTCAGAATTTTCCAAAAATTCTGAAATATTTCTTTTTTTTCATTTTTTCTCAAAAATCTGATTTTTTTCCTAAAAATTCCGTTTTTTTAAATTTTTGGGGACTTTTTCCTTCACATACATTTTATTGACTTTTTTCTCAAATTTCTGACTTTTTTCAAAATGTCCAAAAATTCCGACTTTTTCTCGAAATCTGAAAGTTCATTTTTCTCAAAATGTTTTCTTTTGACTTTTATATACAATTCTCAAAATTCTGACTTTTTCTAAAATTCTCAAAGTTCTTACAACGCTGCTAGTGCTAACAGGAAGAACTAAGACATAAGCATTTGAACAGGAAGTGGGGAAAGGGGCGGGGCTTCATGAGGTGAATAGAGGAATCAAAGTGCAGCGTAACTTAATGTACCACACCTGAAACACAGCGATACAGATGAACCTGCTTAAAGGCAGAAACTACAGTTGTGTGATCCCAAGGCTGTAAACACCAACCATCATTCCACAACAAATCTAAAATATTCACAACAACAATAAACCTTAATGATCTCACAACAACAACAACAACAACAACAACAACAACTGAAGAAAAACAAAGAAAAAAAGGACACAATTCTCTAGAATAACTTCCTCGACCAAAACAAGTCGACTAGAGTTCAAACCTATTTCCGCATCAACAGATTAGTGCAATGAGAGTTCAAACAGAGTTGTGGACGGGTGGCGCAGTGGTCTGTGCGTCTGACATTCTTCTTTAACTTATAAGTATTGTAAAGTCAAACAGAGCCTAAGGCTTTAATAAATACAAAATACATTACAGATTACAAGTAGTCGAAAAATAATATATATAAATACATATCAATAACAAAATAGCTTAAATGTCCCATGTCATGCTTTTCCGGTTATTACCCGTCCCCTTGTGTGTTATGAAAACGGTCTGCAGAGTCACAAACCCTCAGAGTACACCCTGTAGCGAGTAAAACCATAACACAGAAAAGACCTGTCTATGCTGCCCAGAACGCCTCGTTGGAGATTTCTCTTTTTCTTCCTGGTACTAAGTGACGTAACGACGACCCAAATGGACTCATTGGTCGAAATGGACCAATCCGTGGAGCCGTTATGTCCGCAGAGCCGTTACGTTAAGTACGTGGATTGGTCCAAATGAACCAATCCGCGGATTTCCTCACGCACACACACTCAATCTTTTCTCAGCTGCAGCTCCGCAGATTTCTCCTCCCTGAGACGGCGGGACGCGGCGAGGCTGGCACACACACAAACTCCCAGCCAGGCTGCGGGTGTGTGTGTGTGTGCTCGGGCTGGTTTCGGGCTGGTTTCGGGCTGTGTGTCGCTGTGTCTCGCTGTCTCGCAGACGGCCACTGGGCTCACAGGGAGGGGGGGGGGAGGAGCTCCAACAAGCCGTTTAGGACAGAGAGTGAATACACATACTATACAGAGATGCTGTATGAGAAACCAATGTGAGTTTGGAACATTGCACAATGTAAATCTATTTTAGCAGTGGCGAGCCGTCAGGGCACTCTAGGCCCTCTCTGAGATATTATACCCTAAGATATTCTACAAAATAATATTTAAAAACATTAAAAATATATATATTTTTTTTAATATATTTTTAAATATTTTTTTTAGTTATGTTTTTCATTAGTTTTACCAAAATAACTTGATTTAATTGTATTTAAAATAACATTTCCAAAGAAATAAATCCTTCAAATCTGCCTATTCAGTTTCTGTTGGAATGTGAATGAAAGAAGCTGGTCTCTGCGAGTCACTGTGAAGACAGGAGCTGATTGGTGGTCCAGCTGTGAATTCACAGAGGGCCCGCTATAGAGAACCGCAGTGACGCGTCCTAAAACCCGGAAGTAAACTTCTTCCGGTTCCATCGTCAAAAAACAATGCAATTTCTCCATAGGGTTTTGGAAAATAGCTCAAAATAGGTCTGTGGTTGAAACACATTTAAGAGAGGGATCACGTTTTGTTCAGCCAGATAATCTCCACATATCTACGCTACTTTTATCATTTTCGAATCATAAATCTAGTCGCCAGAAGCAAAATGCTAACGTTATGCTATAAAGGAACTACAAGCTAGAACGGCAGGGTCGCACGACTCAACGTCACGCCAACTTAAGATCGCCTCAACTGACTTTCGCGCGCTTGCATATTTTAACAAAGCTTTTCATTTTATGATGATGGTCAGATAAAGATATAGATACTAAAGATACTACAGATACTTAAGATAGGCATATACTCTCTTTCAAGCAGAACACAGGGGGAAAGAAATTTAGCGGGAGTGTTTACGTAATCGGCGTAATGACGTACAACGGCCTCGACCATTTCTGTAGTCCACTAATGCCACTTGTTAACAACCATCGTTTTTCCGACACGTAACTCTTCAGAAATCACCAGCGGGGTCACTGCTGATGGATTTAATGTGGTAGAACAAAACGTGATCTATCTCTTAATTTTGTGTCAAACACAGACCTTATTTGGAGCTATTTTCCAAAACCCTATGGAGAAATTGCATTGCTTTTTGACGAAGGAACCGGAGGTGGTAAAAATGCTAACTTACTTCCGGGTTTTAGGACGCGTCACTGCGGTTCTCTATAGTAACTGAACGAGAGAGTAATGTCAAATGACAGTACAATTGACCAATCATATCTTCCCTCTAAATGGATGGGTTTTATTATCGCGGACTTTATGACAAGTTCCGCCCGCTGTGAAGCTTTTCCCGTGACGTTGTTTCCATAGCAACAACAACTTCTTGTCAACAGCGTAAACTCGCCTTCAAAATAAAAGCATGTCCATAGAAAATAGGACGCCAACCAAATTACACTTAAGACATATATACAACTGCAACGAAAGTAACAAACACAATGCAATATCCTTTTCAATTTCAAAGAACACAAATTGGGTTATTTACAGGTGTTGTTTTGTGTGGTAGAGGGTCGCTGATCATCTGCAGGTCAGCCTTAAGAGATCTTTTGATCTCAAGGGGCTTTCACCTGGTTAAATAAAGGCTACAAACAAACAATTGATGCGTTTTGCACCCTGGGCCGTTGTTTTGATATTCCGCTGAAGTATACTAGTGACCTAATAACTCTTTTTTTTTCGAGGGAAGGTTGGGGTCAGAGGGCCTGGGTATAAAAGTCACGGCTCGCCACTGTATTTTAGTAGACCTCAACAATGGAATTATGATCAGTAGGAATGGCCATGACATGGGACCTTTAATGACCCATTAACAGGGATAGAAAACAAGTGTGTAATGATCGCAGGCGGTCCTTCCTCCTCTGGCCAGCTGGGTGTAATCACCCTAATCAGAGAGCTCCGGTGCCCAACCTGCGCAAAAATGTATGATGTTCTGGTAAATTGTTTGCGTGTGTGCCACGTGTCCTTTGGTGCGCTCATTTGAACATTCTGAGCTGAGACGTTATTATGCTATTTATTGTTAAAAGATAGGTAAAAGAAGACTTATTTTAGTTATAGTTTAGCATCCTGCAATTAGCCTACTCTGATAGGTGTTAAAAGGAATAGGATTTTAGGAGGTATATAAATGGAATTTAAGAAGAACAATAAATAAGTAAATACAATTCAATATTTATTGTTTAAAAGTATTAATTTTGATCTACTAAAAACCTTTCTAATAAAATCCTGTTAATTTAGTTCACTGAATACTTCTGCTAAAACAGAGTAAAGAATCTTTCTTGAATAAATATAATTCATTTGATTTATTAAAAACATTGCTAATAAAATCCAGTTAATTAAATCTGCTGAGATTTTAAAAGAGAATTGATTTCACGTTTAAAATGAATGTTTCTGTGCTTAGTCTGCCCAGTGTATTTGGAAAATATTCACAATTAAGGCAGCAGTGTCAGAGTATTGTTTACATGCTATATTTATTGTAATAACTTGCAAGTTGTTTAAATGCATCTTTCTTGTTTTCAGAGGTTTTTCACCGACACTAAATGACCCATTCAGCGAGGACTTCTGTTTCAAAGTAAACTGCTGAAATAAAAGACTGGAAAGAAAAGCTGTGTATTTGGAATCCTGTTCAAAGTCAGTAGAAGCCTCAAGTCCCTTTCAAGTGGGGAAGCTGCACCAAAATCAGAGGAAACTTGACATGTATTATTAGGGTCTGAGACCAGAGGTCGCGAAGACCCTAATGTAATCTCTCGCACAGCGAGCGATAAACCTGCGAAACACACACAAAACAGGGAAAACGACCGGCACAGAAAAGGTTCGGAAATCATGACGGCAGATAGTCCGCGCGAGCCCAGTCACGTGGCTGTATCTGAACCCTTCTCACTTCATCCAAGCACTTTAGTTCAGAGTATTAAGAGTTAAATAATAAATGCACCTCAGTCACATGATCAGAGATCTTAGACCGGTTCTGACACTCCCTGCATTTTCACTGATGATGTGTGTTCTGTATGTTAGTGATCTACGATAACAATCAGACTGCTGCTCATTCTTAATATATCTACATGAGTAACTGTGTATTCTAAAAGAAACATTTGATTAAGGATGTCACATTACCAGAAAGTTAGTAGATTCTTATACTAGTGAAATCCCTCAATATCTGATTAGTAACCACTTTAAAATCTATTTCTTAAAACCGACTCCAAACACTTTTTTCTTTAAAGGCCTTTTTACTAATTTCTTCCTGTTCATGCAACAAAACTGCACAACTCTTAAAAGAGTATTAAGAGTTAAAAAATAATGAATACTGAGTCACATGATCAGAGTTCTTAGACCGGTTCTGACACACCCTGCATTTCCACTGATGATGTGTGTTCTGTATGTTAGTGATCTACGATAACAATCAGACTGCTGCTCTTTCTACCTGAGAAACACTGACAACAGAACATGGAAATCTTTCTAAATTCATTCTGCTTTAACTCAGAGAGAAACACAATATTTCAAACAGATATTTAGAATCAGCATGAAGAAACGTGTCCAGGTAAACAGAGACACAGCACAATGTGATCAGAGTGATCCTGATGATGAGACAGATTCCTCTGGGAGGATTCTCACTGCTGAACTCTCTTCAGGTCCACTCACAGACTCTCTTCATGTGTGGAGGAAACTCAGCTCTTCCTCGTCTGTCCTGTGTCTGCATGCATCTGATCTGAGGACGCCGTCACACCCTCAGAAAAACACCTCAGAGTCACCTGGAAACCGGTGTAACAGGGACGAGCCGTCAGAGGAGGAAGAGCAACACCTGAGTTCAAATATATATATATATAATATTATTGATTTGAAAACGTTTTTCTAAATAAATGAATATTGTATTGATTTAAAAGTATTTTTAGTATTTATTATACTATTATTTTATCGTGATAAAAATGACTTAATCAATTTAGGAAATATTTATTAATTTAATGTATTATATTTATTAAATATTACTTTAATATAGAACGTTTTTATTGAATTCACATTCATATATATATATATATATATATATATATATATTGATCAAAACATATATTTTGACTTGGATTTAGTATTGATTTTTATAGATTAGAAACAGTTTAATATGAGCTTTATATTGTGTTGAATGTTTGATTTATTGACCTCAGAAAACATATAAAAATAAGACTCTCTTCAGTCTGTCTCATTCCTGAAGTATTGATTTTAGTTAGCATGTTAGCATGTTGTTAGCATGTTGTTAGCATGCTGTTAAAGCAGCTGTTTGTGGCTGTCCAGGGGCGGATCTAGAAACATATTCATGGGGTAGCAAGAGGGTGGCAGGAGATTCTGAGGGGTGGCAGGAGATTCTGAGGGGTGGCAGGAGATTCTGAGGGGTGGCATCCCCTGGCAGAAGTATATGCTGATTTGATCGCAGTCATATCAATCAATGTTAACTTGGAAAGCCATCAGTAAAGCCTTAAATAGAGATATAAAAGGTGGCAGACATCATTTAATGCATTTTAACTGAACAATAACTGAATGAGTTTGTTTCACTCTTAGACCAGCAGGGGAACCAAATGTATGCAGACTGCTGCAATGAGTACATGAACTAACTGTCTCATCGATGTTTGTCTGAATGAATATGATAATATTAACAATCATATTATTCCTATCAGCTGTCAATCACTGTTATGATTCACATATTCATTTATTATTGAATAAACTATATTTGTTGGAGGAGTTAATGATGAATGTTCCTCAAGATGCTTGCTCACCCTCCTTCAAATTTGAAGTAATTATATCATTTATCAAAATTCAAAAGATTCAAAGGAACAGTTCAGCGCCCCACGACTTTACTGCAAACAGTTACAACCTTGACTTTACATCAGAAAGAACAAACATTAAAGAAGTGACTAACTGCATCAGTTGGGGTTAAAACACGTGTATTCAGCTCAAACATATACATCGCTGCAGTTATTATCCAGTGGAAAGCCCTCACCTGCTGGCCTAGTTCAATCAAAGTGGTTACTTTCTGTTGGCTGGGCAGTGCAGTTTTACACACCGTCTAATTTGACTTTCTCAGGACTTAAAGGGCCCATGTCATGCTTTTCCGGTTATTACCCGTCACCTTGTTGGTTATGTAGGTTTTTCTGCATGTAAACGGTCTGCAGAGTCACAAACCCTCAAAGTACACCCTGTAGCGAGTAAAACTCTAACATAGGAAATTCCTCCCCAAAACGCCTCGTTGGAGATTTCTCAGTTTCTTTCTTTGCTCCACGGATGGGTCCGTTTGGTTCCGGGTACGAGCTGACGTCAGCTCGTACCCGGAACCAAACGGACCAATCCGTGGAGCCGTTACGTTACGTCCGCGGAGCCGTTACGTTAAGCCTCTGCTGATTGGTCCAAATTGACCAATCCACGGACTTCCTCACACACACACTCAGTGCAGGCAGCTCTGCTGATTTCTCCTCCCTGGCTGCAGGCTGATAACAGACAGTTGGGATCTCTCTGAAGTTCTCTCTGCAGACCCATTCTCACAGCGTTTATCAACCTTTTTCTGACTCAATATCAAGCCACACTTATTGTCTTTACTTCGGCTGTGAGTTTGTGTGTGCTCAGGATGAGTTTGGCTGTGTTTCGCTGTGTATCGCTAAACAAGGAAACCACACCTCCACGGAGCTCAGCGCGATTCACAACATCCCGACCAATCAGAGCACACTGTGCTCACAGGGAGGGGGGGGCAAGAGCTGCAACGAGCCGTTTAGTGGAGAGAGTGAATACTGCTGAATACACATACTTTACAGAGATGCTGTATGCGAAACCAATGTGAGTTTGGAAAAATGCACAGTATAAATCTATTTTAGTAAACCTCAACAATGGAATTATGATCAGTGGAAATGGCCATGACATGGGCCCTTTAAAAAAGTTTAAAGGGCCATGTTGTTCAGCAAAACGCCTCACAAACTGATTAAGATCCAAAGCTTAGTGCGTTTTGATTCAATGCTGAGTGCAGCCAAACCTGACAGTCTCTTCTCTGTCATGTGATCGCAAATACCTCATTCTTCCGTCTACTTGGGTCCGAATGCTTCTCGTTTTGCGCCGTCCCGTTCAAATGAAGGCCCAATCCCAAACCACGCCCTACACCCTACCCCTACACGCTCCCCCTCCGTGACGGAGTGAACTCCGTGGAGTGACACTCGCAGCTCAACGAGGCTCCTCCTGTCAGATGGAGGGAGTAAATACAGCGGCAAGCTTTGGAACAAACTCCCCTCTCTCCGGCAGAAACAGGAAATGCCGTAATTGTATGTAACAGACTCATTCTATAATTTGGGGTACATTTCACATCAACAAAACAGTACAAAAACAGTGTTCTTTCTCAATAGAACAATCAGTGGTTCAATTTGAAAGGCTCTTGAGTCTATTCTACCATATAAACAATGTTTTTAAAATTTTAAAAAATAATTGTATTACATTCATGTGATATGTTCAGCACTGTCATTAAGGATAGGGATATTTTTTATTATAAAACTACCATACAGGTCATTTTGATAGTGTTAAGAGATGTCATGTAAAACTCCAACCTGTCTAGATGTACATTATACTTTAAAGGATATCAGAAGCACTATTTTAGATATTTTAAATTTGAAAAAATGATGTGCAAACGTGCAACAATGAAAGTCAAACATTTGACGCAAATAACATAGTTGACTGGACACATTATTAACCATCAGCACTATGTTCATTTCAAGGCAGAAGTGCACAATTCAATTGATAATGATGTGTAATGACATCTACATGTCATACAAATTGTCAACTAGGTTACCCAGTACTGGGTAACCTAGTTGACAAGTAACCTAGTTCCCTATTTTGACCCATCATTTCAATGGTAGGCCTTGCCTGGATGACCACATGTCATTTTCTTGAACAGGTTAACATCACATTTGAACATATAATTGAATTAAAATCATTAAACAATTGTAAACTATAACAATGTACGTAACATTGTTGATAGTCAATTAATATACTCATTGACAATGTGCTATTATACATCAAATATTGTAAAACATTTGAGGACAATCACCACAGTGTGTTCAAAATAGGCTCGTTTGAGATGAGCGAGACCGACGCAGACCTGCGCAATTGCGACCGCCGTCTTGCTCGTGCGGTGCATGATGGTTAGTCATTTTGTCCGACTTGCTCTGGAGGCTCGACTGCATGAGACGTTGAAATCTCGCGGGACAAAGACGCCGGCAGAAGCGAAATGCTTGATGGGAAAAATGTTATACTATACTTGCACTGCTTACCGTTTTCATACTTTATATATCTTAGCATATTCATACACACTGTTCATACTGTTCATACTGTTCATAGGCTGCTGTGTATATCTAGTGTATTCATACACACTGTTCATACTGTTCACAGGCTGCTGAGTATATCTAGTGTATTCATACACACTGTTCATACTGTTCATACTGCTCACAGGCTGCTGAGTATATCTAGTGTATTCATACACACTGTTCATACTGCTCACAGGCTGCTGAGTATATCTAGTGTATTCATACACACTGTTCATACTGCTCACAGGCTGCTGAGTATATCTAGTGTATTCACACACACTGTTCATACTGCTCACAGGCTGCTGAGTATATCTAGTGTATTCATACCCCTCACTGTTTGTTCATCATTCAATTCATTCTATATTGTATTCTGTAGATTGTGTACATTACTTTTCACTTTACTGCTTGTTGCACTCCTGGTTAGAAGCTAAACTGCATTTCGTTGTCTCCTGTAATCTGTGCAATAACAATAAAGTTTAATCTAATCTTGAGCAGGAACAAATGTATTTATTTTCATTCTTTATAAATGCAAACTGGTCAGGACCACTGACGGGAGTAGTTTTGAAAAGTAATAAGTGGTTCAGTCTTTGACATGTAGGATTCAACCCCCCTTGTATTGATTTGTTTTAAAACGAACAGACACTTGACTCATTCATTTGTAGTGATATCATAATTGTGGGATTTCTATTGCATCCACTTCATCTGCAACGAAGAACGCCAGCGCAATTTCCGCATTTGCAAACCGAGTCAAGCCGACTCCGAGCTGTCCGACTCCGAGCTGTCCGACTCCGAGCTGTCCGACTCCGAGCTGTCTGACTCCGAGCTGTCCGACTCCGAGCTGTCCGACTTCAGGCGAGCTTTTTGAGACTCCCCGGCTGCAATCGGCTATTCTCGTCTACTTTCGAGGCGAGCCGCAGCTCATCTCAAACAAGCCTAGAGTCTGCCAAAGAGGAACATGGCATCATGTGATGCTGGTCACATGGTATTGGGACAACCCATTTTTGAGTTAAAGGGGGGAGTTCTGTTAGTAACATAGTTGACAGAACTTTTGCGGACATTCATATATTAAGATATTTAAATTATTTAAAGGAGGAAATCAATTTAAAAAACATTATTTTTCTTTAGACTTTGAAATAAATGAATAATAGTTGTTATTTACTTTAATGGTTTTTATTCATTATTTTGAACCAAGACACCCTCAACTGAAAACGGACATAGCAAAAACTGTGAATTTAAGAACATCATGACACATTTCAAGCTAAATGAAGCAAAGGATGCACGTAATGTTTGTGTGATATTATAACATGCTTTCCAATAATAGGCAAAATATGATCTTTTTGAAGAAAATAGTTAGAATAAATATAATTATCATCAATGGACATCAATGGACATGGAATGTACCCAAATTGTAGAATGAGTCAACAACGGTTTCAAATCAGCTTCTCTTAGACAAAACATTCAAATTAATAACTCAAATAAAACTCCAAACATCTTTAATTGTGTTACTTTTTTGTAAAGCTCTTTTAGTTTAAACCTGATGTTTATAAGCTTCTTAGTTTTTGCAACAGTCTGTAAATATACACAACTTTATAATCAAATGCACACATTTACCTTTTTCTGGACTAAACACAGGTATACGATCATAAGTTAAAAACATATGAGGTTATCATGAGGTCGTTAACATCGCAGTTTATCAGTGGATGTTGCTGGAACTACTTGTAAACAGCGTGTTTCCTGACGGACACACAGCGTGGAGACCGGTCAGGTAGAGACCAGTCAGGTGGAGACCGGTCAGGTAGAGACCGGACAGGTAGAGACCGGTCAGGTGGAGACCGATCAGGTAGAGACCGGTCAGGTGGAGACCGGACAGGTGGAGACCGGTCAGGTGGAGACCGGTCAGGTAGAGACCGGTCTCCACCTGACCGGTCAGGTGGAGACGGTCTCCACCTGACCGGTCAGGTGGAGACCGGACAGGTAGAGACCGATCAGGTAGAGACCGGTCAGGTGGAGACCGGTCAGGTAGAGACCGGTCTCCACCTGACCGGTCAGGTGGAGACCGGTCAGGTAGAGACCGGTCTCCAGTCAGCACCGCTGCAGACTCGCTGTTTGAGGGCTTGATAGCACACTCCCCCTCCACACCGCTCCACACTCGTTGGTTTGGAACAGCACTTAAAGTGCTTGTGACACCATCCCACCTATTGTGCAATGCAATGTTGGGCTACTAGTCATCTCGAACCATCAGTTTAAAAATGAATTTGCGATACCGTATTGATAAATATCAATAATTTCGAATATCGCGGGAAAAGTCCTTCACTCAGTTTCCTTTTTCGGGACGAAGGCGGAAGTGCGTCACAAAGGGCCATATTTATTCTGCTCCATTGAGCCAGACAGGGACAGAAGGGATTTGTCACGCGTAGAGATGGTTCGACGATGCGTTGTGTCTGGCTGTTCCAATACAGCAAATGAGGAACTTAACATCAGCATACATAGCTTTCCAACGGATGTCAAGCGTCAGCGCACATGGGAGAAAAACGTGCAGAACACAAGGGCTGGCTGGTCTGTGATGAACCCCACATCGACCTACATATGCAGCGCCCACTTTCTGGCCGAGAATTTCGAGGAAAGGCCTTTGTTGATGGCTGAAACTGGGATTGATTTTTCGCGAAGACGGATTCTGAAGCCGTCAGCAGTGCCTACTCTCTTTCCCACGCCTTCCCAAATCCGTAAAGGCCTCAAAGACTTCGCCAACCCCCCAGCTAAACGCCCCCGAAGTGCCTACTTCGAGCAACAAGAGAAAACTCAGGTAAGAACAACAACCTTTAAACGTGATGTGTTTTTAGGATACTCTGTGTGTGTGTGTGTGTGTGTGTGTGGGTGTGCGCGAGGGAGGGAAAGAGGATGAACGCCAGGCCAGGCATTTCTTTTAAAAATTGCGTCTTGTGAACAAAATTATCGAAAGTAGCTTCACTGTGTGTGTGTGTGTGTGTGTGTGTGTGTGTGTGTGTGTGTGTTGATTCCACATTGTTCAAGCGTTGTAGATCGAGAGGTATCTCGCGATCGTCGGGGGGGTTGTCGTCTCCACTGTCCGACTCGGAGTTAATTTCATCCGATTCAGAGGCATATGGTTCGAATCTGTAGGGCATATAGTCAATATCGTCTACGAGGCTATCACTATCAGATGCTTCATCCTCATATGAGCTCTCAGACACATTCAAAATTAAACTACAATCGCTGTCGGAGCTTGCTGCTGTGTGCGCCATCGTTTGTTTGCATACAGATACTGGACTCCGGAAGCGTTCGTCTTCCCTCTGTGACGCGGCACACCTTTTCGCGGGAGTTTAAGAATCCCAGAGCAGACCCAGAGAAGATCCAGAATATGGTCACATTGAAGGGCAGATTAACGGTTATCAAAGTACACATTTTCAAAAATCACTTCAGTAACGGTTTCAAGGGGACATTATTTACTGAAATTAATGGTTTGGATGATGGGGGAAAACCGTGTCACAAGCACTTTAATGTGGCGGACCCTCCTCGCAAACGGAGGGGTAGTGTGTAGGGTGTAGGGCGTAGTTTGGGATTGGGCCGAAATCGCCGCCAATAATATTTCCACTCTCACGCCAGGGCCGGGGGAGGGGTTACAAGGCTCGCGTCTTGTGCTGCATTCACTTGCACTCGGACATTGGAGATTTTCTCTCATAAATGTCCGATGAGCCACAACTTTTATTTCAAAACAAAGCTGCCAGCTGGGATGGCAAGGCTATTTTTAGGCTGGCCGTTGCCACCCCATGCCACACCGGTAGATCCGCCCCTGTAACTGTCTCATTAAGAATATCCTAAACTGTTAGCATGTTAGCATTTTGTTAGCATGGTTTTAGAGCAGCTGCCGCTGTTATCATCAATAATATAAATAACTGTTAGAAATAAGCACATGAGAGAGATGAGTCTGAGGTGAGAGCAGAGATCAGCTGAGAGTCATTTCACTCTGAAAACGGTCACTTACCAAGAGATTAACGAGGAGGAAAACTTCTGCGTCACAACGGGTACAAAGTGAAGTAACTTCTGACAGGTGAGGTCAGAGAACAGGAAGGGAGAGAAGTCGATGTGAATCTTTAGCTGTACATCAGCGCCATCCTGTGGCAGCTCATGGTTTCACAGCAACGCATTTCTTTCTTTTTTAAATGCTTTTTATTCATTACAAAAGTATGATTTATCTAAAACTCATCTCATTGATATTTCAATAATAAATATTTTCTATGTCAAATATTTTTGTACTGATTTAAAAACGATGTTAAATATTTAAATCTTATTGATTTAGGAAAATTACATTACTAATTTATAAAGGGTTCATTTCCTTTAAAGAAAGATTTTATTGATAAAAAATGTGTATTTGTTTTATATTTTAAAACACTTTTGATATAGGAGGATTTACCGATCCATGTACATTCCCATGATGTCCAGAAACCGTTCAAACCAGATATACATATACTACTTTTAATAGAAATAACAAAAGCTGAGACAAATTCTAAATACTGCATTAGTCCATAAATCATTTGTTTTATTGGACTTCTTATTTTGAACTGTTTTCAAAGTGGTGCAATTTATATTCAGACATTGGTAGAAATGTTCCCATAAATTAAACTAACTGTACCAAAGTGTCAAAATGTGAGGAAAGACCAACAACATAACAGGAAGAAAATCTGTTTTATTACGAAAGTTCACTAACAAAACTTTAGCTTCCTCAATTACACAATATTTTTAAAAACAGATTTCAGTAAAGTGTAAAGAACATCAGATCTGGATGCTAGCATGTTAGCGTCCAGCTGGTTTGCTAACGATGCTAACGATGCTAACAGATACCTGAAGCAGTCAGTTGAGCCTCTTCCCTCGCTGGGATTATTAAATTCATCATTTCTATTCACCTCATGCTTCGCCACCTCTAGGACGCTTCCACCTTAACCGTATTATGTGTTGGTTCTTCCTGTTAGAGAGTGACTGCTATAACTTTGCAAAGCGTCTCCAGCTTGATCGACCTTTACCTGCCCTGTTTTTAAGCTTTTAAATAAAATGTTATTAAGTCATAACAGTTTTTCAGGTGAGAACTGTTTAGATCACTAATATGTGATTTCGATCCAAACATCGTATATATGAGTTTTACGTTGCTGTTTGGAGCAGTGAGGAGCTGCTGCTGGATAGAGGGTCTGCTTAAAGACAAATGTTTTCTCAAAATTCAATTGTTTTCCTGAAAACCCAAAATTCTGTCTATTGCTGAAAATATCAGTTTTTCATTTTTTCTCAAAATTCTGATTTTTTAAAAACTTTTTCTTCAAATCCATTTTTTTTAAAAACTTTTTTCTCAAATGTCGGACTTTTCTAAATCTATACAATTTCTGACTTTTTGTCAAACATTTCTTTTTTTTCGAATTTCTCAAAAATCTTAATTACATTTTTTTCAAAATTTCTCAAAATTCAGACTTTTATAAATTATTTATTAGATAATTTTACCTCAAATTCTGACTTTCAGAAATTCTTCATCTTTTCTCAAAATGTGGACTTTTTCTACCAATCTACACATTTTGACTTTCAATTTCTCCAAATTCCGGACTTTACTCTTAAATCACAACATTTTATTTTTTTTGAAAATCTCATAATTTGCCATTTTTCTCAAAATTCTGAATTTTCTGAAAATCGGAAAATTCCAATGTTTTTCTCTTAATTCTGTCTTTTTCTTAAATGTTTCAAAGTTCTTACAACGCTGCTAGTGCTAACAGGAAGAACTAAGACATAAGCATTTGAACAGGAAGTGGGGAAAGGGGCGGGGCTTCATGAGGTGAATAGAGGAATCAAAGTGCAGCGTAACTTAATGTACCACACCTGAAACACAGCGATACAGATGAACCTGCTTAAAGGCAGAAACTACAGGTGTGTGATCCCAAGGCTGTAAACACCAACCATCATTCCACAACAAATCTAAAATATTCACAACAACATAAACCTTAATGATCTCACAACAACAACAACAAAACTGAAGAAAAACAAAGAAAAAAAGGACACAATTCTCTAGAATAACTTCCTCGACCAAAACAAGTCGACTAGAGTTCAAAAACATTTCCGCATCAACAGATTAGTGCAATGAGAGTTCAAACAAGACACAAAGTCCAACCAAAAAGCTCCAGGCAGAGACGGTCTGCTGGGAAACAGATCAGAAGCGTCTGTTGTTCCCCTGTTCAGATTCAACACAGCCCTTTTTCCACAAAGCTCCGCATGAACGCGCACGGACGTACAAAGAGAACGTCCGTATGTTAACAACGAGCAGTAACATCACCTCTACTCTAGCCTGGGAGAAAACACCATATTAGACCCGAATGTGATCCATGAAGTGTTTCTGAACACAAAGGGCTGGAAAGTAAGAAAGAACAAAAACTCAGATACAGTACTTGTTCTACAATACGAGCTGTTAGCCTACAGATGTTTGCTAGTATTTTAATATATAATAACGGAGTAGTTTATATGATCAGTAGATTGGTATATTAGAGAGAATTATAATGTATTCTGTATATTTTTATAATGTTAGATACTCCTCTTAATATAGTATATTTACTGACTTTACTATCTAACTGCCTACGTATCAATCTTTCCATCCATCTATCTATCTATCTATCTCTCCATCTATCCATCTATCTATCCATCTCTATCTCTATCCATCCATCTATCTATCCATCTATTCTATCTATCCATCTATCTATCTATCTATCTCTCCATCTATCCATCTATCTATCTATCATCCATCTCTCTATCCATCTATCTATCTATCTATCATCTATCCATCTATCTATCTATCTATCTATCTCTCCATCTATCCATCTCTCTATCCATCTATCTATCCATCCATCTATCTATCCATCTATCTCTCTATCTATCTATCTATCTATCTCTCTATCTATCTATCTATCTATCTATCTATCTATCTATCCATCTATCTATCCATCTATCTATCTCTCTATCTATCCATCTATCTATCCATCTCTCCATCTATCTATCCATCCATCCATCTATCTATCTACTATCCATCTATCTATCTATCTATCTATCTCTCCATCTATCCATCTATCTATCCATCCATCTATCCATCCATCTATCTATCTCTCTATCTATCTATCCATCTATCTATCTATCTATCCATCCATCTATCTATCCATCTATCTATCTATCTATCTATCCATCTATCTATCTATCTATCTATCTCTCCATCTATCCATCTATCTATCCATCTATCTATCCATCCATCTATCTATCCATCTATCTCTCTATCTATCTATCTCTCTATCTATCTATCCATCTATCTATCTCTCTATCTATCTATCTATCCATCTATCTATCCATCTCTCCATCTATCTATCCATCCATCCATCTATCTATCTATCTATCCATCTATCTATCTCTCCATCTATCCATCTATCTATCCATCCATCTATCCATCCATCTATCTATCTCTCTATCTATCTATCCATCTATATCTATCTATCCATCCATCTATCTATCCATCTATCTATCTATCTATCTATCCATCTATCTATCTATCTATCTATCTCTCCATCTATCCATCTATCTATCCATCTATCTATCCATCCATCTATCTATCCATCTATCTATCTATCTCTATCTCTCTATCTATCTATCTATCTATCTATCTATCCATCTATCTATCTCTCTATCTATCTATCTATCCATCTATCTATCCATCTCTCCATCTATCTATCCATCCATCCATCTATCTATCTATCTATCCATCTATCTATCTATCTATCTATCTCTCCATCTATCCATCTATCTATCCATCCATCTATCCATCCATCTATCTATCCATCTATCTATCCATCCATCTATCTCTCTATCTATCTATCCATCTATCTATCTATCTATCTATCTCTCCATCTATCCATCTATCTATCCATCCATCTATCCATCCATCTATCTATCATCTCTCTATCCATCCATCCATCCATCCATCTATCTATCTACCTACCTACCTACCTATATTATTCTTAAAAGATGACTAACATCACCTGAGCTCTGCAACACTCTGATCAGATTTAAAAATTGATATTTTCCTCTTCTTCAAATGTCCTACGTAAAGGCCGCGGTGTCGATTGTGTCGTGTGGAAGTGAGCGGGGTTCAATCTGAACTGGGCTGGATAAACGACAGACTGGGAAATCTGTTGTTTCCATTAAAGAAGATTTACAGGAACAGTCCAACATTTCCAGATTCAGATGAGAAGATGGCGCTCTGTTACATTTTCTGTAGCTCTTTCCCTTCCTTATCTCACTTTTCTTTATGGTTACTTCTTTCCAGGAAACTGAGGAGGAGATTGTGGGGAAATAAAAGCGTAAAGCTCAGTTATTTCCCCACATGAGGACGCTCCTCTACGCTGGAAAGAATCCCTTATTCCTGAATCCTTTATTTCCCTTCATTTAGGCACAAAGGTAAGTCTAAAGACACCGGAAAACTACACAATATAAAATCCCTCAAAAGGTCCCTAAAACCCTCAGAATAGAAATGTGAGGAAGTAAATGCTAGCTTAGCTTAGCACAGAGACAGGAAGCAGTGGGAAACCTCTCTGTGTTGGTATGAGGGAAACATCTCCCGTGTGTCTAAATGTGTATTAAGTCATTTTGTGATGGGATTAGAATCCATCACTTCCTCACATTTCAGGAGGAAAGTGGAATTTAGACACGTTTTAGCCAAATTGCAAATTATACAAACGTTTTTTTACAGCAGCGAACCATGACCATTGTTAGGTGGAGGAGAACAGAGCGAGAGGGAGGGGGAACTATTTGGAGAAAAGCTTGAATATTCTCTGAGATTTAAAGTAAAAAAAGATTTACGTCGTGAAAGCAGAAGAAAAAAAAGGCCAAAATTGTGGACTTCTTGGTCCAAAACGACCTCGCAGCACAGACTCGCCTCCACTTTATAACCAGAGAATATTATTTTCTTTGTCGCACATTTTTGAATTGATCCGTTAGATTTAAGCTTTTAAAAAGAGCGTTTCTCCAGATATAATCCAGGCTCCGTAATACGTCCTATATCCCAAACACGCAGCCCTACTTTATTCCAGAGGTACCAGAATAGTTTCTATGTGATTTCCTTGGAAGTAGTTTGGGATCAATTAGAGAACGCAGTGATTCGTCAATTAACCAATCAACAGGATATGTTGTCTTTACAAACTACAGCTTCAGTTTTAATTCTAGATGATTTCCTTTTAGAGTAAATATAAATATCTCTTTGGTTTTAAAGGCGTGGCGTCGGACGTTTTTGTAAAACGATGAATCAAATGTAAGAAATAATGATCAGATTATAAATAAATTATTCGTTGATTTGAGCTGATAATCGTTTGTTTGACAGAGATTATTTTCTGACATAATTCAAAATCACATGGAGGAATCCCATTGGACCAGGAGATGCTGCCTTCAGGGACCAACACAGAAGTACGGCATCCTGCAGCTCTGTATAAACCAATAAGATGACGGCCTGTGTATTTCACGGTGGGTTTAAGGCGCTGTGACGTTAACCCTCACCTGTGGAGGAGGACCCTCTCACCTGTGGAGGTCGACCCTCTCACCTGTGGAGGAGGACCCTCTCACACGTGGAGGTCGACCCTCTCACCTGTGGAGGACGACCCTCTCACCTGTGGAGGAGGACCCTCTCACCTGTGGAGGAGGACCCTCTCACACGTGGAGGTCGACCCTCTCACCTGTGGAGGACGACCCTCTCACCTGTGGAGGACGACCCTCTCACCTGTGGAGGACGACCCTCTCACCTGTGGAGGAGGACCCTCTCACCTGTGGAGGACGACCCTCTCACCTGTGGAGGAGGACCCTCTCACCTGTGGAGGTCGACCCTCTCACCTGTGGAGGACGACCCTCTCACCTGTGGAGGAGGACCCTCTCACCTGTGGAGGAGGACCCTCTCACGTGGAGGACGACCCTCTCACCTGTGGAGGACGACCCTCTCACCTGTGGAGGACGACCCTCTCACCTGTGGAGGAGGACCCTCTCACCTGTGGAGGACGACCCTCTCACCTGTGGAGGAGGACCCTCTCACCTGTGGAGGACGACCCTCTCACCTGTGGAGGAGGACCCTCTCACATGTGGGGTCGACCCTCTCACCTGTGGAGGACGACCCTCTCACCTGTGGAGGACGACCCTCTCACCTGTGGAGGACGACCCTCTCACCTGTGGAGGACGACCCTCTCACCTGTGGAGGACGACCCTCTCACCTGTGGAGGAGGACCCTCTCACCTGTGGAGGAGGACCCTCTCACCTGTGGAGGTCGACCCTCTCACCTGTGGAGGAGGACGACCCTCTCACCTGTGGAGGAGGAGGACCCTCTCACCTGTGGAGGCCGACCCTCTCACCTGTGGAGGAGGACCCTCTCACCTGTGGAGGAGGACCCTCTCACCTGTGGAGGTCAGGTTGTCTTTGGGTAACTTCCTGCTGAAGGCTTCTTGGTGGAAGAGTCTTTAGATCAGAGTCTGTATTCAAACGGCTGCTCTGCAGATTAAGGTCACTTCATACAATCATCGTTTTATTTACACTAGAAAAATAGAGTTAACAAAATAAAAGCATTTCCTTTTCTCAGTGGGAGGAGGAGGAGGAGGAGGTCCCTTCAGGAGGAGGAGGAGGAGGAGGAGGTCCCTTCAGGAGGAGGAGGAGGAGGAGGAGGAGGAGGAGGAGGAGGAGGAGGAGGAGGTCCCTTCAGGAAGATTTATTCCCAGTTTTATTGCTTTGATGACGGTCCTGAAGAGGAGAAGAAGATTTAAAAATAACAACAACAACAACAACAACAATATGAATAACAATCATAATCATAATAAAATAGTAACAACAACTCTAAAAATAATAATTCTAATAATAATAACACATTTTCAAACTGGGATTGGAAGCAAACTGTTTGAGTTAAACTGGGACTAATTCACCTGCATAAATAAAGGTTTGAAATGAAATGGGTTTGAGAAACTGGGATGGAAGCTAATGGTTTGAGTTAAACTGGGATGGAAGCTAATTGGTTTGAGTTAAACTGGGATGGAAGCTAATTGGTTTGAGTTAAACTGGGATGGAAGCTAATTGGTTTGAGTTAAACTGGGATGGAAGCTAATTGGTTTGAGTTAAACTGGGATGGAAGCTAATTGGTTTGAGTTAAACTGGGATGGAAGCTAATTGGTTTCAGTTAAACTGGGATGGAAGCTAATTGGTTTTAGTTAAACTGGGATGGAAGCTAATTGGTTTGGGTTCAACTGGGATGGAAGCTAATTGGTTTGAGTTAAACTGGGATGGAAGCTAATTGGTTTTAGTTAAACTGGGATGGAAGCTAATTGGTTTTAGTTAAAACTGGAGATGGAAGCTAATTGGTTTTAGTTTAACTGGGATGGAAGCTAATTGGTTTTGAATTAAACTGGGATGGAAGCTAATTGGTTTTAGTTAAACTGGGATGGAAGCTAATTGGTTTTAGTTTAACTGGGATGGAAGCTAATTGGTTTGAGTTAAACTGGGATGGAAGCTAATTGGTTTTAGTTTAACTGGGATGGAAGCTAATTGGTTTGAGTTAAACTGGGATGGAAGCTAATTGGTTTCAGTTAAACTGGGATGGAAGCTAATGGTTTTAGTTAAACTGGGATGGAAGCTAATTGGTTTGGGTTCAAACTGGGATGGAAGCTAATTGGTTTTAGTTAAACTGGATGGAAGCTAATTGGTTTTAGTTGAACTGGGATGGAAGCTAATTGGTTTGAATTAACTGGGATGGAAGCTAATTGGTTTTAGTTAAAACTGGGATGGAAGCTAATTGGTTTTAGTTTAACTGGGATGGAAACTAATGGTTTGAGTTAAACTGGGATGGAAGCTAATTGGTTTTAGTTTAACTGGGATGGAAGCTAATTGGTTTTAGTTAACTGGGATGGAAGCTAATTGGTTTTAGTTAAACTGGGATGGAAGCTAATTGGTTTGAGTTAAACTGGGATGGAAGCTAATTGGTTTGAGTTAAACTGGGATGGAAGCTAATTGGTTTGAGTTAAACTGGATGGAAGCTAATTGGTTTGAGTTAAACTGGGATGGAAGCTAATTGGTTTGAGTTAAACTGGGATGGAAGCTAATTGGTTTGAGTTAAACTGGGATGGAAGTTAATTGGTTTAGTTTAACTGAGATTGAAGCTAACCAGCTAATTGGTTTTAGTTAAACTGGGAATGGAAGCTAATTGGTTTTAGTTAAACTGGGATGGAAGCATTGGTTTGAGTTAAACTGGGATGGAAGCTAATTGGTTTGAGTTAAACTGTGGAAGCTAATTGGTTTTAGTTATACTGGGATGGAAGCCAATTGGTTTCAGTTAAACTGGATGGAAGCTAATTGGTTTCAGTTAAACTGGATGGAAGCTAATTGGTTTTAGTTAAACTGGGATGGAAGCTAATTGGTTTGGTTCAACTGGGATGGAAGCTAATTGGTTTGAGTTAAACTGGATGGAAGCTAATTGGTTTGAGTTAAACTGGGATGGAAGCTAATTGGTTTGAGTTAAACTGGGATGGAAGCTAATTGGTTTTAGTTTAACTGGATGGAAGCTAATTGGTTGAATTAAACTGGGATGGAAGCTAATTGGTTTTAGTTAAACTGGGATGGAAGCTAATTGGTTTTAGTTTAACTGGGATGGAAGCTAATTGGTTTGAGTTAAACTGGGATGGAAGCTAATTGGTTTTAGTTTAACTGGGATGGAAGCTAATTGGTTTGAGTTAAACTGGGATGGAAGCTAATTGGTTTCAGTTAAACTGGGATGGAAGCTAATTGGTTTTAGTTAAACTGGGATGGAAGCTAATTGGTTTGGTTCAACTGGGATGGAAGCTAATTGGTTTTAGTTAAACTGGGATGGAAGCTAATTGGTTTTAGTTAACTGGGATGGAAGCTAATTGGTTGAATTAAACTGGGATGGAAGCTAATTGGTTTTAGTTAAACTGGGATGGAAGCTAATTGGTTTTAGTTTAACTGGGATGGAAACTAATTGGTTTAGTTAACTGGGATGGAAGCTAATTGGTTTTAGTTAAACTGGGATGGAAGCTAATTGGTTTTAGTTTAACTGGGATGGAAGCTAATTGGTTTGAGTTAACTGGGATGGAAGCTAATTGGTTTAGTTAAACTGGGATGGAAGCTAATTGGTTTGAGTTAAACTGGGATGGAAGCTAATTGGTTTTAGTTAAACTGGGATGGAAGCTAATTGGTTTTAGTTAAACTGGGATGGAAGCTAATTGGTTTGTTAACTGGGATGGAAGCTAATTGGTTTTAGTTAAACTGGGATGGAAGCTAATTGGTTTTAGTTTAACTGGGATGGAAGCTAATTGGTTTGAATTAAACTGGGATGGAAGCTAATTGGTTTAGTTAAACTGGGATGGAAGCTAATTGGTTTAGTTTAACTGGGATGGAACTAATTGGTTTGAGTTAAACTGGGATGGAAGCTAATTGGTTTTAGTTAACTGGGATGGAAGCTAATTGGTTTTAGTTAAACTGGGATGGAAGCTAATTGGTTTAGTTAAACTGGGATGGAAGCTAATTGGTTTCAGTTAAACTGGGATGGAAGCTAATTGGTTTGAGTTCAACTGGGATGGAAGCTAATTGGTTTGAGTTAAACTGGGATGGAAGCTAATTGGTTTGAGTTAAACTGGGATGGAAGCTAATTGGTTTGAGTTAAACTGGGATGGAAGCTAATTGGTTTGAGTTAAACTGGGATGGAAGCTAATTGGTTTTAGTTAAACTGGGATGGAAGTTAATTGGTTTTAGTTAACTGAGATTGAAGAAGCTAATTGGTTTTAGTTAAACTGGGATGGAAGCTAATTGGTTTGTTAAACTGGGATGGAAGGTCATTGGTTTGAGTTAAACTGGGATGGAAGCTAATTGGTTTGAGTTAACTGGGATGGAAGCTAATTGGTTTTAGTTATACTGGGATGGAAGCTAATTGGTTTTAGTTAAACTGGGATGGAAGCTAATTGGTTTCAGTTAAACTGGGATGGAAGCTAATTGGTTTGAGTTAAACTGGGATGGAAGCTAATTGGTTTTAGTTAACTGGGATGGAAGCTAATTGGTTTGGTTAAACTGGGATGGAAGCTAATTGGTTTGAGTTAAACTGGGATGGAAGCTAATTGGTTTGAGTTAAACTGGGATGGAAGCTAATTGGTTTGAGTTCAACTGGGATGGAAGCTAATTGGTTTGAGTTCAACTGGGATGGAAGCTAATTGGTTTAGTTCAACTGGGATGGAAGCTAATTGGTTTTAGTTAAACTGGGATGGAAGCTAATTGGTTTTAGTTAAACTGGGATGGAAGCTAATTGGTTTAATTTAACTGGGATGGAAGCTAATTGGTTTTAGTTTAACTGGGATGGAAGCTAATGGTTTCAGTTAAACTGGGATGGAAGCTAATTGGTTGAGTTAAACTGGGATGGAAGCTAATTGGTTTAGTTTAACTGGGATGGAAGCTAATTGGTTTGGGTTAAACTGGGATGGAAGCTAATTGGTTTGAGTTAAACTGGGATGGAAGCTAATTGGTTTGAGTTAAACTGGGATGGAAGCTAATTGGTTTGAGTTAAACTGGGATGGAAGCTAATTGGTTTGAGTTAAACTGGGATGGAAGCTAATTGGTTTTAGTTTAACTGGGATGGAAGCTAATTGGTTTTAGTTTAACTGGGATGGAAGCTAATTGGTTTTAGTTAACTGGGATGGAAGTAATTGGTTTTAGTTTAACTGGGATGGAAGTTAATTGGTTTTAGTTAAACTGGGATTGGAAGCTAATTGGTTTTAGTTAAACTGGGATGGAAGCTAATTGGTTTTAGTTAACTGGGATGGAAGCTAATTGGTTTTAGTTAAACTGGGATGGAAGTTAATTGGTTTTAGTTAAACTGGGATGGAAGTTAATTGGTTTTAGTTTAACTGGGATGGAAGTTAATTGGTTTTAGTTAAACTGGGATTGGAAGTTAATTGGTTTTAGTTTAACTGGGATGGAAGTTAATTGGTTTTAGTTAAACTGGGATTGGAAGTTAATTGGTTTAGTTTAACTGGGATGGAAGCTAATTGGTTTTAGTTAAACTGGGATGGAAGTTAATTGGTTTTAGTTTAACTGGGATGGAAGTTAATTGGTTTTAGTTAAACTGGGATGGAAGTTAATTGGTTTAGTTTAACTGGGATGGAAGCTAATTGGTTTTAGTTAAACTGGGATGGAAGTAATTGGTTTTAGTTTAACTGGATGGAAGTTAATTGGTTTTAGTTTAACTGGGATGGAAGCTAATTGGTTTTAGTTTAACTGGGATGAAGTTAATTGGTTTTAGTTTAAACTGGGATGGAAGTGAATTGGTTTTAGTTAAACTGGGATTGGAAGTTAATTGGTTTTAGTTTAACTGGGATGGAAGTTAATTGGTTTTAGTTTAACTGGGATTGGAAGCTAATTGGTTTTAGTTAAACTGGGTTTGGAAGTTAATTGGTTTTAGTTAAACTGGGTTTGGAAGTTAATTGGTTTTAGTTAAACTGGGATTGGAAGTTAATTGGTTTAGTTAAACTGGGATTGGAAGTTAATTGGTTTTAGTTAAACTGGGATGGAAGTTAATTGGTTTTAGTTAAACTGGGATGGAAGTTAATTGGTTTTAGTTAAACTGGGATGGAAGCAGATTTCTGGTGGGATCAGACTTGGTGGTTTACCGGGTTTGGGTTGGGATGCGCTCAGGACCGGAAGACGTGGACGGCTCGCACCACGTACTGCCGGCAGATCGGACACTCGCTCATCCTCTTGCCGCACTTTGTGCAGGTGATCATGTGACCACACTCCAGCAGCACGCAGTCGATGGGAGAGTCCATACAGATCTTACAGAGGTTCTCCTCCGGACCGGCAGAACCAGAACCAGCACCAGCGGACTCTAGAACCACAAAGACAGGCAGTGTGAGGGAGCATACAGGGCTCAATGAGAACACATCACCTTCATTACATAAATAATAATAACAACAACAACAAAAGGGACAATAATACATTTGGTTCAACTTGGATTTGAAACCAATGGTTTTAGTTGAACTGGGACTGGAAGCAAACCATGCTCATAGAGAACATATGAGCTGCATCACAGATAGTTTCTCAGTTATTTTAGAGAGGAATTGTTCAAATAATTAAAATATATATATCATATCAGTTTAAACAGCAATCCAAAAAAAACTGATGATCCAAATAGTTTATGAAATAAATCAGAATATAATCAAATGTAGACAGAAACATAAAATAACCACCAAATTGTAAAACAATATAATAATTAAAAAGTAAAAAGGTCACTTTAGCGTGTTCTTAATTTGTCTTTAAATTTGATGAGGATCTGAAATAGATTAGAATAAATCCAAGAGGAATATACAAACGAAGGGATGTAATGTGAGACAATCTATCATGTTTCCCACTTTGTATGACCTGAAGGTGTGTGTGTGAGCTCACCTGAGGCGTTCACAGCGTTGGCAGCTGGAAGACAAAACATGGACTTCCTGTGAACACTCAGGGTACGTTCACACCGGACGAGAAGTTCATTATTTTGCATGTCGCGATAACATGTAAAGTCAATGCAAAAACACCAGAGGTGGGAAGTAACCAAGTACATTTACATTTAACTTAGTACTGTACTTAAAGGTGGGGTAGGTAAGAACGGAGAAACCAGCTCGAGTGCGCTAGAATTTGAAAGTACACAACCAGAAAACATCTGCCTCTTCCTTCAGACTTCCTCACAGAGCCCCTCCTCCAACACACATGAACGCACACATGACCAATGAGGCACGAGATCAGTTTGTGCACAGATGGAAGGCTGACAGGCAGGTAGGCCATCCAGTCATTTTAGCCGGGCTCAGATGATTGGTCGTGCTTTTTACAGCGCACGGCTTCCACAGATGATGTTTTTATGTATTTATTGTAAAGCATTTAATATATTCATTGCTATCGGGATGTTAAGAGCATTCCATGGAATATAACAACAAGTGTTTCTGAAGAGAATTACCTACCACACCTTTAAGTACAATTTGGGGTACTTGTACTTTACTTGAGTATTTCCATGTTATGCTACTGTGTACTTTTCCTCCACTACATGTATTAATCCCTTTAGTTACTTCACAGATGTGGATGAATGATGTGAAATATAATCAAGTGTTAAATCAGACTTTAGTTCCACCTGGAGTAAATCCTCCAAGCTACCCTGCAGTATACAAAGTCATTCAACTAGCTGCACCTTTACCAGCTTTGAGAACACTTTCATGATCAATCATTATAAAACATATCATATATATTATTCTGAAATGGACCAATCTGCACAATGACTACTTTTACTGTCGCTACTTTCACTATATTTTGATGAGAATACTTTTCTACTTTTACTTGAGGAACATTTTGAATGCAGGACTTTTACTGTAACAGAGTATTCCTACACTCTGGTACTTCTACTTTTACTCAAGTACAAGATCTGAGTACTTCTACTTTTACTCAAGTACAAGATCTGAGTACTTCTACTTTTACTCAAGTACAAGATCTGAGTACTTCTACTTTTACTCAAGTACAAGATCTGAGTACTTTACTTTTACTAAGTACAAGATCTGAGTACTTTTACTCAAGTACAGATCTGAGTACTTCTACTTTTACTCAAGATACTTCTACTTTTACTCAAGTACAAGATCTGAGTACTTCTACTTTTACTCAAGACAGATCTGAGTACTTCTACTTTTACTCAAGTACAAGATCTGAGTACTTCTACTTTTACTCAAGTACAAGATCTGAGTACTTTTACTCAAGTACAAGATCTGAGTACTTCTACTTTTACTCAAGTACAAGATCTGAGTACTTCTACTTTTACTCAAGTACAAGATCTGAGTACTTCTACTTTTACTCAAGACTGAGTACTTCTACTTTTACTCAAGTACAAGATCTGAGTACTTCTACTTTTACTCAAGTACAAGATCTGAGTACTTCTACTTTTACTCAAGTACAGATCTGAGTACTTCTACTTTTACTCAAGTACAAGATCTGAGTACTTCTACTTTTACTCAAGTATCTGAGTACTTCTACTTTTACTCAAGTACAATCTGAGTACTTCTACTTTTACTCAAGTACAAGATCTGAGTACTTCTACTTTTACTCAAGTACAGACCTGAGTACTTCTACTTTTACTCAAGTACAGATCTGAGTACTTCTACTTTTACTCAAGTACAAGATCTGAGTACTTCTACTTTTACTCAAGTACAAGATCTGAGTACTTCTACTTTTACTCAAGTACCAGACCTGAGTACTTCTACTTTTACTCAAGTACAAGATCTGAGTACTTCTACTTTTACTCAAGTACAGATCTGAGTACTTCTACTTTTACTCAAGTACAAGATCTGAGTACTTCTACTTTTACTCAAGTACCAGATCTGAGTACTTCTACTTTTACTCAAGTACAGACCTGAGTACTTCTACTCAAGTACCAGATCTGAGTACTTCTACTTTTACTCAAGTACAAGATCTGAGTACTTCTACTTTTACTCAAGTACAGATCTGAGTACTTCTACTTTACTCAAGTACAGATCTGAGTACTTCTACTTTTACTCAAGTACAGATGAGTACTTCTACTTTTACTCAAGTACAAGATCTGAGTACTTCTACTTTTACTCAAGTACAAGATCTGAGTACTTCTACTTTTACTCAAGTACCAGATCTGAGTACTTCTACTTTTACTCAAGTACCAGACCTGAGTACTTCTACTTTTACTCAAGTACCAGACCTGAGTACTTCTACTTTTACTAGTACAGATCTGAGTACTTCTACTTTTACACAAGTACCAGATCTGAGTACTTCTACTTTTACTCAAGTACCAGACCTGAGTACTTCTACTCACCCTGGAGGTTCTGCTGGTCTTGGTACAGCCGGACCACCCGCTCCATCAGCTCCCACTTCTCACAGCAGCCTTTGTAGTTCACAAAGTTTCTGGCGAGGATTTCCTTCAGCTGCCGCACGCTGAGCGCCTCGATGTCGTCCACGCTGCTCAGGTCTGAGAGCGACGCCCGGCGGCCGGAAACAGGCGCCTCCTCCGGGTCCCACGCCTGAAAAACATTTTTAAACGTGTTCTTTAGACCTTGTTTTGTATTTCTATAGTATAATTTTTGTAGTATTCCAGCTTTAACCTGGAAATGACTTTTCCACATCATCGACTCTATGCATTACATTCATGTACACAATGTCTGGGTTTTTTGTATTACTGCACATATTTTATTCCATTCTATGTCTATGGAAATACTGCTATATTTTACTATATTTTGTATTATTTTCTAATGTTATTATAGTTTTCTTAAAGGGCCCATGTCATGGCCATTTCCACTGATCATACTCCATTGTTGAGGTTTACTAAATAGATTTATACTGTGCATTTTTCCAAACTCACATTGGTTTCGCATACAGCATCTCTGTAAAGTGTGTATTCAGCAGTATTCACTCTCCACTAAACGGCTCGTTGCAGCTCTTGCCCCCCCCCTCCCTGTGAGCACAGTGTGCTCTGATTGGTCGGGACGTTGTGAATCGCGCTGAGCTCCGTGGAGGTGTGGTTTCCTTGTTTAGCGATACACAGCGAAACACAGCCAAACTCATCCTGAGCACACAAACTCACAGCCGAAGTAAAGACAATAAGTGTGGCTTGATATTGAGTCAAAAAAGGTTGATAAACGCTGTGAGAATGGGTCTGCAGAGAGAACTTCAGAGAGATCCCAACTGTCTGTTATCAGCCTGCAGCCAGGGAGGAGAAATCAGCAGAGCTGCCTGCACTGAGTGTGTGTGTGAGGAAGTCCGTGGATTGGTCAATTTGGACCAATCAGCAGAGGCTTAACGTAACGGCTCCGCGGACGTAACGTAACGGCTCCACGGATGGTCCGTTTGGTTCCGGGTACGAGCTGACGTCAGCTCGTACCCGGAACCAAACGGACCCATCCGTGGAGCAAAGAAAGAAACTGAGAAATCTCCAACGAGGCGTTTTGGGGAGGAATTTCTATGTTAGAGTTTTACTCGCTACAGGGTGTACTTTGAGGGTTTGTGACTCTGCAGACCGTTTACATGCATAAAAACCTACATAACACACAAGGTGACGGGTGATAACCGGAAAAGCATGACACCTCTCCTTTAAAAAAATACTAATCACTAGTCGACTAAAGTCTTAATCGAGCAATTTTTCATTAGTCGATTATTTGAACAAAAACAAATGATATAAAAAATAAAATAAAAATCTCCATCCGCGCTGCGTGTGACGCGTCGGCCGGAAACCCTCAGACTGCACTCAGAGCGGAGCCTGGGCATTGAGTTCATTTGGTCTGGCAGGAAATCTAAAGTGTGGATCTTTCTGAGCGAGTAAAGGACGAGTCCCACAAGGTGACATGCAGACTACGAGGCCACAAGTCTCCTCCGTGTCCTCCATCACAGCTCCCTGACTGCGGCTTCACAACAACACAGAGATGAATTATCCCCAACGTGTGTTCCTCTCAGACTCAGAGGAAACGGAGTCAGGCAGCAACCTGGCTCTGTATCAACATATAGAGACCTATGATATATAACGGACTGGTTATAATGTTGATGTTTTCATGTGTTTTATTGTTCAGAGTTTGCTCAGCGAACGTGTCACTGTTTGATAGACCGTTCTCGTGACTTGTGGTGAGTGAGAGAGTGTCGTCTGATTGGTTGGGTGTCGAAGAGGGAGGTTCCTAGAGAGAGAGCCAGGGAATGCTACTGGAGAGCTGACGGAGTTTGTGGGTGAGAGTGAGGATTTAACCGAGTTATTTCATTGTGTTGGCGTGGTTACGGCCAACAGTAACCTGTGATCGTTATTAATAAACTCCCGGATAAAAAGACATACGAAGCCTTCCTGTGTTCCTATAGCGAGACGATATAATCATGGGGGAACCTTCATTTTTCAGAAGGTTCGGTTTGCGTTCACACAGGCAAAAAAAAGGACTATAAACTTTAAACACAAGTCATGTGCACGGAAATGCTGTTCAACCATTGGTCAGATATTAAGGGGGGGGGGGTACAAACACCAATCCCGGCAATTTCTACCGGAGCCTCCGCCATGGGGCATCGGCAGGTTATTTTCATGCTGCTGTTAATCTGGAGATCAACAGACTCTAGCAACGGCGCGTATGATTATACAATCAGACAACGTGCGATAACAAACATAACCCATATGAGACGTTCTGCAGTCAGGAGGGCGTTTCACCGACGACAGGTGGCTCTGACTTTTATGTATAGTTGACGGAGCATTTTTACTTTACACATAGTAACGGCAGTAGTGTATATGTCTCAAGTGTAATTTGGCTTGGCTTCCTATTTTGTATGGACATGCTTTTATTTTGAAGGAGAGTTAGCGCTGTTGACAGGAAGTTGTTGCTGCTATGGAAACAACGTGACGGAGAAAAGGAGCGGAGATTAACGGAGAAAAAGTAATATCTACATATAAAGACGGAGAAAGTAAAGGATAACGTTTATGGTTAAGTGTTAGCACCCCCGAAGAGGCACAAGCTCTTACGTTGATATTGGAGATTTCAATAAATTCAATTGGAGAAAAAAAAGAATATGCTAATAACGAAATTGAAAACCGAATAGTAGGCCAACGTCCGGATATTCGGGTACAGCCCTAGTATGCACCGTGACATCAAGTAAAATCCTCGTACGTGTCAACCTACCTGGTGATAAACCTGTTTCTGATTCTGAAAATACCCTGACATGTTCCAGGTGTAGAAGTGGAACTGGTTACCTGGTCTTCTTCCTGAACCTCAGGCTCTGCGGCGGGGGCGGGGCCTGTGGGAGGGGGCGGGGCTTCCGGCTCTGCAGCAGGGGGGTCAGGCGTCGGGGCGGGGGGGTCTGGAGGCGAGGCGGCGACATCAGGGGGTCAGAGGTCACCGACGGGGGGTCAGAGGTCATGGTGTCGGGGGAGGGAGATGGTGAAGGCTGCCGGCCGAGGACGAGCTCCACAAGCTCCTCCTACAGGAAACAGGAAGCAGGAGGAAGGAGGCAGGAAACAGGAAGCAGGAAACCGGAAACAGGGTTAGACTGGTGGGGACATGTTTTGATGATGTATTTTGAGTGTGGGACAGGAAGTGACCTTCTCTCTGCACAGGTGCGTGGAAACCTCGTGCAGGTGCAGATAATCCCGCAGCTCCTTCACCTTCAGCTTCATTAGCTCCGCCCTCTCCAGCCGGTTGCCGTAGAAACGCTGACAGGTGTGACAGAGGCGGGGGCGGGGCTCCAGGTGGGTGGAGCAACGGCTGCAGAAGTCCTTCTTACAGTCTACACACACATGCTGAGAGACAGGTGAAGATAACAGATGAGAGATAAGAGATAAGATTACTTTATTGATCCCAATTTGGGACATTTTTGTGAAGACAGGTAACACCTCGAGATGTTCACATTTTCTCCTGTTTGTATTTCAACTTTTACTCAAAATATTCCAACTTTTACAAAAAATATTCAAACTTTTACTCAAAATATTCCAACTTTTACTCAAAATATTCAACTTTTACTCAAAATATTCCAACTTTTACTCAAAATATTCCAACTTTTACAAAAAATATTCAAACTTTTACTCAAAATATTCGGACTTTACGAATATTCAAAGTTTGTTATGATTATTCCACCTTGTTTTTTGCTCAAATATTCCGACTTTTTTATGGATATTCCACTTTTCCCCCCAAAAAAAATCTGAAAATGATGACCCACTTTTACTGACATTTTTGGGGGGGAATGTTGTCTTTACTCTCTTAAGATATTCTAGTTTTTATATCGTAATATTCCAACATTATTCTCTAAATATCAATAATTATTTCAATGCTCAGGATATTCTATCTCAATATTTGAACTTCTTATTTTCAAATATTTCAACTTTCTTTATGAAAGAGTTGAGACTTTTTAAAAAAAATAAAAACTGAATAAATCCATAAAGATGTCGGTCCTCTCACCTTCTTGGCAGGTGTGTCGAGTTCCCCCCCGCAGGCCTTACAGGTGAGTTCAGGTGAGGGGGGGGGCGGCACCTGGCTGTTGAACCTGAGTTTGTGTAAGACTGGTGACGACGCTCTTCTGCAGACAGCTGATCAACTCCAGCTGAGTCTAAACAGAACCAGCTGCAGCACGACGCAAACATACCTGAAACACACAGGAACACACATACAGATACACACAGACACAACACACAGAAACACACAAACACACAAAGAAACACAAAGAAACACACAGGAACACACATACAGATACACACACAAACACACAAAGAAACACACAGGAACACACATACAGATACACACACAAACACACAAAGAAACACACAAAGAAACACACAGGAACACATACAGATACACACACAAAACACAAAAAACACACAGGAACACACAGGAACACACAGGAACACACATACAGATACACACACAAAACACAAAGAAACACACAGGAACACACAAAGAAACACACAAAGAAACACACAGGAACACACATACAGATACACACACAAACACACAAAGAAAACACACAGGAACACACAAAGAAACACACAGGAACACACATACAGATACACACACAAACACACAAAGAAACACACAGGAACACACACAAACACACAAAGAAACACAGGAACACACAGAAACACACACAGAAACATACAGAAACACACAGGATCACACACAGAAACACACACAGAAACATACACAAACACACAGAAACACACACAAACACACACAGAAACACACACAGAAACACACAGACACACACACAGAAACACACACACAAACACACAGAAACACACAGACACACACACAGAAACACACAAAGAAACACACAGGATCACACACACAGAAACATACACACAGAAACACACACAGGAACACACACAGAAACACACACAGAAACACACAAAGAAACACACAGGATCACACACACAGAAACATACACACAGAAACACACACAGGAACACACACAGAAACACACACAGAAACACACACAGAAACACACACACACAGAAACACACAAAGAAACACACAGAAACACACAAAGAAACACACACAGAAACACACACACAGAAACACACAAAGAAACACACAGAAACACACAAAGAAACACACAGAAACACAGAAACACACAGGATCACACACAGAAACATACACACAGAAACACACAAAGGATCACACACAGGATGACACACAAACACACACAGACACTCCTTAGCAAAGGTCACTAAAGTGTTGGACAGCTGTCATATTGACCTCTGAATCAGAATCGATTAAGTACACTCAGCCATGTAATAAAGTGTTCTCAAAGCTGGTAAAGGTGCAGCTAGTTTGAATGACTTTGTATACTGCAGGGTAGCTTGTGGATTTACTCCAGGTGGAACTCAAGTCTGATTCAACACTTGGTTATATTTCACATCATTCATCCAGATCTGTACATAACTAAAAGGTATTAAATACATGTAGTGGAGGAAAAGTACACAGTAGCAGAACATGGAAATACTCCAGTACAAGTATCTCTAAATTGCATTGGTACAGACGACACTGCCAGATTAAATAGTAAAAACTAGCATTTCTGTGTTATTCTCTATTTGTCAGACTTTTCTTCACGTGATAAAATAAACGTGTTCACAGCACTAAGATCTTCTGATGAATTCGGGTTTATAGTTTTATGAAGTTTGAGTCTTATTTAAAAAATAACCAGGCATAGAAACAACTTGGATACAGTAACATGCTCCTTGTTATTATACGAGACATACGAATACACTTAAAAAGAGCATTGAATAGACGACAATAAAGGCATTTGAAAGGAGGATAGTGCAAATTCACATTGTGAATACACAGCGACATATTGGTAGTGATGGGATGATGATAATAATAATGATAATGATTACAACTAATATTAGGCTAGTTAGTGAAGTTTACAGAGTGACACAAACAGAGAAGTTTACATTTAATTAACATAAATATAAGGTAAACTGTCAGCCGAATAAGTCATTGTTTTGAAAGAATACGTAAAAAATAGTAAATTAAGGATTTAAGCGCATTTTCTGTGGATTTTCCGTTAATTGTAACGTTATGTGAACGGAGTCTGGTAACAGGCTAAAGGCTAAGCTAAAGGCTAAGCTAACAGCTAGTTGGTGAGGTTGACATGGAGACACAAACACAGAGAAGTTTATAATTGAATTAAGATAAACACTGTTATGTGTAAGCCGTCAGCCGAACAAGTGAGTGTTTGGAGATAATACGCAAAACATAATAAAGTAATGATTTAGACGCATTTTCTGCGCAATTGTGATTGAGGCTCCGTTAAATGTGACGTTATTTTAACGGAGTCTGGCAGCTAACAGGCTAAGGGCTAAGCTAAAGTCTAAGCTAAAGTCTAAGTTAAAGCTTAGTTAGTGAAGTTTACAGAGAGACACAAACACAAAGAAACCGAGAAGACAACACTTAGCGCGGGTTAAAGTGACCCGGGTAACACTTTAACAGACGACTAACCAGCAGGATTACCGTCATTATGATCCGTCTTACCTGTGGTCGACAGCGACGCAAACAGCAGGAAGTTACCAACCGATAGTTCACAAACACCAGCCAGTTAGCGTTCATTAGCTAGTTAGCAGCTAGTTAGCAGCTAGTTAGCAGGGTGACGCCGTTTGTGAATCAACATGTCTGTAGTTTGTCCTTAAAGTGAACAATAAAGAAAACTCCACCACCACTGAGGATAACAACAGTACTGAACCAGGAAGTTAAACCACACACACACACACACACACACACACACACACACACACACACACACACACACACACACACACACACACACACACACGTTGAAATGTACTAGTACTCATCATTCAGAGTGAGCATCATATATTTAACATATATTGTAATAATTGAATGAATGTATTCATTGCTTGGTAAAAGTGGTGTTTATTTACTAATTTAACCTATAATAATATGATGTGGTACTAGTTGATTTATATTTCTAATATAATTCTGCAAAGAAACTAGTAACTAAATCTGTAAAATAAATGTAGTGGAGTAGAAGTAAAATTAGCATAATGTTAAAAATACTAAAGTACAGTATAAGTACATACTTTTTGTACTTAAGTAAAGAACTTGAGTAATTGTCCATTTCACCAATACACACACACACACACTTTTGTACAGTGTTGGAAGTACAACATATACTCTTGTTACCAGTAAAAGTCCTGGTTTTCATAATTGTACTGAAGTAAAAGTACTAAAAGTATTAGCACCAAATATACTATAGTAGTAAAAGTACTAATTTTGCACGATTACCCAATTCAGAAAAAATACACAGTACGTATCTGTTAAATGTACTTCGAGTATCAAAAGTAAAAGTACTCATTATGCAGAATGGATATGTTCACTATTTTATTCTGATGGTTATAATATATGTTACAGCTTTTAGTTTTCTCGATGTGGACCACATTCAGACACTTGAAATACTGTGTGATTAGTACTAAAGTACTGCATTTGACTATATCAGCATATCATGTTTTCCTATGTACAAAGTAACTAAGTGTTAGATACACGTTATGCAGTAATAAGTACAGTATTTACCTCTGAAATGGAGTGGAGTAGAAGTATAAATCATCAAATGGAGATACTTAAGTAAAGTACAAATATGTCAAAGTACTCAAGAACAGTGCTTGAGTAAATACTTAGTTACTTTCCACCACTGTTTTTTAAAGTCATAATTATTTTTCTTTTACTAAATAATCTTTTGGATGAAGTGTTTTTTTAATACACATTTAAGGATATATTTCAGAGACACTACATACTGATATACACCTGAACATCAGCAGGAGAGGACTCTTTAAAGTAGAGACACTACATACTGATATACACCTGAACATCAGCAGGAGAGGACTCTTTAAAGTAGAGACACTACATACTGATATACACCTGAACATCAGCAGGAGAGGACTCTTTAAAGTAGAGACACTACATACTGATATACACCTGAACATCAGCAGGAGAGGACTCTTTAAAGTAGAGACACTACATACTGATATACACCTGAACATCAGCAGGAGAGGACTCTTTAAAGTAGAGACACTACATACTGATATACACCTGAACATCAGCAGGAGAGGACTCTTTAAAGTAGAGACACTACATACTGATATACACTGAACATCAGCAGGAGAGGACTCTTTAAAGTAGAGACACTACATACTGATATACAGCTGAACATCAGCAGGAGAAGACTCTTTAAAGTAGAGACACTACATACTGATATACACCTGAACATCAGCAGGAGAGGACTCTTTAAAGTAGAGACACTACACACTGATATACACCTGAACATCAGCAGGAGAGGACTCTTTAAAGTAGAGACGCTACATACTGATATACACCTGAACATCAGCAGGAGAGGACTCTTTAAGTAGAGACACTACATACTGATATACACCTGAACATCAGCAGGAGAGGACTCTTTAAAGTAGAGACACTACATACTGATATACACCTGAACATCAGCAGGAGAAGACTCTTTAAAGTAGAGACACTACATACTGATATACACCTGAACATCAGCAGGAGAGGACTCTTTAAAGTAGAGACACTACATACTGATATACACCTGAACATCAGCAGGAGAGGACTCTTTAAAGTAGAGACACTACATACTGATATACACCTGAACATCAGCAGGAGAGGACTCTTTAAAGTAGAGACACTACATACTGATATACACCTGAACATCAGCAGGAGAGGACTCTTTAAAGTAGAGACACTACACTGATATACACCTGAACATCAGCAGGAGAGACTCTTTAAAGTAGAGACACTACATACTGATATACACCTGAACATCAGCAGGAGAGGACTCTTTAAAGTAGAGACACTACATACTGATATACACCTGAACATCAGCAGGAGAGGACTCTTTAAAGTAGAGACACTACATACTGATATACACCTGAACATGAGCAGGAGAGGACTCTTTAAAGTAGAGACACTACATACTGATATACACCTGAACATCAGCAAGAGAGGACTCTTTAAAGTAGAGACACTACATACTGATATACACCTGAACATCAGCAGGAGAGGACTCTTTAAAGTAGAGACACTACATACTGATATACACCTGAACATCAGCAGGAGAGGACTCTTTAAAGTAGAGACACTACATACTGATATAACCTGAACATCAGCAGGAGAGGACTCTTTAAAGTAGAGACACTACATACTGATATACATCTGAACATCAGCAGGAGAGGACTCTTTAAAGTAGAGACGCTACATACTGATATACACCTGAACATCAGCAGGAGAGGACTCTTTAAAGTAAAGACACTACATACTGATATACATCTGAACATCAGCACGAGAGGACTCTTTAAAGTAGAGACACTACATACTGATATACACCTGAACATCAGCAGGAGAGGACTCTTTAAAGTAGAGACACTACATACTGATATACACCTGAACATCAGCAGGAGAGGACTCTTTAAAGTAAGACACTACATACTGATATACACCTGAACATCAGCAGGAGAGGACTCTTTAAAGTAGAGACACTACATACTGATATACACCTGAACATCAGCTGGAGAGGACTCTTTAAAGTAGAGCACTACATACTGATATGAACCTGAATATAAAAACTAAAGATGTTCCAGGTAGAAATAAACACTTCCTCCACAGAGGCAGAAACAGGACAAGCTTTATTTTTGTATTCCTTACATCTAAGTAAACCCGAGCCCCCCGCCCCGCCCCCCCATGAAAGTAAACACATGTTTGTTTGTTGACGTTGATGATAGTTTTATTGCCATAAACAGTGTAGGAAAAAAAAATGAACAAAAAGAAAAAGTTAAAACAGCCGTTTATTTATTCTATAGTACAGTAAAGCAAACGTCCAGGAGAACTGTTTATTAAACCTTCTCATAACGCGACCCCCCCCCCCCCAAAACCACACACCCCGTACCGTCTCCTCCGCAAAGATGCAAAATAATTACAGTTTGAACCACAAAACCAAACGTCTCCGCACCATAACAATAATTTGGACTTCTGCAGTTCATTCCAAACTTTTCATCAATTTTTACAAAACTTTATTGGCGGCAGTCGGCTTCACAAGATGCACACGGAAAGAAAAGAAAAAAAAAAAACAGCACAAAAACCTTTTAATTTCTTCTTCCTGCAGGGGGGGGGGGGGGGCAGCGCCACCTTCTGGTCAGAGGGGGGGGGCTGATTTTAATGAATCAGGGCAGCTAGAGGACACGGAGGAAGAAAAAGGGGAGATATTAAAATTATAAAGGATAATGAAACAGTTGTACGTCCAGCTTCTCGTCATGGTTCAGTCACGCTCCAGGAGAGGGGGGGGGAGGGGACTCAGTAAAAGATTTGCAAAATGTGAATGAGATGGAAATATAAAAGACTTATAAACATATAAAATAAGATTTAAAGAGCGATTTCTCTTCCGAATAATTCTTTGAGTGTGAATGAAGAGGCTAAAACGTTAGCTTCGCCCTGATCCACCAAACTCCATTCAGACAAGACGTGTTTTCTTTTTACAAACTCCCATCGTGATGGAGTTATTCCTGCATCCTTTTCCTGCGTTTGTTGCAATTAAATCACAGCTAAAACTTTATTTTGTTAGCAGTGAACCAGGTTAATTAAAAGGCGCAAATTAAGATAGATAAACACATCAATTAATGATTAAAGAAACATTTGTTTTGCTTTAAAGTCGCTAAGTTTTGTCTGAGAAAAAAGCAAAACATGTTTAAAGGGGGAAGAAATACAAACCGGGGGTTGATCAGAAAAAGCAAAGAAAGACTCATTCATCCATTTTAGTGGACTAATCAGAGAGAACCAATCAGAGGAGTCGTAACTGCAGGCCACGCCCCCTCGCTGCTACCTTTAACCTGTGCTGCCTTCACGGTGTGTGGGACATAATAAAACATTCCCTGACAGACGAAATAATTTACATTTCTCTTACATTCAAAAGCTTTAGTTGAGGTGTCCGAATATCTGAAGTTACATTTCAGCACATCATCGATCTACACTACACGTTGTTCTCCAGAAAGATGTGAACTATCCTACTTAAAGGGGACCTATCATGCTATATTTAAATAATATATAAGGTATATATATATATAAGGTATATTAATACGTTTTAATGTTCAAAATACGAAACAGATCATGCATTTTAGCCATGCCTCATTTGCCTCACTCCAGCTCTGTCTTTGCAAGGTCTGATTCAGCTGACCACGCCCCCATGCGGAAGAGGGGGGCGTGACACGGCCCCGGCACGAGCGTCATGTTATCATGCTTGCTGTGATTACGAGTGGAGAGTCAACATGGCCCAACCTCTCATTCCCCTGATTGGTGGAGAGTTGACCAATCAGGCGGAGTGCCTACATTACGTCAAAAAGGTGCAAATAAAAAATCCACCCGTATCAAATCCGTTGCAGCCCCGTTTTTAGAGATTTGGGTACGGAGGAAAAGAGAGAGGGTTGTGTTTTCTGACACTTTGTGAGTTCCCTGGAACACCGGGGACACATATGTATGTATCAAAGACATCACAAAGTGCATTTTGCATGATAGGTCCCCTTTAAACAAACAAATGTAACTGATTTAACCGTATTTTGACCCTATAAGTGTACTTCATGGTGTTGTTAAGTTAAAACAGGAACAGGCCTTGGTGTAAAAACTAAAACCGTTTCTTAATCACTAACGGTATCATACTAATAATATTAATTGTCTTTTTCTGAAAACTCAATCATGGATTCTGTCCCGATGCTAATTAAACCCTGCCGCCTGTGACGACAGGAAGACGAAAAGAAGCGTCCAGAAGAAGGTGAGCGAAATAACTACGGATTAAACGCCTTCGGGGAGAAAAAGTGGGCGGGGCCACAGGACGTGACATCACAGTAAGCAGTGGCGAGGGGGCAGAAAAACACAAAGTTCAGACATGCATCACAAGCTGCTTGCTGTGTTTAGGGTTATTATAATTCATCAGTGAAGAAGAGGAAGAGGAGGAAGGAATGCTAACTCGGCATTTCTCTTTTTCCCGTGTTAAAGTTCTCTATCTGTCTCCCCCCCCCACCGCCCTCAGTCTCTTTTATTGGATGTCTTTGGGCATCACCTCCTCTCGCGGCTTCGCTCCTCCAAAGATGGCCGACTCGGGGTTGGCGACCTGGTTCAGCGGCACGCCGACGGTGCGAGGCTTCAGCTGCAGCCGAGGGCGTTGTGCTCGCTCCTCTGCAAAACATGGAGAGAGAACACAGAGGTAAAACACGGAGAAATCCCGGAGATAAAACCCGGAGAAATCCCGGAGAGAAAACCCAGAGATAAAACACGGAGAAATCCCGGAGGTAAAACATGGAGAAAACACCCAGAGATAAAACACGGAGAAATCCCGGAGAAAAAACCCAAAGATAAAACCCGGAGAAAAAAAACCAGAGATAAAACACGGAGAAATCCGGAGAGAAAACGGAGAAAAACCAGAGGAAAAACCCAGAAATAAAACACGGAGAAAACCCAGAGATAAAACACGGAGAAAAGCCAGAGATAAAACACGGAGAAAACCCAGAGATAAAACCCAGAAATAAAACCAGGAGAAAACCCAGAAATAAAACACGGAGAAAACCCGGAGAAAACCCAGAAATAAAACACGGAGAAAACCCGGAGATAAAACACGGAGAAATCCCGGAGAGAAAACACTGAGAAAAAACCCAGACATAAAACACGGAGAAATCCCGGAGGTAAAACACGGAGAAAACCCAGAGATAAAAACACAGAGAAATCCGGAGGTAAAACACGGAGAAAACACCCAGAGATAAAACACGGAGAAATCCCGGAGAAAAAACCCAGAGATAAAACACGGAGAAATCCCGGAGGTAAAACATGGAGAAAAAACCCAGAGATAAAACACGGAGAAATCCCGGAGGTAAAACATGGAGAAAACCCAGAGGTAAAACCCAGAAATGAAACACGGAGAAAACCCAGAGGTAAAACCCAGAAATAAAACACGGAGAAAACCCGGAGAAAACCCAGAGATAAAACACGGAGAAAAGCCAGAGATAAAACACGGAGAAAACCCAGAGATAAAACCCAGAAATAAAACCCGGAGAAAACCCAGAATAAAACACGGAGAAGAAAACCCGGAGAAAACCCAGAAATAAAACACGGAAAACCCAGAGATAAAACACGGAGAAATCCCGGAGAGAAAACACGGAGAAAACCCAGAGATAAAACACGGAGAAATCCCGGAGGTAAAACACGGAGAAAACCCAGAGATAAAACACAGAGAAATCCCGGAGGTAAAACACGGAGAAAACACCCAGAGAAAAAACACGGAGAAATCCCGGAGAAAAAACCCAGAGATAAACACGGAGAAATCCCGGAGGTAAAACATGGAGAAAAACCCAGTGATAAAACACGGAGAAATCCCGGAGAAAAACCCAGAGATAAAACCCGGAGAAAAAAACCCAGAGATAAAACACGGAGAAATCCCGGAGAGAAAACACGGAGAAAAAACCCAGAGATAAAACACGGAGAAATCCCGGAGGTAAAACATGGAGAAAAAACCCAGAGATAAAACACGGAGAAATCCCGGAGGTAAAACATGGAGAAAACCCAGAGGTAAAACACGGAGAAATCCCGGAGGTAAAACATGTAGAAAACCCAGAGTAAAACCCAGAAATAAAACACGGAGAAAACCCAGAGGTAAAACCCAGAAATAAAACACGGAGAAAACCCGGAGAAAACCCAGAGATAACACACGGAGAAAAGCCAGAGATAAAACACGGAGAAAACCCAGAGAAAAACCCAAATAAAACACGGAGAAAACCCGGAGATAAAACACGGAGAAAAGCCAGAGATAAAACCCAGAAATAAAACACGGAGAAAACCCAGAATAAAACACGGAGAAAAGCCAGAGATAAAACCCGGAGAAAAGCCAGAGATAAAACACGGAGAAAACCCAGAGATAAAAACCCAGAGATAAAACCCGGAGAAAAGCCAGAGATAAAAACGGAGAAACCCAGAGGTGAAACACGGAGAAAACCACGGCAATAAAACCCAAAGATAAAACCCAGAGATAAAACCCAGAGATAAAACCCAGAGATAAAACCCAGAGCTAAAACCCAGAGCTAAAACCCAGAGCTAAAACCCAGAGATAAAACCCGGATAAAACCCGGAGAAAAAACACGGAGATAAAACCCAGAGCTAAAACCCAGAGATAAAACACGGAGAAAACCTAGAGATAAAACACGGAGAAAACCCAGAGGTAAAATCCAGAGGTGAAACACAAGGACAGAAATCCCGGAGATAAAACGTGGAGTAAACTAAAAACACTGATTTGAGAATCACTCAATTAAATCCCTCATTCAAGACGTATCGAACTAGATCACTGATTTCAGAATCACACGGACACAGACAGGAAGTGATGTCACCTTCAGACGGTTCCCTGAAGTCTGGGTCCGGCCCTCCTCCTCCTCCGCGCGGGGGGGCTCCCTCTCTGAAGCGAGCCGGCCCCCCAGGACCACCAGGACCCCCCGGGGCCCCCCTCCTGTCACCGGGGCGACCGGTACCCCGACTCCGCCCACCATGAAGTCGTCATCTCCTCTGAAACCTAGGAACAAACAAAACAAACAGACAGACAGACAGACACGTGAGTTACAGACAGACACGTGAGTTACAGTCGGGCGGCCTCAGGTGTTCCTGCGGTGCCGGGACCTGTCAGGTGACCAATGAGCATGAGATGGTGAAAGGCATGCTGGGAATAACAAAATTACACCAGGGAGTGGTCCAGCAGCTTCAAGAGGCGGAGCCAAACTGTGGGTCAAAGGTCAACAGGGTCTGTTTCACTTTAAAACTTTAGCTTAGCTTTCGGTGTATTGATGTAGTTTAAGGTTTATACTATAGAGAGGAGAGAGAGAAAGAGAGGAGAGGGGAGAGAGGAGAGAGGAGAGAGGAGAGAAGAGAGGGGAGAGAGAGAGGAGAGATGAGAAGGAGAGGAGAGAGAGAGAGAGAGAGAGAGGAGAGAGGAGAGGAGAGAGAGAAAGAGAGGAGAGGAGAGAGGAGGAGAGAAAGAGAGAGAGAAAGAGAGGAGAGGAGAGAGAGAGAGAGAAAGAGAGAAAGAGAGAAGAGGAGAGAGGAGAGGGGGGGGAGAGAGGAGAGGAGAGAGAGGAGAGAGGAGAGATGAGAGGAGAGAGGGAGAGAGGAGAGAGGAAAAGAGAGAGGAGAGAGAGAGAGGAGAGAGAAAGAGAGGAGAGGGGAGAGAGGAGAGAGGAGAGGAGAGAGGAGAGAGGAGAGAGAGAGAGAGAGAGAAAGAGAGAGGAGAGAGAGGAGAGAGAGAGAGAGAGAGAGGAGAGATGAGAGGATAGAGGAGAGAGAGAGAGAGAGGAGAGGGGAGAGAGAGAGAGGAGAGGAGAGAGGAGAGAGAGAGAGGAGATAGGAGAGAGGAGAGGGAGAGAGGAGAGGAGAGAGAGAAAGAGAGGAGAGGAGAGAGTAGGAGAGAGGAGAGAGAGAGGAGAGAGAGAAAGAGAGAGAGAGGAGAGAGAGAGGAGAGATGAGAGATGAGAGGAGAAAGAGAGAGAGGGGAGAGAGGAAGGAGAAGGAGAGAGGAGAGGAGAGAGAGAGAAGAGAGAGAGAGGAGAGGGAGAGAGGAGAGAGGGGAGGAGAGAGGAGAGGAGAGGGGAGAGAGGGGAGAGAGGAGAGGAGAGAGAGAGAGAGGAGAGGGAGAGAGAGAGGAGAGAGAGAGGAGAGGAGAGAGAGGAGAGGAGAGAGGAGAGGAGAGGGGAGAGAGGAGAGGGGAGAGAGGAGAGGGGAGAGAGGAGAGAGGAGAGGGGAGAGGGGAGGAGAGAGATGAGAGAGAGGAGAGAGAGAGAGGAGAGGGGAGAGAGGAGAGAGAGAGAGAGGAGAGGAGAGAGAGAGAGGAGAGGGGAGAGAGGAGAGGGGGGAGAGAAGAGAAGAGAGGAGAGAGAGGAAAGAGGAGAGAGGGAGAGATGAGAGGAGAGAGGAGAGGAGGAGAGGAGAGATGAGAGGAGAGAGATGAGAGGAGAGAGGAGAGAGAGAGATGAGAGGAGAGAGAGAGGAGGAGAGGAGAGAGAGAGAGGAGAGAGAGAGATGAGAGCAGAGAGGAGAGGAGAGATGAGAGGAGAGAGAGAGATGAGAGGAGAGAGAGAGAAGAGAGGAGAGAGGAGAGAGGAGAGAGGAGAGAGGAAAGAGGAGAGAGGAGAGAGGAGAGAGAGGGGAGAGAGGAGAGAGGAGAGAGAAGAGAAGAGAGAGGAGAGAGGAGAGAGGAGAGAGAGGAGAGAGGAGAGAGGAGAGAGGAGAGAGGAGAGAGGAGAGAGAGGAGAGGATGTAGTTTATTCCTCAGCTCTGCTGACTCCGTCCTGATTATCGAAGTCCTCTCTGGATCCTCGCCTCTCCTCCTGGAGCTCCTCGAGAGCCTCCTCGTCCTGCAGGGGACAGGGGGAGTTAACACTTGGGGGAGGGGGAGGGGGGGCATTGAGGAGGCGGGGCTTGTTAGTCGACCATCAGCCAATCACAGAGCAGATGTTAAGGAGAAGAAGCTCAAGGAAGTTACATTTCAACATGAGATTTGCTGTCGGGATGAAAGATGGAGGTGAAGATGACTCTCCTCTGAGTCTCACTGTTTCTATGTAGTTTACAGTTTTAAACTATTGCCAAACTTTTGGGGCAGTACCAAATGGTTTCTATTTTTTTAAGAATCTTTGAAGAATAAAATGTGTAAATGTCTTCGATAAAAAGTAAAAAAATTATTACAAATTGTCAACAAAAAAAAAGTATTATTCGTATCCAATAGATTTGGACTTTTAGCCGGTTTTGTTTTCATTAGAAAAAGATCTTTCTATGTTTAAATACAGCCCAAATTATTTCATTTTGAAAGCAAAGTCATTATTTTTACTCAGAGGAGAAACAACTGAAGAAGAAAACAGGACATCACTCACACTCACTCTCTCCAACTATCTCTCACACAACACACACACACACACACACACACACACAACACACACACAACACACACACACACACACACACACCACACACACACACACACACACACACACACACACACACACACACACACACACACACACACACACACACACACACACACACACCACACCACACACACACACACACACACCACACACACACACACACACACACACACACACACACCACACACACACACCACACACACACACACACACACACACACACACCACACACACACACACACACACACACACACACACACACACACACACACACACACACACACAACACACACACACCACAGACACACTCACACACTCACTCACACACACGTACACACGTACGTACCTCCGCCGCCGCCGCCTCCTCCTCGAACGTCATCTTTCCGGAAGTCGAAGCCCCCGCCCCGCCCCCGCCTCGGCCGCCCCCTGGGCCCCCCCTCTCTTGCCTCCGCCCTTCAGCGATGTCGACCCTCAGAGCCTTGTGGTCCAGCAGCTGAAGATGAAGATGAAGATGAAGAAGACACAATTCATTCATTAATGTCCAAAGAAAAATTATTTTTACAGAGGTGAGAAGTCGGGTGTTACTGTTGAGCTCGATGAAGATAAAATACTTTGACGGTGCATTTTATTAATCCAGAGAACGATCTGCAGATTAACATAATATCAGTATGTAGTGTCTCCACTTTAAAGAGTCCTCTCTGCTGATGTTCAGGTGTATATCAGTATGTAGTGTCTCCACTTTAAAGAGTCCTCTCCTGCGGATGTTCAGGTGTATATCAGTATGTAGTATCTCTACTTTAAAGAGTCCTCTCCTGCTGATGTTCAGGTGTATATCAGTATGTAGTGTCTCTACTTTAAAGAGTCCTCTCCAGCTGATGTTCAGGTGTATATCAGTATGTAGTGTCTCTACTTTAAAGAGTCCTCTCCTGCGGATGTTCAGGTGTATATCAGTATGTAGTGTCTCTACTTTAAAGAGTCCTCTCCTGCGGATGTTCAGGTGTATATCAGTATGTAGTGTCTCTACTTTAAAGAGTCCTCTCCTGCTGATGTTCAGGTGTATATCAGTATGTAGTGTCTCTACTTTAAAGAGTCCTCTCCTGCTGATGTTCAGGTGTATATCAGTATGTAGTGTCTCTACTTTAAAGAGTCCTCTCCTGCTGATGTTCAGGTGTATATCAGTATGTAGTGTCGCTACTTTAAAGAGTCCTCTCCTGCGGATGTTCAGGTGTATATCAGTATGTAGTGTCTCTACTTTAAAGAGTCCTCTCCTGCTGATGTTCAGGTGTATATCAGTATGTAGTGTCTCTACTTTAAAGAGTCCTCTCCTGCTGATGTTCAGGTGATATCAGTATGTAGTGTCTCTACTTTAAAGAGTCCTCTCCCTGCTGATGTTCAGGTGTATATCAGTATGTAGTGTCTCTACTTTAAAGAGTCCTCTCCTGCTGATGTTCAGGTGTATATCAGTATGTATTGTCTCTACTTTAAAGAGTCCTCTCCTGCTGATGTTCAGGTGTATATCAGTATGTAGTGTCTCTACTTTAAATAGTCCTCTCCTGCTGATGTTCAGATGTATATCAGTATGTAGTGTCTCTACTTTAAAGAGTCCTCTCCTGCTGATGTTCAGGTGTATATCAGTATGTAGTGTCTCTACTTTAAAGAGTCCTCTCCTGCTGATGTTCAGGTGTATATCAGTATGTAGTGTCTCTACTTTAAAGAGTCCTCTCCTGCTGATGTTCAGGTGTATATCAGTATGTAGTGTCTCTACTTTAAAGAGTCCTCTCCTGCTGATGTTCAGGTGTATATCAGTATGTAGTGTCTCTACTTTAAAGAGTCCTCTCCTGCTGATGTTCAGGTGTATATCAGTATGTAGTGTCTCTACTTTAAAGAGTCCTCTCCTGCTGATGTTCAGGTGTATATCAGTATGTAGTGTCTCTACTTTAAAGAGTCCTCTCCTGCTGATGTTCAGGTGTATATCAGTATGTAGTGTCTCTACTTTAAAGAGTCCTCTCCTGCTGATGTTCAGGTGAATCAGTATGTAGTGTCTCTACTTTAAAGAGTTCCTCTCCTGCTGATGTTCAGGTGTATATCAGTGTGTAGTGTCTCTACTTTAAAGAGTCCTCTCCTGCTGATGTTCAGGTGTATATCAGTATGTAGTGTCTCTACTTTAAAGAGTCCTCTCCTGCTGATGTTCAGGTGTATATCAGTATGTAGTGTCTCTACTTTAAAGAGTCCTCTCCTGCTGATGTTCAGGTGTATATCAGTATGTAGCGTCTCTACTTCTTCATACTCACAGCGCCGTCGTACGTCAACGCTTCCTTTAGAGACTCCAGATCTTCGAACTCCACATAACAGAAGCCTGAAGAAGAGAAGGAAGCACAAAAAAAAAACTTTATTAGCAGCTGACGGAGGCGACACAAACACACAGGTGGAGAATCCTTTATCCGTCAGGAAGCTTCCTAACGGAGGGGAACGGGATCAGAAAGGGATGATTCTAGGTGATAGGAAAGGAGCTTCAATGCTTCCTTTGTTATCCCCTTTTAGGAAACACCAGAAAAGATACTGTTGTCCACGATTCCTTGCAAGGAGTTGTGGGACAGCAATATCTCCTTTCCTTTCCTGAAGGATAGTCCGGTGTTTCCTAAAGGGGATAACAAAGGAAGCATTGAAGCTCCTTTCCTATCACCTAGAATCAGCGCTCTCCTCTCGGCTGCAGGTCTGGATCAGGAATGATATTCAATCTAATATTTCATAATCCACTCCTTGGTGTGTTGAGAAAGAGCCAAAGTTTATTCAGTATTTGTAGGATCTAAACTCGGTCCGCGTTGCCAAACTAAAATACTAAAATGCTCACATTTATAAAAAAGGATCATATAATAAAGTGAAAACATCCATTCTGCATAAACAGTACTTTTACTTCGGAGTACATTTAGATAGAAATGGTGCTAATGATTACCTTTTGTACTAATAATTACATTTAGCTGCCGATACTTTGTACTTTTGATAAAGTTCAGATTTGAGAGCAGGACTTTTACCTGCAGCGGAGTATTTAGGACCATACTAGTATTTGTACTTTTACTCAATTAATGGAACCAAGTACTTCTTCCAATGCTTTCCTTTGCTGATGAATGACACACGAGAGAAAGTATTTATTAAATAAGGACAAATTAAAGTATTTTATAACTAATCAAACCAAAGATCAAAAGGCATCATGGGGAAGGTTCTGCGTATTCGGAAACATTCGCAGAACAAATCGGGGATGAAGTTGTTTAATCCTAACTGGGTGTTTACGGTTTCAGGGTATCTGCAGACTCCTGAAGTCACATGGAAGACCTTTGAAGACCTTTGAAGACCTTTGAAGACCTTTTTTAAGACCCTTTCCATACATTTTCAGACCTCATCGCCACTTTGAGTTCTAACCGGTTCCCTTGGCGACACACTTTACCTCACATTGACTATATACAGTATTGATTGTCCTTCCTCCTTATCTTCCAACCATTTGGACGCAAACTTGCATTATTATCACTATTTTTTTTACACATTCGAAATAAATCAAATCAAGGTTTCCGGTACGGATCGGGCACTGCCAGCGACTTCGTGGCACTGACCTTTGAACTTGTCTGTTTCTTTGTCGCGGACCAGCCTCACGCTGCGCATGTTGAGCTCTTTGAAGATGATGTCGATGTCGCCCTGCACGGCGTTCAGTGGCAGGTTCCCAACGTACGCCGTGAAGGGAGGCTCCGTGGGAAGCTCCTTCTGCTTCCTGCCGCCTGCCCGGGGCCTGGGGGGGGGGGGGGGGGGAGAGATGATAAACACAACAATCACTACAACTATACTAGAATAGAATATATCTTTATCGTCATCATACAAAGTACAACGACATTTCTTTGGCAACTCTCACTGCAGTAAAAAAATAGACACAATAAATAAGAGTGGTAAAAGCAGAGCGATGACAGAGCAACGAGATAACATTCAATGTCAATGTGCATATTCACACTTAGTCTACAATAAATATTAGTAAAATAGCTATAAGTATTTCTAAATAGTAGTGGTTGCAGTCTTTGAGAAGTGTGTGTTCACAGTTGTTGTAATGTGCTCTAATAATAATAAAGCTTCATTTAATCTTTTAAAGATTAATGTATGTATGCATTTTCCTTCTTTAATAAGCTTAAAATAACCTACCTACCTACCTAACCTACCTATCTATCCACTTATCTACCTACCTACCTACCTATCTACCCACTTATCTACCTACCTACCTATCCACTTATCTATCTACCTATCTACCTATCTATCTATCCACTTATCTACCTATCTATCTATCTACCTATACCTATCTACCTATCTACCTATCCACTTATCTATCTACCTATCTATCTACCTATCTATCTACCCACTCTACCTATCTATCTATCTACCTATCTACCTATCTATCTAGCTACCTATCTACCTATCTACCTATCTATCTAGCTACCTATCTATCTATCTACCTATCTACCTATCTATCTATCCACTATCTACCTATCTATCTATCTACCTATCTACCTATCTACCTATCTACCTATCCACTTATCTATCTACCTATCTATCTATCCACTTATCTACCTATCTATCTATCTACCTATCTATCTATCTATCTATCTATCTACCCACTTATCTACCTATCTATCTATCTACCTATCTACCTATCTACCTATCCACTTATCTACCTACCTATCTACCTACCTATCTATCTACCTACCTACCTATCTACTTATCTATCTACTACCTACCTACCTACTATCTACCTATCCACCTACCTACCTACCTACCTACCTACCTACCTACCTACCTACCTACCTACCTACCTACCTACCTACCTACCTACCTACCTACCTATCTACCTATCTACCTACCTATCTACCTATCTACCTATCTACCTACCTACCTACCTACCTATCTACCTACCTACCTACCATCTACCTACCTATCTACCTATCTACCTACCTATCTACCTACCTACCTACCTACCTATCTACCTATACTACTACCTATCTACCTACCTATCTACCTATCTACCTATCTACCTATCTACCTACCTATCTATCTTAACCAATGGGAACCGGTCAGTCAGTACGCCTGTTGGAAACACCTTATCACAGCTAAAGGTGCTGATGTCAATCGTGAAAGTAAACAGTTGTAATGTTGGAAGTCAAAGTAATGACCGTACGCTGCAGGGACACGAGGAGGTATGAATATCAGGGGGTTGTTATCTTTACAATAATACATCTGTTTTAAGATCCCTGCAATGAATGTACCTTTTGAGTGTCAGTTTAAAAATATATATGTTATCCATTCATTTAATACTAATAATAATAACATTAGAGCAGGTGCATTGTAATCTACTCATAACATGATATAATACATCTGTGTTCTTGTTTTTTAACTACACTTGTGACTTTGTTAGCAAATAAATTAAGTAAAATCTGTATCTGTTCCTCGAGGAGACTCAGCAGCCTGAAGCCAACACACTTTCAAAAAGAGGGGACCTATCCTGCTTGTTGTGGTGCTCCTCTCCTGTAGGTGTTAGTGCATGTTAATGGTCTGCAGAGGCTCAAATCCCTGTGTTTCTCTCCCACCCCCCATGGCCCAAACACCTCCATTCGATGTTTACTTCCAGAAAATAGTGACATCACTGTGGAACACTCACGCTCCTATTGGCTAGTGCTCCAACACATTGTACGTGATAGGCTAAGGGGCGGGACATCTGTATCTGGTGACCAATCACAACAGAGCCGGCCAGCTAACCAATCAGAGCACACTGGGCTCTGGTTTCAGAAACAGGGTTAAAATGTGCGCTGCATCACAGGCAGTATGAGACAAATAAAGAGCTTTTTGAACATTAATTAATGAAGACGTGTCCCAGAAGAGACTCTAGTCATATGAAGCAGGACAAGAGCAGGATGTGTCCCCTTTAAGTGATCAGTAACAGATCGATACCCAGCCTCATGTCTGGAGGAGACGCTGCGGACACATGATGCAGCCATGCGGGCAGCCTGCACCTGATTCAACACATTTTATTGCCATACGTCAGTATAAAGTACATACATCTAGATATACATGTACAGGTATATAACGCGCAGTTGCACTTTACGATGAAACGCTCACCGCACCTACATATTAAGAAACTATACATACAAACAAACGTATGAGATAAAAACCTAGCATAAGAACATTTGACAGATATTAAAACAATTCCTGTCTCGGAATAAAAGTGCTGTAAAACCACCCCGGGATCTCCGTTTAAAACACGTTATTTTTCGGGTGTATTTCCCCCACATGTGTGTGCGTCAGACCTCGGTGTTTCCTACCGCTGCGCCCGGCCTCCCCCCCTCATGTCCGGCCTTCTGAGGGAGGGCTGGTCGGGGCCTGGTCCTCCTCACACACAGAGAACCGGGGAACACAGCCCTATTTTCCGGCTCTCTGTCCGCGGTTGTCCGTGTGGAGGAAGTGTTGCCGGAGGAGACTCACCCTCTGCCGCCGCCGAAGCTCCCATAGGCCCGGTCCCGATCCTCGTAGTTGTCGTAGTCCGCCATCACTGCTGCTGTGTGTCGGAGGAGGAGGTCCTTCACGTCACACGGGGAGCTGGTTGAGCTGTCCTCAGAGCGCCTGTCCGGGAAAAACACCGCCACTTTTTTTTTTTATTAGTCAATTTATTGAACATGTCAGAAACAAAACAAACAACAATAGTAATAATTGTAATAATAATTATAACAAAGAGAAGCAAAAAATAATAATTCTCAAATAGTCTGTCATGTTCAACAGGGGCAAGAAGAGCTTAAAAGTGTTCTGGTCCTACCCCCTCTAGCATACATTTAACTTGAAAATAACAGATTAGGAAATCGTCCTCAGCATAGTGATATTGGATTCATTGTTTAAAACAAATAATTGTTTTTGTACAAAACAACCAAAATGAAATAACTTTTACAATGACAAGAAATAACAAGTATGAGTTCACAGGTCCTGCTCAGAACCAGGACAGATACAATGGACCTTTATTAATCCCCATGGGGAAATTCAGTAGTTCAAACAGTAACAGGGTAAGAAATTAGCGCCTGTCCAGGAACACACTAGATTCTAGATTCAAGGCTTTTCATTGTCATTTGTGCTTAGCTACAGTGTCGATGTGACAATGAAAGGTTGCTAAAAAATTATCTCAGTATTATAAAGTAAAATGTTACTGTGCCTGTGGGTATGTATGTATTATTACGTCCACTTGTAATTTTTTGTTTGGCCTTATGATTGCAAAAATTGGATGACCATTTTAGTTTTGATTTCATACAGCACTGTAAATTGCATGAAATTATGAGCTGTTTTGTTTTAATTTTGTTGTATGTATGTTTATGTATGTTTTGTGTGTGTGAGGACCCCAGGAAGAAGAGCCAAGGCTCATGCTAGTGCTAAGGGGGATCCTAATAAAGACATAAAGACTTAGGTCACAGGCTCCTCCAACAGTGCAACTACAATAAAACTGAAAATAGTGCAAGTAAATAAAATAACATAGAATATAATAGAAATAGTGCAGAATAGTCTATATACAAGTAATTGGAATATTGATATATATAAGTTGCAAACCGATGAATGTACCACTTTATTATAAGATAAGGTAAGATAGACCTTTATTAATCCCCGTGGGGAAATTCAGTAGTTCAAACAGCAACAGGGTGAGAATGAAAAACAGGACAGATTCACACAAGATTAGAGATTAATACAATTAAAAGATAAAATAAAGTAAAAATCATATACAGTTAAATAATAAATGAATTAAAATGAACATATATACATATTTGGGGCATACATATTAGATATATTTACATGTATGTGTGAAAACTGTGTTTTTTTATATATTACTCACAAAACACATCTTCCAGAAATAATAATATTCAAATAATGATATGATGAAAACTAGAACAGTTACCTCTCCCAGTTCCCAAAGGTTAAATCAATCAATGTTAAAATCATGAATTTTACATTTTAAAAACATTATTGTTTTACTCTCATATATATATATATCAAATATCCTATATCTTTTCTTTTTTTTAAAACTCTGAATTGTAGTGAAGTAGAAACACAAAGTAGTATAAAATAGAAATACTCAAGTTAAGTACAAGTACCTCAACATTGTACTTATAAGGGCCCACCGTGACGCAGGTGTCACATGACCTTTAAATGTTCTGGAAAGTTCCTTATACAGATTTAGCCTTTATTTGATCTCATGTCCCTAAGTGACACACCCTGAACAGTCTGGGGGGTCATGGTCCAGGTCATGTGACTTAGTGTTCCCATAGCAACATGTCCAGGATGTCCATGTGCCAGACTAACACATGTGACAGAACGAGCTACATTTCAAAAGCTTTTTGTTTGTTGCTAAAGGTCAAATTCAAGCCATTTGAGAATGAAAACTCTTCCATAACATGTCCTTTATTACATTACGAACATCGCTGTCACATCGGGACTTTAACCCTAAACGTTCACAGTAAACCCGGAGTGACATATATTAGAAATATGATTATGATCTGCTCAGTTAATTTAGCTGATTCAATTATATTTAGTTAATATATTCTTTATTCTTCAATTCAAAGAATGTTCAAACTAATTTAAACCAAAAAATCATCCTCATTAATTAAGTTATAAATAAGAGTTATTTTACCATTAAAGCCCAATGTGACATGTATGTCATATTTCAGATATTTGACCCTAGGGGGGTTACTTGTCAGAAATGTGTTCTAGGTGGTCTATTTAGTCTAAATGATGTTCCCCTTAATTTTCCCAAAAGTAAATGGGATCCGGGTTCTTATGGGTTAAGGACAGTACTTGAGAAAGATATACTTAGTTACTTCCCACCTCTGACACGAGACACAAAAAAGATGCATCATTTTTTTAAAGCTAAGAAAAAGAGAGAAAAACAAAAGGTGACCTTATAAAAAATAATGTGAAATACACAGTTAGGGTTATATCACTACATAACAAACACCGGTCCACCGTTAGCCTTTCATCAAAGCTAATCCGGCGTCAATCATCTCTTCTCTTTGTAAGATGAATGTATTTATGCATTTGCCTCTAAATCATAACAGATGGGATTTAAACAAAAAACTGTTTTTCGTAAATACTACAGTGTAAAAATAATCAGAAGTCAAAGTCCTGCATCCATCCTCAGAAAGGTAAAAGTGAGAGAAAAGAATCATGAATATTATTGAACTATAATTATCAGGGGGGGGGGGGTTAGGTTACTGTATATAGTAATGGGTATCTTTGCCATATCATTTTGCTTTACACTACAGGTGAAAACGAAAGCTGCCCAGTTACTGAAATAAAGACAGATATTATTTGTGTTACAAGTTTTCAGAATTTGTTTAAATATGAAACTAAGCAAAAGGTGGAAAAAGTTCTTTCTTTTTTTACTTTATTCAAGAAAAAATAGGAACATTACAACATATTCACACAAAACCATTCATTAGCGCAAAAAGTACACAGACAAAGTAAGTAAGGAAAACAAAAGCAGGTATTTAAAATAAAATATATACAAATTGTTTTTATTGCCTTCGGAATTATAATGTGTTATTTTTTATTGTGGTTTCATACTGCTGGAGTTCTGGCTAGAAACTGTGTTTGGAGTCAGTGGGTGTTTCTCAATGTGGAGGACGCTTCCTTGGTAGGACAAGTCCCTACGAGTCAGGTCCATCAGAGGCGAGGCAAGAATCCTTCCTGGCATTCGGAGAACGAAGAATGGAACAGGCTAGCAAGTGTGCAGGTGTGCATCATATGAGAGGCCCCGCCTTACTTTTTCCGCCAAAGATTTTGGAAATTGGTCCGTGCGCAAAGCATTGTGGGGATTTTAAGACCGTGGAGGATACACTGGTGCATCCTCGAAATGTCTTGCAACGAAGGATTCAGTCCTCGGTAGAATTCCAAGGATCCTGGACATTGGAACAGTCCTTCGGCGGGATTCGATGACGTAGCATCCTTGAAATAGTGGCTCTGGAGGATCCTTCCTCGACATTGAGAAACACCCAGTCCATCTATTGTATTCTAGTGGATGTTAAATATTCCCATAGATTAAATTAACCGCACAAGAAAACATATAAATATCTTCTCCATCCCATCACCTTCAAATTATAAATAAATGTCTCTTTCAATGTGATTGTTAGCCCATTTTTTATTTTTTAATAGGCCGACTGTTCAACATTGAACCAACAGACTGGTATATAAACAGCAAAACCAATGACACATTTTTATTCTTATTCACAGAAAGATTTGTATAAAGGTATTAATCCTCCATTTGTTGATTGAAGTTGTTTCAATTTCATTTTGAGTCTCCATAATGATTGCATTGCATCATTTTCACAAATAAAAACATTTAAACCTGTATATTTCATTATATTATTCTCATGAATGCTGGATTATCTTATTTATTTATATTTTCTTAAAGGAATACCATAATTAATCAAAACTATTGAATCTTATATTAAAGGTGGGGTAAGTAAGAACGGAGAAAGCAGCTCGAGTGCGCTGGAATTTGAAAATACACAGCCGGAACAAATCTGCCTCTTCCTTCAGACTTCCTCACAGAGCCCCTCCTCCAACACACACGAACGCACACATGACCAATGAGGGCACGAGATAAGTGTGCACAGATGGAAGGCTGACAGGCAGGTAGGCCATCCAGTTATTTTAGCCGGCTCAGATGATTGGTCGTGCTTGTTACAGCAGCACGGCTTCCACAGATTACATTTTTTAATATATTTATTGTCAAAGCATTTCATGTATTCATTGCTATCGGGACGTTAAGAGCATTCCATGGAATATAACAACAAGTGTTTCTGAAGTGAATTACCTACCCCACCTTTAACACAGGTTAAAATAAAAATAAATTACGTATTTAATTAATGCAGGGGAACAGGTTTTGAACAATTTCTTGAGTACTAATATCATGGCTTTAAGAAATGAACTTAAATGTATTTATTTAGGATCAACCCCCTGGAGATGAGCCCTCTCGTTTTCAAGGGGCTTGTAACAGCAAGACAGTCAAAAAAAACAAATCAAGTCACAATACAACCAACAGACTGCTACAATCACAACACAAAAATGGTCCAAGTGTGTGTCCACAGAGAGTTCATGAAGAGTTCAAGCAATAAAATAAATACAAACATAGTGTTTTGTATGTGCTGATTCATCAAAAGCATGTACAATTCACAGCGAAATAAGAATAAAAGCATCGTATGTTTGGTGGTAAGGTATTCCAATCTGAAGGAGCGCTGAACATAAATGATCTATCTCTAATAAGTTATGTGCATTGGACTAATGGGACCAAATACTTTCCAAAAAACAAGACAATAAAATAGAGGTCAAATCATTCTCTTATGCAGTGAGAAAGACATTGGATACAGGACAGAGAGATTTGAAGGGGATGAGAGAGTTTGGAAGGCCCTCAGGCCGGGGTCGAACCCCCGGTCGCGCTGCAGCAGGACTGAGCCCTGTTGGTTGACTTTGCTCAGGTTTTCTGAACCTGGTTCTCAGCCAGCGCTTCTTTAGCCAGGTAATGCTCTCTCTTGATCTTCATCTCCACATCCTCGGGGACATCGGGAACCATCAGGTCGATCATTCGGCCGATGAAGAACACCACGTGCTGAGGAGGGGAGAGGAGGTCAGGGTTAGTGATGTTATGTTCACGAACGTTCCGATTCTTTTGAACGGCTCTTTGGTACGAACGAAGGGAACCGAGTCGTACTTGGTGAGAGGCGTTCTTTTTATCGTTGGTTCACTGCTTGCCATAAATCCACTCGCCTTTAAAGGAACTTGCTTTCCTGAATGCAAATTTGCCGTAGATGATGATGGCGTAACGCATGCTGCTTGAGTACTATTTTGTCTGAGAGATGTAGCAAGTTATACATTTTTCTGTGAGTAAAATAGATTTCTGGCAATACAGTCAATCATTATCCTGGTGATTATTTCGCTGATAAACCTAGTAACCCCGCCCCCTTAAAAAGATCAGGCTCCCTTCAAAGAGTCGTAATTCCCATCACTAGTCAGGGGGAGGGCACAGTCGTGATGACGTTCAGTCGTCTGATTTAGACACTTGTTGGCAACCTCTGTTTTTAAATCCACCAGTGGGTATTTACTGACATATTTTATGTCGTAGAACGAAACGTTAAAATCTCTTCAGCTTGTGTTAACCACAGATCTTATTTCAGGATAACAACCAGAAACACATTCAGAAAACCATTGAAGAGAGACCAAGGGACAGGAAGTGAGGAAATGCTGAGTCATGTCAGAGTTCAGGACTCATTCCTGCAGTTGGACTCTAAAACAAAACTTAAAACACGGACCTCAAACACGATGACGAAGGCGAGTCGTATGGCGAGGAGGTGATAATACTCAGGGAGGTAGTGTCCTTCTTCGTCCCTCAAATCCAGATACCTGTTCAGCATAGCATAGAAAACAACAACTTCATCAACAGATTGCATTTCCTGTTGCGTGTTGTTGGTGACGTTGCCTACCTGCACCGTGTGTGTTGCTGGCTGTAGTTGCTTGGTGATGTCGCCAGAGTGAAGTTGATGAAGCCGTTGAGATTGCTGTCTCTGGTGTGGCGGTAGTACAGGCGAGGCAGGAAGGACGAGGTGAAGGCGATGAGGAAAGCCTGAAAACAGGTGTGGGAAAGTTCACATTCTGAGAAGATGAGTCAGCAATTTGAATCTCTAACGCTCATGTGAGACAAATAGGAACTTTGAGGGTGAAATCATAAGGAATGCACAGCTGCAGGGAAGTGGTATTTCTGTGTTGGAACCTGAAGGCAATAACGTCACTGCAGCTCTGTATTCTATTCTATTTTATTTGTATTTACTTGCACTATTTTAACTATTTTTCTGTTTTATTGTGTTGCACTGTTGGAGGAGCCTGTGACTTAAGATTTGCATTGACATATCTACACTGTAGCTATGTACACATGACAATAAAAGCCTTGAATCTTGAGTATTGTCTCCTGAGAGTCTTACGTTGCTGAAAACGGCCATGTGTGTGATGAGCTGCCTGAAAACAGGTTTGGAAAAGTTATGATTCTGAGAACATAAGTCAGCAATTTGAATCTCTAACGGTCATGTGAGACAAACAGGAACGTTGAGGGTGAATCATAAGGAATATACATTTGCAGGGATGATCTGTGTTGGACCTTGAAGGCAATAACGTGCAATAACGTCACTGCGGAGAGTCTTACGTTGCTGAAAACGGCCACGTGTGTGATGAGCTGCAGGATGGGTAGCCAGATGCCGAGGTCCTGCACTCGCTCCACCACCGGGCGGCGATATTCAGTCACAAACTTCTGAGCATCCAGGCGGATCTCCACCCAGTTATTGATGAGAGCGAAGAAAGGGGCGAGAGGAAACGCCGCCACGAAGATGGTGATGAAACCAAACTGGATCACTGAGGAGGAAGAGGGAGTCGTTACATCTCCGTTAACCCCACCAGTCAGGGAGACACAGGTGAACAAATCCAGAGGTGGAAGAAGTACTCAGATCTTGTACTTGAGTAAAAGTAGAAGTACTCAGATCTTGTACTTGAGTAAAGGTAGAAGTACTCAGATCTTGTACTTGAGTAAAAGTAGAAGTACTCAGATCTTGTACTTGAGTAAAAGTAGAAGTACTCAGATCTTGTACTTGAGTAAAGGTAGAAGTACTCAGATCTTGTACTTGAGTAAAAGTAGAAGTACTCAGATCTTGTACTTGAGTAAAAGTAGAAGTACTCAGATCTTGTACTTGAGTAAAAGTAGAAGTACTCAGATCTTGTACTTGAGTAAAGGTAGAAGTACTCAGATCTTGTACTTGAGTAAAAGTAGAAGTACTCAGATCTTGTACTTGAGTAAAGGTAGAAGTACTCAGATCTTGTACTTGAGTAAAAGTAGAAGTACTCAGATCTTGTACTTGAGTAAAAGTAGAAGTACTCAGATCTTGTACTTGAGTAAAAGTAGAAGTACTCAGATCTTGTACTTGAGTAAAGGTAGAAGTACTCAGATCTTGTACTTGAGTAAAAGTAGAAGTACTCAGATCTTGTACTTGAGTAAAAGTAGAATTACTCAGATCTTGTACTTGAGTAAAGGTAGAAGTACTCAGATCTTGTACTTGAGTAAAGGTAGAAGTACTCAGATCTTGTACTTGAGTAAAAGTAGAAGTACTCAGATCTTGTACTTGAGTAAAAGTAGAAGTACTCAGATCTTGTACTTGAGTAAAAGTAGAAGTACTCAGATCTTGTACTTGAGTAAAAGTAGAAGTACTCAGATCTTGTACTTGAGTAAAAGTAGAAGTACCAGAGTGTAGGAATACTCTGTTACAGTAAAAGTCCTGCATTCAAAATGTTCCTCAAGTAAAAGTAGAAAAGTATTCTCATCAAAATATAGTGAAAGTAGCGACAGTAAAAGTAGTCATTGTGCAGATTGGTCCATTTCAGAATAATATATCTGATATGTTTATAATGATTGATCATGAAAGTGTTCTCAAAGCTGGTAAAGGTGCAGCTAGTTTGAATGACTTTGTATACTGCAGGGTAGCTTGAGGATTTACTCCAGGTGGAACTAAAGTCTGATTTAACACTTGGTTATATTTCACATCATTCATCCACATCTGTGAAGTAACTAAAGGGATTAAAGTACAATACTTGATGCACTTGTAACTCTCACCCATCTCCAGGTATTCGCTGAAGAGTCCCTCGCAGACCAGCAGCTGGTAATCTGCCTCCCAGGGACAAACCTCCTCCTCTTCATCCCCCTTCCCTTCCTCTCTTCATCCCCCTTCCCTTCCTCCTCTTCATCCCCCTTCCCTTTCTCCTCTTTCTCCCCCTTCCCCTCCTCCTCTTTCTCCCCCTTCTCCTCCTTCAGCCGAGGATTTCTGTTCCTCTTCTGCCACCACGACTTCAGCTTCCTGCAAAATAGTGAGCTCTCACTTTTACTCGCAGTTAGAAAGAGACAGGTCAAGTTAATGTGCGGTTTACATTTTTGATTTTGTTCAAACTTTATGGGAAAATTATTTGATACCAAAAAAAAAAAGGTTTCTGTGAAGTCGTTTGCCTGGAATTTGGGAATATCTTAGAATATCTGTTATTTTTTCTTAACAATTTGTAAAATATGAAAAATATTCGAAGAACATCTCTATCTCTAGTGTGTGGGAGAGAAACTCCCTCAGGAGGGAACACAGGGATTTTAGCCTTTGCAGACCATTGACATGCACAGAAACTTATACAACACACTACAGGAGAGGGAACAAGAAAGCAGAAGAGGGCCTCTTTAACTCAAACAGCTTCAACATCAAGTTTGAATATAAAATGTAAAGAAACATCACAGGGTGACAACAATTAAGTAGTTTTTTGTTTATGAACGTGTTTGATTTGTGTTGTGTGTTGTTTTTACGGTAAGAGGAACTCCTGGATGTTGTTGATCAGCTGTTTTCCCACCATGATGATCAGCAGCTCCTGAGCTAATTCAACGAGGCATCCCCCGGCTCCACACTGTCACACAGACACACACACAAAATCACAAATGAGACGACTAAACGCCATCACGCCCACCATTAGCCGCCTTTAGCTTAGCGGTGGTGACGTGAAGTCATGTGACCGTGCTGTAGTTCCTTTATAGCCCAACATTAGCCGCCTTTAGCTTAGCGGTGGTGAAGTGAAGTCATGTGACCGTGCTGTAGTTCCTTTATAGCCCAACATTAGCCGCCTTTAGCTTAGCGGTGGTGACGTGAAGTCATGTGACCGTGCTGTAGTTCCTTTATAGCCCAACATTAGCCACCTTTAGCTTAGCGGTGGTGACGTGAAGTCATGTGACCGTGCTGTAGTACCTTTATAGCCCAACATTAGCCACCTTTAGCTTAGCGGTGGTGACGTGAAGTCATGTGACCGTAATGTAGTACCTTTATAGCCCAACATTAGCCACCTTTAGCTTAGCGGTGGTGACGTGAAGTCATGTGACCGTGCTGTAGTTCCTTTATAGCCCAACATTAGCCACCTTTAGCTTAGCGGTGGTGACGTGAAGTCATGTGACCGTGCTGTAGTTCCTTTATAGCCTAACATTAGCCTCCTTTAGCTAAAACATAATGTGTATATATGTACAGTATTAATATACTGCAGACTCACATCTTCGTTGCGAATTCCTAGCAGAGTGTTGTATTTTCCAGGATAACCAACAAACCTGAACAAACACAAACAAATGAACAGCTGGTTACACATCTTTTCTGTTACACAAATGTTTTACAGTACAAAAAGTGTATGTGTTTGTGTCGTTATGGCAGCGTTCTCAAAGAAGGATAAACTGCACCACCATTGTGGATGTAGTTTCTGTACACGCCGCCATCTTGGATCATCACATCCAACTATACGAGGCAACAATGCACAAAGCAGCGATTGTTTTAATCAAATGCATGCTTACATATTCTACAACATATGTACAACAACGGCCCAAATGTTTTGTATCTGCAGCGTTTGGTTTCTGCAGCTTTTAGTAAACGCTGCGCATGTCTCCTCAAGTTGCTGAATGTTTTCTAAATGCTGCATGTGTTGTCAAGTTGATGAAGATGTTTCTTAGTTTTTCTTTGGGACATTTGTGTTTTTATATCTGCGTCGTTTCTGAAACAACAATTTTCGACAAACCGAGCCAAAGGCATTGAGGTAAATATCCAAATGAAAGAAAAAAAGAGGAATAAGTGATCCGTGTTGTGATTGGTTGAATTATTCCTCACCTGCCTTTGAAGAAGGCGATGTAAACCGGAGACGAGTAGAAGTTGATGAACTGGAAGATGAACACTTTGAGGATGAACATGTCTTCATATTTAGACTGAGTCCGGTGCATCTCTGACGGGAAGAACACTACATATACATAAAGGAATACTACACACTATACACACTATACACACAGAATAAATCCATAATGTAATCCTACACATACGCTTTTAATCTGGCAACGTTGCCTTTAGGTGGTTCTCAACTATCATCAAACATCGCACAAATATTTTTGTCCAATTTTACATCCCTACTATGATATTGACAATTAAATTCCTGTTACTTTTACAATAATGTTCAAATGTTTGGTTTAATCCAGGTTCCTTTGTTGGCTAATGTTGAGGTAACTAGCGATGCATCATTTAAAAAGGCAGAAATAATAAACATAATGGTTAAAAGCCCCAAAAGTTGCCTCAAACACGGAACAACTGATTATAATAATCAAAAATTAATTAATTATTATTATCTATAAAATATTATATTGCCAACAGTTTTCAAACAAAGACGCAAAACAGTGAAGATTTTTAAAAACAAGTACAACTGACAATATGTGAAAACTAAAAACTGATAAAAACATTTAAACTAAATCTTCTTCAGTTTTTGTTCACCAGAACTAATCTGAAATGTGTCTGAAATAACTTTTCATACAAGGGCAAAATCTAAAACAGAGGGTGAGGAGGGTGAGGAGGGTGAGGAGGGTGAGGAGAGTGAGGAGGTGAGGAGGCAGGTGTCACTCACCCCAGCGCGTGAGGATGTGAGCCAGCGAGGTGTAAACTTTGGACAACATGAGGATCACCAACAGGTTCAACATGGATCCTGTGATACTGGCTATCCTAGGGGCCTGAGAAAAGGCAGAAATGTGAAGTCACTAAGTTGTGGGGTTCCTCAGGGAAGCGTCCTGGAGCCTCTGTTGTTTCTCTTATACCCTAAATAAACTATATATATATAATACATCTTGACGTCATTAAATAATAATTTCCTTTTGAAAAACATGTTTTCGAATAAACCATTTCTTATGATGTAGTCAAGCATTATTTTACAAATACATGTTTAAAACCATAAAATATGGCAACAAAACTTCCAAAAAATATTTCCTACAACTCATTTTTAGTTATAACTTATAATAATAAAATAGACATTGTCTCAGAACAATTTTAAAGATTTAAAGAAACACTTTAAAACGTTTCCTGTTTTGTCATACTCACAAAGCCGGTTAAAGGGGTGTCCGACTTGTCGATAACGATGGTCAGGATGGTGCGATACAGGATGATGGCCATGAGGAACATCAGCACAACAGCAACCTGCACACAGGTGGTTGAATATCTACAAATCATTTTCACTTTTAGAAAGAAAGAAATCATTAACATCTGGAAAACTCCAACCATTGATTATTGTTGTCAGCTCCAGTGGATGGAATGGAAACCCAATGTCAGAGCACGGGAGGAAGACATTAGTCGCTTTCACACCAAGTACTTAGCCGGTACTTGTCCCCGGTACTCGTTCCCCCCAAACTCTTTAGTCCCTGGAACTGTCCTAGCAGATCGCGTTCTCACCGGAAAATAAGTCCCTGAGGGAGGATTAGGCAAATGAAGCCGCTGACGTCACCTCTTCTTCTTCTGCTTTGGGTTCACAAAACCTTTCGGAGTTTTACGGGGCGTGGTTTGCAATTCGCCCAGCCAATCAGAAATTGTTAGTGTGGCCGACACACCCACGAACCATTTCCTCCTCAGGAAAGTACTACCTCTCTAGCAGGGACTATCTGGGGGTGAAAAGGTTCGCACGAACTAAGGACTAGTTCCAGATCCTTTTTGGTGTGAAACCAAATCTCCCCCCTCTATCGGCCTAGTTCGGGGGGAAAAGTACTCCGGTGTGAAAGCGCCTATTCAGATGATTAACTTAGTACTAAGTAAAAATACACTGTTACAAGTAAAAGTCCTGCATTAAAAAGGTTATTCATCAAGTGTCCCTGTGTTTCATTACATCCCAGTGTCAGAGGACAGAGGAGACTCACCATGATGATGATGGCCATGAAGCCAGTCAGCGTTCGGTTGATTCGTTTATTTTCAGGAAAGTAGGGTTCCTCCGCTCCCGTCACCGGGTTCCTGATCGTCATCGGTGCCATGGCCGTGAACTCCGGGCGAGGTCGCTCCTGTGGAGACGGAGACAGAAATATATAGTACAGAGGTGACCAAACGTTTTCCACCGAGGGCCACATACAGAAAATATACCAAGGGCTGGTCCACTCACTAGAGGTGTATCGCCTCACAAAAATCGATCAAATGTAGGTAAATTATTCTTGATACTTGGAAAATGCTTTAAGAAACAAACTCTGTCACAGCTCTCCACATGGTTTCATGTATTGTGTTGGAGCTCATTCCTTCAAACAGAAGCTTCAGATTGATTATAATAAGAGGAAATATGAAGGTTTATTTCAAGGTTATGTACATTTATTATTGGGCTTTTTTC
>JAAKFY010000013.1:40407464-40459964 GCA_011823955.1 Dissostichus mawsoni
TGGGTTGACACGTACGAGGAATTTGACTTGATGTTGTTTAAAGTAAAACAAAAATTAGAAACACGGATAGAAAACCATTTTAAGAAAACTATAATAACATGAAAACATTAAAAAAAAATGGGCCATTGTTGTGCCCATTTCTATGTTTTTATTGTAGCACTAGATGGCGCATGGGGCACAGGGTATTTAGGTGACCTCAAACTGTTGGGAAGAGCAACAGTTTTTTGACCATGTCGCTGTTTTTTCCCGTTGGATATAAAATGGTATTGATAGCTAAAAACTTCGTAGTGAATGGAGATTACACACGTCCACATAAGACTACCCACTTTAGCCAATCCCTTGGTGATATTGAGTGCCGATATTCAACACAGCCATTGTTGAGCGTCTGTAATGTGAAGGCTAGCTAAGTCATTCATTAAAGACAGCATAATGATGATACGCAGGAGTCCCGGACACAATTCTTACCCAGATGAAGAGCCTGGTCTGAGTGGGGGTCAAAAGAAAGATCAAACGGTGAGCTCGAGGCGATACAGCGACAGTTATCTTTCGTTCACTTTCATTGGGGATCAGACTGCACCGAGTTCTTAATGCTGGGTGGGAAAAGGCTCAGTGCTATGGTCCCAACACGCTCAAACTCATCTCCAAAACACTCAGCGCTTCAACACAAGAACACGCACTATTTTGTTGGTCTAAGTTAACAAACTGAGAAAGAGGTAACTCTGAGCGAGATCTCAGAGCTTCTTAGTAACTGAACTCGTCAATTGAGACTCACTACATGTTCAGTATATACAGTATGCTGTATTAGACTACGATGTGTCATTTTGAAAGGTTTGGGGTTATTGGTGTGCAGATGTAAAGCTTGTACCTGCTGGAGACACACACTGGGGGGAGTTCTCAGAGGTGGGTTAGTTACTCATGTGGTAATTACCAAGCCAGGCGAAGTAAAGCGCTATCTTCTCTCCAAAGTATTCCCTGATGTGGTCCAGAGGCTGGTAGCTTCTCCAGGAGGACCAGGTGGCCCAGTGCGAATACAGGATCTGTCTCAGAGCTAAAGACTGGGGGGGCACTGGGGGGCTGGGCAGCTGGAATCCACCCTGCAAACAAAGAGCAAACATAGAAAGATAAAAGGTTGATTTTCAGTGCGGACAGCCGCTGTAACATGGAACAGAACCACAGGAAGTATACCCTGCAGCGTGTCTTACAATGTACTATTCCTACTAACACTGAAGTCAAAGATCAGAGTACCGTATTGACCGGAATATAAGACGACCCTGAATATAAGACGACCCTGATTATAAGACGACCCTGATTATAAGACGACCCTGATTATAAGACGACCCTGATTATAAGACGACCCTGAATATAAGACGACCCTGAATATAAGACGACCCTGATTATAAGACGACCCTGATTATAAGACGACCCTGAATATAAGACGACCCTGAATATAAGACGACCCTGAATATAAGACGACCCCTCTCTTTAAAGACTCATTTTTGGAAAATATCTTTTTGAAGACCAAATCTTGTTTTTATAAGACTCATCACACATTGTGTTCAAATGTTCCTAACTTGGCAAAACAAAAACAAAACAGGCTAGATTGCAATAAAATAATAATGTGACAATGCGAGGGAGTGGGAGAGAAAAAAATTTGAATCGTAACTTCGCCTCTCTTGTTTATTAACTCGCCTACTTTTGAACCACTTTGTTGGGAGTTGGTCGCTGTGTCTCTCCATCTCTAACCCTCCTGTTGCTGTGTTACCGTACTTTAAAGGTCACCTATTCTGCAAAATCCACTTCTTCATGTCTCTTCTACATCAACATGTGTCCCCTCTTCTTCATGTCTCTTCTACATCAACATGTGTCCCCTCTGTGTAAAGAGACTCTCTCTTTACACAGAGGGGACACATGTCTCTTCTACATCAACATGTGTCCCCTCTTCTTCATGTCTCTTCTACATCAACATGTGTCCCCTCTTCTTCATGTCTCTTCTACATCAACATGTGTCCCCTCTTCTCCAAGTCTCTTCTACATCAACATGTGTCCCCTCTTCTTCATGTCTCTTCTACATCAACATGTGTCCCCTCTTCTTCATGTCTCCTCTACATCAACATGTGTCCCCTCTTCTTCATGTCTCTTCCACATCAACATGTGTCCCCTCTGTGTAAAGAGACTCTGAAAGTTTCAGGAACAAAGACCCTCTCTCTTTTCTCCTGATCCATTTCTATAAAAACCTGTCTGAAAATGAGCTGATCAGATTTTGGCCACTTGATGATGTCATCACGATGTTTTGTCTTGTGTAACCATTAGCCAATCAGCAACCAAGGTAACCCCCCCCCCCCCACCTTATCACCTGAATCTCCTCCTAGAGCACCATTGAGTTCTTTGTAACCAAATCTCTCTCAGAGGGGCGTGGGGAGGGGCTCCTTATTTTCATCTAAAGTAACAGACAGAGAATCAGCACTTTGGAAACAGGGATGAAACAGAGGGATTATGGGTAATGCTGCAATGATCTGTTTGGTGTTTCAGCCAATCAGAGACATTACATTACTTGACATGTTACTTGTTAGACGCTTTTATCCAAAGCGACTTACATACTCAATACTGTGGACAATCCCCACAGGAGCAATTTGGGGTGAAGTGTCTCAGAGACACAACGACATGCCGACTGCAGTGGGGTTTGAACCTGTGACCCCATGATCCCAACACCAACGCACTAACTCACTGCGCCACAGCCTCCCTACAGACATGTTCTGGATATATCTGAGACTTGTGATATATTGATGAAAAACAGTATAATAGGGGACCTTTAAGACGGTGTCTCGTTTGGGGGAACACTCGTTTGGGGGAACACTCGTTTGGCGATTATACATTACATCGAAAAGTCTAGAACCCGAATATAAGACGAATAAAACGTATCTTCGGCTCATACGGTACTCTCCCACCTGCCGGGTTATAACCTCACCTCGTGCAGTGGGTAGGCTGCAGTGAAGACCCCCTCGCTCAGCAGACGGTCGATCCCAACCTCCCCACGTTTCATCGAACCGTACGGCGTCCGGGCCAGGATCTCGTACAGCTGCAGGGACAGAAAACAGTCACTGAGGGACAGGAAACAGTCACTGCGGGACAGGAAACAGTCACTCAGGGACAGGAACCAGTCACTCAGGGACAGGAACCAGTCACTGAGGGACAGGAAACAGTCACTGAGGGACAGGAACCAGTCACTGAGGGACAGGAACCAGTCACTGAGGGACAGGAAACAGTCACTGAGGGACAGGAACCAGTCACTGAGGGACTGAGGGACAGGAAACAGTCACTGAGGGACAGGAAACAGTCACTGAGGGACAGGAAACAGTCACTGAGGGACAGGAAACAGTCACTCAGGGACAGGAACCAGTCACTGCGGGACAGGAACCAGTCACTCAGGGACAGGAACCAGTCACTGAGGGACAGGAAACAGTCACTGAGGGACAGGAACCAGTCACTCAGGACAGGAAACAGTCACTCAGGGACAGGAACCAGTCATTGCGGGACAGGAAACAGTCACTCAGGGACAGGAACCAGTCACTGAGGGACAGGAAACAGTCACTGAGGGACAGGAGGAAACAGTCACTGAGGGACAGGAACCAGTCACTCAGGGACAGGAACCAGTCACTGAGGGACAGGAACCAGTCACTCAGGGACAGGAACCAGTCACTCAGGGACAGGAAACAGTCACTGAGGGACAGGAACCAGTCACTCAGGGACAGGAACCAGTCACTACAGGACAGGAAACAGTCACTGAGGGACAGGAACCAGTCACTGAGGGACTGAGGGACAGGAAACAGTCACTGAGGGACAGGAAACAGTCACTCAGGGACAGGAACCAGTCACTCAGGGACAGGAAACAGTCACTCAGGGACAGGAACCAGTCATTGCGGGACAGGAAACAGTCACTCAGGGACAGGAACAGTCACTGAGGGACAGGAAACAGTCACTGAGGGACAGGAACCAGTCACTCAGGGACAGGAACCAGTCACTACAGGACAGGAAACAGTCACTGAGGGACAGGAACCAGTCACTGAGGGACTGAGGGACAGGAAACAGTCACTGAGGGACAGGAAAACAGTCCCTACAGGACAGGAAACAGTCACTCAGGGACAGGAACCAGTCACTACAGGACAGGAAACAGTCACTGAGGGACAGGAACCAGTCACTGAGGGACTGAGGGACAGGAAACAGTCACTGAGGGACAGGAAACAGTCCCTACAGGACAGGAAACAGTCACTCAGGGACAGGAACCAGTCACTGAGGGACAGGAAACAGTCACTGAGGGACAGGAAACAGTCACTCAGGGACAGGAACCAGTCACTACAGGACAGGAAACAGTCACTGAGGGACAGGAAACCAGTCACTGAGGGACTGAGGGACAGGAAACAGTCACTGAGGGACAGGAAACAGTCCCTACAGGACAGGAAACAGTCACTGAGGGACAGGAAACAGTCACTGAGGGACTGAGGGACAGGAAACAGTCACTGAGGGACAGGAACAGTCACTGAGGGACTGAGGGACAGGAAACAGTCACTGAGGGACAGGAAACAGTCACTGAGGGACTGAGGGACAGGAAACAGTCACTGAGGGACAGGAACCAGTCACTGAGGGACTGAGGGACAGGAAACAGACACTACAGGATTTTGTAAATGTCTGCACAATCCTACCTCTTTTAAAAGTGTACAGCTCTTCCACTTTAAATACTTATATACTGCACATATATTATTTGTAAAACTGTGAGAAATACAGCTGTACAGGCTACATGCTAAGCTAATCAACATGTATTCACAATCACAATACTATCATGATGATGATGTTTCAGGATGTGTGTGTGTCTGTGTGTGTGTGTGTGTGTGTGTGTGTGTGTGTGTGTGTGTGTTTGCAGAGGAGGCGTGCAGCGTCCTCCTGCTGACTGAAACATCCTGTCTGCACCTCTGAGCCAATCAGAGCTCTAGCTGAGGGCCACGCCCCCTTCAGACACCAGGATGTTGGAAGTTAACTTTACGTGAGTCACTCAGCTTAACATATCATTACAATCACTGAAGCGGATATGTTAGAGAGCTTTTAACGTACATTTGATCAGGGATTCAACTCTGTATTTACTTTCATGAAACCAGAGCCCAGTCTGCTCTGATTGGTTAGCTGGCCGGCTCTGTTGTGATTGGTCAACTGTCCCGCCCCTTAGCCTATCACGTACACTGTGTTGTTCTGTTGATTCGTAGAGTTTCGACCTATAATCTCTGAGCAGACTTTCACAATAGAATTTGTTTGCAGATATATTTAATCTGGTTGTTTATCTTGGAAAAACTACTTTAAACGTGTTAAATTGATCATAAAACAATATAAATATCTGATCACTACATATTAATGAGTGGGTTATTAATAAATCCAAGATTAGGAGGAGTGTCGTGGCGTTTTAATCCGTTTTTTTATCCACTGTCCTCTGTCGGGGTTGTGGGTCATGTCGCGCCTCTCTTTGCTTCCAAACTAACTTTGTGGAGATCGTTGTAGCGTTGAATCAAATCAGATTTATTCTTTGATCCAGGCGGCGTACAAACATGAAGACACGCTTCCTCGCTTCAAAGTAACTCAAAGTTCTCCGTATCGAAAAAGACCAAAAAGAACACGATCAGAAGACTATACTGTGCACCATTGTCATGCCATATATAGATAGACATAAAGACATGCACGTCATACCCGACAGCAAACATTAGACTACAAATAAGTGAGAGGAAAAATGCAGTTTCTGTTGACTGACATTATTAATGAAATGGAAGACAAACATCGGCTATTATCGTATTCTCCTCCTACATTTCTGTAAGTTAGAAAATCATCATATTAAAGAAAGCCGGCAGAGGTCAGCTGTTCGTCTCTCTGTTAGATGGTGATCCAGAGCACAGAGCAAACAGGTTTGAAGAACTCGTTCATTCTGTTTCCACGGGGAGCTTTTCCTGCGTCAGGCGGTGTTTAACGAGGTTACACAGAGTTGAGAAGTTATTCAAACATTAGTCTGTTTGCTCTCCGGGCGTTCAGGCTCATAAAGGAGCTGCACTGCTCCTAGGGAAGGGGCTGTTAGTTTCTATACATTTATATGACATGGCTTCTGAGTCCATGCCGACATCCAGCAGTGTGTTATTATTGGACCCTGAAGGCAGCATCTCCCTGGTTCATTGTGATAGAAAACGTAGGGTCCGTGTCCACATATCACCTATTTCTAAACGCCAGTGCCTTTAAAAAAAAATGGATTCCAATGACAACCGAGCCGCCTCCAGAAAAGTCCAGAGAGAAAACAGTACTATATATACATTTTGACAATGAAAGACACAAATGTGTAGACCAGGGGGTCCAAACTGTTTGGGCTCCTCACTAGAGGAGAGGTAAATCGCCTCATAAGTTGACTCATTCCGTTCCTCACGGTTGTGTCTCGTCAAATGTGTTGGTTATGTTTGTGTATTATGTCTGTCATTTCATGTTTAGTCAGGTTTTCATGTTATTTCACGTCATGTCTATTTATGTCATTCATCTCTAGTCAAGTCCCCGTGTTTCATGTCGTGTCTCGTTTTCCATTTCCTGTTTTATTTTGTACTTACCTCTTGTCTCTCATTTCAGGCCCTGTTACTTCCTCCCTTTGAGTGTTTTCCCGCCCTCGTCAGCGTCTGCCCCGCCCCTGATTGTTTCCACCTGTTCCCACTCACCTCATGTTTAAATAGTCCCGTCTTCGCCTGTCCTGTGTCAGTTGGTCTGGTTTGTTTCCACGTATGGTCGTGCCCGGCCTCAGCATATAGAGTATCGATTCCAGTCAAGTCAGGTTGTGATCTTTTTTGCCATATTTTGTAAACGTAACATTAACCACTGAGGGTAAGAGTTAATGTTAAAGGTAGGGTAGGTAATTCACTTCAGAAACACTTGTTGTTATATTCCATGGAATGCTCTTAACATCCCGATAGCAATGAATACATGAAATGCTTTGACAATAAATACATAAAAAATGTCATCTGTGTAAAAAGCACGACCAATCATCTGAGCCGGCTAAAGTAACTGGATGGCCTACCTGCCTGTCAGCCTTCCATCTGTGCACACACTGATCTCGTGCCCTCATTGGTCATGTGTGTTCGTGTGTGTTGGAGGAGGGGCTCTGTAAGGAAGTCTCTTTTTTTCGGCTGCGTACTTTCAAATTCTCGCGCACTCGAGCTGGTTTCTCCGTTCTTACCGACGCCACCTTTAAGTTCTCTTTTTGTTACGCGTTGTTTTTCCCCTCCTTGTGAGCGCTTTTTGATTTTTTTTGTTCATCGAAATTAAAATGTTTTGTTAATTTCAAGACTGTGTCTCTGGGTCGACATTTGGGTTCTCCAGTTTGTGTCGAGGTCGTGACACTCACACACTTAATGTTTATATAATATCCTGATTTATATTTTGTTACATTTGTATTTGAACATGTATATTTTCTACTTTTTAAATGCTATTTTATTTCTATTTGAGATGTTTACATGTTGGATTGTTTATTTCTAGTCTTTTAATTTCTCTAATGTTCAATGCCTTGTCTTTTCATGCTGCTGCAACGCAAACATTTCCCACATTGGGATCAATAAAGAACTTCTTATCTTAAGTTAGCTAGATCAAAGTAGGTACATTGAGCAAACAGCCCAGCTTTCTATAGGGTTTCATGTATTCTGTTTCAGCAAGTGTCTGCAGATTCCTTAAAGCAGAAGCTACAGATGGCTTATAATGAAAATATGATGCTTGTTATGCAAATAAAGTTATTGGGTTTTATTTGGATCAGATAACGTTAAATGGATAATACGGCTGTCAGACAGCGGCGAAGTATAACAAGTCAAAGAAGAAAAATGAACTCTATGTGTGTTTATAATTATTTTGATATATGTGACGTTTCTAGATAATATTGTTGCATCGAGCTGCATTTTACTGTTGGAGACAATGATGGGCTTTTTGTAAAATATTACAATCATTTGACTCTTTTGTGACTTTCCCCTAACCCCACTTAGTGCAGCAGTTTAATTCAGAGATGCTTTGTGTGAAATGGAGCCAAAGCTGCTTATTCACTCTGGTGGAGAATATATAAATATGAAGTAGCATTGAATTGAAATACACCACCGATGTGACAGGAGTAGAAAACCCCCAAACAGCATCAGAGGGTTCAGAGGGTTCACTCCCGTGAGGAAAAAGGAACTCACCACCTGGTGTCTTTGAGTCGTTTTAAAGAACGTGTCTCTGTTGTCGCTGCCCAGAAACCTGCAGACACAATCAGAGAAACAACAGATGAAACTCAGTGGGGCGGGCCCATAGGGGGGCGATAGAGCGCCGCCCTCCCTAAACCACTAACATCATTATTACTCATAATAATAATAATTATAATAATACTAATAATAATACCAATTAATTATATAAATTGTCAATAATTGTTTGTTTAAAATATGGAATGCACCCAGAAATATGTGTAAAATATGATTTTAAAATAATCTGCGCAATATATATGCTTTTCCTCCTACACTGTATGACTGAGTTCTGTGCTGGGGCGATGGAGAAATCGCCCCACGGAGTCCGTAGCAGGTTAGCCAATCACTGAGTCAAGATATGCACGTGTGTCATCAAATGTAACCAATCAGCATCCTCAAAACGACTTCCGGAGGGGCGATTATTGTATCACCCGAAGTGAGCAACCGATACGCAGCTGGAGGATGCCCACAGGAGGCGAGGAAACACAATGAGGAGGAGAGGAGACACATGAGGAGGAGAGGAGACACAATGAGGAGGAGAGGAGACACAATGAGGAGGCGAAGAAACACAATGAGGAGGCGAGGAGACACAATGAGGAGGAGAGGAGACACAATGAGGAGACACAATGAGGAGGAGAGGAGACACATAGACACAATGAGGAGGTGAGGAGACACAATGAGGAGGTGAGGAGACACAATGAGGACGAGAGGAGACACAATGAGGAGGTGAGGAGACACAATGAGGAGGTGAGGAGACACAATGAGGAGGAGAGGAGACACAGAGACACAATGAGGAGGTGAGGAGACACAATGAGGAGGTGAGGAGACACAATGAGGAGGAGGAGGCGAAGAAACACAATGAGGAGGTGAGGAGACACAATGAGGAGGAGAGGAGACACAATGAGGAGGTGAGGAGACACAATGAGGAGGAGGAGACACAATGAGGAGGCGAAGAAACACAATGAGGAGGCGAGGAGACACAATGAGGAGGAGAGGAGACACAATGAGGAGGTGAGGAGACACAATGAGGAGGAGAGGAGACACAGAGACACAATGAGGAGGTGAGGAGACACAATGAGGAGGCGAAGAAACACAATGAGGAGGTGAGGAGACACAATGAGGAGGAGAGGAGACACAATGAGGAGGTGAGGAGACACAATGAGGAGGTGAGGAGACACAATGAGGAGGAGAGGAGACACAGAGACACAATGAGGAGGTGAGGAGACACAATGAGGAGGTGAGGAGACACAATGAGGAGGAGGAGGCGAAGAAACACAATGAGGAGGTGAGGAGACACAATGAGGAGGAGAGGAGACACAATGAGGAGGTGAGGAGACACAATGAGGAGGTGAGGAAACACAATGAGGAGGAGAGGAGACACAATGAGGAGGTGAGTGTTCCTCACCTCCTCATTGTGTCTCCTCACCTCCCTCATTGTGTCTCCTCTCCTCCTCATTGTGTTTCCTCACCTCCTCATTGTGTCTCCTCACCTCCTCATTGTGTCTCTGTGTCTCCTCTCCTCCTCATTGTGTTTCCTCGCCTCCTCATTGTGTTTCCTCACCTCCTCATTGTGTCTCCTCACCTCATTGTGTCTCCTCTCCTCCTCATTGTGTTTCCTCTCTCCTCATTGTGTCTCCTCACCTCCTCATTGTGTCTCTGTGTCTCCTCTCCTCCTCATTGTGTCTCCTCACCACCTCATTGTGTCTCCTCACAGGAACACAATGAGGAGGTGAGGAGACACATGAGGAGGTGAGGAACACAATGAGGAGGAGAGGAGACACAATGAGGAGGTGAGGAGACACAATGAGGAGGTGAGGAGACACAATGAGGAGGTGAGGAGACACAGAGACACAATGAGGAGGAGAGGAGACACAATGAGGAGGTGAGGTGACACAATGAGGAGGAGAGGAGACACAATGAGGAGGTGAGGAGACACAATGAGGAGGTGAGGAGACACAATGAGGAGGTGGATAAAAACAGGCATATTTGATCCAAAATAATGAGCCTTTGAGGGGCTTTGCGTTGGCTTTGCGTTGGCTTTGCGTTGGCATGACGAGGCTCTTCAGGGGAGGTGGGTTCAGTTTCCTGCACACTGAGCTGGAGGAGCGCCTGAAGACCCCCACCGATTATAAAGACAAAGGCGTACACCACATTGATTTAAAGAATAAGAATAATAATTATTAGTTTGTTACATCTTCAGCTTTTTGTATTAAACATTCACTTCGCATTAATACTGGGATGTTTGCTGGAATTGATGCATGTGGCAACAGCCCGACCTAGAGAAGGGTCCAGTGATAAAACCAGAGGCTTCCACATCGAACATCAGTTCATATTTCCCTGCTTTCCTTCTAATCTGACGCTCAGCGAAGACACAGAGACTCCCCGTTGTGTTTGCGCATGTCTCCTCAAGCTGCTGAATGTTCTCTAAACGCTGCATGTCTCCTCAAGCTGCTGAATGTTCTCTAAACGCTGCATGTCTCCTCAAGCTGCTGAATGTTCTCTAAACGCTGCATGTGTTGCTGCTGAATGTTCTCTAAACGCTGCATGTGTTGTTGCTGAATGTTCTCTAAACGCTGCATGTGTTGTTGCTGAATGTTCTCTAAACGCTGCATGTGTTGCTGAATGTTCTCTAAACGCTGCATGTGTTGCTGAATGTTCTCTAAACGCTGCATGTGTTGCTGAATGTTCTCTAAACGCTGCATGTGTTGTTGCTGAAGATGTTTCTTCATGAGGAACATTTGGGTTTTTATATCTGCTTCCTTTCTGAAGCTGCAGTGTTCCTCCTGATGGAAGAGTTTTTGGCTCTTGAGTACTGGCACTTGTTAAACACCGTATTTACACTACATCTACTTTGACACCTCTCACTCAGTGGACGTCCTGTGCTGAAGCTCAAAGGTTGCGTTTGAACTTCTTTCTGTATTATTCAGAATGTTAGTTTTCTATCATGGACATCTCACTGTTCTTCGTCTTTCCCTCCTTTATGTCAGAGAACACTTGGTATTTCTAAAGAGACATTTGAATGGTCACCTCTGCAGCTTGTTGTTTCTGAACTGACAGGTGTAGAAGTCCGGGGGGGCGTTAGGGACGTCCTGAAGAAAAGGGTTGGGACGGACAACCGGGACAAAACCTGCGTGACCAGTTAGTGAGCGGAGAGGGGACAACCTGCAGAGGACAGAGGACACACAGAGGACACATTGAAGACACATGAGGACACACTGAGGACACACTCAGGACACAATAATGACACACTGAGGACACACTAAGGACACTTTCAGGACACATGAAGATACACTAAGGACACTCTGAGGACACACTGAGGACACACTAAGGACACTTTCAGGACACACTGAAGACACACTAAGGACACTCTGAGGACACACTGAGGACACACTAAGGACACACTGAGGACACACTGAGGACACACTAAGGACACACTGAGGACACACTAAGGACACACTGAGGACACACTAAGGACACACTAAAGACATACTGAGGACACACTGAAGACACACTGAGGACACACTGAGGACACACTGAGGACACACTAAGGACACTGAGGACACACTAAGGACACTTTGAGGACACACTGAGGACACACTAAGGACACTTTGAGGATATACTGAGGAACACTAAGGACACACTAAGGACACACTGAGGACACACTAAGGACACACTAAGGACACACTGAGGACACACTAAGGACACACTGAGGACATAGTTGATTTATTGTAAGATACATGTAATGTGATGTCTGACCTGCAGGGGGACTCTGAGGCTGATGTCCTCTGCGTAGAAACAGAGGACACTCCAGGGGGCGTTGAGGAGGACAAAACAGATCTTTGTCTTCTGCTGAAGGACGTTTTCTGCGGGGACACGGAAGAGACACTTTTTTATTTTACATTTTTTTCTTCTTTTTTCTCTCTATTAAAATCTAACTTTCTTCTTTGTTGAGATGTTGGAACTTTGTCTTTAAAATGTCGCTGAGCATTCAGACGATCGTTTGTGAATGATTCTATCCCAGAAGGATTTATATTTTAGGGTTTTAGTTGAATACGGACATTCTTCAAGTCTGAATTTAAGCGGGTAAAGCACGGCCTTTAGCATCTACACAGCGGGCTTTCAACAAACTCCAAAGTCAACACTTTTCTTCTGTGCGTTGTATAAAGATGGCGGAGTGAGTGTTAGGCGGAGAAGCCCGGCCTAAAACCAACACGGGACGCTCGGGTCCTGTGTTAGCGTCAGCGCTAACGACGTTAATGCTAACTTTTAGCAATTAGAGGTTGATGAAGCTGACGACGCTATGCAAAGTAATAGCAACTCAACTTTAACAGGAAGAACCAACACAAGCCTAACTTTAACAGGAAGAACCAACACAAGCCTAACTTTAACAGGAAGAACCAACACAAGCCTAACTTTAACAGGAAGAACCAACCAAGCCTAAGGGGAGAACAAAAGTGGATATTTCCAGATTTTGAGATTTAAAAAAACCTAATTTTGAGATTTTCTGAAAAAGGTAAATATTTCCAGATTTTCAGAAATGCCACATTTGGGAAAAACTCAAAATGTAGAACATCTGGTCAGACACGTTGGTTCATGTTGGTGTTGACGTTTTTAGACACAGTATAAATAATAATAAATACATAAATAAATACAGGTATAAATAAATACAAGTTAAGGATAAAACATATATTGTGTTTATTATAAATATTCGTGTATTTATTTATACATTTATTTTATATTTATTCATTCCTGTATTTAAAACTCGTGTGTTTATTTATACTCAGGTGATGTTCTGCCTCCATGTAGTTTGACTGCAGGTGTGTTTGTTTCGCTCACCTGCTCCTGCAGCAGTCCGCTGTTTCTCAGTTTCTGCAGAAACACCTGCCTCCACTCCCTGTGGGCGGGGCTTGAACCCTCCTCCACCTGTAGGCTCAGAGGCTCCTCCCACACCAACACGAAGTCTGTCCAATGGGAGCACAGCATTCAGACCATGTGCACACTCACTCTCCTGCTATTGGCTGACTGCTCGGTGATGTCACACAGGGAGAACCTGTTCCTCATTAAGATTATTCAGAATTCAAATCCAACGTTAATCAAACAAAAGCAACAAGGACTTTAGATCTTATATAGAAGAAGAAACACTACAGCGTTCAACAACTTAATGTCACTATTATTTCTAAATACTATGGACTCACACAATATATATCACAGCACAAACTCAAAGATTAGCAGCTCAATTACATGTATTCTTGCATCTAAATGCATTGATCCAAACCTGCTGCAGCTTCAGAAAGGATGCAGATATAAAAACCCAAATGTTCCACATGAAGAATCATCTTCAGCAACAACACATGCAGCGTTTAGAGAACATTCAGCAACAACACATGCAGCGTTTAGAGAACATTCAGCAACAACACATGCAGCGTTTAGAGAACATTCAGCAGCTTGAGGAGACATGCAGCGTTTAGAGAACATTCAGCAGCTTGACAACACATGCAGCGTTAGAGAACATTCAGCAACACATGCAGCGTTTAGAGAACATTCAGCAACTTGACAACACATGCAGCGTTTAGAGAACATTCAGCAGCTTGACAACACATGCAGCGTTTAGAGAACATTCAGCAACACATGCAGCGTTTAGAGAACATTCAGCAACTTGACAACACATGCAGCGTTTAGAGAACATTCAGCAACTTGAGGAGACATGCAGCGTTTAGAGAACATTCAGCAACTTGAGGAGACATGGCAGCGTTTAGAGAACATTCAGCAACTTGAGGAGACATGGCAGCGTTTACTAAAAGCTGCAGAAACCAAACGCTGAAGAAGCTCAAAACACAACGGAATATGAATTTAAATACGTGTAAACACCACGAAGCATCATCAGTGTTTTTACTCACCGACTCGAGTCGACCCGTCACTGAAGACGTTCCTGTCCGGAGGCTGGACAGGTGCATTCTGGGATTTTGAGACAAAAATCAGGATTTTGAGGATAAAATAGAATTTTTGAAAAATATTATTGAATTGTGAGATTTTGAGGGGAAAAAGAAAATCGGAATTTTGAGAACATTTTGAAAAAAGTCAGAATTCTGAGATTTTGAGATAAAATCTTAATTTGGAGATTTGAGAAAAAGTCAGGGTTTTGAGACATTTCTTTAGAAAAAGTCAGAATTTTGAGATTTTTAGCTAAATCTTAATTTTGAGACTTTAGATAAATTCTTAATTTGTTAATTTGAGAAAAAAAAACTAATTTTGAGGAAAAAAAACCTAATTTTGAGATTTTTAGAAATGTCCACATTTTGAGAAGAAGATCAACATTTTGAAATTTTCTAAAAAAGATAAATATTTTCAGGAAATGCCACATTTGCGAAAAATCCAAATGTTCAGAAAAAAGTCCAACTTTCAGAATTTTGAATATTTTTGAGAAATTCAGAATGTTGGGAAAAATGAGATTTTCAGAAACGGTTTCTTTAGCAATTAAATGTTGATAAAGCTGAAGACGCTATGCAAAGTAATAGCAACTAAACTTTAACAGGAAGAACCAACACAAGCTTATGGTGAGAAAAAAAGTGCATATTCTAAGATGTTGAGAAAAAGTCGGAATTTTGAGAAATGTCTGAAAAATCTTAATTTTGAGATAAATTCTTAATTTTGAGATAAATTCTTAATTTTGAGGGAAAAATAACGTAATTTGTAGATTTTTAGAAAAAAAACGTAATTTTAAGAAAGTCAACCTTTTGAGATTTCTGAAAAAGGTAAATATGTCCAGATTTTCAGGAAATGCCACATTTGGGAAAAACTCCAAATGTTGAGAAAAAAGTCAAACTTTTCAGACGAAGTCAGAATTTGAAATGTTTTGAGAAATTCAGAATGTTGGGAAAAATGAGATTTTCAGAAAAAGTTAAATTTGTAAAACGGTTTCTTTATCAATTAAAGGTTGATAAAGCTGACGACGCTATGCAAAGTAATAGCAACTAATCTTTAACCGGAAGAACCAACACAAGCCTAAGGTGAGAATACTAGGCTGAACCCATTCCTCGCCTTTTTAGGATAAACATAACGTCCAGTTATTTATTTCCCTTTGCAATCAGCGTGTTTTCATTTCGTCTTGTTGCCGCTAATGAGAGCAGATCGGACTCTTCCTGTGATTGTTGTTAATGCAGTAAAACAAACATCTCGTCACTCAGTCCTTTATAAACACTCCGCCTCACTTCCTGTTTCCTGCTGCAGCTAAACTCACAGTCATTAAAAACTGATCTCCTTCTGCAAGGATTTCAGAAACACATCTTCTACTAAGTGTTTTATTTCCCTTTTGTTCGGCCGAAAGACGAAGCAACCGAACGAGCATTTTAAGAGATTTTATGTGTATTTGAGGAAAGTCTAAGAGTTAATAATAATTAAGTCCATAAATACTGATATACTAACAATGTGCTTTAAAACTGTATTTGATGTATTTGTGGGTGATAACTAGGTGTTTTATTTATACAGGCCTGAATTCACTCTGTTATTATTATTAAATATTTTGGGGGCGTTTATTAAGAATGTTGTGGATAAATGTTTTGCAGGGTTATTTTACATATTTGTAAATTAATGTACTTTCCGCAATTAGCTTACGCTAACTATCTTTCGAACTAATTAACTAGCTTACGCTAACTATCTTTCTGACTACTTAACTAGCTTACATTAGCTCCCTATCACTCAACTAGCTTACGCTAACTATCTTTCTGACTACTTAACTAGCTTACATTAGCTCCCTATCACTCAACTAGCTTACGCTAACTATGTTTCTAACTACTTAACTAGCTTACATTAGCTCCCTATCACTCAACTAGCTTACGCTAACTATGTTCTAACTACTTAACTAGCTTACATTAGCTCCCTATCACACAACTAGCTTACGCTAACTATCTTTCGAACTAATTAACTAGCTTACGCTAACTATCTTTCTAACTACTCAACTAGCTTACATTAGCTCCCTATCACTCAACTAGCTTACGCTAACTATGTTTCTAACTACTCAACTAGCTTACATTAGCTCACTCAACTAGCTTACGCTAATATCTTTCTGACTACTTAACTAGCTTACATTAGCTCCCTATCACTCAACTAGCTTACGCTAACTATCTTTCTGACTACTTAACTAGCTTACATTAGCTCCCTATCACTCAACTAGCTTACGCTAACTATCTTTCTGACTACTTAACTAGCTTACATTAGCTCCCTATCACACACTAGCTTACGCTAAACTATCTTTCGAACTACTTAACTAGCTTACATTAGCTCATATCTAGCTAGCTTTGTTGTGAATTGTGTGAATTATTATTTAACACCCCATGGAGAGACTTGCAGTGTGGTCATGTTATTGATCATGTCGGTTACCGTGGCGACGCTGCCGTAGTTTTTCTCCGCCTCCGTTTCCATGGCGATGAGCGTGTCGCTGTCCTCCCTCGCCTCGCCTCGACGCCTCATCCTCCTGCAGGAACAACCTTATCCATCATTAATAATATCTACTGGAGTCGTATGAGAAAAAGTATTTGTTGTTATTATAAAACAATCACTATTTTTCGAAGATGAAATCTAAATTGTACATTCCCTGAGATTAATGTGGTTTATTGATGAGTAAATAACTTTCCAATATTAAATCATTAATTTATAAGAAGAAGAGATTAATTTGCTTAAATTACGAGAAAAAAACTCAGATATTTTCTGATCTTAATTCAGAGAATTACTTGAAAAAACTCAGATATTTCTTTGAGATTTAGCTCATATATGTATAAGAAATAACGTGGATATTCTCCCAAGATTAAATAATGTATTCAGAAGAAATACATGATATTAAGGGGTTAATTAATGAGTAAATAACTTGACTGTTCCCAGATTACATTCGTACATTTACGAGAAAATAATTTGGATAATATCTGAGATAAAATGTAATTCTGAGAAAAAAAATCAAATATTTTCGGTTATTAAATCTGATATTCACGAATAAAAACGTTGATATTCTACGAGATTAAAGTGGTACATTTACTAGAAAAATACCTGGATATTTCCCAAGATTGAATAATTTATTTATAAGAAAAAAGTAGTTTATTCCCACGGATTAATCTGCTTAAATTACGAGAAAAACCTCAGGTATTTGAGTCGTAAATGTGCGAGATAAATCGTACATTAACGAGAACGTAACCTGTATATTTCCTGAGACATTTACAAGAAAAAAGGTAGATATTCTTTAAGTGGAAAATGTATGAGGAAAACTTGACTGCTCTCAGATTACCGTCATAAAGTTATTATAATGAATCTCAAAGAATATCTTCTCGTACTTTTGTACTTTTCTTTCTTGTGAATATACAACTTTAATCTCAGAGAATATTCACGTTTTTTGTGGTGCTTTTTTTTCTGCCGTAACATTTTCTTACGGCGTGTTATTAGTACTTCTTCTACTGCAGGAACATTTGACCAAAACAGAGTACTTTTAATGAAGTAACATTGAACACTAACTGAGTATTCGACAATGTACTTATAGTACTTTTGTATAGTACTAGTGTTTGTACTTTTACTGCAGGAACATTTGACCAAAACAGAGTACTTTTCATAATGTGGTACGAGTACTTTTAATGAAGTAACATTGAACACTAACTGAGTATTTGACAATGTACTTATAGTACTTTTACTGCAGTAACATTTGAGTATTTCCACACTGTGTAAAGTAAAGAGTATTAGACAAGAACAGCGGACACGTTTTAATAAATAAACTAAAGAATGTAGAAAGTAGAAACTTCCTCCTGCAGAAGGACTTACCTGCAGCCCGGAGCAAATGCTGTGTGTGTGTGTGTGTGTGTATGTGTGTGTGTGTGTGTGTGTGTGTGTGTGTGTGTGTGTGTGTGTGTGTGTGTGTGTGTGTGTGTAAGCCCCGCCCCCTGCATCCGTGTCTCCACCGTGTTAAAAACAAACACTCACCTGCAGTTTTTTTTTTAATTTATCTTAAAAATTATAATTAAACCCCAAAGTTACTACAGTGAATATTATTTAAAATACTCTGTGGTGTTATTCAAGTAATCATAATATTGGTAATAAAAAATGTATATAAAAGACTGCATTTACTTTATGTTTACGTGCTGTACTATATTTATACATTACATTACGTGTTACATGTTAGACGCTTTTATCCAAAGCGACTTACATACTCAATACTGTGGACAATCCCCACAGGAGCACTTTGGGGTGAAGTGTCTCAGGGACACAACGACATGCTGACTGCAGTGGGGTTTGAACCCTAACCCCCTGATCCAACACCAACGCACAACCCACTGCGCCACACGCCTCCCGGCATACTTCCAGTGTATTTTATTGTATTTTATTTATAATGTGTATTCTATGGAATATATATTCTGTGTATTTGAACTCGTGTGTGATGCCTTGTTAACTGTAATAAAAATAATAAAGTGCATCTAATGAAACAATCTGTGTAACTTTAATCTGCGAGGAGATGAAACATCGAACACAATAACATGACTATTTAATTTAATCATTATTTTACTTTGTATTTCAGAAGTTAATATCATGCTTTATATTATAAAAAACATATATATAAAAACACAAGATTGAACGTTCTTTTATTTTGAAGGTCTGTGTATGGCACGTGTGTATTATGGGATGTTTAATAATGAGAGAGAGACCTTTGGGTTTTATTTTGTTTATTTTGTTTGTAACGCAGCGCTCTGATTGGACGAGAGCACACAGGGATTCAACAAGCTGAAGTTTATCACACACACACACACACACACACACACACCACACACACACACACACACACCACACACACACACACACACACACACACACACACACACACCACACACACACACACACACACACACACACACACACACACACACACACACACACACACACACACACACACACACACACACACACACACACACACACCACACACACATCTTTGGCAGGAAGCAGCTTCTTCCTCTGCTGAACAAACCGACACACAAGGAGCTGCACGGGACAGTGATGTCATCAAGAGGCGGCGCACAGACACACACACACGCGCGCACGCACACGCACACAGTGTTTAACCAGCTCCTCCTGCTGTCACTGCACTGAACAGCAGCAACACTAGTGGATTGTGGGTAATGTAGTTGAGGTAACATGTCTTTAAACTAAGTGATGATATCTGTAGCGCTTTAATCTTCACTAAATATTATATTTAAATACTTTAATTATTTCATAAACTGTAACTCTCGAGTCGTGTGATGTTCAGGGTCCTTTTCTAAAAGTTAAACATTTGAGAGTTTAGGGAAAACAATTCAAATAAAAACAAAAGCTAATACTTTTTTACACCACACACGTTTTAGTTCCTGAACGCCACCTGTTTAAATTAGTGCCTCAAAGCCCCATGTCAATGTTGGTTCCTGAACGCCCCATGGTCCTTTTAGTCTCTGAACGCCCCATGGTCCTTTTAGTCTCTGAACGCCCCATGGTCCTTTTAGTCTCTGAACGCCCCATGATCCTTTTAGTCTCTGAACGCCCCATGATCCTTTTAGTCTCTGAACGCCCCATGGTCCTTTTAGTCTCTGAACGCCCCGTGGTCCTTTTAGTCTCTGAACGCCCCATGATCCTTTTAGTCTCTGAACGCCCCATGGTCCTTTTAGTCTCTGAACGCCCCATGGTCCTTTTAGTCTCTGAACGCCCATGGTCCTTTCAGTCTCTGAACGCCCCGTGGTCCTTTTAGTCTCTGAACGCCCCATGATCCTTTTAGTCTCTGAACGCCCCATGGTCCTTTTAGTCTCTGAACGCCCCGTGGTCCTTTTAGTCTCTGAACGCCCCATGATCCTTTTAGTCTCTGAACGCCCCATGGTCCTTTCAGTCTCTGAACGCCCCATGATCCTTTTAGTCTCTGAACGCCCTATATTCGTTTGGATTCCTGAACGCCCCGTGCTTCAATTAGTCCCTGAACGCCCCATGTTTTAGAGAACGTATACGTTTCTCGATGCCCCAGGCTCCTTGTAGTCCCTGAACGCCTCACACTCCATCTATTTGTTTTATAGTTTTTAAGATTTTAAAGAGTTATTTATATTTTTAAGGTGTTAACACATTTTTTTAAGGAGTTTTTGTCGGTTCTATAATGAAGTCAGATTTTAAGGCGCTCGATAAATAAACTCTGGTCGTTGGTTTCATGTTTTCTACCTTAAATCTGCTCAATGAATCAATTAAGGCTTTTTAAGATAAAAACACTTTCTTAATCTGCATTAAAATGCCGTATATTTTCAGCGACGTTTAAGGGGATAATAAATGGTAATATTTAAATGATGATGTCATATTAAGGATTCATTAATGGAATTAATCAAATCAAGGCATTATAATTAAAATGATAGGCAACATTACAAATTACGTTTTCAAATATTCGATTTAAGGCGTTAATTGAACAAATAAAATAAACATATTGAGGTCATTTTAATGGGATGTTAAGGGGAAAATTAATTTATATGTAAAGTTTAAAAACCTTTAAAGGGTATTAACAACTCTTTTATGGAACAAATGTCATTAAAGCCATTCCTTAATTCAAACCTAAAAAATGCTTTAAAATATTTTAATGATATTTGGTAAATTTTAGGGTGTTTTACTCCGACATGTAATTCATCTAAAGCCAATGGGTTTTATATGAGATGATCTGCATGGATTTAAGAACATATTAAGGGTAAATAAATCCTTTAAATGACCGAATACCATGAAAGCCATTCATAAATCTATGCTATAAATACTCTTAAAATAAAAGGGGAGAGTTTTTACGGTATTTGGTCAAATTACGGGTTTTTTTGTTCCTTAAAAGCCCCGAAAATCACACTAATTACCCATTTAAACCCTTTCATACTTTCATATAATGGGGGAAGTTAATGGGTTGTTGTAGATCAGTTGATCTGCGTGGTTTAATTTCTTAAAATGTATTAGTTTATACCTAAAAAGAATCCACTTAAATCTTTAATAATATGTCACAGTATAATGATTTGATTTATCAACCTTTTAAATGTTTAACCTCCAAAAACTTTGCCCTAAAAGTCCCTTAATTGAATAATTAATCAGATGGTGATGTCACAGTTCAAATTTGTTTGAGGTCATCACAGTGATGTCATCAGAGAGAGCGCTTTCTCACAACACACAAGTACACACACACACACACACACACACACACACACACACACACCACACACACACACACACACACACACACACACCACACACACACACACACACACACACACACAACACACACACACACACACACACACACACACACACACACACACACACCACACACACACACACACACACACACACACACACACACACACACACACACACACACACACACACACACACACACAACACACACACACACACACACACACACACACACACACACACACACACACACACACACACACACACAACCAAAGCCCATTAATAATAATAACAATAATAATAATTAATGACGGTGATAAAGCAGAAATCAGCAACATCGTCCCATGTGACTTCCTCTTCATCACTAACGTCTTCATCGTCAGTCCTTCGTGTGAAGTCCGTTTCATTTCCAGACAGGAAGTCAGTCCGACCGTCTCTAATTAATAGATTTATATTAACGGGAGAAACTGAAGGTTACACCCCCAACGCACACCTGAAAACCAAGAGATAACCTCCACATAACCAACAGATAACCTCCTTTAATTAAGACACTAGCCGTTTGTTACCGAAGGATATATTTTGAAGTTTCCTGACGAATTAAAACCTCCAGATAACTTCCAGCTAACCTAAAAAAAACAACCAAATAACCTCCAGATAACCCAAATAACCTCCTCTAATTAAGACACTAGCCGTTTGTTAACGAAGGATATATTTTTAAGTTTCTGGTCTAATTAAAACCTCCAGATAACTTCAAGATAACCCCGCGATAATATATATATTTGTACGTTTCCGGACTAATCAACCCCTCTTAGCTCCATCTACCAGACCTCACAGCGCCCCCCGGTGTTCATGGGCGTCCCTACGGGGCAGTTGAAATGGCGGCTGAAGTCTGGAGAGTTGGCGAGCGTGCCGATGACCCGGTATCGGGGGGGGCTGTGGGGGTCGGTCACTAAACCCTCGTGAGCGCTCTCCGGTGTCCGCACTGAACACCACACCTGAAAGAAGGGAAAAAACAAAATTAAAATGTCCATAAAATTATTTTGAAAGTAAACAAAACATATTGAATTGTGTTGCTAACATCATCAAAGTTGTTGTATATTAGTAAGTCTCTTTCACAACGGTAAGTGTTTGTCAGTATATTTGAAATGACTAGGTTAGCTACGTTAGCTAGCTAGCTTACAGCAGATCTGCAAAAATATCAGAAGGAGTCATGTGATCACATTGTAAAAATAACCCAATAAACATTTGAGGGAAGTTAGTGAAAAATCGTCTTATCATACTGTTATACGGTAGATATCGTAACTAAAACAGTTGCGTTGACGCTGAAAACATGTGTTCGGACCAACTTTAGTGTCTTTAACATCTTATGAATTATCCCTCCGTGTACATACATCAGCGTGTCATCAGCATATACCTTCAGGTTGCTTCAAAAGAAACGGAAGTGGCCCGAGCATGTCGCCCTGTGGACTCCACTTCTCCGTAAAAGCTATCTGAGGTTGTTTTTGTTTGTCTCACCTGAGCAAAACCAACAAAGAAAAGTTGATCGTTGGTCAGGTTAACGGCAGGAAGTCTCTTCTCCTCTCCGTTCTTCTGCACCCACGACGATATGCCTGAAGGAAAAACATCGAGTTAGTCGTGATGATGTAAGAGAGGTAAAAAAAACGCACTAAATGCAAAAATACTATGTAAAAGTCCTGCAACCAAAAAGTACTTTCATAAATGCACTTTATGACACTCATACGGTCGTAGCGTTCATACTCACGTTGTACGCAGCCTTCAGTCCTCCGTTGTCGGCGATGTTTTCTCCGAGCGTCTGTTTTCCATTGACGTGTTCTCCGTTGACGGTGTAGCGGCTGTACTGATCCGTCATGCACTCGGTTCTCTCACGAAACGCCTCCACCGACGAGTTCTGCCACCACGGCCGCAAGTTCCCTTCTTTATCGTACTCGCGACCTGCGGGGGGGAGGAAGGACGTCTTAATTAACAGGAAGTGAGCTCATTAACTCTGTTGTTAAAACCCAACACTGTGGGCTGCCAGGGATATTGGTTTTACTCTGCATAACGTCACCTGCTTTATAAACCAACTTACCAAAGACAGAACAAAGGAATAGTTTTTTCAGAATCAGTATCAGAATTCCTTTATTTATCCCACAGAGGGGAATATGTGCATTTGTTACAGCAAGATAGGAGCCAACGACAGCTTAATATTAACTAAGAAGCATGCATAACAAAAATATTAAAGATAATAAATACAAATTACACAATTTACAAAATACACATCTGTTTTTATTTTTCATTTTTAGCTTTTGAATGAACTGTTATTAAATCAAAACAGTTTTTAAGAAGATAAACTAACTATTTATATTACGAATATGTGATTACTTTATCCAAAAACGTGTATTTGAGACACAGGTCCACACTGTCTAACCATAAGGGGTTAAATAATGACTCATATTTAAATTAAAACAATGTTTTTATAACTGCTGAAGGTAGGCCCTTTAATATGTCATTGTTAGGCTGTAAACAACATGGATGTTTAATAAGAGCTGGATCCGGCGTTGGAGGCCTCGTTCTTTATGAGGGCTGCTCATTGGGCATGAGGACAAAATGGTCAGACATTCGAGAGCAAAACGTGACAGATTACCCATCATGCCTGGCTGTCAGAGCAGAAGAACCCATATGTAGCTCATAGAGCGCAGTTGAGTTTCCCTTTAAGCCCCGCCTCCTGTCATTAAGCCCCGCCCCCGATCTCCCACTCACGCTCAGTAGAATGAATGAGAGAAAATAAATCTGGATTCAGCTTTTAGCGCATTTTGCAACTTTAAGGACCTAATCATTCTAATAAGGACTATAAAAAGTATCCTCTGATTTACAGACGTCTCTTTCCCAATGTTAGTCAATGGGAAAAAGTATTTCTGGGCCCGGTGACGTCACGGACTGATACGGAAGTTGTAGTACCGCCGTTTGGCCACTGCGAATATTTTCCTCAGAGTCTAGCACTTCCTCTGGGTTTGGTACACACAGCAGGAAGTGACCATGTGACAGGAAGTGAACTCACCCTGATCATCGAAGGCGTGCGTGAGCTCGTGACCCATCACCACCCCGATCCCCCCGAAGTTCAACGCCCTGAAAACACACACATTACACAACGCCTCATTAGCATATTTAAACACGTCATAAAACTTGTTTAATATTGGACCTTGCAGTGTGTAAAGCTGCTCTACAGGTGAGTTAGACAGGTGAGACAGGTGAGACAGGTGAGACAAGTGAGACAGGTGAGACTAGTGAGACAGGTGAGAAAAGTGAGACAGGTGAGACAGGTGAGACAAGTGAGACAGGTGGATGTGGAAGAAACTTGGGGTGGTCTGATATCTACATGTTGAATATTTGACCCCCCTGTAGTGTGTTATGCTGCAGGTGAGAGAGAGAGGTGAGACAGTTGAGACAATTGAGAGAGACAGGTGAGACAGGTGAGAGAGATATGTAAGACAGGTGAGAGAGACAGGTGAGAGAGAGACAGGTGAGACAGCTAAGAAAGACAGGTGGATATATGTTATCATAGTGGATGTGGAACAGACTTGGGGTTGTGTGATATCTACATGTTGAATATTTACTTGTAGTGTGTTATGCTGCAGGTGAGAGGGACAGGTGAGACAGGTGAGAGAGAGACAGGTGAGAGAGACAGGTGAGACAGGTGAGAGAGACAGGTGGATATATGTTATCATAGAGGATGAGGAACAGACTTGGGGTGGTCGTGGGCGTAGAAAGGAGCCTGCAGGATCCCGGCGGGGAAGACGATGCCGTTCTTAGTGGGCATGTAGTAGGCATTAACTGTGGGGGGGGTCATACTCCACCTGAGGGAGGGAGGAGGGAGGAGAGAGGAGGCAAGGAGACAAGGAGAGGTGATGAGGAGATAATCGATGCCCTACCAGTGCGACAACAATTCCAGAAGTCATATATTTCGGTGGAATCTGATAGAGCAATTTATTCTGTTATATTTATTATTTTATTTTGAATTAAAATACACAGTACTTTTTAAATGGAGGTTAAGTGTGTGTGTGTGTGTGTGTGTGTGTGTGTGTGTGTGTGTGTGTGTGTGTGTGTATTACTGGTCTTTGTTGGGGGTCTTCCTCAGCTGGTCGGCCATCACTCGGGAGGAGAAGTTGTAGAAGTTGAGCATGTTCATGAAGAAGCTGTCGTACGACACCTCGTACTGAAACACAAGATAACGGGTTTATCACCACGACTTAGGAAGTGTATAAAACATAAACAATATGTAAAACATTTCAAATATAAGAAGACGGCGACACACTCACCCCGTCGTACACGTCGTCCAGCTCTTTGGGGTCCAGGATGAATTCTGGGAAACCGATCATATCGTAGATGGCGTCGGCCTAACGAGACAAACAGGAACCAATCAGCAGAGACACCTGGGAACACCTGGACACTGATTTAATCCCCTGATGATCTACAGGTGGTGCGTTCAAACCCTACTCTACACAGATCATGTGACCAGTTTTACTCGGCTACTTTTATCTGACAGCTCGGAGAACCATAGCTTCAACTCAGGGAGGAGTCCTGGTGAAATATTATGAAATACCAGTCAAGATATTCATTTCATTATTGGGTTTATTTACTTGTGTGTGTGTGTGTGTGTGTGTGTGTACCTTGTCTTTAGCAGCCTGTTTGGTGTGTGGGTCCATCCAGCCCAGGCGGTCCAGAGCGCCTTTAAACGCCGAGCGGATCTCATCATCTCCTCGGCCTGAGAGAGAAACACAAGATGAGCCTCACTCTCAGCGTTCTTCACTATCAACGTTCTATCAAAGTTCTTCAGTATCAGCGTTCTTCACTATCAAAGTTCTTCCTTCAGGGGGAACTCACGATGTCTTTGCTGTGTTTGTCGAAGGTCTCCTTCACGAACAGCGATCCCAGAGCGAAGCCCAGCGTGTCGTCAGTGTTCCCGATGCAGGTCTGCCAGCGGGGCGTGCACGACTGAAACCAAGAGACAGCCAGGAGAACCAGTTACAACGAGGAGACAACAACAGTATAAGTACCTTCTTGGTGCCGTACAGGCTCTCCTGCAGTATTGCAGTATTAACAGCAATATTGCATTATTAATAGTTGTTGGGAAAATATTGAATGTTCCTTCTTATCAGAGTAGCACGTGATAACAGAGGCCCTACGTAGCTGTGTACGTAGCCGGATGTATGACTACATGGATGACGCTCATGAGACACTGTGTTGAAGTTATGATAGCTATGTTCCTAAGATTGGCATGATGACACAGACTCCTCCTGACTGTCATGTTCATTGTTTACGCAGGCCTTAGCTAATCTGAACTAATGTCAGAATACTGCTTTGAACCAGTATTCCTCCATCTTGTTGACTGTAACTCCCTCTCTTGTATATCAGCATGTCAAGGACACTGCAACTATTTGTCCCACGCAGCCCTGTGTGTGATGACTACTTCCATTCTTGCAAGGATAATAAATACATGTATCCTGATATTGAAGACCAAGACGGTGACGAGTGATATTTTTCTAACAATAGTAGTACTGCAGTATTAACCGTAGTACTGCTGTATTGGTTTTACCTTTACCTTCTTGGTTGCAGTATTAGTACCTTCTTGGTGCCGTACAGGCTCTCCAGCAGTATTGCAGTACTAGCAGCAGTACTGCAGTATTAGTACCTTATTGGTGCAGTATAAGTACCTTCTTGGTGCAGTATTAGTACCTTCTTGGTGCAGTATAAGTACCTTCTTGGTGCAGTATAAGTACCTTCTTGGTGCAGTATTAGTACCTTCTTGGTGCAGTATAAGTACCTTCTTGGTGCCATACAGGCTCTCCAGCAGCTTGTCCTGAGCGTTCTCGAAGCGCTGATCCAGGCTGGCGACGCTCTTCTGAGTCAGCGTCCACATCATGTAGTTGTTCAGCAGGCTGAGAGGAGCAACACACAGAGAGGATCAGCATTTTAGCCCTTCCTGTTTCCTGTTCTGGGACTCAGAGGGAAGCGTCTGTCGTTTTCCATCCCAGTTTATGTTTAACCACGCCCACTTCCTCACGACGAGAGCATCACCGCGGCGCTTCATCACTAAATATGAATCTGCAGCTACAGTCTCTGCATAGCGTCTTTAGAGTAAATGTTAGATCATCGTAAATATTAATTCACCATAGATTTAAGAATACTTCAGTGTCGTTTACATGGCACGTCCTCCTTATTCTTTTTTTAATTTATTTTTGATTATTGTTATACTTTTTATTTTCTGTTTAAATTAAAACATTTAAATAGAAAAAATATATATTTATATTTTTTATGTTTTTCTTATTTATTTTTTTACACTTATTTATACATATTTAGTGTTATTTTCAATTATTTAAATCCTTACATGTTCTTTTACGTTGTCGTCATACTTCCATCACGCAGTGGTGCAGAGCTCGGTGATGCAGAAGTGGGCGTGGTTAACATAAGTGGGCGTGGTTAAATGTGAACAGGTGCGTCTCACTGACCTGCGCTCGGTGCGGTTGATGAGCTCGGACACCTGCTGCAGGTACTCCCGCGCGTACAGAACCACGTGCTCGGTGTCGTTCAGATCCAGAGGAGAGAGCGAGGCCGACAGGAAGTCCAGCCACTCCACAGCCGGGGCCAGCAGCTTCACAACACCAACGAAGAAGAACAAGAAGAAGACGCATCACTTACAGGCGAACCAGAAAACAGTGGTGCAGGAAAGAGCTCAATGGTTTCTGGATGTGGTTTTGGAAGACATATATATAAATGGGAGTCGTGAGCCGGACCCCCAACTGCTCACTGGCAGCCTCTCCGCTCTGTCTGAACCTCTCAATGTGCATATATAACTGTGTGTATCTGTATCTGTATCTCTACAACAAAAAGCAGAGCTGGGAAGTAGTGCAGTACAAATACTTAGTTATTGTACTTAAGTACATGTTTCTGGTATCAGTACTTTACTCCACTACTTATTTTTCTGACGACTTTTTACTTTTACTCTTACATTTTGAACACAAATACCTGTACTTTCTACTTCTTACACTTTGAACACAAATACCTGTACTTTCTACTTCTTCCATGTTGAACCCAAATACCTGTACTTTCTACTTCTTCCATGTTGAACCCAAATACCTGTACTTTCTACTTCTTCCATGTTCCAAACAGGCTGGTTCCTTTAGTCTGAATGTGTGTTTGGTGGCGTGATCATTATTATTTAGAGTCATTGATTTGAACACGATCCGTGTATCCATCATTTCCTGGTCTTCTCTAAAGAAGAGGGACCAATGAAAACGTTGTCATGTTGCCGTTGTTCAGCATGGAAACATTCATTAGCTAACAATGACATTATTGTTCTATTAATATAAAGGGAGGTCAGGTACTCTTTAAAACAGCTGCTAGTTATGGGTACTTTCTACTTAAAGTGGACCTATTGTGCTATATCGGAAAAATATATTGTAGGGTCATACCTATACAAAACATGTCTGTGAAGTTTTTTGCTTAAAATCCCAAACAGATCACGCGTTGTAGCCATGCCTCATACTGCTCATACCCCTCTTTTGAGAGGGTTTTATTTTCTGACGCTGCGTTAGTTCCCCGACGCACCGGGGACACATGTTTATGTATAAAAGACATCACAAAGTGCATTTTGCATGATAGGTCCCCTTTAAGGACATTTCAAAGCCCATACTTTTTACTTTGACTTGAGTAAAGAAGTTTAGTCAGTACTTCTACTTTTAGAGTATTTTTAAACACGAGTATCTGTACTTCTACTTGAGTCAAGGATGTGTGTACTTTTGCCATCTCTGACAAAAAGGCGTGTGGATGTGTGCACAATCATAACCTTGTGTGTATTTGTATGTAGATTGTAGAACAAAAAATGCATGTGCGTGTATAATATAACAGAATGGGATCAATAACGGTCCATCTTCTTCTTAAATAGTTATCACCACAATAAACCGTATTTAATTGTAGTCTTAATGTACATTATTTTATTTATTATTCTGTTCTTGTACATATCATATTCTATTTACATGTATATAGACTTTTTGCACTATTTTTGTATTTTGTATTTTTGTATTTTATTATATATGTTGCGTTGTTGGAGGAGCTCAGGTCAGAAGAGTTTCATGCCATTTCTACCCTGTGTGCATATGACAATAACACCTAATATATATATGAAAGCAAAACAAAGCAATAGGTATCAGTGACATCAAATTCAAATGTAGGGTAAATTAGACCTAAAATTACACAAAATAATTTAAAAAGCTGCTAAATGACAACATTTAGATGCAAGACGGAACAAACCGACCCAACCGACCCGAACCGACCCGAACCGACCCGAACCGACCCGAACCGACCGAACCGACCCAAACCGACCCAAAGGAGCGAATCAACTCAAAAAAGACCACAAACTAAACAAAAATTACAAAAGAAATGATAAACATTGGATGCAAAATGCTCCCATTAAAGACAGATAGTATTTACTATAGAGGCCAGTAGAGGGCGCTCTGCTCCACGTTTATCAACAGATATAAAGGAGCTCAAATACTGCAGGAAGTCTCCCTGCTGCAGACAGACTGAAGACATACTGAAGACCTACTGAAGACAGATGAAGACATACTGAAGACCTACTGAAGACAGACTGAAGACATACTGAAGACATACTGAAGACACTGAAGACAGACTGAAGACATACTGAAGACAGACTGAAGACATACTGAAGACAGACTGAAGACAGACTGAAGACCTACTGAAGACCTACTGAAGACAGACTGAAGACATACTGAAGACAGACTGAAGACATACTGAAGACAGACTGAAGACAGACTGAAGACATACTGAAGACCTACTGAAGACCTACTGAAGACATACTGAAGACCTACTGAAGACAGACTGAAGACATACTGAAGACATACTGAAGACCTACTGAAGACAGACTGAAGACATACTGAAGACAGACTGAAGACAGACTGAAGACAGACTGAAGACATACTGAAGACAGACTGAAGACATACTGAAGACCTACTGAAGACAGACTGAAGATATACTGAAGACCTACTGAAGACAGACTGAAGACAGACTGAAGACCTACTGAAGACAGACTGAAGACCTACTGAAGACCTACTGAAGACCTACTGAAGACATACTGAAGACCTACTGAAGACAGACTGAAGACATACTGAAGACTACTGAAGACCTACTGAAGACAGACTGAAGACATACTGAAGACAGACTGAAGACATACTGAAGACAGACTGAAGACAGACTGAAGACATACTGAAGACAGACTGAAGACATACTGAAGACCTACTGAAGACAGACTGAAGATATACTGAAGACCTACTGAAGACAGACTGAAGACAGACTGAAGACCTACTGAAGACAGACTGAAGACAGACTGAAGACATACTGAAGACATACTGAAGACAGACTGAAGACCTACTGAAGACAGACTGAAGACAGACTGAAGACATACTGAAGACATACTGAAGACAGACTGAAGACAGACTGAAGACATACTGAAGACAGACTGAAGACTACTGAAGACAGACTGAAGACCTACTGAAGACCTACTGAAGACAGACTGAAGACCTACTGAAGACCTACTGAAGACAGACTGAAGACAGACTGAAGACCTACTGAAGACAGACTGAAGATATACTGAAGACCTACTGAAGACAGACTGAAGACAGACTGAAGACCTACTGAAGACAGACTGAAGACATACTGAAGACAGACTGAAGACAGACTGAAGACCTACTGAAGACAGACTGAAGATATACTGAAGACCTACTGAAGACATACTGAAGACAGACTGAAGACAGACTGAAGACCTACTGAAGACAGACTGAAGACAGACTGAAGACATACTGAAGACATACTGAAGACAGACTGAAGACAGACTGAAGACCTACTGAAGACAGACTGAAGACAGACTGAAGACAGACTGAAGACAGACTGAAGACCTACTGAAGACAGACTGAAGACCTACTGAAGACCTACTGAAGACAGACTGAAGACAGACTGAAGACATACTGAAGACCTACTGAAGACAGACTGAAGACAGACTGAAGACCTACTGAAGACCTACTGAAGACAGACTGAAGACAGACTGAAGACCTACTGAAGACATACTGAAGACAGACTGAAGACAGACTGAAGACATACTGAAGACCTACTGAAGACAGACTGAAGACATACTGAAGACCTACTGAAGACAGACTGAAGACATACTGAAGACCTACTGAAGACAGACTGAAGACATACTGAAGACATACTGAAGACATGCTGAAGACTAAATGCTGAAGACTAAATACTGAAGACATACTGAAGACCTACTGAAGACTAAAGACTGAAGACATGCTGAAGACATGCTGAAGACATACTGAAGACTGAAGACATACTGAAGACTAAAGACTGAAGACATACTGAAGACTGAAGAAATACTGAAGACATACTGAAGACATACTGAAGACTGAAGACATACTGAAGACTAAAGACTGAAGACATACTGAAGAAATACTGAAGACAGACTGAAGACTAAAGACTGAAGACATACTGAAGACATGAAGGAAATAAATGTCTGAGGTTTTTAGTTTCCTATGTGTTATCAGGAATAGGTCTCTGCATGTATTTATCACAGGGGGAACTGGATTACGTTTTGTTTTAGAATTAAAAAAGATATAATAAAAAGAATGTATTGGATGAACACATAAGCCCCTCCTCCCTCACTGACCTGCTGCATCCCCAGGCCCCCTCCTCCCTCACCGACCTGCTGCATCACCAGGCCCCCTCCTCCCTCACCGACCTGCTGCATCACCAGGCGCCCTCCTCCCTCACCGACCTGCTGCATCACCAGGCCCCCTCCTCCCTCACCGACCTGCTGCATCACCAGGCCCCTCCTCCCTCACCGACCTGCTGCATCACCAGGCCCCCTCCTCCCTCACCGACCTGCTGCATCACCAGGCCCCCTCCTCCCTCACTGACCTGCTGCATCACCAGGCCCCCTCCTCCCTCACTGACCTGCTGCATCACCAGGCCCCTCCTCCCTCACTGACCTGCTGCATCACCAGGCCCCTCCTCCCTCACCGACCTGCTGCATCACCAGGCCCCCTCCTCCCTCACTGACCTGCTGCATCCCCAGGCCCCCTCCTCCCTCACCGACCTGCTGCATCACCAGGCCCCCTCCTCCCTCACCAACCTGCTGCATCACCAGGCCCCCTCCTCCCTCACTGACCTGCTGCATCACCAGGACCCCTCCTCCCTCACCAACCTGCTGCATCACCAGGCCCCCTCCTCCCTCACTGACCTGCTGCATCACCAGGCCCCCTCCTCCCTCACCGACCTGCTGCATCACCAGGCCCCCTCCTGTTTATCCCCCCACAAACCAAGCACCGCTGCCCCCTCCCTCTGGAACCCCTTTTTATACCAGATGTTAACGTGCGATAAATGTGGTTTTATTTCATGTCAATCAGATTTGTTATCTTGTTTTCTTTCCTCTATAAAGCGTCTTTGAGCACCTGACAAAGCGCAGGATAAATCACATGTATTATTATTAAAGTGGTGTATTAAGATTATTAAAGATATAATAACAGAAAAGCTTCTGAGCAGAAATGCTCCTGATTATCTGAAGTGATGTATTATTGCACAGATAAACCACAGCACACAGTTTACAGACACATATATATTTATAGTGTTTTACACATTATTTATTTACATTTTATAATCACACTATAGTTATATATCTTCTTAATGTTGATATGTTACATCTTATGTATTGAATGTTCTTCTCAGGTGCACTGCCTTGTTCACCTGCTGTAAGGAAGTCATGTCTGAATGTAAGATGAATAAAGCAGGGCTGTTCCTCGTCATTATCTAACCCCCCCCCCCCCGCTCCCTAGCATAGCAACAGCTCTATTGGCAACAGTTGCCACGGGGACCGCAGGAGCATCTGCAACACACACACACACACACACACACACACACACACACACAAACACACACACACACACACACACACACACACACACACACACACACACACACACACACACACACACACACACACACACACACACACACACACACACACACACACACACACACACCACACACACACACACACACACACACACACACACACACACACACACACACACACACACACACACACACACACACACACACACACACACACACACACACACACACACACACACACACACACACACCACACGACAATAAAGCTTTATCATTAGTCTATGAATCATAATACCGTTTGGCAGATTCAATTATTATAAATATTGTGTCAATCCTTCATTTATTTTCTTGATTACTATTTATATTAGTATTTCTTGTAATCTGGATATTTTATTAGTGTTTTCTTGCTTTTTCCTCATTTTTTCCTCAAGCTATACATTATTACATGTTATTTGATTTATGTTAATGCAGCTGGATGAGAAGATGACCTCACCTGTAGTTCTAACCATGACCTCATCTGTAGTTCTAACCATGACCTCATCTGTAGTTCTAACCATGACCTCACCTGTAGTTCTAACCATGACCTCATCTGTAGTTCTAACCATGACCTCACCTGTAGTTCTAACCATGACCTCACCTGTAGTTCTAACCATGACCTCACCTGTAGTTCTAACCATGACCTCATCTGTAGTTCTAACCATGACCTCACCTGTAGTTCTAACCATGACCTCACCTGTAGTTCTAACCATGACCTCACCTGTAGTTCTAACGATGACCTCACCTGTAGTTCTAAAGATGACCTCACCTGTAGTTCTAACCATGACCTCACCTGTAGTTCTAACCATGAACTCACCTGTAGTTCTCACCATGACCTCACCTGTAGTTCTAACCATGACCTCACCTGTAGTTCTAACGATGACCTCACCTGTAGTTCTAACCATGACCTCACCTGTAGTTCTAACAATGACCTCACCTGTAGTTCTAACGATAACCTCACCTGTAGTTCTAACGATGACCTCACCTGTAGTTCTAACCATGACCTCACCTGTAGTTCTAATGATGACCTCATCTGTAGTTCTAACGATGACCTCATCTGTAGTTCTAACCATGACCTCACCTGTAGTTCTAACGATGACCTCCTGTAGTTCTAACCATGACCTCATCTGTAGTTCTAACGATGACCTCACCTGTGGTTCTAACCATGACCTCACCTGTAGTTCTAACCATGATCTCACCTGTAGTTCTAATCACGACCTCACCTATAGTTCTAACGATGACCTCACCTGTAGTTCTAACCATGACCTCATCTGTAGTTCTAACCATGACCTCACCTGTAGTTCTAACCATGACCTCACCTGTAGTTCTAACCATGACCTCATCTGTAGTTCTAACCATGATCTCATCTGTAGTTCTAACCATGACCTCACCTGTAGTTCTGAAGATGACCTCATCTGTAGTTCTAACCATGACCTCACCTGTAGTTCTAACCATGACCTCACCTGTAGTTCTAACCATGACCTCACCTGTAGTTCTAACCATTACCTCACCTGTAGTTCTAACGATGACCTCACCTGTAGTTTTAACAATGACCTCACCTGTAGTCCTAACCACAACCTCACCTGTAGTTCTAACGATGACCTCACCTGTAGTTCTAACGATAACCTCACCTGTAGTCCTAACCATGACCTCATCTGTAGTTCTAACCATGACCTCATCTGTAGTTCTAACCATGACCTCACCTGTAGTTCTAACAATGACCTCACCTGTAGTTCTAACCATTACCTCACCTGTAGTTTTAACAATGACCTCACCTGTAGTCCTAACCATGACCTCATCTGTAGTTCTAACAATGACCTCACCTGTAGTCCTAACCATGACCTCATCTGTAGTCCTAACCATGACCTCATCTGTAGTTCTAACCATGACCTCACCTGTAGTTCTAACAATGACCTCACCTGTAGTTCTAACCATGACCTCACCTGTAGTTCTAACAATGACCTCACCTGTAGTTCTAACCATTACCTCACCTGTAGTTTTAACAATGACCTCACCTGTAGTCCTAACCATGACCTCATCTGTAGTTCTAACAATGACCTCACCTGTAGTCCTAACCATGACCTCATCTGTAGTTCTAACCATGACCTCACCTGTAGTTCTAACCAGACCTCACCTGTAGTTCTAACATGACCTCACCTGTAGTTCTAACCACAACCTCATCTGTAGTTCTAACCATGACCTCATCTGTAGTTCTAACCATGACCTCACCTGTAGTTCTAAAGATGACCTCATCTGTAGTTCTAAATATGACCTCACCTGTAGTTCTAACCATGACCTCACCTGTAGTTCTAACCATGACCTCACCTGTAGTTCTAACCATTACCTCACCTGTAGTTCTAACAATGACCTCACCTGTAGTTTTAACAATGACCTCACCTGTAGTCCTAACCATGACCTCATCTGTAGTTCTAACCATGACCTCACCTGTAGTTCTAACCATGACCTCATCTGTAGTTCTAACCATGACCTCACCTGTAGTTCTAAAGATGACCTTATCTGTAGTTCTAACCATGACCTCATCTGTAGTTCCAAAGATGACCTCACCTGTAGTCTAACCATGACCTCACCTGTAGTTCTAACCATGACCTCACCTGTAGTTCTAACCATGACCTCACCTGTAGTTCCAAAGATGACCTCACCTGTAGTTCTAACCATGACCTCATCTGTAGTTCTAACCATGACCTCATCTGTAGTTCCAAAGATGACCTCACCTGTAGTTCTAACCATGACCTCATCTGTAGTTCTAACCATGACCTCACCTGTAGTTCTAACCATGACTTCACCTGTAGTTCTAACCATGACCTCATCTGTAGTTCTAACCATGACCTCACCTGTAGTTCTAACCATGACCTCACCTGTAGTTCTAACGATGACCTCACTGTAGTTCTAACGATGACCTCACCTGTAGTTCTAACCATGAACTCATCTGTAGTTCTAACCATGACCTCATCTGTAGTTCTAACCATGACCTCATCTGTAGTTCTAAAGATGACCTTATCTGTAGTTCTAACCATGACCTCATCTGTAGTTCCAAAGATGACCTCATCTGTAGTCCTAACCATGACCTCATCTGTAGTTCTAACCATGATCTCATCTGTAGTTCTAACGATGACCTCATCTGTAGTTCTAAAGATGACCTCATCTGTAGTTCTAACCATGACCTCACCTGTAGTTCTAACCATGACCTCACCTGTAGTTCTAACGATGACCTCACCTGTAGTCCTAACCACAACCTCACCTGTAGTTCTAACGATGACCTCACCTTTAGTTCTAACCATGACCTCATCTGTATATCAGGACCTCACCTGTATACCACGACTTCACCTGTAGATTAGCGACTCACCTGCAGTTCGGCGATGGTGACCTTGTGGTAGATCTTCTCCTCGTCTCGCCGCTGGTCCTGAGGGACGGTGATGTCGGCGAGCGCCGTCTCAAACTCCAGGATCTGCTGCATCTGGATCATGGTGGAGTTCTTTTCTCCGCCTAGCAACAGGCCCAACTCCACCATGTAGTCCAGGTACGCCACCAGCACCTGGAGGGGGTCATGAGGATTCAAGGTTCAAAGGTTTTATTGTCTGTTGGGAAAACACTGAATGTCCTCTTCCAGTATGAGAGTAACATGATAACAAAGGTATCCCAACTGTAGCTGAGTGCATGACAGGATGTATGATTACCTAGAAGAGCATCAGGACTGTTTGAGGCATATGATAGCTATGTGATTAACATGATGATTCAGCCTCTATGGAGAGAGACAGATGACAAGCATGATCATTTCTGACGTGGAGCTAATCTGAAGTAACATTGAATACTGCTTTCTATCCCTCATCTTGTGACTGTGTAACTCCCTCTCTTGGATATCAGCATGTGAAGGACATGTTCAGGAACTAGTTGATGCTCTGTGTGTGATGACTCCTTCCATTCTGGAGAGGATCAGAAATACATGGATCCTGAGATTGAAGCTCAAGCCGGTGACATTTTTCTAACATTGTCATATGCACAAAGCCACAGTGTAGAAATGGCAATGAAATGTATCTGACCTGAGCTCATCCAACAAAGCAACATATATAAAAAAAACACAAAATACAAAGTAGTGCAAAAAGAGCTTCTCCATCACAAGATGAACTCCACCTGTGTTTATATTATCAGCTGCAGGGAGTCTTACCTTCTCATTGGCAGTCTTGTTGAGGTAATAATCTCTGGACGGCAGGAAGAGCCCTGATTGGTCCACCTGTGTAGAGCAGGGTTAAAGGTGAGCCAATCACAGCCACAGATATCTAACTTTCAACCCGGACTACCTGCCCTCCGACAAGAACATTTAAAATATAGAACAAAACCCAAAATATCAGATTTATAACGCAAATTCTCTTCACTGCGTTTCCTTAATGTGTTTCTTTCCTGTGTTTTTATATGTCTAGCTGATTGCTCTCTAAACAAATCAAATGTAGTATTTCTTTACCTCCATGAGGTGTGGTTCTGGTTTAATCTGGTTCTGGTTTAATCTGGTTCAATGTGGTTCTGGTTCAATGTGGTTCTAGTTCAATGTGGTTCTGGTTCAATGTGGTTCTGGTTTAATCTGGTTCTGGTTTAATCTGGTTCAATGTGGTTCTGGTTTAATCTGGTTCAATGTGGTTCTGGTTTAATCTGGTTCAATGTGGTTCTGGTTTAATCTGGTTCTGGTTTAATCTGGTTCTGGTTTAATCTGGTTCAATGTGGTTCTGGTTCAATGTGGTTCTGGTTCAATCTGGTTCTGGTTTAATCTGGTTCTGGTTTAATCTGGTTCTATAGAGTGATGACGTGTTCCTGTAGTTCCACCCTGCAGGAAGCTGCTGGTTCCCTCGACAAAAAGCAACAGGATTTCTCCAGAGGATTTTGGAATATTGTAAAAAATAAGATCTGTGGAAAACGAACCTGTTTGATAAATGCACGTTTTGTTCAGGATAATCTCCACGTGTCTACCCTACTTTTATAATGTTAGAATCATAAATCTAATGTCCAGAAGCTAAATGCTAACGTTATGCTATAAAGGAACTACAGCCGAGTCCAGCAGCACGACTTCAACGTCACGCCAACTTCAGATCCATATTCAAACATACAGATTCTAAATGGAACGAGTTGAAGCGTTTGTTTGAACACTTTGCAGGAGGCAGGTACTTGCTCTCAAGCAGAACAGGGCAAACTAACTCAGAGGAGTGTTCACGTGTTCGGCGTAATGACGTACACTCCTCCACGACTTCTGTAGTCCTATTCAGCCACTTGGCAACCACAGACCTTATTTCAGATAGTTTCCAAAGATTACTTCCAAAATCCCATTGGCTCTGAGACCAGGGAACAGGAAGTGGTAAAATGCTAACTCACTTCTGGGTTCTAGGACTCGTTCCTGCACCTCTCTACATGGTCCTGGTTCTGGTTTACCTGGATGACGTTGCTGTTAGAGTGTTTGGGGTCTGCGCTGACTCCGACGCTGAAGAAAGGCTGTGCTCTGTAGGGGCCAGAAACCACCTTCAGGACCTCCATGAAGTTGTCTTTATCCCAGGGGCCCGTCATGTTCCAGCCCCCGATCTGAAGGAAGGAAGCGTTTACAGTCAATTACAGAACGTGGACTGGATCCCCACAAAAAACATACGCCTGTTTGAAGATGACGCTCTGCTTTTCACTTTAAAATGCTCAAATGAGTAAAAATAAAAGGTGATCTTCTATCACGATATATGTCTTTCTATTTAAGGTTGACAGTACAGTGGCAAGACAAGGTAAGTGACCCCTTTGGAACAACCTGCATTTATGTGTAAATCTGTTCTAAAATATGGTCTGATCTTCACATAAGTTACAATAATCAACAAACACACTCCAAGCTATTATTTTATTCTCCATATTGAACACATCATTAAAACATTCACAGTGTGTCCAGACTTCAACAAAAGGAAAATGAGTTAGGAGATAGTAAACCTCATTTTAAATCAGTGAAACAAGATTAGAAGTATTGTTTGAGCGACTTTAACTTAATATTCACTCAAATTGGATTTGGTGTTGCATGTTTGTCTACACTGGTGTCTTCGGATAACATTTTATGGCCAATTCAAACCAGGAAACTCTAACCTCAAGCTTTACCCCTGAACATAACCCGGTCCGGAGCATATCTGCAGCAGGTGGTCTATCCAGGTTCAAAGAGAGCCCCCTTCATAGTACGGGAAACTCTTTATGCTGGATATCACTTGGCTAACCCTCTAATCTGTGTCCCTAGTGAACCCCTCAGGTGTGTGGTTACCTTGGCGATGAGGTCTACAAGCGGCTGGGCCCCCAGCTCCTCGATCCTCTGCGTGTTGAGGCAGGACAGGTAGTAGGACTGGGTCTTCCTCTCGGCTTCACTGCTGCCGTTAAACGTCCCGTTCTCTGCGGGGACACCACGACTCACGTTAGCCACGCCTACAGCTCGTTAACTCCCGTTACCCATGGTTACATCTCGTTAACAATCTCGTTAACTCACGTTACCCACAGTTACATCTCGTTAACTCACGTTACAGCTCGTTAACTCACGTTACAGCTCGTTAAATAACGTTACCCACAGTTTGAGCAGCGCCTGGTTCTCCCCCCCTGCCTCCCCCCCCCTCACCCAGCAGGTGTTTGAGCAGCGCCTGGTTCTCCCCCCCTGCCTCCCCCCCCTCACCCAGCAGGTGTTTGAGCAGCGCCTGGTCCTCCCCCCCTGCCTCCCCCCCCCTCACCCAGCAGGTGTTTGAGCAGTGCCTGGTCCTCCCCCCTGCCTCCCCCCCCCTCACCCAGCAGGTGTTTGAGCAGGGCCTGGTCCTCCCCCCCTGCCTCCCCCCCTCACCCAGCAGGTGTTTGAGCAGCGCCTGGTTCTCCCCCCCTGCCTCCCCCCCCCTCACCCAGCAGGTGTTTGAGCAGCGCCTGGTTCTCCCCCCCTGCCTCCCCCCCCCTCACCCAGCAGGTGTTTGAGCAGCGCCTGGTTCTCCCCCCCTGCCTCCCCCCCCCTCACCCAGCAGGTGTTTGAGCAGGGCCTGGTTCTCCCCCCCTGCCTCCCCCCCCTCACCCAGCAGGTGTTTGAGCAGGCCTGGTTCTCCCCCCTGCCTCCCCCCCCCCTCACCCAGCAGGTGTTTGAGCAGCGCCTGGTTCTCCCCCCCTGCCTCCCCCCCCCCTCACCCAGCAGGTGTTTGAGCAGGGCCTGGTTCTCCCCCCCTGCCTCCCCCCCCCTCACCCAGCAGGTGTTTGAGCAGCGCCTGGTTCTCCCCCCCTGCCTCCCCCCCCTCACCCAGCAGGTGTTTGAGCAGGGCCTGGTTCTGCTCCCAGATGCTGTTGAAGGTGGACCACCTGGAGCGCCCGTCGGGCAGCGGGTTCTTCCTCACCCAGCCTCCACAGGAGAACTGGTAGAAGTCAGAGCAGGGGTCCACGCTGCGGTCCATCGCCTCGCCCATCTGAGCCGCCACGGAGACGCAGGCCTCCGTCAGGCACAGGCCCCGCCCACCGTCTGAGGGGGGAGGAGTTACAGATTTATTAAAAGTAAACAAGAAGAATAATAAGATTAAAGACCAATTAAAAAGGTTTTTTGTGATTTTTCTCGAACGTGTAATACAATAAAACAAACAAGAATAATAATAATGAAACTAGAGAATTATAATACTGTACAAACTTAAGCAGTAGCAAATTGATAAACAATAATATTATTGACTTACAAATTATATATAAACAAATGATCGACCTAATACACATCTGAAAAGGGGCGGGAAGAAGTTTACACGTGTTTAATCCCCCGCCCAAAAACTCAATTATAAAAAAATTAAATATTATTTTCTTTTAGCAAAATGTACATAAACGTATGTCCACATACACTTACATCACAAATAGATGATATTATTATTTCTACAATATATATATATAAAACAGATTGATTTACGTTGTATGTCATATTTGATAAGACAAAAATAAAAGATGATCTTTTCACATCGATCATCCAAAATACATTTGTTATTAAATAACAAACAAAACAAAAGCATAATAACAACAAACACATGAATAAACAAACACATAAAAGAGGTCAATGGAAATCAAGAAAGGATAGGTAGACAGGTGTATTGTAGACAGGTGTATTGTAGACAGGTGTATTGTAGACAGGTGTATTGTAGACAGGTGTATTGTAGACAGGTGGGATCAGCGCACCTGAGTAGGCTTTTGGTTTTTCAACATGATGCCCAGAGGCGCTACAGTCGATGTACTGAGCTTAAAGGTCTCCTATTATACTGTTTTTCATCAATATATCACAGGTCTCAGATATATCCAGAGCCTGTCTCTGATTGGCTGAAACACCAAACAGATCATTGCAGCATTACCCATAATCCCCTCTGTTTCAGCCCTGTTTCCAAAGTGCTGATTCTCTGTCTGTTACTTTAGATGAAAATAAGGAGCCCCTCCCCACGCCCCTCTGAGAGACATTTGGTTACAAAGAACTCAATGGTGCTCTAGGAGGAGATTCAGGTGATAAGGGGGGGGGGGGGGGTTACCTTGGTTGCTGATTGGCTAATGGTTACACAAGACAAAACATCGTTATGACATCATAAAGTGGCCAAAATCTGATCAGCTCATTTTCAGACAGGTTTTTATAGAAATGGATCAGGAGAAAAAGAGAGAGAATCTTTGTTCCTGAAACTTTCAGAGTCTCTTTACACAGAGGGGACACATGTTGATGTAGAAGAGACATGAAGAAGAGGGGACACATGTTGATGTAGAAGAGACATGAAGAAGAGGGGACACATGTTGATGTAGAAGAGACATGAAGAAGAGGGGACACATGTTGATGTAGAAGAGACATGAAGAAGAGGGGACACATGTTGATGTAGAAGAGACATGAAGAAGAGGGGACACATGTTGATGTAGAAGAGACATGAAGAAGAGGGGACACATGTTGATGTAGAAGAGACATGAAGAAGAGGGGACACATGTTGATGTAGAAGAGACATGAAGAAGAGGGGACACATGTTGATGTAGAAGAGACATGAAGAAGAGGGGACACATGTTGATGTAGAAGAGACATGAAGAAGAGGGGACACATGTTGATGTAGAAGAGACATGAGAAGAGGGGACACATGTTGATGTAGAAGAGACATGAAGAGAGGGGACACATGTTGATGTAGAAGAGACATGAAGAGGGGACACATGTTGATGTAGAAGAGACATGAAGAAGAGGGGACACATGTTGATGTAGAAGACATGAAGAAGAGGGGACACATGTTGATGTAGAAGAGACATGAAGAAGAGGGGACACATGTTGATGTAGAAGAGACATGAAAGAGGGGACACATGTTGATGTAGAAGAGACATGAAGAAGAGGGGACACATGTTGATGTAGAAGAGACATGAGAAGAGGGGACACATGTTGATGTAGAAGAGACATGAAGAAGAGGGGACACATGTTGATGTAGAAGAGACATGGTGTAAAAGAGAGAAGAGGGGACACATGTTGATGTAGAAGAGACATGAAGAAGAGGGGACACATGTTGATGTAGAAGAGACATGAGAAGAGAGAAGGGGACACATGTTGATGTAGAAGAGACATGAAGAAGAGGGGACACATGTTGACGTAGAAGAGACATGTGTCCCCTCTGTGTAAAGAGAGAGTCTCTTTCCACAGAGGGGACACATGTTGATGTAGAAGACACGTGAAGAAGTGGATCTTGCAGAATAGGTGACCTTTAAAAAAAGGGGGGTACCTGAGCTGAAGCCCAGCCCCAGCAGCAGCAGGCAGGCCAGCAGAGCCAGCAGGGAAACCAGCAGCAGAACCGACAGCAGAACCTCCAGCTGGGTCCTCCGGCCCAGCAGGTCCACACCGCCCTTCCTGAAGCCCACCTGCCAATCAGAGACAAACTTTAATATCCCATCAATAATAATCCATCATGCAGTCCATAGAGAGAGAAGAAGACAGACAGGAAGTAAACACTAAAGGGAACAGCAGAAGAAGACAGACAGGAAGTAAACACTAAAAGGAACAACAGAAGAAGACAGACAAGTAAACACTAAAGGGAACAGCAGAAGAAGACAGACAGGAAGTAAACACTAAAGGGAACAGCAGAAGAAGACAGACAGGAAGTAAACACTAAAGGGAACAGCAGAAGAAGAGAGTCAGGAGTAAACACTAAAGGGAACAGCAGAGAAGAGAGTCAGGGTAAACACTAAAGGGAACAGCAGAAGAAGACAGACAGGAAGTAAACACTAAAGGGAACAGCAGAAGAAGAGAGTGAGGGAGTAAACACCAAAGGGAACAGCAGAAGAAGAGAGTCAGGGAGTAAACACCAAAGGGAACAGCAGAAGAAGACAAACAGTAAGTAAACACCAAAGGGAACAGCAGAAGAAGAGAGTCAGGGAGTAAACACCAAAGGGAACAGCAGAAGAAGAGAGTCAGGGAGTAAACACTAAAGGGAACAGCAGAAGAAGACAGACAGGAGGTAAACACTAAAGGGAACAGCAGAAGAAGACAGACAGGAAGTAAAAACCAAAGGGAACAGCAGAAGAAGACAGACAGGAAGTAAAAACCAAAGGGAACAGCAGAAGAAGACAGACAGGAAGTAAACACTAAAGGGAACAGCAGAAGAAGACAGACAGGAAGTAAACACTAAAGGGAACAGCAGAAGAAGACAGACAGGAAGTAAACACTAAAGGGAACAACAGAAGAAGACAGACAGGAAGTAAACACTAAAGGGAACAACAGAAGAAGACAGACAGGAAGTAAACACTAAAGGGAACAGCAGAAGAAGACAGACAGGAAGTAAACACTAAAGGGAACAGCAGAAGAGACAGACAGGAAGTGAACACTAAAGGGAACAGCAGAAGAAGACAGACAGGAAGTGAACACCAAAGGGAACAGCAGAAAAGACAGTCAGGGAGTAAACACCAAAGGGAACAGCAGAAGAAGACAGACAGGAAGTAAACACTAAAGGGAACAGCAGAAGAAGACAGACAGGAAGTGAACACCAAAGGGAACAGCAGAAGAAGACAGACAGGAAGTGAACACCAAAGGGAACAGCAGAAGAAGAGAGTCAGGGAGTAAACACTAAAGGGAACAGCAGAAGAAGACAGACAGGAAGTAAACACTAAAGGGAACAGCAGAAGAAGACAGACAGGAAGTAAACACTAAAGGGAACAGCAGAAGAAGACAGACAGGAAGTAAACACTAAAGGGAACAGCAGAAGAAGACAGACAGGAAGTGAACACCAAAGGGAACAGCAGAAGAAGACAGAGGGCCTCTTTAAGTCTGCGTTCATACGGTGCTGTCTGTGTGAAAGCAGACATATCTGAGTTCACTGAACCTCCTCTCACCCTTCTGTAGTTCATTAAAGCTAAGCCCTCTCTCGTGGGAGGTGGACCCCTGTCCTGAGACCCTCCTGGGATTTAACGCCCTCTCAGGACTTCACCTGGGAACAGTTATCCACGGAGACTGAAGGAGACTTTTGATGTGTGTTCTCTTGAGAATAACTGAAAACAGTATATCTGAATAAAGAGTCAGAAGCATTGTCTCTATATGAACTCCATATAAAGCCACTGAGTGAGGCTGGGAGTGTGGAGGAATCCAATATAGGTGTTGTTAAAATACCTTGATATTGATATATTAGAAAATGACATTTAGTCTCATATTAAAAAAAATATGTCAGCAACCAAGGTAACCCCCCCCCCCCCCACCCCACCTTATCACCTGAATCTCCTCCTAGAGCACCATTGAGTTCTTTGTAACCAAATGTCTCTCAGAGGGGCGTGGGAGGGGCTCCTTATTTTCATCTAAAGTAACAGACAGAGAATCAGCACTTTGAAACAGGGCTGAAACAGAGGGGATTATGGGTAATGCTGCAATGATCTGTTTGGGGTTTCAGCCAATCAGAGACAGGCTCTGGATATATCTGAGATGATATATTGATGAAAAACAGTATAATATGGGACTTTAAATATCGACTTTTTAATTTAAAGGGGACCTATCATGCTATATTTAAATAATATATAAGGTATATATATATATATATATATATATATATATAGGGTATATTAATACGTTTTAATTTTCAAAATACGAAACAGATCATGCATTTTAGCCATGCCTCATTTTGCCTCACTCCAGCTCTGTCTTTGCAAGGTCTGATTCAGCTGACCACGCCCCCATGCGGAAGAGGGGGGCGTGACACGGCCCCGGCACGAGCGTCATGTTATCATGCTTGCTGTGATTACGAGTGGAGAGTCAAACATGGCCCAACCTCTCATTCCCCTGATTGGTGGAGAGTTGACCAATCAGGCGGAGTGCACCTACATTACGTCAAAAAGGTGCAAATAAAAAATCCACCCGTATCAAATCCGTTGCAGCCCCGTTTTTAGAGATTTGGGTACGGAGGAAAAGAGAGGGGTGTTTTCTGACACTTTTGAGTTCCCTGGAACACCGGGGACACATATGTATGTATAAAAGACATCACAAAGTGCATTTTGCATGATAGTCCCCTTTAAATTACATTTTAAAATTAATATTCTCAGCCCTATTTCCTTGTGTGTTCTTCTTCTGTGTTTGTGTTGCGTTCACTGACCTCCACAGCGTCAGGAGACGAGGCTGAATCCCCCGCAGTGTCCGACGCTTCGTCCTCCTCGAACGTGGCTCGCTTATAGCTGGACATCTGCAGAGAGACGCAGAAACATAGCGCATTGAACATCTCTGCAAAAGGACAAAAACCAAGAATGTATTTTCTTCGCCGCCTTAAGTCTTTTGGGGCGAGCAGAGAAAGTCTTCTGTTGTTCTTACATCTGTGATTGTGTCTGCTCTACAGCACTGCCATACTACCGGTACAAGTGTCTGTCAACAGCTTTAAAATCAGAACTGCTCCACCTGTTAGAAATCTGCTCACAGACTGTTGGTCACCCGGTCAGAGACTTTCTGACTCTTGTAAAGCACTTTGAATTGCCTTGTGTCGAAAGGTGCCGTATAAATAAACTTGCTTTACAAACTAAAAAGATATGAAACTGCTGATGGATCGCAGAGTCTTCTTCATCTGTTATTCACTGTCTGCTGTGGGTCAGACAGGCCTCAGGGACAGACATGTGATATCTCAGGAAGTACTCAGTAAATATATATAATGAACACAGCATCCATCCATCGTTTTCCAACCCCTTCAGATTCACCACGACCTTTTTCCACATAGCTCTCGGGTCATGGACGTCCAAAGAGAACGTCTCTGTGAACGACGCTGAGGGAACAACACCTACTCTAGCTGGGGGAAATGTGATCAATTAAAGGTCCCCTATCTTCTTCTTCATCAATATATCACAGGTCTCAGATATATCCAGAGCCTGTCTCTGATTGGCTGAAACACCAAACAGATCATTGCAGCATCCCATAATCCCCTCTGTTTCAGCCCTGTTTCCAAAGTGCTGATTCTCTGTCTGTTACTTTAGATGAAAATAAGGAGCCCCTCCCCACGCCCCTCTGAGAGACATTTGGTTACAAAGAACTCAATGGTGCTCTAGGAGGAGATTCAGGTGATAAGGTGGGGGGGGGGGGTTACCTTGGTTGCTGATTGGCTAATGGTTACACAAGACAAAACATCGTTATGACATCATAAAGTGGCCAAAATCTGATCAGCTCATTTTCAGACAGGTTTTTATAGAAATGGATCAGGAGAAAAAGAGAGAGAATCTTTGTTCCTGAAACTTTCAGAGTCTCTTTACACAGAGGGGACACATGTTGATGTAGAAGAGACATGAAGAAGAGGGGACACATGTTGATGTAGAAGAGACATGAAGAAGAGGGGACACATGTTGATGTAGAAGAGACATGAAGAAGAGGGGACACATGTTGATGTAGAAGAGACATGAAGAAGAGGGGACACATGTTGATGTAGAAGAGACATGAAGAAGAGGGGACACATGTTGATGTAGAAGAGACATGAAGAAGAGGGGACACATGTTGATGTAGAAGAGACATGAAGAAGAGGGGACACATGTTGATGTAGAAGAGACATGAAGAAGAGGGGACACATGTTGATGTAGAAGAGACATGAAGAAGAGGGGACACATGTTGATGTAGAAGAGACATGAAGAAGAGGGGACACATGTTGATGTAGAAGAGACATGAAGAAGAGGGGACACATGTTGATGTAGAAGAGACATGAAGAAGAGGGGACACATGTTGATGTAGAAGAGACATGAAGAAGAGGGGACACATGTTGATGTAGAAGAGACATGAAGAAGAGGGGACACATGTTGATGTAGAAGAGACATGAAGAAGAGGGGACACATGTTGATGTAGAAGAGACATGAAGAAGAGGGGACACATGTTGATGTAGAAGAGACATGAAGAAGAGGGGACACATGTTGATGTAGAAGAGACATGAAGAAGAGGGGACACATGTTGATGTAGAAGAGACATGAAGAAGAGGGGACACATGTTGATGTAGAAGAGACATGAAGAAGAGGGGACACATGTTGATGTAGAAGAGACATGGAGAAGAGGATTTTGAAGTGTTAACCACACCCTACCCACTCTGAAATAACTGAAATAATAATACAATAATAATCAAATTAATAACTCAAATAAAACTCAAAACATCTTTAATGCCGTTTCTTTTTTGTAAAGCTCTTTTAGTTTTAAACCTGATGTTTGTAAGTTTCTTAGTTTCTAGACTACAGGCTGATCCTAAGATGAAACAATATGAGGGAGCCATGAAGTGTTAACATCTGTATGAAGATATCAAATGTCTATCGTGTTGATCTGTTTATCAGTAAATGTTTGCAGGAGCTGTCTGTAGCGTGTTTCCTCCTAACCCTGTCTCAGATCAGATCAGATCAGATGAGATCAGATCAGATCAGATGAGATGAGATGAGATGAGATGAGATGAGATGAGATGAGATGAGATGAGATGAGATGAGATGAGATGAGATGAGATGAGATGAGATGAGATGAGATGAGATGAGATGAGATGAGATGAGATGAGATGAGATGAGATGAGATGAGATGAGATGAGATGAGATGAGATGAGATGAGATGAGATGAGATGAGATGAGATGAGATGAGATGAGATGAGATCAGATCAGATCAGATCAGATCAGATCAGATCAGATCAGATCAGATCAGATGAGATCAGATCAGATCAGATCAGATCAGATCAGATCAGAAGTACTTTATTGATCCCACTTTGGGAAATGTTTGCATTGCAGCAGCATAAAGAAACAAGAAAGACCAGAGATGCCGCTCTGTGATTGGTCGAGCTGGTGGAGGCATGGCGTTTAGTGAAGGATGCTCCTTCTTAGAGGCCAATGGAAGATAACGCACGAATGCTCTAGCTTGACTTCAGATCTCTCTGAACGCAGAACGCTGAAAGCTTCCTGTCCGTTATGAATCTCATCGTGACGCACCTCTGTTTGCAGAAACACATGAAGAAGAGAGACAGGGCAGCAGCTCAGCATGCGGAGGTCGTTAACGCTGATCAAATCAATCTGTACTTCCTGTTTACACTCCCACTCACTCATTGTGCTGCAGAAACATAAACAGACCCTGGATCTCACACACACACACACACACACACACACACACACACACACACACCACACACACACACACACACACACACACACACACACACACACACACACACACACACACACCACACACACACACACACACACACACACACACACACACACACACACACACACACACACACACACACACACACACACACACACACACACACACACACACACACACACACACACACACACACACACACACACACACACACAACACACACACACACACACACACACCACACACACACACACACACACACACACACACACACACACACACACACACACACACACACACACATTCTCTCTCTCTCTCTCTCTCTCCCTCTCCCTCTAATTGATGACGCACACAGAGGGGGACAGAGGGGGTGGGCAAGCAAGGTTGCTAGGAGACAGGAGTGTGTGTTATATCTCTCTGTAGAGGGTGATGTCACTGTGTGTGTGTGTGTGTGTCTGTGTGTGTGTGTGTGTGTGTGTGTGTGTGTGTGTGTGTGTGTGTGTGTGTGTGTGTGTGTGTAATTAGATAATGTGTTGTGAATCATCTCCATTGAACTCTGATAGCATTCAGTGCAGCTTATATAACATCTTTCTGTTTGTATATCTGTCTGTCTGTCTGTCTGTCTGTCTTTCTCTCTGTCTCTCTCTCTGTCTGTCTGTCTGTCTGTCTGTCTGTCTGTCTGTCTGTCTGTCTCTCTGTCTGTCTCTCTCTCTGTCTGTCTCTGTCTGTCTCTCTGTCCGTCTTTCTTTCTCTCTGTCTCTCTGTCTGTCTCTCTGTCTGCCTGTCTCTCTGTCTCTCTCTCTCTCTGTCTCTCTCTGTCTCTCTCCTCTGTCTGTCTCTCTGTCTGTCTATCTCTCTGTTTTTCTTTCTGTCTGTCTGTCTGTCGTCTGTCTGTCTGTCTGTCTGTCTGTCTGTCTGTCTGTCTGTCTGTCTGTCTGTCTGTCTCTCTCTCTGTCTGTCTGTCTTTCTGTCTCAAATGTACAGTTATAAGTCCAGTTAACAGAAGAGGACCCATGGAGTCACAAGTGAGCTGTTATAGGGTTAATGCTGTCACCAACTTCTGACGCTCTGATTGGCTGGAGCTCAATCAGCAGTCTCCTTCAACACAGCATGAAGTTCATTTAGTCAATTATGGTCCTCAGAACGTGAAAAAAAGTAAAAGTACTCAGATCTTGTACTTGAGTAAAAGTAGAAGTACTCAGATCTTGTACTTGAGTAAAAGTAGAAGTACTCAGGTCTTGTACTTGAGTAAAAGTAAAAGTACTCAGATCTTGTACTTGAGTAAAAGTAGAAGTACTCAGTATTGTACTTGAGTAAAAGTAGAAAGTACTCAGATCTTGTACTTGAGTAAAAGTAAAAGTACTCAGATCTTGTACTTGAGTAAAAGTAGAAGTACTCAGGTCTTGTACTTGAGTAAAAGTAAAGTACTCAGATCTTGTACTTGAGTAAAAGTAGAAGTACTCAGATCTTGTACTTGAGTAAAAGTAAAAGTACTCAGATTTGTACTTGAGTAAAAGTACTCAGATCGTGTACTTGAGTAAAAGTAGAAGTACTCAGATCTTGTACTTGAGTAAAAGTAGAAGATCTTGAGTAAAGTAGAAGTACTCAGATCTTGTACTTGAGTAGTAGAAGTACTCAGATCTTGTACTGAGTAAAATTAGAAGTACTCAGGTCTTGTACTTGAGTAAAAGTAAAGTACTCAGATCTTGTACTTGAGTAAAAGTAAAGTACTCAGATCTTGTACTTGAGTAAAAGTAGAAGTACTCAGATCTTGTACATGAGTAAAATAAAAGTATCAGATCTTGTACTTGAGTAAAAGTAAAGTACTCAGATCTTGTACTTAGTAAAAGTAGAAGTACTCAGTCTTGTACTTGAGTAAAAGTAGAAGTACTCAGATCTTGTACTTGAGTAAAAGTAAAAGTATCAGATCTTGTACTTGAGTAAAAGTAGAAAGTACTCAGATCTTGTACTCTGAGTAAAAGTAGAAGTACTCAGATCTTGTACTTGAGTAAAAGTAGAAGTACTCAGATCTTGTACATGAGTAAAAGTAAAGTACTCAGATCTTGTACTTGATTAAAAGTAAAAGTACTCAGATCTTGTACTTGAGTAAAAGTAGAAGTACTCAGATCTTGTACTCTAGTAAAAGTAGAAGTACTCAGATCTTGTACTTGAGTAAAAGTAGAAGTACTCAGATCTTGTACTTGAGTAAAAGTAAAGTACTCAGATCTTGTACTTGAGTAAAGTAGAAGTACTCAGGTCTTGTACTTGAGTAAAAGTAGAAGTACTCAGATGTTCTTGAGTAAAAGTAGAAGTACTCAGATCTTGTACTTGAGTAAAAGTAGAAGTACTCAGATCTGGTACTTGAGTAAAAGTAGAAGTACTCAGGTCTTGTACTTGAGTAAAAGTAGAAGTACTCAGAGTTCTTGAGTAAAAGTAGAAGTACTCAGATCTTGTACTTGAGTAAAAGTAGAAGTACTCAGATCTGGTACTTGAGTAAAAGTAGAAGTACTCAGGTCTTGTACTTGAGTAAAAGTAGAAGTACTCAGATCCTGTACTTGAGTAAAAGTAGAAGTACTCAGGTCTTGTACTTGAGTAAAAGTAGAAGTATTTCAGGTCTTGTACTTGAGTAAAAGTAGAAGTACTCAGGTCTTGTACTTGAGTAAAAGTAGAAGTACTCAGGTCTTGTACTTGAGTAAAAGTAGAAGTACTCAGATCCTTGTACTTGAGTAAAAGTAGAAGTACTCAGATCTTGTAGTAAAAGTAGAAGTACTCAGATCATGTAGTAAAAGTAGAAGTACTCAGATCATGTAGTAAAAGTAGAAGTACTCAGATCATGTAGTAAAAGTAGAAGTACTCAGATGTACTTGAGTAAAAGTAGAAGTACTCAGATCTTGTACTTGAGTAAAAGTATTAGTACTCAGATCTTGTACTGAGTAAAAGTAGAAGTACTCAGATCTTGTACTTGAGTAAAAGTAGAAGTACTCAGATCTTGTACTTGAGTAAAAGTAGAAGTACTCAGATCTTGTACTTGAGTAAAAGTAGAAGTACCAGAGTGTAGGAATACTCTGTTACAGTAAAGTCCTGCATTCAAAATGTTCCTCAAGTGAAAGTAGAAAAGTATTCTCATCAAAATATAGTAAGTAGCGACAGTGAAAGTAGTCATTGTGCAGATTGGTCCATTTCAGAATAATATATATGATATGTTTTATAATGATTGATCATGAAAGTGTTCTCAAAGCTGGTAAAGGTGCAGCTAGTTTGAAGGACTTTGTATACTGCAGGGTAGCTTGAGGATTTACTCCAGGTGGAACTAAAGTCTGATTTAACACTTGATTATATTTCACATCATTCATCCACATCTGTGAAGTAACTAAAGGGATTAATACATGTAGTGGAGTAAAAGTACACAGTAGCATAAGTTGAAATACTCAAGTAAAGTACAAGTACCTCTAA
>JAAKFY010000013.1:40462464-40470901 GCA_011823955.1 Dissostichus mawsoni
ACATCAGCAGGAGAGGACTCTTTAAAGTAGAGACACTACATACTGATATACACCTGAACATCAGCAGGAGAGGACTCTTTAAAGTAGAGACACTACATACTGATATACACCTGAACATCAGCAGGAGAGGACTCTTTAAAGTAGAGACACTAATACTGATATACACCTGAACATCAGCAGGAGAAGACTCTTTAAAGTAGAGACACTACATACTGATATACACCTGAACATGAGCAGGAGAGGACTCTTTAAAGTAGAGACACTACATACTGATATACACCTGAACATCAGCAGGAGAGGACTCTTTAAAGTAGAGACACTACATACTGATATACACCTGAATATGCAGGAGAGGACTCTTTAAAGTAGTGACACTACATACTGATATACACCTGAACATCAGCAGGAGAGGACTCTTTAAAGAAGAGACACTACATACTGATATACACCTGAACATCAGCAGGAGAGGACTCTTTAAAGTAGAGATGCACATACTGATATACACCTGAACATCAGCAGGAGAGGACTCTTTAAAGTAGAGACACTACATACTGATATACACCTGAACATCAGCAGGAGAGGACTCTTTAAAGTAGAGACACTACATACTGATATACACCTGAACATCAGCAGGAGAGGACTCTTTAAAGTAGAGACACTACATACTGATATACACCTGAACATCAGCAGGAGAGGACTCTTTAAAGTAGAGACACTACATACTGATATACACCTGAACATCAGCAGGAGAACTCTTTAAAGTAGAGACACTACATACTGATATACACCTGAACATCAGCAGGAGAGGACTCTTTAAAGTAGAGACACTACATACTGATATACACCTGAACATCAGCAGGAGAGGACTCTTTAAAGTAGAGACACTACATACTGATATACACCTGAACATCAGCAGGAGAGGACTCTTTAGAAGTAGAGACACTACATACTGATATACACCTGAACGCCAGCAGGAGAGGACTCTTTAAAGTAGAGACACTACATACTGATATACACTGAACATCAGCAGGAGAGGACTCTTTAAAGTATAGACACTACATATGATATACACCTGAATCAGCAGGAGAGGACTCTTTAAAGTAGAGACACTACATACTGATATACACCTGAACATCAGCAGGAGAGGACTCTTTAAAGTAGAGACACTACATACTGATATACACCTGAACATCAGCAGGAGAGGACTCTTTAAAGTAGAGACACTACATACTGATATACACCTGAACATCAGCAGGAGAGGACTCTTTAAAGTAGAGAACTACATAGAGATATACACCTGAACATCAGCAGGAGAGGACTCTTTAAAGTAGAGACACTACATACTGATATACACCTGAACATCAGCAGAGAGGACTCTTTAAAGTAGAGACACTACATACTGATATACACCTGAACATCAGCAGGAGAGGACTCTTTAAAGTAGAGACACTACATACTGATATACACCTGAACATCAGCAGGAGAGGACTCTTTAAAGTAGAGACACTACATACTGATATACACCTGAACATCAGCAGGAGAGGACTCTTTAAAGTAGAGACACTACATACTGATATACACCTGAACATCAGCAGGAGAGGACTCTTTAAAGTAGAGACACTACATACTGATACACCTGAACGCCAGCAGGAGGAGCACTCTTTAAAGTAGAGACACTACATACTGATATACCTGAACAGCAGGAGAGGACTCTTTAAAGTAGAGACACTACATACTGATATACACCTGAACATCAGCAGGAGAGGACTCTTTAAAGTAGAGACACTACATACTGATACACCTGAACGCCAGCAGGAGAGACTCTTTAAAGTAGAGACACTACATACTGATATACACCTGATCATCAGCAGGAGAGACTCTTTAAAGTAGAGACACTACATACTGATATACACCTGAACATCAGCAGGAGAGGACTCTTTAAAGTAGAGACACTACATACTGATACACCTGAACTCAGCAGGAGAGGACTCTTTAAAGTAGAGACACTACATACTGATACACCTGAACGCCAGCAGGAGAGCACTCTTTAAAGTAGAGACACTACATACTGATATACACTGAACATCAGCAGGAGAGGACTCTTTAAAGTAGAGACACTACATACTGATATACACCTGAACATCAGCAGGAGAGGACTCTTTAAAGTAGAGACACTACATACTGATATACACCTGAACATCAGCAGGAGAGGACTCTTTAAAGTAGAGACACTACATACTGATATACACCTGAACATCAGCAGGAGAGGACTCTTTAAAGTAGAGACACTACATACTGATATACACCTGAACATCAGCAGGAGAGGACTCTTTAAAGTAGAGACACTACATACTGATATACACCTGAACATCAGCAGGAGAGGACTCTTTAAAGTAGAGACACTACATACTGATATACACCTGAACATCAGCAGGAGAGGACTCTTTAAAGTAGAGACACTACATACTGATACACCTGAACGCAGCAGGAGAGGACTCTTTAAAGTAGAGACACTACATACTGATATACACCTGAACATCAGCAGGAGAGGACTCTTTAAAGTAGAGACACTACATACTGATATACACCTGAACATCAGCAGGAGGGACTCTTTAAAGTAGAGACACTACATACTGATATACACCTGAACTCAGCAGGAGAGGACTCTTTAAAGTAGAGACACTACATACTGATATACACCTGAACATCAGCAGGAGAGGACTCTTTAAAGTAGAGACACTACATACTGATACACCTGAACGCCAGCAGGAGAGCACTCTTTAAAGTAGAGACACTACATACTGATATACAGCTGAACATCAGCAGGAGAGGACTCTTTAAAGTAGAGACACTACATACTGATATACACCTGAACATCAGCAGGAGAGGACTATTTAAAGTAGAGACACTACATACTGATATACACCTGAACATCAGCAGGAGAGGACTCTTTAAAGTAGAGACACTACATACTGATATACACCTGAACATCAGCAGGAGAGGACTCTTTAAAGTAGAGACACTACATACTGATATACACCTGAACATCAGCAGGAGAGGACTCTTTAAAGTAGAGACACTACATACTGATATACACCTGAACATCAGCAGGAGAGGACTCTTTAAAGTAGAGACACTACATACTGATATACACCTGAACATCAGCAGGAGAGGACTCTTTAAAGTAGAGACACTACATACTGATACACCTGAACGCCAGCAGGAGAGCACTCTTTAAAGTAGAGACACTACATACTGATATACAGCTGAACATCAGCAGGAGAGGACTCTTTAAAGTAGAGACACTACATACTGATATACACCTGAACATCAGCAGGAGAGGACTCTTTAAAGTAGAGACACTACATACTGATATACACCTGAACATCAGCAGGAGAGGACTCTTTAAAGTAGAGACACTACATACTGATATACACCTGAACATCAGCAGGAGAGGACTCTTTAAAGTAGAGACACTACATACTGATATACACCTGAACATCAGCAGGAGAGGACTCTTTAAAGTAGAGACACTACATACTGATATACACCTGAACATCAGCAGGAGAGGACTCTTTAAAGTAGAGACGCTACATACTGATATACACCTGAACATCAGCAGGAGAGGACTCTTTAAAGTAGAGACACTACATACTGATATACACCTGAACATCAGCAGGAGAGGACTCTTTAAAGTAGAGACACTACATACTGATATACACCTGAAGATCAGCAGGAGAGGACTCTTTAAAGTAGAGACACTACATACTGATATACACTGAACATCAGCAGGAGAGGACTCTTTAAAGTAAGACACTACATACTGATACACCTGAACATCAGCAGGAGAGGACTCTTTAAAGTAGAGACGTACATACTGATATACACCTGAACATCAGCAGGAGAGGACTCTTTAAAGTAGAGACTACACCTTTCTGCCTGTGTTTCAAGTTCAGCAGGACGATGCACATTCCAGCAGCTCAGGCAGATTCTGACTCACTTCATCACAATGATAATACCTGAGACAATAACAAACCTTTAACCAACTGTCCACAAGGAAATGTTCATTATACCCCCAAAAAACATCCAGTTTACTGCAAAATAAAGAGAGAAAATATAAAAAGGGATAAAGTAAGAGTGTTGCTTAATATATATCAAATCTGAGAATTGAATAGTCAGTCGACTGATTTAAATCTGCAGCCGCCATAAGAATTATAAACTGAATTTAGTTTAAGCAGCTTCCTGTTTTTTCCCAAGATACAGTAACATCATTAAATATCATGTGTGTGTGTGTGTGTGTGTGTGTGTGTGTGTGTGTGTGTGTGTGGTGTGTGTGTGTGTGTGTCATTGATTGTAAGGAATCAGCCTGTTCGATCAGTGACGTAAGCAGGAGGAGGCCTGGACAATGTACACACGCACACGCGCACAACAACACAACACACACACACACACACACACACACACACACACACACACACACACACACACACACACACAACACACACACCACACACACACACACACACACACACACACACACACACACACACACACACACACACACACACACACACACACACCTGTCCGCAGCAGCAATCCAATCTCAGCACAGCGAGAGGCGCGTTGGTATACGTATGTGTGTTCGGGTGCGCGTGCGTGCGCGTGTGTGTGTGTGTGTACTCACGGTGTTCCGGAGGTCCTGCAGCGCTACGCTCATCCTGGAGCTCCGTGCCCGAAAACAGAGCGCTACCGTCGGCCACTCCGCCGACCCATCCTCTGTCTATCTGTCCGTCTGTCTGTCTGTCTGTCTGTCTGCCTGTCTCTCTGTTTATCTGTCTCTCTGTTTATCTGTCTCTCTGTTTATCTGTCTCTCTATTTGTCTTTCCTTCTTCTCCTCCTCCTCCTCCTTTTGTCTGTGTGCAGCAGCAGCAGGAGGTTTTTCTGTTCTCTCCTCACTAACTCCGCCCCACATCCAACCAGCCTCTTCCTCACAAACAAACACACCCCGAGACACAGCGGGCTGACGTCATCCTACGTCACCTCTATCTATCTATCTATCTATCTATCTATCTATCTATCTATCTATCTATCTATCTATCTATCTATCTATCTATCTATCTATCTATCTATCTATCTATCTATCTATCTATCTATCTATCTATCTATCTATCTATCTATCTATCTATCTATCTCTCTCTCTAGGCATGCAACCATACAGTCTATGCATGCAACCCATGTTTTTTATGATACGGATTTTCTGCACAGCTCTCCACTTAGAATATAATATTTGTCATATATTATTTTTCTGTATTCAGTTTCTTACATATTTATAAGGGAGGCGTGTGGTGCAGTGGGTTGTGCGTTGGTGTTGGGATCAGGGGTCACAGGTTCAAACCCCACTGCAGTCAGCATGTCGTTGTGTCGCTGAGACACACCCCAAATTGCTCCTGTGGGGATTGTCCACAGTATTGACTATGTAAGTCGCTTTGGATAAAAGCGTCTGACATGTAATAATGTAATGTTTTATTTTGTGTAAATATTGTATTTCTTTCTGTGTCTTTGTATGCACTTTTACACCAAGCTGATTCCTTGCTAACTTATGAGGTTCATGCCAAGAGGCAGATACTTTATTGGGAGCAGCAGTGTTGTCAAGCATTAAACATGAGTTTAAAATATTGAAAGAATAGAATAAACACGAATATAATTAAACAAACATTTTGACTTTTTTCTCTCATTTTGATTTTTTTCTCAGAATTTCACTTTTTCTAAGAATTTCATTGTTTTTTTAAGAATTCAACTTTTCTTCAATATTTCACTTTTTACAGACGAGTTATTTTTTCTGATAATTTGAAATGTTTTCCTAAAATCCAGAATTTCACTTTATTCAAAGAATTCAATTTTTCTTCAGATCTTTTTTCAGATTGTTTTTCAGAATTTGACTTGTTTCACATTTTTAAGGATTTTATCTCAGAATTTCCCTTTTTTTATTATTTCCTTTTTTTCAATATACTTTTTTTTGTTGCAGAATTTTCAAATTGTTCCCCTTTTTTTTCTAATAATTTCACTTATTTTTCTAATAATTTCACTTAATTCGAATTTCTCAAAATTAGATTTTTTTTCTCAGAATTAGATTTTTTTTCTCAGTCAGACTTTTTTTCTCATAATTTCACTTTTTTTTAATATATACATTTTTGGAGAATTCTGAATTTTTTCCCCTTATTTGTCTCTACACTACATCAGCTCCATCCTGTGGCAGCTCATGGTATCACAACTACTGTCAGTTCATATTAAAGGAGACTACAGTGTAACTAGGACAGTAGTTGTGATACCATGAGCTGCCACAGGATGGAGCTGATGTACAGCTAATGATTCACATCATTCATGTGAATCATTAGTCATGGGGACGTCACTTGTCAGAAGTTACTTTCACTTTGTTCCCGTTGTGATGAAGAAGTTTTCCTCCTCGTTAATCTCTTGGTAAGTGACCGTTTTCAGAGTGAAATGACTCTCAGCTGATCTCTGCTCTCACCTCAGACTCATCTCTCTAATGTGTTTATTGCTAACAGTTATTTATATTATTGATAATAACAGCTGCTCTAAAAGCATGCTAAAACATCCTAACATGCTAACAGTTTAGGATATTCTTAATCGAGACAGTTAGCCACAAACAGCTGCTTTAACAGAATGCTAACAACATGCTAACAGTTATAGATATTCTTAATGAGACAGTTAGCCACAAACAGCTGCTCTAACAACATGCTAACAGTTATAGATATTCTTAATGAGACAGTTAGCCACAAACAGCTGCTTTAACAGAATGCTAACAACATGCTAACAGTTATAGATATTCTTAATGAGACAGTTAGCCACAAACAGCTGCTCTAATAACATGCTAACAGTTATATATATTATTAATGAGACAGTTATGCTAACAACATGCTAACAGTTATATATATTAATGAGACAACACATTTTGAGTCGACTAAGAAATTCAAATAAATGTGATATTTTTTTATATAGATAAAACAATCCTATATACATTTCTTTAGAATCAATAAAATAATCGTTTTAAACAGATATTAGTATTAGGATGCAGCACCAGAGACCTGACCTGGACCTGGACCTGGACCTGGACCTGGATCTGAAGATGGACCTGCAGATGGACCTGCAGATGGACCTGAAGATGGACCTGAAGATGGACCTGGATCCAGCTGTGTGTCCATGAAGAGTGACTGGTCTATGGATCATCCTGAAAACTTTAAATCTGGACGTCCTGCAGAGGGAAGGTGAGAATGTAAAAGTGTGTAACGTGATCAGCTCCTTTCTGAGGAGTTCAGAGTTTCTTCTCTCTCAGACGCTGGGACATTGTTCTGTTCAACACAGTCTCACTCCCTGATCGTCCAGGAGCGCGCTTGGTCAGGGTCCTTTGGCGTTGCCGTTACCCAGGATAACATCCACACCTTCAATCGGCATTACAGGACGGACCCCCATGTTGACCTCACCCTGCACCAAACCAGAAAAAAGCCCAACAGAATGCAGAGGAACAGGCACAACACTCATTCCCATACCTCGCATCAGGACAAAGTCCCCAGTTCTAGATTTTTCAGAAAACGGTAGCACAGAGCTCAGAATGTATGAATCAAACGATGCCGTGTCTCTCAAATTTTTTACCGGCACGCTGATGTCACTACCCACCAATGACACGTATCCGGTTGACAAAAATGCAGAGAACAGTGGTTCCTTCAACCCGCATGGCTCGCTAACCTGCTGACAGGGAGAGATGACAGGTAAGGGTACCACAGCACAAGCAGCAGAGTTAAACTGGCCTACACAGTTCCCCCTGCTAGCCTTAGCTTTTGGACAGTCAGCTTTCCCTCTCTCCCTGCAGAAATTACAGATTTCCGATGGGTCAACCCGTGGCTGACCTCTCATCGCACGTTCAGCATTACCCAAGTGTGTATGATCTTCCTCCTGGACCCTGAAGTCTCGACCGCCCCTGTGTATCAGCACTAGTCATCAGCCAGTACAGCGGCCTTTGCAGCAGTCTTCACCTTGCGCTCGCTGATGTACACTGCAATGTGGCTGGGTACAGAATTTTTTAATTGTTCCAACCATCATATCACACAATGCAGCATATGAACTCACATTTAGGGCATTGCACCATCTGCTAAAAAAAAGTACCAGATCTCTGGCGAACTCCACATGGGTCTGTCTGCTAGACCTCTCCCAGGACCTGAACCTCTGGTAATATGCCTCAGGGACCAATTCGTAGGCCTTCAGCACAGCAGTTTAACAGTCAAATACACCTTGCTTTCTGCCACCGTTAGAGCACAATAGCTTCCTGGGCCCTACCTGTTAGCACACCTGCAGCAATAAGGTACTATTAGCATCCGACCACTCTCTGCTCTCAGCCACACGCTCAAATAGGGAGAAAAAG
>JAAKFY010000013.1:40471901-40489401 GCA_011823955.1 Dissostichus mawsoni
ACCTATCTACCTATCTTACCTACCTATCTATCTAACCAATGGGAACCGGTCAGTCAGTACGCCTGTTGGAAACACCTTATCACAGCTAAAGGTGCTGATGTCAATCGTGAAAGTAAACGTTGTAATGTTGGAAGTCAAAGTAATGACCGTACGCTGCAGGGACACGAGGAGGTATGAATATCAGGGGGTGTTGTATCTTTACAATAATACATCTGTTTTAAGATCCCTGCAATGAATGTACCTTTTGAGTGTCAGTTTAAAAATATATATGTTATCCATTCATTTAATACTAATAATAATAACATTAGAGCAGGTGCATTGTAATCTACTCATAACATGATATAATACATCTGTGTTCTTGTTTTTAACTACACTTGTGACTTTGTTAGCAAATAAATTAAGTAAAATCTGTATCTGTTCCTCGAGGAGACTCTGCAGCCTGAAGCCAACACACTTTCAAAAAGAGGGGACCTATCCTGCTTGTTGTGGTGCTCCCTCTCCTGTAGGTGTTAGTGCATGTAAATGGTCTGCAGAGGCTCAAATCCCTGTGTTCTCTCCCACCCCCCATGGCCCAAACACCTCCATTCGATGTTTACTTCCAGAAAATAGTGACATCACTGTGGAACACTCACGCTCCTATTGGCTAGTGCTCCAACACATTGTACGTGATAGGCTAAGGGGCGGGACATCTGTATCTGGTGACCAATCACAACAGAGCCGGCAGCTAACCAATCAGAGCACACTGGGCTCTGGTTTCAGAAACAGGGTTAAAATGTGCGCTGCATCACAGGCAGTATGAGACAAATAAAGAGCTTTTTGAACATTAATTAAGAAGTGTCCCAGAAGAGACTCTAGTCATATGAAGCAGGACAAGAGCAGGATGTGTCCCCTTTAAGTGATCAGTAACAGATCGATACCCAGCCTCATGTCTGGAGGAGACGCTGCGGACACATGATGCAGCCATGCGGGCAGCCTGCACCTGATTCAACACATTTTATTGCCATACGTCAGTATAAAGTACATACATCTAGATATACATGTACAGGTATATAACGCGCAGTTGCACTTTACGATGAAACGCTCACCGCACCTACATATTAAGAAACTATACATACAAACAAACGTATGAGATAAAAACCTAGCATAAGAACATTTGACAGATATTAAAACAATTCCTGTCTCGGAATAAAAGTGCTGTAAAACCACCCCGGGATCTCCGTTTAAAACACGTTATTTTTCGGGTGTATTTCCCCCACATGTGTGTGCGTCAGACCTCGGTGTTTCCTACCGCTGCGCCCGGCCTCCCCCCCTCATGTCCGGCCTTCTGAGGGAGGGCTGGTCGGGGCCTGGTCCTCCTCACACACAGAGAACCGGGGAACACAGCCCTATTTTCCGGCTCTCTGTCCGCGGTTGTCCGTGTGGAGGAAGTGTTGCCGGAGGAGACTCACCCTCTGCCGCCGCCGAAGCTCCCATAGGCCCGGTCCCGATCCTCGTAGTTGTCGTAGTCCGCCATCACTGCTGCTGTGTGTCGGAGGAGGAGGTCCTTCACGTCACACGGGGAGCTGGTTGAGCTGTCCTCAGAGCGCCTGTCCGGGAAAAACACCGCCACTTTATTTTTTTATTAGTCAATTTATTGAACATGTCAGAAACAAAACAAACAACAATAGTAATAATTGTAATAATAATTATAACAAAGAGAAGCAAAAAATAATAATTCTCAAATAGTCTGTCATGTTCAACAGGGGCAAGAAGAGCTTAAAAGTGTTCTGGTCCTACCCCCTCTAGCATACATTTAACTTGAAAATAACAGATTAGGAAATCGTCCTCAGCATAGTGATATTGGATTCATTGTTTAAAACAAATAATTGTTTTTGTACAAAACAACCAAAATGAAATAACTTTTACAATGACAAGAAATAACAAGTATGAGTTCACAGGTCCTGCTCAGAACCAGGACAGATACAATGGACCTTTATTAATCCCCATGGGGAAATTCAGTAGTTCAAACAGTAACAGGGTAAGAAATTAGCGCCTGTCCAGGAACACACTAGATTCTAGATTCAAGGCTTTTCATTGTCATTTGTGCTTAGCTACAGTGTCGATGTGACAATGAAAGGTTGCTAAAAAATTATCTCAGTATTATAAAGTAAAATGTTACTGTGCCTGTGGGTATGTATGTATTATTACGTCCACTTGTAATTTTTTGTTTGGCCTTATGATTGCAAAAATTGGATGACCATTTTAGTTTTGATTTCATACAGCACTGTAAATTGCATGAAATTATGAGCTGTTTTGTTTTAATTTTGTTGTATGTATGTTTATGTATGTTTTGTGTGTGTGAGGACCCCAGGAAGAAGAGCCAAGGCTCATGCTAGTGCTAAGGGGGATCCTAATAAAGACATAAAGACTTAGGTCACAGGCTCCTCCAACAGTGCAACTACAATAAAACTGAAAATAGTGCAAGTAAATAAAATAACATAGAATATAATAGAAATAGTGCAGAATAGTCTATATACAAGTAATTGGAATATTGATATATATAAGTTGCAAACCGATGAATGTACCACTTTATTATAAGATAAGGTAAGATAGACCTTTATTAATCCCCGTGGGGAAATTCAGTAGTTCAAACAGCAACAGGGTGAGAATGAAAAACAGGACAGATTCACACAAGATTAGAGATTAATACAATTAAAAGATAAAATAAAGTAAAAATCATATACAGTTAAAATAATAAATGAATTAAAATGAACATATATACATATTTGGGGCATACATATTAGATATATTTACATGTATGTGTGAAAACTGTGTGTTTTTTATATTATATTACTCACAAAACACATCTTCCAGAAATAATAATATTCAAATAATGATATGATGAAAACTAGAACAGTTACCTCTCCCAGTTCCCAAAGGTTAAATCAATCAATGTTAAAATCATGAATTTTACATTTTAAAAACATTATTGTTTTACTCTCATATATATATATATCAAATATCCTATATCTTTTCTTTTTTTTAAAACTCTGAATTGTAGTGAAGTAGAAACACAAAGTAGTATAAAATAGAAATACTCAAGTTAAGTACAAGTACCTCAACATTGTACTTATAAGGGCCCACCGTGACGCAGGTGTCACATGACCTTTAAATGTTCTGGAAAGTTCCTTATACAGATTTAGCCTTTATTTGATCTCATGTCCCTAAGTGACACACCCTGAACAGTCTGGGGGGTCATGGTCCAGGTCATGTGACTTAGTGTTCCCATAGCAACATGTCCAGGATGTCCATGTGCCAGACTAACACATGTGACAGAACGAGCTACATTTCAAAAGCTTTTTGTTTGTTGCTAAAGGTCAAATTCAAGCCATTTGAGAATGAAAACTCTTCCATAACATGTCCTTTATTACATTACGAACATCGCTGTCACATCGGGACTTTAACCCTAAACGTTCACAGTAAACCCGGAGTGACATATATTAGAAATATGATTATGATCTGCTCAGTTAATTTAGCTGATTCAATTATATTTAGTTAATATATTCTTTATTCTTCAATTCAAAGAATGTTCAAACTAATTTAAACCAAAAAATCATCCTCATTAATTAAGTTATAAATAAGAGTTATTTTACCATTAAAGCCCAATGTGACATGTATGTCATATTTCAGATATTTGACCCTAGGGGGGGTTACTTGTCAGAAATGTGTTCTAGGTGGTCTATTTAGTCTAAATGATGTTCCCCTTAATTTTCCCAAAAGTAGAAATGGGATCCGGGTTCTTATGGGTTAAGGACAGTACTTGAGAAAGATATACTTAGTTACTTCCCACCTCTGACACGAGACACAAAAAAGATGCATCATTTTTTTAAAGCTAAGAAAAAGAGAGAAAAACAAAAGGTGACCTTATAAAAAATAATGTGAAATACACAGTTAGGGTTATATCACTACATAACAAACACCGGTCCACCGTTAGCCTTTCATCAAAGCTAATCCGGCGTCAATCATCTCTTCTCTTTGTAAGATGAATGTATTTATGCATTTGCCTCTAAATCATAACAGATGGGATTTAAACAAAAAACTGTTTTTCGTAAATACTACAGTGTAAAAATAATCAGAAGTCAAAGTCCTGCATCCATCCTCAGAAAGGTAAAAGTGAGAGAAAAGAATCATGAATATTATTGAACTATAATTATCAGGGGGGGGGGGGTTAGGTTACTGTATATAGTAATGGGTATCTTTGCCATATCATTTTGCTTTACACTACAGGTGAAAACGAAAGCTGCCCAGTTACTGAAATAAAGACAGATATTATTTGTGTTACAAGTTTTCAGAATTTGTTTAAATATGAAACTAAGCAAAAGGTGGAAAAAGTTCTTTCTTTTTTTACTTTATTCAAGAAAAAATAGGAACATTACAACATATTCACACAAAACCATTCATTAGCGCAAAAAGTACACAGACAAAGTAAGTAAGGAAAACAAAAGCAGGTATTTAAAATAAAATATATACAAATTGTTTTTATTGCCTTCGGAATTATAATGTGTTATTTTTTATTGTGGTTTCATACTGCTGGAGTTCTGGCTAGAAACTGTGTTTGGAGTCAGTGGGTGTTTCTCAATGTGGAGGACGCTTCCTTGGTAGTCCCTACGAGTCAGGTCCATCAGAGGCGAGGCAAGAATCCTTCCTGGCATTCGGAGAACGAAGAATGGAACAGGCTAGCAAGTGTGCAGGTGTGCATCATATGAGAGGCCCCGCCTTACTTTTTCCGCCAAAGATTTTGGAAATTGGTCCGTGCGCAAAGCATTGTGGGGATTTTAAGACCGTGGAGGATACACTGGTGCATCCTCGAAATGTCTTGCAACGAAGGATTCAGTCCTCGGTAGAATTCCAAGGATCCTGGACATTGGAACAGTCCTTCGGCGGGATTCGATGACGTAGCATCCTTGAAATAGTGGCTCTGGAGGATCCTTCCTCGACATTGAGAAACACCCAGTCCATCTATTGTATTCTAGTGGATGTTAAATATTCCCATAGATTAAATTAACCGCACAAGAAAACATATAAATATCTTCTCCATCCCATCACCTTCAAATTATAAATAAATGTCTCTTTCAATGTGATTGTTAGCCCATTTTTTTATTTTTTAATAGGCCGACTGTTCAACATTGAACCAACAGACTGGTATATAAACAGCAAAACCAATGACACATTTTTATTCTTATTCACAGAAAGATTTGTATAAAGGTATTAATCCTCCATTTGTTGATTGAAGTTGTTTCAATTTCATTTTGAGTCTCCATAATGATTGCATTGCATCATTTTCACAAATAAAAACATTTAAACCTGTATATTTCATTATATTATTCTCATGAATGCTGGATTATCTTATTTATTTATATTTTCTTAAAGGAATACCATAATTAATCAAAACTATTGAATCTTATATTAAAGGTGGGGTAAGTAAGAACGGAGAAAGCAGCTCGAGTGCGCTGGAATTTGAAAATACACAGCCGGAACAAATCTGCCTCTTCCTTCAGACTTCCTCACAGAGCCCCTCCTCCAACACACACGAACGCACACATGACCAATGAGGGCACGAGATAAGTTTGTGCACAGATGGAAGGCTGACAGGCAGGTAGGCCATCCAGTTATTTTAGCCGGCTCAGATGATTGGTCGTGCTTGTTACAGCAGCACGGCTTCCACAGATTACATTTTTTAATATATTTATTGTCAAAGCATTTCATGTATTCATTGCTATCGGGACGTTAAGAGCATTCCATGGAATATAACAACAAGTGTTTCTGAAGTGAATTACCTACCCCACCTTTAACACAGGTTAAAATAAAAATAAATTACGTATTTAATTAATGCAGGGGAACAGGTTTTGAACAATTTCTTGAGTACTAATATCATGGCTTTAAGAAATGAACTTAAATGTATTTATTTAGGATCAACCCCCTGGAGATGAGCCCTCTCGTTTTCAAGGGGCTTGTAACAGCAAGACAGTCAAAAAAAACAAATCAAGTCACAATACAACCAACAGACTGCTACAATCACAACACAAAAATGGTCCAAGTGTGTGTCCACAGAGAGTTCATGAAGAGTTCAAGCAATAAAATAAATACAAACATAGTGTTTTGTATGTGCTGATTCATCAAAAGCATGTACAATTCACAGCGAAATAAGAATAAAAGCATCGTATGTTTGGTGGTAAGGTATTCCAATCTGAAGGAGCGCTGAACATAAATGATCTATCTCTAATAAGTTATGTGCATTGGACTAATGGGACCAAATACTTTCCAAAAAACAAGACAATAAAATAGAGGTCAAATCATTCTCTTATGCAGTGAGAAAGACATTGGATACAGGACAGAGAGATTTGAAGGGGATGAGAGAGTTTGGAAGGCCCTCAGGCCGGGGTCGAACCCCCGGTCGCTGCAGCAGGACTGAGCCCTGTTGGTTGACTTTGCTCAGGTTTTCTGAACCTGGTTCTCAGCCAGCGCTTCTTTAGCCAGGTAATGCTCTCTCTTGATCTTCATCTCCACATCCTCGGGGACATCGGGAACCATCAGGTCGATCATTCGGCCGATGAAGAACACCACGTGCTGAGGAGGGGAGAGGAGGTCAGGGTTAGTGATGTTATGTTCACGAACGTTCCGATTCTTTTGAACGGATCTTTGGTACGAACGAAGGGAACCGAGTCGTACTTGGTGAGAGGCGTTCTTTTTATCGTTGGTTCACTGCTTGCCATAAATCCACTCGCCTTTAAAGGAACTTGCTTTCCTGAATGCAAATTTGCCGTAGATGATGATGGCGTAACGCATGCTGCTTGAGTACTATTTTGTCTGAGAGATGTAGCAAGTTATACATTTTTCTGTGAGTAAAAGATTTCTGGCATACAGTCAATCATTATCCTGGTGATTATTTCGCTGATAAACCTAGTAACCCCGCCCCCTTAAAAAAAACTGCTCTTTTGAACGGCTCTCGCAAAGAAACGGAGCCATAAGATCAGGCTCCCTTCAAAGAGTCGTAATTCCCATCACTAGTCAGGGGGAGGGCACAGTCGTGATGACGTTCAGTCGTCTGATTTAGACACTTGTTGGCAACCTCTGTTTTTAAATCCACCAGTGGGGTATTTACTGACATATTTTATGTCGTAGAACGAAACGTTAAAATCTCTTCAGCTTGTGTTAACCACAGATCTTATTTCAGGATAACAACCAGAAACACATTCAGAAAACCATTGAAGAGAGACCAAGGACAGGAAGTGAGGAAATGCTGAGTCATGTCAGAGTTCAGGACTCATTCCTGCAGTTGGACTCTAAAACAAAACTTAAAACACGGACCTCAAACACGATGACGAAGGCGAGTCGTATGGCGAGGAGGTGATAATACTCAGGGAGGTAGTGTCCTTCTTCGTCCCTCAAATCCAGATACCTGTTCAGCATAGCATAGAAAACAACAACTTCATCAACAGATTGCATTTCCTGTTGCGTGTTGTTGGTGACGTTGCCTACCTGCACCGTGTGTGTTGCTGGCTGTAGTTGCTTGGTGATGTCGCCAGAGTGAAGTTGATGAAGCCGTTGAGATTGCTGTCTCTGGTGTGGCGGTAGTACAGGCGAGGCAGGAAGGACGAGGTGAAGGCGATGAGGAAAGCCTGAAAACAGGTGTGGGAAAGTTCACATTCTGAGAAGATGAGTCAGCAATTTGAATCTCTAACGCTCATGTGAGACAAATAGGAACTTTGAGGGTGAAATCATAAGGAATGCACAGCTGCAGGGAAGTGGTATTTCTGTGTTGGAACCTGAAGGCAATAACGTCACTGCAGCTCTGTATTCTATTCTATTTTATTTGTATTTACTTGCACTATTTTAACTATTTTTCTGTTTTATTGTGTTGCACTGTTGGAGGAGCCTGTGACTTAAGATTTGCATTGACATATCTACACTGTAGCTATGTACACATGACAATAAAAGCCTTGAATCTTGAGTATTGTCTCCTGAGAGTCTTACGTTGCTGAAAACGGCCATGTGTGTGATGAGCTGCCTGAAAACAGGTTTGGAAAAGTTATGATTCTGAGAACATAAGTCAGCAATTTGTATCTCTAACGGTCATGTGAGACAAATAGGAACGTTGAGGGTGAATCATAAGGAATATACATTGCAGGGATGATCTGTGTTGGACCTTGAAGGCAATAACGTGCAATAACGTCACTGCGGAGAGTCTTACGTTGCTGAAAACGGCCACGTGTGTGATGAGCTGCAGGATGGGTAGCCAGATGCCGAGGTCCTGCACTCGCTCCACCACCGGGCGGCGATATTCAGTCACAAACTTCTGAGCATCCAGGCGGATCTCCACCCAGTTATTGATGAGAGCGAAGAAGGGGCGAGAGGAAACGCCGCCACGAAGATGGTGATGAAACCAAACTGGATCACTGAGGAGAAGAGGGAGTCGTTACATCTCCGTTAACCCCACCAGTCAGGGAGACACAGGTGAACAAATCCAGAGGTGGAAGAAGTACTCAGATCTTGTACTTGAGTAAAAGTAGAAGTACTCAGACCTTGTACTTGAGTAAAAGTAGAAGTACTCAGATCTTGTACTTGAGTAAAAGTAGAAGTACTCAGATCTTGTACATGAGTAAAAGTAGAAGTACTCAGACCTTGTACTTGAGTAAAAGTAGAAGTACTCAGATCTTGTTCTTGAGTAAAAGTAGAAGTACTCAGATCTTGTACTTGAGTAAAATAGAAGTACTCAGATCTTGTACTTGAGTAAAAGTAGAAGTACCAGAGTGTAGGAATACTCTGTTACAGTAAAAGTCCTGCATTCAAAATTTTCCTCAAGTGAAAGTATAAAAGTATTCTCATCAAAATATAGTGAAAGTAGCGACAGTAAAAGTAGTCATTGTGCAGATTGGTCCATTTCAGAATAATATATATGATATGTTTTATAATGATTGATCATGAAAGTGTTCTCAAAGCTGGTAAAGGTGCAGCTAGTTTGAATGACTTTGTATACTGCAGGGTAGCTTGAGGATTTACCTCCAGGTGGAACTAAAGTCTGATTTAATACTTGGTTATATTTCACATCATTCATCCACATCTGTGAAGTAACTAAAGGGATTAAAGTAAAATACTTGATGCACTTGTAACTCTCACCCATCTCCAGGTATTCGCTGAAGAGTCCCTCGAGACCAGCAGCTGTAATCTGCCTCCCAGGGACAAACCTCCTCCTCTTCATCCCCCTTCCCTTCCTCCTCTTCATCCCCCTTCCCTTCCTCCTCTTCATCCCCCTTCCCTTTCTCCTCTTTCTCCTCCTTCCCCTCCTCCTCTTTCTCCCCTTCTCCTCCTTCAGCCGAGGATTTCTGTTCCTCTTCTGCCACCACGACTTCAGCTTCCTGCAAAATAGTGAGCTCTCACTTTTACTCGCAGTTAGAAAAGAACAGGTCAAGTTAATGTGCGGTTACATTTTTGATTTTGTTCAAAACTTTATGGGAAAATTATTTGATATAAAAAAAAAAATATGTTTCTGTGAAGTCGTTTGCCTGGAATTTGGGAATATCTTAGAATATCTGTTATTTTTTCTTAACAATTTGTAAAATATGAAAAATATTCGAAGAAACATCTCTATCTCTAGTGTGTGGGAGAGAAACTCCCTCAGGAGGGAACACAGGGATTTTAGCCTTTGCAGACCATTGACATGCACAGAAACTTATACAACACACTACAGGAGAGGGAACAAGAAAGCAGAAGAGGGCCTCTTTAACTCAAACAGCTTCAACATCAAGTTGAATATAAAATGTAAAGAACATCACAGGGTGACAACAATTAAGTAGTTTTTTGTTTATGAACGTGTTTGATTTGTGTTGTGTGTTGTTTTTACGGTAAGAGGAACTCCTGGATGTTGTTGATCAGCTGTTTTCCCACCATGATGATCAGCAGCTCCTGAGCTAATTCAACGAGGCATCCCCCGGCTCCACACTGTCACACAGACACACACACAAAATCACAAATGAGACGACTAAACGCCATCACGCCCACCATTAGCCCTTAGCTTAGCGGTGGTGACGTGAAGTCATGTGACCGTGCTGTAGTTCCTTTATAGCCCAACATTAGCCTCCTTTAGCTTAGCGGTGGTGACGTGAAGTCATGTGACCGTGCTGTAGTTCCTTTATAGCCCAACATTAGCCGCCTTTAGCTTAGCAGTGGTGACGTGAAGTCATGTGACCGTGCTGTAGTTCCTTTATAGCCCAACATTGCCTCCTTTAGCTTAGCGGTGGTGACGTGAAGTCATGTGACCGTGCTGTAGTTTCCTTATAGCCCAACATTAGCCGCCTTTAGCTTAGCGGTGGTGACGTGAATCATGTGACCGTGCTGTAGTTCCTTATAGCCCAACATTAGCCGCCTTTAGCTTAGCGGTGGTGACGTGAAGTCATGTGACCGTGCTGTAGTTCCTTATAGCCCAACATTAGCCGCCTTTAGCTTAGCAGTGGTGACGTGAAGTCATGTGACCGTGCTGTAGTTCCTTTATAGCCCAACATTAGCCGCCTTTAGCTTAGCGGTGGTGACGTGAAGTCATGTGACCGTGCTGTAGTTCCTTTATAGCCCAACATTAGCCACCTTTAGCTTAGCGGTGGTGACGTGAAGTCATGTGACCGTGCTGTAGTTCCTTTATAGCCCAACATTAGCCTCCTTTAGCTTAGCGGTGGTGACGTGAAGTCATTTGACCGTGCTGTAGTTCCTTTATAGCCCAACATTAGCTCCTCCTTTAGCTTAGCGGTGGTGACGTGAAGTCATGTGACCGTGCTGTAGTTCCTTTATAGCCAACATTAGCCACCTTTAGCTTAGCGGTGGTGACGTGAAGTCATGTGACCGTGCTGTAGTTCCTTTATAGCCCAACATTAGCCACCTTTAGCTTAGCGGTGGTGACGTGAAGTCATGTGACCGTGCTGTAGTTCCTTTATAGCCCAACATTAGCCGCCTTTAGCTTAGCGGTGGTGACGTGAAGTCATGTGACCGTGCTGTAGTACCTTTATAGCCCAACATGCCGCCTTTAGCTTAGCGGTGGTGACGTGAAGTCATGTGACCGTGCTGTAGTTCCTTTATAGCCAACATTAGCCACCTTTAGCTTAGCGGTGGTGACGTGAAGTCATGTGACCGTGCTGTAGTTCCTTTATAGCCAACATTAGCCGCCTTTAGCTTAGCGGTGGTGACGTGAAGTCATGTGACCGTGCTGTAGTTCCTTTATAGCCAACATTAGCCTCCTTTAGCTTAGCGGTGGTGACGTGAAGTCATGTGACCGTGCTGTAGTTCCTTTATAGCCCACATTAGCCACCTTTAGCTTAGCGGTGGTGACGTGAAGTCATGTGACCGTGCTGTAGTACCTTTATAGCCCAACATTAGCCGCCTTTAGCTTAGCGGTGGTGACGTGAAGTCATGTGACCGTGCTGTAGTTCCTTTATAGCCCAACATTAGCCTCCTTTAGCTTAGCGGTGTGACGTGAAGTCATTGACCGTGCTGTAGTTCCTTTATAGCCCAACATTAGCCGCCTTTAGCTTAGCAGTGGTGACGTGAAGTCATGTGACCGTGCTGTAGTTCCTTTATAGCCCAACATTAGCCGCCTTTAGCTTAGCGGTGGTGACGTGAAGTCATGTGACCGTGCTGTAGTTCCTTTATAGCCAACATTAGCCGCCTTTAGCTTAGCGGTGGTGACGTGAAGTCATGTGACCGTGCTGTAGTTCCTTTATAGCCAACATTAGCCGCCTTTAGCTTTAGCAGTGGTGACGTGAAGTCATGTGACCGTGCTGTAGTTCCTTTATAGCCCCATTAGCCACCTTTAGCTTAGCGGTGGTGACGTGAAGTCATGTGACCGTGCTGTAGTTCCTTTATAGCCCAACATTAGCCTCCTTTAGCTTAGCGGTGGTGACGTGAAGTCATTTGACCGTGCTGTAGTTCCTTTATAGCCCAACATTAGCCTCCTTTAGCTTAGCGGTGGTGACGTGAAGTCAGTGACCGTGCTGTAGTTCCTTTATAGCCCAACATTAGCCACCTTTAGCTTAGCGGTGGTGACGTGAAGTCATGTGACCGTGCTGTAGTTCCTTTATAGCCCAACATTAGCCACCTTTAGCTTAGCGGTGGTGACGTGAAGTCATGTGACCGTGCTGTAGTTCCTTTATAGCCCAACATTAGCCGCCTTTAGCTTAGCGGTGGTGACGTGAAGTCATGTGACCGTGCTGTAGTTCCTTTATAGCCCAACATTAGCCGCCTTTAGCTTAGCGGTGGTGACGTGAAGTCATGTGACCGTGCTGTAGTTCCTTTATAGCCCAACATTAGCCGCCTTTAGCTTAGCGGTGGTGACGTGAAGTCATGTGACCGTGCTGTAGTTCCTTTATAGCCCAACATTAGCCGCCTTTAGCTTAGCGGTGGTGACGTGAAGTCATGTGACCGTGCTGTAGTTCCTTTATAGCCCAACATTAGCCACCTTTAGCTTAGCGGTGGTGACGTGAAGTCATGTGACCGTGCTGTAGTACCTTTATAGCCCAACATTAGCCACCTTTAGCTTAGCGGTGGTGACGTGAAGTCATGTGACCGTGCTGTAGTACCTTTATAGCCCAACATTAGCCACCTTTAGCTTAGCGGTGGTGACGTGAAGTCATGTGACCGTGCTGTAGTTCCTTTATAGCCCAACATTAGCCCCTTTGCTTAGCGGTGGTGACGTGAAGTCATGTGACCGTGCTGTAGTTCCTTTATAGCCTAACATTAGCCTCCTTTAGCTAAACATAATGTGTATATATGCACAGTATTAATATACTGCAGACTCACATCTTCGTTGCGAATTCCTAGCAGAGTGTTGTATTTTCCAGGATAACCAACAAACCTGAACAAACACAAACAAATGAACAGCTGGTTACACATCTTTTCTGTTACACAAATGTTTTACAGTACAAAAAGTGTATGTGTTTGTGTCGTTATGGCAGCGTTCTCAAAGAAGGATAAACTGCACCACCATTGTGGATGTAGTTTCTGTACACGCCGCCATCTTGGATCATCACATCCAACTATACGAGGCAACAATGCACAAAGCAGCGATTGTTTTAATCAAATGCATGCTTACATATTCTACAACATATGTACAACGGCCCAAATGTTTTGTATCTGCAGCGTTTGGTTTCTGCAGCTTTTAGTAAACGCTGCGCATGTCTCCTCAAGTTGCTGAATGTTTTCTAAATGCTGCATGTGTTGTCAAGTTGATGAAGATGTTTCTTAGTTTTTCTTTGGGACATTTGTGTTTTTATATCTGCGTCGTTTCTGAAACAACAATTTTCGACAAACCGAGCCAAAGGCATTGAGGTAAATATCCAAATGAAAGAAAAAAAGAGGAATAAGTGATCCGTGTTGTGATTGGTTGAATTATTCCTCACCTGCCTTTGAAGAAGGCGATGTAAACCGGAGACGAGTAGAAGTTGATGAACTGGAAGATGAACACTTTGAGGATGAACATGTCTTCATATTTAGACTGAGTCCGGTGCATCTCTGACGGGAAGAACACTACATATACATAAAGGAATACTACACACTATACACACTATACACACTGGTAACACAGATAAATCCATAATGTAATCCTACACATACGCTTTTAATCTGGCAACGTTGCCTTTAGGTGGTTCTCAACTATCATCAAACATCGCACAAATATTTTTGTCCAATTTTACATCCCTACTATGATATTGACAATTAAATTCCTGTTACTTTTATAATAATGTTCAAATGTTTGGTTTAATCCAGGTTCCTTTGTTGGCTAATGTTGAGGTAACTAGCTAGATGCATCATTTAAAAAGGCAGAAATAATAAACATAATGGTTAAAAGCCCCAAAAGTTGCCTCAAACACGGAACAACTGATTATAATAATCAAAAATTAATTAATTATTATTATCTATAAAATATTATATTGCCAACAGTTTTCAAACAAAGACGCAAAACAGTGAAGATTTTTAAAAACAAGTACAACTGACAATATGTGAAAACTAAAAACTGATAAAAACATTTAAACTAAATCTTCTTCAGTTTTTGTTCACCAGAACTAATCTGAAATGTGTCTGAAATAACTTTTCATACAATGGCAAAATCTAAAACAGAGGGTGAGGAGGGTGAGGAGGGTGAGGAGGGTGAGGAGAGTGAGGAGGTGAGGAGGCAGGTGTCACTCACCCCAGCGCGTGAGGATGTGAGCCAGCGAGGTGTAAACTTTGGACAACATGAGGATCACCAACAGGTTCAACATGGATCCTGTGATACTGGCTATCCTAGGGGCCTGAGAAAAGGCAGAAATGTGAAGTCACTAAGTTGTGGGGTTCCTCAGGGAAGCGTCCTGGAGCCTCTGTTGTTTCTCTTATACCCTAAATAAACTAATATATATATAATACATCTTGACGTCATTAAATAATAATTTCCTTTTGAAAAACATGTTTTCGAATAAACCATTTCTTATGATGTAGTCAAGCATTATTTTACAAATACATGTTTAAAACCATAAAATATGGCAACAAAACTTCCAAAAAATATTTCCTACAACTCATTTTTAGTTATAACTTATAATAATAAAATAGACATTGTCTCAGAACAATTTTAAAGATTTAAAGAAACACTTTAAAACGTTTCCTGTTTTGTCATACTCACAAAGCCGGTTAAAGGGGTGTCCGACTTGTCGATAACGATGGTCAGGATGGTGCGATACAGGATGATGGCCATGAGGAACATCAGCACAACAGCAACCTGCACACAGGTGGTTGAATATCTACAAATCATTTTCACTTTTAGAAAGAAAGAAATCATTAACATCTGGAAAACTCCAACCATTGATTATTGTTGTCAGCTCCAGTGGATGGAATGGAAACCCAATGTCAGAGCACGGAGGAAGACATTAGTCGCTTTCACACCAAGTACTTAGCCGGTACTTGTCCCCGGTACTCGTTCCCCCCAAACTCTTTAGTCCCTGGAACTGTCCTAGCAGATCGCGTTCTCACCGGAAAATAAGTCCCTGAGGGAGGATTAGGCAAATGAAGCCGCTGACGTCACCTCTTCTTCTTCTGCTTTGGGTTCACAAAACCTTTCGGAGTTTTACGGGGCGTGGTTTGCAATTCGCCCAGCCAATCAGAAATTGTTAGTGTGGCCGACACACCCACGAACCATTTCCTCCTCAGGAAAGTACTACCTCTCTAGCAGGGACTATCTGGGGGTGAAAAGGTTCGCACGAAACTAAGGACTAGTTCCAGATCCTTTTTGGTGTGAAACCAAATCTCCCCCCCTATCGGCCTAGTTCGGGGGAAAAGTACTCCGGTGTGAAAGCGCCTATTCAGATGATTAACTTAGTACTAAGTAAAAATACACTGTTACAAGTAAAAGTCCTGCATTAAAAAGGTTATTCATCAAGTGTCCCTGTGTTTCATTACATCCCAGTGTCAGAGGACAGAGGAGACTCACCATGATGATGATGGCCATGAAGCCAGTCAGCGTTCGGTTGATTCGTTTATTTTCAGGAAAGTAGGGTTCCTCCGCTCCCGTCACCGGGTTCCTGATCGTCATCGGTGCCATGGCCGTGAACTCCGGGCGAGGTCGCTCCTGTGGAGGACGGAGACAGAAATATATAGTACAGAGGTGACCAAACGTTTTCCACCGAGGGCCACATACAGAGAAATATACCAAGGGCTGGTCCACTCACTAGAGGTGTATCGCCTCAACAAAAATCGATCAAATGTAGGTAAATTATTCTTGATACTTGGAAAATGCTTTAAGAAACAAACTCTGTCACAGCTCTCCACATGGTTTCATGTATTGTGTTGGGAGCTCATTCCTTCAAACAGAAGCTTCAGATTGATTATAATAAGAGGAAATATGAAGGGTTTATTTCAAGGTTATGTACATTTATTATTGGGCTTTTTTCTTATCAACTTAGATTTGTTAGAAAATGTTTTCAACTTGTTGACTGAATCTATTTGAAAATCGGGCTTATTAACAAATGAATACTGTGTTATATATTTGAACATATATATTTAAGAAGTACAATATAAGACAAGCAGAAGTTTCATTTGTGGGCCATATTCCCTTATACCTTTTTGAATTTGCTGAGGGCCGATTCAAAATGCTCCGCGGGCCGCATTTGGCCCCTGAGCCGTAGTTTGGACACCGCTTTAACACAGTTGTTCCTATACCCAATATGATGACCCAGAGGAGCATCACACAAATCAGCGATCAACACGTCCTCATACCTAAACGTAACTGTCGAGGTTTGGTAACGCTGTCTGGTGGATGTGATTGAATACGTCAACTACTGAACTTAAGTACAAGTTTGAGTTACTTGTACATTACTTGAGTTTTTTTTTATTCTATGCCACTCCAATACATTTCAGAAGCCATTCAAAGTCGGACATGTCTATTTGAATCACGCATCCATCACCCTCCTCCTTATGCTCACTTTGTTGCTACTGTATACTCTGCCACTAGAGGTCACCGTCCAACAAAAGAACCCTAAATACGATTCATACTCAGCTGCTTTACAGATCATGTTTTTGGTCTCTCAATTCAATTTACCAGTCCCATATATTTAAAAACACTAAACCTACTTTAGTTGTACATGTCTTATTCACTCATTGTTAATATCTGTATTTGTGGATGTCATTGTTTGTGCTTGTAAAAATGAAAAACTCAATAAAGATATTGTTTAAAAAAAAACCTAATCTAGTCCTGCTTCATCTGCCGTGAGGTTGTCAAATATCACACAAGTGCTTGATGTGAGGGGACAAAAGTGCCAGTACTCCCTCCCTCATTTACATTGTATACAAATACATTTAAGATACTAGAAGATATTGTTGTGCTTCACAATACAAGTATTTTTTAAAAGGGAACCATGTCAATGATTTGATTGCATTCGCTTTAGTTGTGGTGCTAAAACTCATCAGGGCTGACATGGACGTCTGTTGGGGGGGATGGAACACATCATTTTATCTCTTGACCAACAGTCGGGCATTTCATCACCAGGCTGTTGATGGGTCGCTAATGTTAGCTTGCTCCTGGCCTGAACTAATCAACGTAGGGTTTGACTTTTAATATCTGGCGTGTCATCGTTCGTTTCTAACTGTGTCCTCTTCGTGTTAACCTTTTGGAGCCAGGTCAACATTATAATAGTGATGTGACGTTCGCGAGCGATCCGATTCTTTTGAACGGCTCTTTGGTACGAACGAAGGGAACCGAGTTGTACTTGGTGAGAGCCGTTCTTTTTACCGTTGGTTCACTGCCTGCCATAAATCCACTCGCCTTTACGGCAACTTGCTTTCCTGAATGCACATGTTCCATAGATGATGGCGTAACGCACGCTGCTTGAGTAGTAGTTTGGCTGAGAGATGTAGCAAGTTATACATTTTTCTGTGAGTAAAAGTAGATTTCTGGCATACAGTCAATCTTTATACTGGTGATTATTTCGCAGATAAACCTAGTAACCCCGCCCCC
>JAAKFY010000013.1:40494401-40551901 GCA_011823955.1 Dissostichus mawsoni
TATTCCTACTAACACTGAAGTCAAAGATCAGAGTACCGTATTGACCGGAATATAAGACGACCCTGATTATAAGACGACCCTGATTATAAGACGACCCTGAATATAAGACGACCCTGATTATAAGACGACCCTGATTATAAGACGACCCTGAATATAAGACGACCCTGATTATAAGACGACCCTGAATATAAGACGACCCTGAATATAAGACGACCCCTCTCTTTCAAGACTCATTTTTGGAAAAATACCTTTTTGAAGACAAATCTTGTTTTTATAAGACTCATCACACATTGTGTTCAAATGTTCCTAACTTGGCAAAACAAAAACAAAACAGGCTAGATTGCAATAAAATAATAATGTGACAATGCGAGGGTGGGAGAGAAAAAAATTGGCATCGTAACTTCGCCTCTCTTGTTTATTAACTCGCCTACTTTTGAACCACTTTGTTGGAGTTGGTCGCTGTGTCTCTCCATCTCTAACCCTCCTGTTGCTGTGTTACCGTACTTTAAAGGTCACCTATTCTGCAAAATCCACTTCTTCATGTCTCTTCTACATCAACATGTGTCCCCTCTGTGTAAAGAGACTCTCTCTTCACACAGAGGGGACACATGTCTCTTCTACATCAACATGTGTCCCCTCTGTGTAAAGAGACTCTCTCTTTACACAGAGGGGACACATGTCTCTTCTACATCAACATGTGTCCCCTCTTCTTCATGTCTCTTCTACATCAACATGTGTCCCCTCTTCTTCATGTCTCTTCTACATCAACATGTGTCCCCTCTTCTTCATGTCTCTTCTACATCAACATGTGTCCCCTCTTCTTCGTGTCTCTTCTACATCAACATGTGTCCCCTCTTCTTCATGTCTCTTCTACATCAACATGTGTCCCCTCTTCTTCATGTCTCTTCAACATCAGCATGTGTCCCCTCTTCTTCATGTCTCTTCTACATCAACATGTGTCCCCTCTTCTTCATGTCTCTTCTTCATCAACATGTGTCCCCTCTTCTTCATGTCTCTTCTACATCAACATGTGTCCCCTCTTCTTCATGTCTCTTCTACATCAACATGTGTCCCCTCTTCTTCATGTCTCTTCTACATCAACATGTATCCCCTCTTCTTCATGTCTCTTCTACATCAACATGTGTCCCCTCTTCTTCATGTCTCTTCTACATCAACATGTGTCCCCTCTTCTTCATGTCTCTTCTACATCAGCATGTGTCCCCTCTGTGTAAAGAGACTCTGAAAGTTTCAGGAACAAGATTCTCTCTCTTTTTCTCCTGATCCATTTCTATAAAAACCTGTCTGAAATGAGCTGATCAGATTTTGGCCACTTTATGATGTCATAACGATGTCTTGTCTTGTGTAACCATTAGCCAATCAGCAACCAAGGTAACCCCCCCCCCCACCCCCACCTTATCACCTGAATCTCCTCCTAGAGCACCATTGAGTTCTTTGTAACCAAATCTCTCTCAGAGGGGTGGGGAGGGGCTCCTTATTTTCATCTAAAGTAACAGACAGAGAATCAGCACTTTGGAAACAGGGCTGAAACAGAGGGGATTATGGGTAATGCTGCAATGATCTGTTTGGTGTTTCAGCCAATCAGAGACATTACATTACTTGACATGTTACTTGTTAGACGCTTTTATCCAAAGCGACTTACATACTCAATACTGTGGACAATCCCCACAGGAGCAATTTGGGGTGAAATGTCTCAGAGACACAACGACATGCTGACTACAGTGGGGTTTGAACCTGTGACCCCCTGATCCGAACACCAACGCACTAACTCACTGCGCCACAGCCTCCCTACAGACATGTTCTGGATATATCTGAGACCTGTGATATATTGATGAAAAACAGTATAATAGGGGACCTTTAAGACGGTGTCTCGTTTGGGGGAACACTCGTTTGGGGGAACACTCGTTTGGCGATTATACATTACATCGAAAAGTCTAGAACCCGAATATAAGACGAATAAAACGTATCTTCGGCTCAATACGGTACTCTCCCACCTGCCGGGTTATAACCTCACCTCGTGCAGTGGGTAGGCTGCAGTGAAGACCCCCTCGCTCAGCAGACGGTCGATCCCAACCTCCCCACGTTTCATCGAACCGTACGGCGTCCGGGCCAGGATCTCGTACAGCTGCAGGGACAGGAAACAGTCACTGAGGGACAGGAAACAGTCACTGCGGGACAGGAAACAGTCACTCAGGGACAGGAACCAGTCACTCAGGGACAGGAAACAGTCACTGAGGGACAGGAAACAGTCACTCAGGGACAGGAACCAGTCACTGAGGGACAGGAAACAGTCACTGAGGGACAGGAACCAGTCACTGAGGGACAGGAACCAGTCACTCAGGGACAGGAACCAGTCACTACAGGACAGGAAACAGTCACTGAGGGACAGGAATCAGTCACTGAGGGACTGAGGGACAGGAAACAGTCACTGAGGGACAGGAAACAGTCACTGAGGGACTGAGGGACAGGAACCAGTCACTGAGGGACTGAGGGACAGGAAACAGACTACAGGATTTTGTAAATGTCTGCACAATCCTACCTCTTTTAAAAGTGTACAGCTCTTCCACTTTAAATACTTATATACTGCACATATATTATTTGTAAAACTGTGAGAAATACAGCTGTACAGGCTACATGCTAAGCTAATCAACATGTATTCACAATCACAATACTATCATGATGATGATGTTTCAGGATGTGTGTGTGTGTTTGTGTGTGTGTGTGTGTGTGTGTGTGTGTGTGTTTGCAGAGGAGGCGTGCAGCGTCCTCCTGCTGACTGAAACATCCTGTCTGCACCTCTGAGCCAATCAGAGCTCTAGCTGAGGGCCACGCCCCCTTCAGACACCAGGATGTTGGAAGTTAACTTTACGTGAGTCACTCAGCTTAACATATCATTACAATCACTGAAGAGGATATGTTAGAGAGCTTTTAACGTACATTTGATCAGGGATTCAACTCTGTATTTACTTTCATGAAACCAGAGCCCAGTCTGCTCTGATTGGTTAGCTGGCCGGCTCTGTTGTGATTGGTCAACTGTCCGCCCCTTAGCCTATCACGTACACTGTGTTGTTCTGTTGATTCGTAGAGTTTCGACCTATAATCTCTGAGCAGACTTTCACAATAGAATTTGTTTGCAGATATATTTAATCTGGTTGTTTATCTTGGAAAAACTACTTTAAACGTGTTAAATTGATCATAAAACAATATAAATATCTGATCACTACATATTAATGAGTGGGTTATTAATAAAGCCAAGATTAGGAGGAGTGTCGTGGCGTTTTAATCCGTTTCTTTTCCACTGTCCTCTGTCGGGGTTGTGGGTCATGTCGCGCCTCTCTTTGCTTCCAAACTAACTTTGTGGAGATCGTTGTAGCGTTGAATCAAATCAGATTTATTCTTTGATCCAGGCGGCGTACAAACATGAAGACACGCTTCCTCGCTTCAAAGTAACTCAAAGTTCTCCGTATCGAAAAAGACCAAAAAGAACACGATCAGAAGACTATACTGTGCACCATTGTCATGCCATATATAGATAGACATAAAGACATGCACGTCATACCGACAGCAAACATTAGACTACAAATAAGTGAGAGGAAAAATGCAGTTTCTGTTGACTGACATTATTAATGAAATGGAAGACAAACATCGGCTATTATCGTATTCTCCTCCTACATTTCTGTAAGTTAGAAAATCATCATATTAAAGAAAGCCGGCAGAGGTCAGCTGTTCGTCTCTCTGTTAGATGGTGATCCAGAGCACAGAGCAAACAGGTTTGAAGAACTCGTTCATTCTGTTTCCACGGGGAGCTTTTCCTGCGTCAGGCGGTGTTTAACGAGGTTACACAGAGTTGAGAAGTTATTCAAACATTAGTCTGTTTGCTCTCCGGGCGTTCAGGCTCATAAAGGAGCTGCACTGCTCCTAGGGAAGGGGCTGTTAGTTTCTATACATTTATATGACATGGCTTCTGAGTCCATGCCGACATCCAGCAGTGTGTTATTATTGGACCCTGAAGGCAGCATCTCCCTGGTTCATTGTGATAGAAAACGTAGGGTCCGTGTCCACATATCACCTATTTCTAAACGCCAGTGCCTTTAAAAAAAAATGGATTCCAATGAGAACCGAGCCGCCTCCAGAAAAGTCCAGAGAGAAAACAGTACTATATATACATTTTACAATGAAAGACACAAATGTGTAGACCAGGGGGTCCAAACTGTTTGGGCTCCTCACTAGAGGAGAGGTAAATCGCCTCATAAGTTGACTCATTCCGTTCCTCACGGTTGTGTCTCGTCAAATGTGTTGGTTATGTTTGTGTATTATGTCTGTCATTTCATGTTTAGTCAGGTTTTCATGTTATTTCACGTCATGTCTATTTATGTCATTCATCTCTAGTCAAGTCCCCGTGTTTCATGTCGTGTCTCGTTTTCCATTTCCTGTTTTATTTTGTACTTACCTCTTGTCTCTCATTTCAGGCCCTGTTACTTCCTCCCTTTGAGTGTTTTCCCGCCCTCGTCAGCGTCTGCCCCGCCCCTGATTGTTTCCACCTGTTCCCACTCACCTCATGTTTAAATAGTCCCGTCTTCGCCTGTCCTGTGTCAGTTGGTCTGGTTTGTTTCCACGTATGGTCGTGCCCGGCCTCAGCATATAGAGTATCGATTCCAGTCAAGTCAGGTTGTGATCTTTTTTGCCATATTTTGTAAACGTAACATTAACCACTGAGGGTAAGAGTTAATGTTAAAGGTGGGTAGGTAATTCACTTCAGAAACACTTGTTGTTATATTCCATGGAATGCTCTTAACATCCCGATAGCAATGAATACATGAAATGCTTTGACAATAAATACATAAAAATGTCATCTGTGTAAAAAGCACGACCAATCATCTGAGCCGGCTAAAGTAACTGGATGGCCTACCTGCCTGTCAGCCTTCCATCTGTGCACACACTGATCTCGTGCCCTCATTGGTCATGTGTGTGTTCGTGTGTGTTGGAGGAGGGGCTCTGTAAGGAAGTCTCTTTTTTTCGGCTGCGTACTTTCAAATTCTCGCGCACTCGAGCTGGTTTCTCCGTTCTTACCGACGCCACCTTTAAGTTCTCTTTTTGTTACGCGTTGTTTTTCCCCTCCTTGTGAGCGCTTTTTGATTTTTTTTGTTCATCGAAATTAAAATGTTTTGTTAATTTCAAGACTGTGTCTCTGGGTCGCATTTGGGTTCTCCAGTTTGTGTCGAGGTCGTGACACTCACACACTTAATGTTTATATATATCCTGATTTATATTTTGTTACATTTGTATTTGAACATGTATATTTTCTACTTTTTTAAATGCTATTTTATTTCTATTTGAGATGTTTACATGTTGGATTGTTTATTTCTAGTCTTTTAATTTCTCTAATGTTCAATGCCTTGTCTTTTCATGCTGCTGCAACGCAAACATTTCCCACATTGGGATCAATAAAGAACTTCTTATCTTAAGTTAGCTAGATCAAAGTAGGTACATTGAGCAAACAGCCCAGCTTTCTATAGGGTTTCATGTATTCTGTTTCAGCAAGTGTCTGCAGATTCCTTAAAGCAGAAGCTACAGATGGCTTATAATGAAAATATGATGCTTGTTATGCAAATAAAGTTATTGGGTTTTATTTGGATCAGATAACGTTAAATGGATAATACGGCTGTCAGACAGCGGCGAAGTATAACAAGTCAAAGAAGAAAAATGAACTCTATGTGTGTTTATAATTATTTTGATATATGTGACGTTTCTAGATAATATTGTTGCATCGAGTGCATTTTACTGTTGGAGACAATGATGGGCTTTTTGTAAAATATTACAATCATTTACTCTTTTGTGACTTTCCCCTAACCCCACTTAGTGCAGCAGTTTAATTCAGAGATGCTTTGTGTGAAATGGAGCCAAAGCTGCTTATTCACTCTGGTGGAGAATATATAAATATGAAGTAGCATTGAATTGAAATACACCACCGATGTGACAGGAGTAGAAAACCCCAAACAGCATCAGAGGGTTCAGAGGGTTCACTCCCCGTGAGGAAAAAGGAACTCACCACCTGGTGTCTTTGAGTCGTTTTAAAGAACGTGTCTCTGTTGTCGCTGCCCAGAAACCTGCAGACACAATCAGAGAAACAACAGATGAAACTCAGTGGGGCGGGCCCATAGGGGGGCGATTAGAGCGCCGCCCTCCCTAAACCACTAACATCATTATTACTCATAATAATAATAATTATAATAATACTAATAATAATACCAATTAATTATATAAATTGTCAATAATTGTTTGTTTAAAATATGGAATGCACCCAGAAATATGTGTAAAATATGATTTAAAATAATCTGCGCAATATATATGCTTTTCCTCCTCACTGTATGACTGACGTTCTGTGCTGGGGCGATGGAGAAATCGCCCCACGGAGTCTCTGTAGCAGGTTAGCCAATCACTGAGTCAAGATATGCAACGTGTGTCATCAATGTAACCAATCACATCCTCAAAACGACTTCCGGAGGGGCGATTATTGTATCACCCGAAGTGAGCACCGATACGCAGCTGGAGGATGCCCACAGGAGGCGAGGAAACACAATGAGGAGGAGAGGAGACACAATGAAGGAGAGAGACACAATGAGGAGGAGAGGAGACACAATGAGGAGGAGAGGAGACACAATGAGGAGGCGGAAGAAACACAATGAGGAGGCGGGAGACACAATGAGGAGGAGAGGAGACACAATGAGGAGGTGAGGAGACACAATGAGGAGGAGAGGAGACACAGAGACACAATGAGGAGGTGAGGAGACACAATGAGAGGTGAGGAGACACAATGAGGAGGAGGCGAAGAAAACACAATGAGGAGGTGAGGAGACACAATGAGGAGGAGAGGAGACACAATGAGGAGGTGAGGAGACACAATGAGGAGGTGAGGAGACACAATGAGGAGGAGGGAGACACGAGACACAATGAGGAGGTGAGGAGACACAATGAGGAGGTGAGGAGACACAATGAGGAGGAGGAGGCGAAGAAACACAATGAGGAGGTGAGGAGACACAATGAGGAGGAGAGGAGACACAATGAGGAGGTGAGGAGACACAATGAGGAGGAGGAGACACAATGAGGAGGCGAAGAAACACAATGAGGAGGCGAGGAGACACAATGAGGAGGAGAGGACACAATGAGGAGGTGAGGAGACACAATGAGGAGGAGAGGAGACACAGAGACACAATGAGGAGGTGAGGAGACACAATGAGGAGGAGGCGAAGAAACACAATGAGGAGGTGAGGAGACACAATGAGGAGGAGAGGAGACACAATGAGGAGGTGAGGAGACACAATGAGGAGGTGAGGAGACACAATGAGGAGGAGAGGAGACACAGAGACACAATGAGGAGGTGAGGAGACACAATGAGGAGGTGAGAGACACAATGAGGAGGAGGAGGCGAAGAAACACAATGAGGAGGTGAGGAGACACAATGGGGAGGAGAGGAGACACAATGAGGAGGTGAGGAGACACAATGAGGAGGTGAGGAAACACAATGAGGAGGAGAGGAGACACAATGAGGAGGTGATGTGTTCCTCACCTCCTCATTGTGTCTCTCACCTCCCTCATTGTGTCTCCTCTCCTCCTCATTGTGTTTCCTCACCTCCTCATTGTGTCTCCTCACCTCCTCATTGTGTCTCTGTGTCTCCTCTCCTCCTCATTGGTGTTTCCTCGCCTCCTCATTGTGTTTCCTCACCTCCTCATTGTGTCTCCTCACCTCCCTCATTGTGTCTCCTCTCCTCTCATTGTGTTTCCTCTCCTCCTCATTGTGTCTCCTCACCTCCTCATTGTGTCTCTGTGTCTCCTCTCCTCCTCATTGTGTCTCCTCACCACCTCATTGTGTCTCCTCACCAGGAACACAATGAGGAGGTGAGAGACACAATGAGGAGGTGAGGAACACAATGAGGAGGAGAGGAGACACAATGAGGAAGTGAGGAGACACAATGAGGAGGTGAGGAGACACAATGAGGAGGTGAGGAGACACAGAGACACAATGAGGAGGAGAGGAGACACAATGAGGAGGTGAGGTGACACAATGAGGAGGAGAGGAGACACAATGAGGAGGTGAGGAGACACATGAGGAGGTGAGGAGACACAATGAGGAGGAGAGGAGACACAATGAGGAGGAGAGGAGAACATGAGGAGGTGAGGAGACACAATGAGGAGGTGAGGAGACACAGAGACACAATGAGGAGGTGAGGAGACACAATGAGGAGGTGAGGAGAAACAATGAGGAGGTGAGGAGACACAATGAGGTGGTGAGGAGACACAATGAGGAGGAGAGAGGAGACACAGAGACACAATGAGGAGGTGAGGAGACACAATGAGGAGGTGAGGAGACAATGAGGAGGAGAGGAGACACAATGAGGAGGAGAGGAGAAACAATGAGGAGGTGAGGAGACACAATGAGGAGGTGAGGAGACACAGAGACACAATGAGGAGGTGAGGAGACACAATGAGGAGGTGAGGAAGAAACAATGAGGAGGTGAGGAGACACAATGAGGTGGTGAGGAGACACATGAGGAGGAGAGAGACACAGAGACACAATGAGGAGGTGAGGAGACACAATGAGGAGGTGAGGAGACACAATGAGGAGGAGAGGAGACACAATGAGGAGGAGGAGACACAATGAGGAGGTGGATAAAAACAGGCATATTTGATCCAAAATAATGAGCCTTTGAGGGGCTTTGCGTTGGCTTTGCGTTGGCTTTGCGTTGGCTTTGCGTTGGCTTTGCGTTGGCATGACGAGGCTCTTCAGGGGAGGTGGGTTTAGTTTCCTGCACACTGAGCTGGAGGAGCGCCTGAAGACCCCCACCGATTATAAAGACAAAGGCGTACACCACATTGATTTAAAGAATAAGAATAATAATTATTAGTTTGTTACATCTCAGCTTTTTGTATTAAACATTCACTTCGCATTAATACTGGGATGTTTGCTTGGAATTGATGCATGTGGCAACAGCCCGACCTAGAGAAGGGTCCAGTGATAAAACCAGAGGCTTCACATCGAACATCAGTTCATATTTCCCTGCTTTCCTTCTAATCTGACGCTCAGCGAAGACACAGAGACTCCCCGTGTGTTTGCGCATGTCTCCTCAAGTTGCTGAATGTTCTCTAAAACGCTGCATGTCTCCTCAAGTTGCTGAATGTTCTCTAAATGCTGCATGTGTTGTTGCTGAATGTTCTCTAAACGCTGCATGTGTTGTTGCTGAATGTTCTCTAAACGCTGCATGTGTTGCTGAATGTTTCTCTAAACGCTGCATGTGTTGCTGCTGAATGTTCTCTCAACGCTGCATGTGTTGTTGCTGAAGATGTTTCTTCATGTGGAACATTTGGGTTTTTATATCTGCTTCCTTTCGAAGCTGCTTCTCCTGATGGAAGAGTTTTTGGCTCTTGAGTACTGGCACCTGTTAAACACCGTATTTACACTACATCTACTTTGACACCTCTCACTCAGTGGACATCCTGTGCTGAAGCTCAAAGGTTGCGTTTGAACTTCTTTCTGTATTATTCAGAATGTTAGTTTTCTATCATGGACATCTCACTGTTCTTCGTCTTTCCCTCCTTCATGTCAGAGAACACTTTGGTATTTCTAAAGAGACATTTGAATGGTCACCTCTGCAGCTTGTTGTTTCTGAACTGACAGGTGTAGAAGTCCGGGGGGGCGTTAGGGACGTCCTGAAGAAAAGGGTTGGGGACGGAAACCGGGACAAAACCTGCGCTGACCAGTTAGTGAGCGGAGAGGGGACAACCTGCAGAGGACAGAGACACACAGAGGACACATTGAAGACACATTGAGGACACACTGAGGACACACTGAGGACACACTCAGAACACAATAATGACACACTGAGGACACACTAAGGACACTTTCAGGCCACAACTGAAGACACACTAAGGACACTCTGAGGACACACTGAGGACACACTAAGGACACTTTCAGGACACACTGAAGACACACTAAGGACACACTGAGGACACACTAAGGACACACTGAGGACACACTGAGGACACACTAAGGACACACTGAGGACATACTGAGGACACACTGAAGACACACTGAGGACACACTGAGGACACACTGAGGACACACTAAGGACACACTGAGGACACACTAAGGACACTTTGAGGACACACTGAGGACACACTAAGGACACTTTGAGGATATACTGAGGACACACTAAGGACACACTAAGGACACACTGAGGACACACTAAGGACACACTAAGGACACACTGAGGACACACTAAGGACACACTGAGGACATAGTTGATTTATTGTAAGATACATGTAATGTGATGTCTGACCTGCAGGGGGACTCTGAGGCTGATGTCCTCTGCGTAGAAACAGAGGACACTCCAGGGTGCGTTGAGGAGGACAAAACAGATCTTTGTCTTCTGCTGAAGGACGTCTTTCTGCGGGGACACGGAAGAGACACTTTTTTATTTTACATTTTCTTCTTTCTTTTCTTCTCTCTATTAAAATCTAACTTTCTTCTTGTTGAGATGTTGGAACTTTGTCTTTAAAATGTCGCTGAGCATTCAGACGATCGTTTGTGAATGATTCTATCCCAGAAGGATTTATATTTTAGGGTTTTAGTTGAATACGGACATTCTTCAAGTCTGAATTTAAGCGGGTAAAGCACGGCCTTTAGCATCTACACAGCGGGCTTTCAACAAACTCCAAAGTCAACACTTTTCTGTGCGTTGTATAAAGATGGCGGAGTGAGTGTTAGGCGGAGAAGCCCGGCCTAAAACCAACACGGGACTCTCGGGTCCTGTGTTAGCGTCAGCGCTAACGACGTTAATGCTAACTTTTAGCAATTAGAGGTTGATGAAGCTGACGACGCTATGCAAAGTAATAGCAACTCAACTTTAACAGGAAGAACCAACACAAGCCTAACTTTAACAGGAAGAACCAACACAAGCCTAACTTTAACAGGAAGAACCAACACAAGCCTAACTTTAACAGGAAGAACCAACACAAGCCTAACTTTAACAGGAAGAACCAACACAAGCCTAACTTTAACAGGAAGAACCAACACAAGCCTAACTTTAACAGGAAGAACCAACACAAGCCTAACTTTAACAGGAAGAACCAACACAAGCCTAAGGCGAGAACAAAAGTGGATATTTCCAGATTTTGAGATTTAAAAAACCTAATTTTGAGATTTTCTGAAAAAGGTAAATATTTCCAGATTTTCAGGAAATGCCACATTTGGGAAAACTCAAAATGTAGAACATCTGGTCAGACACGTTGGTTCATGTTGGTGTTGACGTTTTTTAGACACAGTATAAATAAATAAATGAATAAATAAATACATAAATAAATACAGGTATAAATAAATACAGGAATAAACAAATACAAGTTAAGGATAAAACATATATTGTGTTTATTATAAATTATTCGTGTATTTATTAAATTATTCCCGTATTTATTTATACATTTATTTATTATTTATTCATTCCTGTATTTATAAACTCATGTGTTTATTTATACTCAGGTGATGTTCTGCTCCATGTAGTTTGACTGCAGGTGTGTTTGTTTCGCTCACCTGCTCCTGCAGCAGTCCGCTGTTTCTCAGTTTCTGCAGAAACACCTGCCTCCACTCCCTGTGGGCGGGGCTTGAACCCTCCTCCACCTGTAGGCTCAGAGGCTCCTCCCACACCAACACGAAGTCTGTCCAATGGGAGCACAGCATTCAGACCATGTGCACACTCACTCTCCTGCTATTGGCTGACTGCTCGGTGATGTCACACAGGGAGAACCTGTTCCTCGTTAAGATTATTCAGAATTCAAATCCAACGTTAATCAAACAAAAGCAACAAGGACTTTAGATCTTATATAGAAAGAAGAAACACTACAGCGTTCAACAACTTAATGTCACTATTATCTAAATACTATGGACTCACACAATAATATATCACAGCACAAACTCAAAGATTAGCAGCTCAATTACATGTATTCTTGCATCTAAATGCATTGATCCAAACCTGCTGCAGCTTCAGAAAGGATGCAGATATAAAAACCCAAATGTTCCACATGAAGAATCATCTTCAGCAACAACACATGCAGCGTTTAGAGAACATTCAGCAACACATGCAGCGTTTAGAGAACATTCAGCAACTTGACAACACATGCAGCGTTTAGAGAACATTCAGCAACAACACATGCAGCGTTTAGAGAACATTCAGCAACAACACATGCAGCGTTTAGAGAACATTCAGCAACACATGCAGCGTTTAGAGAACATTCAGCAACACATGCAGCGTTTAGAGAACATTCAGCAACAACACATGCAGCGTTTAGAGAACATTCAGCAACTTGACAACACATGCAGCGTTTAGAGAACATTCAGCAACAACACATGCAGCGTTTAGAGAACATTCAGCAACAACACATGCAGCGTTTAGAGAACATTCAGCAACACATGCAGCGTTTAGAGAACATTCAGCACAGCAACACATGCAGCGTTTAGAGAACATTCAGCAACAACACATGCAGCGTTTAGAGAACATTCAGCAACTTGACAACACATGCAGCGTTTAGAGAACATTCAGCAACACATGCAGCGTTTAGAGAACATTCAGCAACACATGCAGCGTTTAGAGAACATTCAGCAACTTGACAACACATGCAGCGTTTAGAGAACATTCAGCAACACATGCAGCGTTTAGAGAACATTCAGCAACTTGACAACACATGCAGCGTTTAGAGAACATTCAGCAACTTGACAACACATGCAGCGTTTAGAGAACATTCAGCAACAACACATGCAGCGTTTAGAGAACATTCAGCAACTTGACAACACATGCAGCGTTTAGAGAACATTCAGCAACACATGCAGCGTTTAGAGAACATTCAGCAACACATGCAGCGTTTAGAGAACATTCAGCAACTTGACAACACATGCAGCGTTTAGAGAACATTCAGCAACACATGCAGCGTTTAGAGAACATTCAGCAACTTGACAACACATGCAGCGTTTAGAGAACATTCAGCAACACATGCAGCGTTTAGAGAACATTCAGCAACTTGACAACACATGCAGCGTTTAGAGAACATTCAGCAACTTGACAACACATGCAGCGTTTAGAGAACATTCAGCAACAACACATGCAGCGTTTAGAGAACATTCAGCAACTTGACAACACATGCAGCGTTTAGAGAACATTCAGCAACTTGAGGAGACATGCAGCGTTTAGAGAACATTCAGCAACTTGAGGAGACATGCAGCGTTTAGAGAACATTCAGCAACTTGAGGAGACATGCAGCATTTAGAGAACATTCAGCAACAACACATGCAGCGTTTAGAGAACATTCAGCAACTTGAGGAGACATGGCAGCGTTTACTAAAAGCTGCAGAAACCAAATGCTGAAGAAGCTCAAAAACACAACGGAATATGAATTTAAATACGTGTAAACACCACGAAGCATCATCAGTGTGTTTTTACTCACCGACTCGAGTCGACCCGTCACTGAAGACGTTCCTGTCCGGAGGCTGGACAGGTGCATTCTGGGATTTTGAGACAAAAATCAGGATTTTGAGGAAAATAGAATTTTTGAAAAATATTATTGAATTGTGAGATTTTGAGGGAAATAAGAAAATCGGAATTTTGAGAACATTTTGAAAAAAGTCAGAATTCTGAGATTTTGAGATAAAATCTTAATTTGGAGATTTGAGAAAAAGTCAGGGTTTTGAGACATTTCTTTAGAAAAAGTCAGAATTTTGAGATTTTTAGCTAAATCTTAATTTTGAGACTTTTAGATAAATTCTTAATTTGTTAATTTTGAGAAAAAAAAACTAATTTTGAGGAAAAAAACCTAATTTTGAGATTTTTAGAAATGTCCACATTTTGAGAAGAAGATCAACATTTTGAAATTTTCTAAAAAGATAAATATTTTCAGGAAATGCCACATTTGCGAAAAATCCAAATGTTCAGAAAAAAGTCCAACTTTCAGAATTTTGAATATTTTTGAGAAAGTCAGAATGTTGGGAAAAATGAGATTTTCAGAAACGGTTTCTTTAGCAATTAAATGTTGATAAAGCTGAAGACGCTATGCAAAGTAATAGCAACTCAACTTTAACAGGAAGAACCAACACAAGCTTAAGGTGAGAAAAAAAGTGGATATTCTAAGATGTTGAGAAAAAAGTCGGAATTTTGAGAAATGTCTGAAAATCTTAATTTTGAGATAAATTCTTAATTTTGAGATAAATTCTTAATTTTGAGGGAAAAATAACGTAATTTGTAGATTTTTAGAAAAAAAAACGTAATTTTAAGAAAGTCAACCTTTTGAGATTTTCTGAAAAAGGTAAATATGTCCAGATTTTCAGGAAATGCCACATTTGGGAAAAACTCCAAATGTTGAGAAAAAAGTCCAACTTTTCAGACGAAGTCAGAATTTTGAAATGTTTTGAGAAAGTCAGAATGTTGGGAAAAATGAGATTTTCAGAAAAAGTTAGAATTTGTAAAAACGGTGTCTTTATCAATTAAAGGTTGATAAAGCTGACGACGCTATGCAAAGTAATAGCAACTAATCTTTAACCGGAAGAACCAACACAAGCCTAAGGTGAGAATACTAGGCCCACCCGTTCCTCGCCTTTTTAGGATAAACATAACGTCCAGTTATTTATTTCCCTTTGCAATCAGCGTGTTTTCATTTCGTCTTGTTGCCGCTAATGAGAGCAGATCGGACTCTTCCTGTGATTGTTGTTAATGCAGTAAAACAAACATCTCGTCACTCAGTCCTTTATAAACCATCCGCCTCACTTCCTGTTTCCTGCTGCAGCTAAACTCACAGTCATTAAAAACTGATCTCCTTCTGCAAGGATTTCAGAAACACATCTTCTACTAAGTGTTTTATTTCCCTTTTGATCGGCCGAAAGACGAAGCAACGAAACGAGCATTTTAAGAGATTTTATGTGTATTTGAGGAAAGTCTAAGAGTTAATAATAATTAAGTCCATAAATACTGATATACTAACAATGTGCTTTAAAACTGTATTTGATGTATTTGTGGGTGATAACTAGTGGTGTTTTATTTATACAGGCCTGAATTCACTCTGTTATTATTATTAAATATTTTGGGGGCGTTTATTAAGAATGTTGTGGATAAATGTTTTGCAGGGTTATTTTACATATTTGTAAATTACTGTACTTTCCGCAATTAGCTTACGCTAACTATCTTTCGAACTAATTAACTAGCTTACGCTAACTATCTTTCTAACTACTCAACTAGCTTACATTAGCTCCCTATCACTCAACTAGCTTACGCTAACTATCTTTCTGACTACTTAACTAGCTTACATTAGCTCCCTATCACTCAACTAGCTTACGCTAACTATCTTTCTGACTACTTAACTAGCTTACATTAGCTCCCCTATCACTCAACTAGCTTACGCTAACTATGTTTCTAACTACTTAACTAGCTTACATTAGCTCCCTATCACTCAACTAGCTTACGCTAACTATCTTTCTGACTACTTAACTAGCTTACATTAGCTCCCTATCACTCAACTAGCTTACGCTAACTATCTTTCGAACTACTTAACTAGCTTACATTAGCTCCCTATCACTCAACTAGCTTACGCTAACTATCTTTCGAACTACTTAACTAGCTTACATTAGCTCCCTATCACTCAACTAGCTTACGCTAACTATGTTTCTAACTACTTAACTAGCTTACATTAGCTCCCTATCACTCAACTAGCTTACGCTAACTATCTTTCGAACTACTTAACTAGCTTACATTAGCTCCCTATCACTCAACTAGCTTACGCTAACTATCTTTCGAACTACTTAACTAGCTTACATTAGCTCCCTATCACTCAACTAGCTTACGCTAACTATCTTTCGAACTACTCAACTAGCTTACATTAGCTCCCTATCACACAACTAGCTTACGCTAACTATCTTTCGAACTACTTAACTAGCTTACATTAGCTCCCTATCACTCAACTAGCTTACGCTAACTATCTTTCGAACTACTTAACTAGCTTACATTAGCTCCCTATCACTCAACTAGCTTACGCTACTATCTTTCGAACTACTTAACTAGCTTACATTAGCTCCCTATCACTCAACTAGCTTACGCTAACTATGTTTCTAACTACTTAACTAGCTTACGCTATATAGCTCCCTATCACTCAACTAGCTTACGCTAACTATCTTTCGAACTACTTAACTAGCTTACATTAGCTCCCTATCACTCAACTAGCTTACGCTAACTATCTTTCGAACTACTTAACTAGCTTACATTAGCTCCCTATCACTCAACTAGCTTACGCTAACTATCTTTCGAACTACTCAACTAGCTTACATTAGCTCCCTATCACAACTAGCTTACGCTAACTATCTTTCGAACTACTTACTAGCTTACATTAGCTCCCTATCACACAACTAGCTTACGTTAACTATCTTTCGAACTACTTAACTACTGTAGCTACATTAGCTCATATCTAGCTAGCTTTGTTGTGAATTGTGGGAATTATTATTTAACACCCCATGGAGAGACTTGCAGTGTGGTCATGTTATTGATCGTGTCGGTTACCGTGGCGACGCTGCCGTAGTTTTTCTCCGCCTCCGTTTCCATGGCGATGAGCGTGTCGCTGTCCTCCCTCGCCTCGCCTCGATGCCTCATCCTCCTGCAGGAACAACCTTATCCATCATTAATAATATCTACTGGAGTCGTATGAGAAAAAGTATTTGTTGTTATTATAAAACAATCACTATTTTTCGAAGATGAAATCTAAATTGTACATTCCCTGAGATTAATGGTTTATTGACAGAGGGTGTCGTATTGTCTACTGATATTCTGTACAAACTGTGAAGTCCACTGAGACAAATGTAACATTTGTGATATTGGGCTATATAAATAAACATTGATTGATTGATTGATTGATTGATGAGTAAATAACTTTCCAATATTAAATAATTAATTTATAAGAAGAAGAGATTAATTTGCTTAAATTACGAGAAAAAAACTCAGTTATTTTCTGATCTTAATTCAGAGAATTACTTGAAAAAACTCAGATATTTCTTTGAGATTTAGCTCATATATGTATAAGAAATAAACGTGGATATTCTCCCAAGATTAAATAATGTATTCAAGAAATACATGATATTAAGGGGTTAATTAATGAGTAAATAACTTGACTGTTCCCAGATTACATTCGTACATTTACGAGAAAATAATTTGGATAATATCTGAGATAAAATGTAATTCTGAGAAAAAAAACAAATATTTTCGGTTATTAAATCTGATATTCACGAATAAAACGTTGATATTCTACGAGATTAAAGTGGTACATTTACTAGAAAAATACCTGGATATTTCCCAAGATTGAATAATTTATTTATAAGAAAAAAGTAGTTTATTCCCACGGATTAATCTGCTTAAATTACGAGAAAAACCTCAGGTATTTGAGTCGTAAATGTGCGAGATAAATCGTACATTAACGAGAACGTAACCTGTATATTTCCTGAGACATTTACAAGAAAAAAGGTAGATATTCTTTAAGTGGAAAATGTATGAGGAAAACTTGACTGCTCTCAGATTACCGTCATAAAGTTATTATAATGAATCTCAAAGAATATCTTCTCGTACTTTTGTACTTTTCTTTCTTGTGAATATACAACTTTAATCTCAGAGAATATTCACGTTTTTTGTGGTGCTTTTTTTTTCTGCCGTAACATTTTCTTACGGCGTGTTATTAGTACTTCTTCTACTGCAGGAACATTTGACCAAAACAGAGTACTTTTAATGAAGTAACATTGAACACTAACTGAGTATTCGACAATGTACTTATAGTTTTTGTATAGTACTAGTGTTTGTACTTTTACTGCAGGAACATTTGACCAAAACAGAGTACTTTTCATAATGTGGTACGAGTACTTTTAATGAAGTAACATTGAACACTAACTGAGTATTTGACAATGTACTTATAGTACTTTTACTGCAGTAACATTTGAGTATTTCCACACTGTGTAAAGTAAAGAGTATTAGACAAGAACAGCGGACACGTTTTAATAAATAAACTAAAGAATGTAGAAAGTAGAAACTTCCTCCTGCAGAAGGACTTACCTGCAGCCCGGAGCAAATGCTGTGTGTGTGTGTGTGTGTGTATGTGTGTGTGGTGTGTGTGTGTGTGTGTGTGTGTGTGTGTGTGTGGTGTGTGTGTGTGTAAGCCCCGCCCCCTGCATCCGTGTCTCCACCGTGTTAAAAACAAACACTCACCTGCAGTTTTTTTTTAATTTATCTTAAAAATTATAATTAAACCCCAAAGTTACTACAGTGATATTATTTAAAATACTCTGTGGTGTTATTCATGTAATCATAATATTGGTAATAAAAAATGTATATAAAAGACTGCATTTACTTTATGTTTACGTGCTGTACTATATTTATACATTACATTACGTGTTACATGTTAGACGCTTTTATCCAAAGCGACTTACATACTCAATACTGTGGACAATCCCCACAGGAGCACTTTGGGGTGAAGTGTCTCAGGGACACAACGACATGCTGACTGCAGTGGGGTTTGAACCCTAACCCCCTGATCCAACACCAACGCACAACCCACTGCGCCACACGCCTCCCGGCATACTTCCAGTGTATTTTATTGTATTTTATTTATAATGTGTATTCTATGGAATATATATTCTGTGTATTTGAACTCGTGTGTGATGCCTTGTTAACTGTAATAATAAATAATAAAGTGCATCTAATGAAACAATCTGTGTAACTTTAATCTGCGAGGAGATGAAACATCGAACACAATAACATGACTATTTAATTTAATCATTATTTTACTTTGTATTTCAGAAGTTAATATCATGCTTTATATTATAAAAAACATATATATAAAAACACAAGATTGAACGTTCTTTTATTTTGAAGGTCTGTGTATGGCACGTGTGTATTATGGGATGTTTAATAATGAGAGAGAGACCTTTGGGTTTTATTTTGTTTATTTTGTTTGTAACGCAGCGCTCTGATTGGACGAGAGCACACAGGGATTCAACAAGCTGAAGTTTATCACACACACACACACACACACACACACACACAACACACACACACACCACACACACACCACACACACACACACCCACACACACACACACACACACACACACCACACACACACACACACACACACACACACACACACACACACACACACCACACACACACAACACACACACACACACACACACACACACACACATCTTTGGCAGGAAGCAGCTTCTTCCTCTGCTGAACAAACCGACACACAAGGAGCTGCACGGGACAGTGATGTCATCAAGAGGCGGCGCACAGACACACACACACGCGCGCGCACGCACACGCACACAGTGTTTAACCAGCTCCTCCTGCTGTCACTGCACTGAACAGCAGCAACACTAGTGGATTGTGGGTAATGTAGTTGAGGTAACATGTCTTTAAACTAATGATGATAATCTGTAGCGCTTTAATCTTCACTAAATATTATATTTAAATACTTTAATTATTTCATAAACTGTAACTCTCGAGTCGTGTGATGTTCAGGGTCCTTTTCTAAAAGTTAAACATTTGAGAGTTTAGGGAAAACAATTCAAATAAAAACAAAAGCTAATACTTTTTTACACCCACACGTTTTAGTTCCTGAACGCCACCTGTTTAAATTAGTGCCTCAAAGCCCCATGTCAATGTTGGTTCCTGAACGCCCCATGGTCCTTTTAGTCTCTGAACGCCCCATGGTCCTTTTAGTCTCTGAACGCCCCATGGTCCTTTTAGTCTCTGAACGCCCCATGATCCTTTTAGTCTCTGAACGCCCCGTGGTCCTTTTACTCTCTGAACGCCCCATGATCCTTTTAGTCTCTGAACGCCCCGTGGTCCTTTTAGTCTCTGAACGCCCCATGATCCTTTTAGTCTCTGAACGCCCCATGATCCTTTTAGTCTCTGAACGCCCCGTGGTCCTTTTAGTCTCTGAACGCCCCGTGGTCCTTTTAGTCTCTGAACGCCCCGTGGTCCTTTTAGTCTCTGAACGCCCCGTGGTCCTTTTAGTCTCTGAACGCCCCATGGTCCTTTTAGTCTCTGAACGCCCCATGGTCCTTTTAGTCTCTGAACGCCCCGTGGTCCTTTTAGTCTCTGAACGCCCCATGGTCCTTTTAGTCTCTGAACGCCCCATGGTCCTTTTAGTCTCTGAACGCCCCATGGTCCTTTTAGTCTCTGAACGCCCCATGATCCTTTTAGTCTCTGAACGCCCCGTGGTCCTTTTAGTCTCTGAACGCCCCGTGGTCCTTTTACTCTCTGAACGCCCCATGATCCTTTTAGTCTCTGAACGCCCCGTGGTCCTTTTAGTCTCTGAACGCCCCGTGGTCCTTTTAGTCTCTGAACGCCCCGTGGTCCTTTTAGTCTCTGAACGCCCCATGATCCTTTTAGTCTCTGAACGCCCCATGGTCCTTTTAGTCTCTGAACGCCCCATGGTCCTTTTAGTCTCTGAACGCCCCGTGGTCCTTTCAGTCTCTGAACGCCCCGTGGTCCTTTTAGTCTCTGAACGCCCCATGATCATTTTAGTCTCTGAACGCCCCATGGTCCTTTTAGTCTCTGAACGCCCCGTGGTCCTTTTAGTCTCTGAACGCCCCGTGGTCCTTTTAGTCTCTGAACGCCCCATGATCCTTTTAGTCTCTGAACGCCCCATGGTCCTTTCAGTCTCTGAACGCCCCATGATCCTTTTAGTCTCTGAACGCCCTATATTCGTTTGGATTCCTGAACGCCCCGTGCTTCAATTAGTCCCTGAACGCCCCATGTTTTAGAGAACGTATACGTTTCTCGATGCCCCAGGCTCCTTGTAGTCCCTGAACGCCTCACACTCCATCTATTTGTTTTATAGTTTTTAAGATTTTAAAGAGTTATTTATATTTTTAAGGCGTTAACACATTTTTTTAAGGCAGTTTTTGTCGGTTCTATAATGAAGTCAGATTTTTAAGGCGCTCGATAAATAAACTCTGGTCGTTGGTTTCATGTTTTCTACCTTAAATCTGCTCAATGAATCAATTAAGGCTTTTTAAGATAAAACACTTTCTTAATCTGCATTAAAATGCCGTATATTTTCAGGGACGTTTAAGGGGATAATAAATGGTAATATTTAAATGATGATGTCATATTAAGGATTCATTAATGGAATTAATCAAATCAAGGCATTATAATTAAAATGATAGGCAACATTACAAATTACGTTTTCAAATAATTCGATTTAAGGCGTTAATTGAACAAATAAAAGAAACATATTGAGGTCATTTTAATGGGATGTTAAGGGGAAAATTAATTTATATGTAAAGTTTAAAAACCTTTAAAGGGTATTAACAACTCTTTATATGGAACAAATGTCATTAAAGCCATTCCTTAATTCAAACCTCAAAAATGCTTTAAAATATTTTAATGATATTTGGTAAATTTTAGGGTGTTTTACTCCTACATGTAATTCATCTAAAGCCAATGGGTTTTATATGAGATGATCTGCATGGATTTAAGAACATATTAAGGGTAAATAAATCCTTTAAAATGACCGAATACCATGAAAGCCATTCATAAATCTATGCTATAAAATACTCTTAAAATAAAAGGGGGGAGTTTTTATGGTATTTGGTCAAATTACGGGTTTTTTTGTTCCTTAAAAGCCCCGAAAATCACACTAATTACCCATTTAAACCCTTTCATACTTTCATATAATGGGGAAGTTAATAGGTTGTTGTAGATCAGTTGATCTGCGTGGTTTAATTTCTTAAAATGTATTAGTTTATACCTAAAAAGAATCCACTTAAATCTTTAATAATATGTCACAGTATAATGATTTGATTTATCAACCTTTTAAATGTTTAACCTCCAAAAACTTTGCCCTAAAAGTCCCTTAATTGAATAATTAATCAGATGGTGATGTCACAGTTCAAATTTGTTTGAGGTCATCACAGTGATGTCATCAGAGAGAGCGCTTTCTCACAACACACAAGTACACACACACACAACACACACACACACACACACACACACACACACACACACACACACACACACACACACACACACACACACACACACACACACACACACACACACACACACACACACACCACACACACACACACACACACACACACACACACACACCACACACACACACACACACACACACACACACACACCACACACACACAAAGCCCATTAATAATAATAACAATAATAATAATTAATGACGGTGATAAAGCAGAAATCAGCAACATCGTCCCATGTGACTTCCTCTTCATCACTAACGTCTTCATCGTCAGTCCTTCGTGTGAAGTCCGTTTCATTTCCAGACAGGAAGTCAGTCCGACCGTCTCTAATTAATAGATTTATATTAACGGGAGAAACTGAAGGTTACACCCCCAACGCACACCTGAAAACCAAGAGATAACCTCCACATAACCAACAGATAACCTCCTTTAATTAAGACACTAGCCGTTTGTTACCGAAGGATATTTTTGAAGTTTCCTGACGAATTAAAACCTCCAGATAACTTCCAGCTAACCTAAAAAAAACAACCAAATAACCTCCAGATAACCCAAATAACCTCCTCTAATTAAGACACTAGCCGTTTGTTAACGAAGGATATATTTTTAAGTTTCTGGTCTAATTAAAACCTCCAGATAACTTCAAGATAACCCCGCGATAATATATATTATTTGTACGTTTCCGGACTAATCAACCCCTCTTAGCTCCGTCTACCAGACCTCACAGCGCCCCCCGGTGTTCATGGGCGTCCCTACGGGGCAGTTGAAATGGCGGCTGAAGTCTGGAGAGTTGGCGAGCGTGCCGATGACCCGGTATCGGGGGGGGCTGTGGGGGTCGGTCACTAAACCCTCGTGAGCGCTCTCCGGTGTCCGCACTGAACACCACACCTGAAAGAAGGGAAAAAACAAAACTTAAAATTGTCCATAAAATTACTTTTTCTTGTTTAAAGTAAACAAAACATATTGAATTGTGTTGCTAACATCATCAAAGTTGTTGTATATATAGTAAGTCTCTTTCACAACGGTAAGTGTTTGTCAGTATATTTGAAATGACTAGGTTAGCTACGTTAGCTAGCTAGCTTACAGCAGATCTGCAAAAATATCAGAAGGAGTCATGTGATCACATTGTAAAAATAACCCAATAAAACATTTGAGGGAAGTTAGTGAAAAATCGTCTTATCATACTGTTATACGGTAGATATCGTAACTAAAACAGTTGCGTTGACGCTGAAAACATGTGTTCGGACCAACTTTAGTGTCTTTAACATCTTATGAATTATCCCTCCGTTGTACATACATCAGCGTGTCATCAGCATATACCTTCAGGTTGCTTCAAAAGAAACGGAAGTGGCCCGAGCATGTCCCTGTGGGACTCCACTTCTCCGTAAAAGCTATCTGAGGTTGTTTTTGTTTGTCTCACCTGAGCAAAACCAACAAAGAAAAGTTGATCGTTGGTCAGGTTAACGGCAGGAAGTCTCTTCTCCTCTCCGTTCTTCTGCACCCACGACCGATATGCCTGAAGGAAAAACATCGAGTTAGTCGTGATGATGTAAGAGAGGTAAAAAAAACGCACTAAATGCAAAAATACTATGTAAAAGTCCTGCAACCAAAAAGTACTTTCATAAATGCACTTTATGACACTCATACGGTCGTAGCGTTCATACTCACGTTGTACGCAGCCTTCAGTCCTCCGTTGTCGGCGATGTTTTCTCCGAGCGTCTGTTTTCCATTGACGTGTTCTCCGTTGACGGTGTAGCGGCTGTACTGATCCGTCATGCACTCGGTTCTCTCACGAAACGCCTCCACCGACGAGTTCTGCCACCACGGCCGCAAGTTCCCTTCTTTATCGTACTCGCGACCTGCGGGGGGGAGGAAGGACGTCTTAATTAACAGGAAGTGAGCTCATTAACTCTGTTGTTAAAACCCAACACTGTGGGCTGCCAGGGATATTCGTTTTACTCTGCATAACGTCACCTGCTTTATAAACCAACTTACCAAAGACAGAACAAAGGAATAGTTTTTTCAGAATCAGTATCAGAATTCCTTTATTTATCCCACAGAGGGGAATATGTGCATTTGTTACAGCAAGATAGGAGCCAACGACAGCTTAATATTAACTAAGAAGCATGCATAACAAAAATATTAAAGATAATAAATACAAATTACACAATTTACAAAATACACATCTGTTTTTATTTTTCATTTTTAGCTTTTGAATGAACTGTTATTAAATAAAAACAGTTTTTAAGAAGATAAACTAACTATTTATATTACGAATATGTGATTACTTTATCCAAAAACATGTATTTGAGACACAGGTCCACACTGTCTAACCATAAGGGGTTAAATAATGACTCATATTTAAATTAAAACAATGTTTTTATAACTGCTGAAGGTAGGCCCTTTAATATGTCATTGTTAGGCTGTAAACAACATGGATGTTTAATAAGAGCTGGATCCGGCGTTGGAGGCCTCGTTCTTTATGAGGGCTGCTCATTGGGCATGAGGACAAAATGGTCAGACATTCGAGAGCAAAACGTGACAGATTACCCATCATGCCTGGCTGTCAGAGCAGAAGAACCCATATGTAGTTCATAGAGCGCAGTTGAGTTTCCCTTTAAGCCCGCCTCCTGTCATTAAGCCCCGCCCCCGATCTCCCACTCACGCTCAGTAGAATGAATGGAGAGAGAAAATAAATCTGGATTCAGCTTTTAGCGCATTTTGCAACTTTAAGGACCTAATCATTCTAATAAGGGCTATAAAAAGTATCCTCTGATTTACAGACGTCTCTTTCCCAATGTTAGTCAATGGGAAAAAGTATTTCTGGGCCCGGTGACGTCACGGACTGATACGGAAGTTGTAGTACCGCCGTTTGGCCACTGCGAATATTTTCCTCAGAGTCTAGCACTTCCTCTGGGTTTGGTACACACAGCAGGAAGTGACCATGTGACAGGAAGTGAACTCACCCTGATCATCGAAGGCGTGCGTGAGCTCGTGACCCATCACCACCCCGATCCCCCCGAAGTTCAACGCCCTGAAAACACACACATTACACAACGCCTCATTAGCATATTTAAACACGTCATAAAACTTGTTTAATATTGGACCTTGCAGTGTGTAAAGCTGCTCTACAGGTGAGTTAGACAGGTGAGACAGGTGAGACAGGTGAGACAAGTGAGACAGGTGAGACTAGTGAGACAGGTGAGAAAAGTGAGACAGGTGAGACAAGTGAGACTAGTGAGACAGGTGAGACAAGTGAGACAGGTGGATGTGGAAGAAACTTGGGGTGGTCTGACATGTTGAATATTTGACCCCCCTGTAGTGTGTTATGCTGCAGGTGAGAGAGACAGGTGAGACAGTTGAGACAATTGAGAGAGACAGGTGAGACAGGTGAGAGAGATATGTAAGACAGGTGAGAGAGACAGGTGAGACAGGTGAGAGAGAGACAGGTGAGACAGCTAAGAAAGACAGGTGGATATATGTTATCATAGTGGATGTGGAACAGACTTGGGGTTGTGTGATATCTACATGTTGAATATTTACTTGTAGTGTGTTATGCTGCAGGTGAGAGGGACAGGTGAGACAGGTGAGAGAGAGACAGGTGAGAGAGACAGGTGAGACAGGTGAGAGAGACAGGTGGATATATGTTATCATAGAGGATGAGGAACAGACTTGGGGTGGTCGTGGGCGTAGAAAGGAGCCTGCAGGATCCCGGCGGGGAAGACGATGCCGTTCTTAGTGGGCATGTAGTAGGCATTAACTGTGGGGGGGGTCATACTCCACCTGAGGGAGGGAAGGAGGGAGGAGAGGAGGCAAGGAGACAAGGAGAGGTGATGAGGAGATAATCGATGCCCTACCAGTGCGACAACAATTCCAGAAGTCATATATTTCGGTGGAATCTGATAGAGCAATTTATTCTGTTATATTTATTATTTTATTTTGAATTAAAATACACAGTACTTTTTAAATGGAGGTTAAGTGTGTGTGTGTGTGTGTTGTGTGTGTGTGTGTGTGTGTGTGTGTGTGTGTGTGTATTACTGGTCTTTGTTGGGGGTCTTCCTCAGCTGGTCGGCCATCACTCGGGAGGAGAAGTTGTAGAAGTTGAGCATGTTCATGAAGAAGCTGTCGTACGACACTCGTACTGAAACACAAGATAACGGGTTTATCACCACGACTTAGGAAGTGTATAAAACATAAACAATATGTAAAACATTTCAAATATAAGAAGACGGCGACACACTCACCCCGTCGTACACGTCGTCCAGCTCTTTGGGGTCCAGGATGAATTCTAAACCGATCATATCATAGATGGCGTCGGCCTAACGAGACAAACAGGAACCAATCAGCAGAGACACCTGGGAACACTGGACACTGATTTAATCCCCTGATGATCTACAGGTGGTGCGTTCAAACCCTACTCTACACAGATCATGTGACCAGTTTTACTCGGCTACTTTTATCTGACAGCTCGGAGAACCATAGCTTCAACTCAGGGAGGAGTCCTGGTGAAATATATGAAATACCAGTCAAGATCATTTCATTATTGGGTTTATTTACTTGAGTGTGTGTGTGTGTGTGTGTGTGTGTGTGTGTGTACCTTGTCTTTAGCAGCCTGTTTGGTGTGTGGGTCCATCCAGCCCAGGCGGTCCAGAGCGCCTTTAAACGCCGAGCGGATCTCATTAATCATCTCCTCGGCCTGAGAGAGAAACACAAGATGAGCCTCACTCTCAGCGTTCTTCACTATCAACGTTCTATCAAAGTTCTTCAGTATCAGCGTTCTACACTATCAAAGTTCTTCAGTATCAGCGTTCTTCACTATCAAAGTTCTTCAGTATCAGCGTTCTTCACTATCAAAGTTCTTCCTTCAGGGGGAACTCACGATGTCTTTGCTGTGTTTGTCGAAGGTCTCCTTCACGAACAGCGATCCCAGAGCGAAGCCCAGCGTGTCGTCAGTGTTCCCGATGCAGGTCTGCCAGCGGGGCGTGCACGACTGAAACCAAGAGACAGCCAGGAGAACCAGTTACAACGAGAGACAACAACAGTATAAGTACCTTCTTGGTGCCGTACAGGCTCTCCTGCAGTATTGCAGTATTAACAGCAATATTGCATTATTAATAGTTGTTGGGAAAATATTGAATGTTCCTTCTTATCAGAGTAGCATGTGATAACAGAGGCCCTACGTAGCTGTGTACGTAGCCGGATGTATGACTACATGGATGACGCTCATGAGACACTGTGTTGAAGTTATGATAGCTATGTTCCTAAGATTGGCATGATGACACAGACTCCTCCTGACTGTCATGTTCATTGTTTACGCAGGCCTTAGCTAATCTGAACTAATGTCAGAATACTGCTTTGAACCAGTATTCCTCCATCTTGTTGACTGTAACACCCTCTCTTGTATATCAGCATGTCAAGGACACTGCAACTATTTGTCCCACGCAGCCCTGTGTGTGATGACTACTTCCATTCTTGCAAGGATAATAAATACATGTATCCTGATATTGAAGACCAAGACGGTGACGAGTGATATTTTTCTAACAATAGTAGTACTGCAGTATTAACCGTAGTACTGCTGTATTGGTTTTACCTTTACCTTCTTGGTTGCAGTATTAGTACCTTCTTGGTGCCGTACAGGCTCTCCAGCAGTATTGCAGTACTAGCAGCAGTACTGCAGTATTAGTACCTTATTGGTGCAGTATAAGTACCTTCTTGGTGCAGTATTAGTACCTTCTTGGTGCAGTATAAGTACCTTCTTGGTGCCATACAGGCTCTCCAGCAGTATTGCAGTATTACCAGCAGTACTGCAGTATTAGTACCTTCTTGGTGCCGTACAGGCTCTCCAGCAGCTTGTCCTGAGCGTTCTCGAAGCGCTGATCCAGGCTGGCGACGCTCTTCTGAGTCAGCGTCCACATCATGTAGTTGTTCAGCAGGCTGAGAGGAGCAACACACAGAGAGGATCAGCATTTTAGCCCTTCCTGTTTCCTGTTCTGGGACTCAGAGGGAAGCGTCTGTCGTTTTCCATCCCAGTTTATGTTTAACCACGCCCACTTCCTCACGACGAGAGCATCACCGCGGCGCTTCATCACTAAATATGAATCTGCAGCTACAGTCTCTGCATAGCGTCTTTAGAGTAAATGTTAGATCATCGTAAATATTAATTCACCATAGATTTAAGAATACTTCAGTGTCGTTTACATGGCACGTCCTCCTTATTCTTTTTTTAATTTATTTTGATTATTGTTATACTTTTTATTTTCTGTTTAAATTAAAACATTTAAATAAAAAATATATATTTATATTTTTTATGTTTTTCTTATTATTTTTTCTTTATTTTACACTTATTTATACATATTTAGTGTTATTTTCAATTATTTAAATCCTTACATGTTCTTTTACGTTGTCGTCATACTTCCATCACGCAGTGGTGCAGAGCTCGGTGATGCAGAAGTGGGCGTGGTTAACATAAGTGGGCGTGGTTAATGTGAACAGGTGCGTCTCACTGACCTGCGCTCGGTGCGGTTGATGAGCTCGGACACCTGCTGCAGGTACTCCCGCGCGTACAGAACCACGTGCTCGGTGTCGTTCAGATCCAGAGGAGAGAGCGAGGCCGACAGGAAGTCCAGCCACTCCACAGCCGGGGCCAGCAGCTTCACAACACCAACGAAGAAGAACAAGAAGAAGACGCATCACTTACAGGCGAACCAGAAAACAGTGGTGCAGGAAAGAGCTCAATGGTTTCTGGATGTGTTTTGGAAGACATATATATATGAATGGGAGTCGTGAGCCGGACCCCCAACTGCTCACTGGCAGCCTCTCCGCTCTGTCTGAACCTCTCAATGTGCATATATAACTGTGTGTGTATCTGTATCTCTACAACAAAAAGCAGAGCTGGGAAGTAGTGCAGTACAAATACTTAGTTATTGTACTTAAGTACATGTTTCTGGTATCAGTACTTTACTCCACTACTTATTTTTCTGACGACTTTTTACTTTTACTTCTTACATTTTGAACCCAAATACCTGTACTTTCTACTTCTTACACTTTGAACACAAATACCTGTACTTTCTACTTCTTACACTTTGAACCAAATACCTGTACTTTCTACTTCTTCCATTTGAACCCAAATACCTGTACTTTCTACTTCTTCCATGTTCCAAACAGGCTGGTTCCTTTAGTCTGAATGTGTGTTTGGTGGCGTGATCATTATTATTTAGAGTCATTGCGTCTATTGATTTGAACACGATCCGTGTATCCATCATTTCCTGCTCTTCTCTAAAGAAGAGGGACCAATGAAACGTTGTCATGTTGCCGTTGTTCAGCATGGAAACATTCATTAGCTAACAATGACATTATTGTTCTATTAATATAAAGGGAGGTCAGGTACTCTTTAAAACAGCTGCTAGTTATGGGTACTTTCTACTTAAAGTGGACCTATTGTGCTATATCGGAAAAATATATTGTAGGGTCATACCTATACAAAACATGTCTGTGAAGTTTTTTGCTTAAAATCCCAAACAGATCACGCGTTGTAGCCATGCCTCATACTGCTCATACCCCTCTTTTGAGAGGGTTTTATTTTCTGACGCTGCGTTAGTTCCCCGACGCACCGGGGACACATGTTTATGTATAAAAGACATCACAAAGTGCATTTTGCATGATAGGTCCCCTTTAAGGACATTTCAAAGCCCATACTTCTTTACTTTGACTTGAGTAAAGAAGTTTAGTCAGTACTTCTACTTTTAGAGTATTTTTAAACACGAGTATCTGTACTTCTACTTGAGTCAAGGATGTGTGTACTTTTGCCATCTCTGACAAAAAGGCGTGTGGATGTGTGCACAATCATAACCTTGTGTGTATTTGTATGTAGATTGTAGAACAAAAAATGCATGTGCGTGTATAATATAACAGAATGGGATCAATAACGGTCCATCTTCTTCTTAAATAGTTATCACCACAATAAACCGTATTTAATTGTAGTCTTAATGTACATTATTTTATTTATTATTCTGTTCTTGTACATATCATATTCTATTTACATGTATATAGACTTTTTGCACTATTTTTGTATTTTGTATTTTTGTATTTATTATATATGTTGCGTTGTTGGAGGAGCTCAGGTCAGAAGACTTCATGCCATTTCTACCCTGTGTGCATATGACAATAACACCTAATATATATATGAAAGCAAAACAAAGCAATAGGTATCAGTGACATCAAATTCAAATGTAGGGTAAATTAGACCTAAAATTACACAAAATAATTAAAAAAGCTGCTAAATGACAACATTTAGATGCAAGACGGAACAAACCGACCCAAACCGACCCGAACCGACCCGAACCGACCCAAACCGACCCAAAGGAGCGAATCAACTCAAAAAAGACCACAAACTAAACAAAAATTACAAAAGAAATGATAAACATTGAGTGCAAAATGCTCCCATTAAAGACAGATAGTATTTACTATAGAGGCCAGTAGAGGGCGCTCTGCTCCACGTTTATCAACAGATATAAAGGAGCTCAAATACTGCAGGAAGTCTCCCTGCTGCAGACAGACTGAAGACATACTGAAGACCTACTGAAGACAGACTGAAGACATACTGAAGACCTACTGAAGACCTACTGAAGACAGACTGAAGACAGACTGAAGACAGACTGAAGACATACTGAAGACAGACTGAAGACCTACTGAAGACATACTGAAGACAGACTGAAGACAGACTGAAGACCTACTGAAGACATACTGAAGACAGACTGAAGACAGACTGAAGACAGACTGAAGACATACTGAAGACCTACTGAAGACATACTGAAGACAGACTGAAGACATACTGAAGACAGACTGAAGACAGACTGAAGACAGACTGAAGACATACTGAAGACAGACTGAAGACAGACTGAAGACATACTGAAGACAGACTGAAGACCTACTGAAGACAGACTGAAGACATACTGAAGACATACTGAAGACAGACTGAAGACCTACTGAAGACAGACTGAAGACATACTGAAGACATACTGAAGACCTACTGAAGACCTACTGAAGAAAGACTGAAGACAGACTGAAGACAGACTGAAGACAGACTGAAGACCTACTGAAGACCTACTGAAGACCTACTGAAGACCTACTGAAGACATACTGAAGACAGACTGAAGACAGACTGAAGACCTACTGAAGACAGACTGAAGACCTACTGAAGACAGACTGAAGACAGACTGAAGACATACTGAAGACATACTGAAGACAGACTGAAGACCTACTGAAGACCTACTGAAGACAGACTGAAGACATACTGAAGACATACTGAAGACAGACTGAAGACAGACTGAAGACCTACTGAAGACAGACTGAAGACCTACTGAAGACAGACTGAAGACAGATGAAGACCTACTGAAGACCTACTGAAGACAGACTGAAGACAGACTGAAGACAGACTGAAGACCTACTGAAGACAGACTGAAGACAGACTGAAGACATACTGAAGACCTACTGAAGACAGACTGAAGACAGACTGAAGACCTACTGAAGACAGACTGAAGACATACTGAAGACAGACTGAAGACAGACTGAAGACATACTGAAGACAGACTGAAGACCTACTGAAGACAGACTGAAGACCTACTGAAGACAGACTGAAGACAGACTGAAGACCTACTGAAGACCTACTGAAGACAGACTGAAGACAGACTGAAGACAGACTGAAGACCTACTGAAGACAGACTGAAGATATACTGAAGACCTACTGAAGACATACTGAAGACAGACTGAAGACAGACTGAAGACCTACTGAAGACAGACTGAAGACATACTGAAGACAGACTGAAGACCTACTGAAGACAGACTGAAGACCTACTGAAGACCTACTGAAGACAGACTGAAGACAGACTGAAGACCTACTGAAGACCTACTGAAGACAGACTGAAGACAGACTGAAGACAGACTGAAGACCTACTGAAGACAGACTGAAGATATACTGAAGACCTACTGAAGACATACTGAAGACAGACTGAAGACAGACTGAAGACCTACTGAAGACAGACTGAAGACAGACTGAAGACATACTGAAGACATACTGAAGACAGACTGAAGACCTACTGAAGACAGACTGAAGATATACTGAAGACCTACTGAAGACATACTGAAGACAGACTGAAGACAGACTGAAGACCTACTGAAGACAGACTGAAGACAGACTGAAGACATACTGAAGACATACTGAAGACAGACTGAAGACAGACTGAAGACCTACTGAAGACAGACTGAAGACAGACTGAAGACATACTGAAGACATACTGAAGACAGACTGAAGACCTACTGAAGACAGACTGAAGACCTACTGAAGACAGACTGAAGACATACTGAAGACCTACTGAAGACAGACTGAAGACATACTGAAGACCTACTGAAGACAGACTGAAGACATACTGAAGACATACTGAAGACATACTGAAGACATGCTGAAGACTAAATGCTGAAGACTAAATACTGAAGACATACTGAAGACCTACTGAAGACTAAAGACTGAAGACATGCTGAAGACATGCTGAAGACATACTGAAGACTGAAGACATACTGAAGACTAAAGACTGAAGACATACTGAAGACTGAAGAAATACTGAAGACATACTGAAGACATACTGAAGACTGAAGACATACTGAAGACTAAAGACTGAAGACATACTGAAGAAATACTGAAGACAGACTGAAGACTAAAGACTGAAGACATACTGAAGACATGAAGGAAATAAATGTCTGAGGTTTTTAGTTTCCTATGTGTTATCAGGAATAGGTCTCTGCATGTATTTATCACAGGGGGAACTGGATTACGTTTTGTTTTAGAATTAAAAAAGATATAATAAAAAGAATGTATTGGATGAACACATAAGCCCCTCCTCCCTCACTGACCTGCTGCATCACCAGGCCCCCTCCTCCCTCACCGACCTGCTGCATCACCAGGCCCCCTCCTCCCTCACCGACCTGCTGCATCACCAGGCCCCCTCCTCCCTCACCGACCTGCTGCATCACCAGGCCCCCTCCTCCCTCACCGACCTGCTGCATCACCAGGCCCCCTCCTCCCTCACTGACCTGCTGCATCACCAGGCCCCCTCCTCCCTCACTGACCTGCTGCATCACCAGGCCCCCTCCTCCCTCACCGACCTGCTGCATCACCAGGCCCCCTCCTCCCTCACCGACCTGCTGCATCACCAGGCCCCCTCCTCCCTCACCGACCTGCTGCATCACCAGGCCCCCTCCTCCCTCACCGACCTGCTGCATCACCAGGCCCCCTCCTCCCTCACCGACCTGCTGCATCACCAGGCCCCCTCCTCCCTCACCGACCTGCTGCATCACCAGGCCCCCTCCTCCCTCACTGACCTGCTGCATCACCAGGCCCCCTCCTCCCTCACTGACCTGCTGCATCACCAGGCCCCTCCTCCTCACTGACCTGCTGCATCACCAGGCCCCCTCCTCCCTCACCGACCTGCTGCATCACCAGGCCCCCTCCTCCCTCACTGACCTGCTGCATCCCCAGGCCCCCTCCTCCCTCACCGACCTGCTGCATCACCAGGCCCCCTCCTCCTCACCAACCTGCTGCATCACCAGGCCCCCTCCTCCCTCACTGACCTGCTGCATCACCAGGACCCCTCCTCCCTCACCAACCTGCTGCATCACCAGGCCCCCTCCTCCCTCACTGACCTGCTGCATCACCAGGCCCCCTCCTCCCTCACCGACCTGCTGCATCACCAGGCCCCTCCTGTTTATCCCCCCACAAACCAAGCACCGCTGCCCCCTCCCTCTGGAACCCCTTTTTATACCAGATGTTAACGTGCGATAAATGTGGTTTTATTTCATGTCAATCAGATTTGTTATCTTGTTTTCTTTCCTCTATAAAGCGTCTTTGAGCACCTGACAAAGCGCAGGATAAATCACATGTATTATTATTAAAGTGGTGTATTAAGATTATTAAAGATATAATAAGAGAAAAGCTTCTGAGCAGAAATGCTCCTGATTATCTGAAGTGATGTTATTATTGCACAGATAAACCACAGCACACAGTTTACAGACACATATATATTTATAGTGTTTTACACATTATTTATTTACATTTTATAATCACACTATAGTTATATATCTTCTTAATGTTGATATGTTACATCTTATGTATTGAATGTTCTTCTCAGGTGCACTGCCTCGTTCACCTGCTGTAAGGAAGTCATGTCTGAATGTAAGATGAATAAAGCAAGGCTGTTCCTCGTCATTATCTAACCCCCCCCCCCCCGCTCCCTAGCATAGCAACAGCTCTATTGGCAACAGTTGCCACGGGGACCGCAGGAGCATCTGCAGCACACCACACACACACACACACAACACACACACACACACACACACACACACACACACACACCACACACACACACACCACACACACACACACACACACCAAACACACACACACACACACACACACACACACACACACACACACACCACACAACACACACACACACACACACACACACACACACACGACAATAAAGCTTTATCATTAGTCTATGAATCATAATACCGTTTGGCAGATTCAATTATTATAAATATTGTGTCAATCCTTCATTTATTTTCTTGATTACTATTTATATTAGTATTTCTTGTAATCTGGATATTTTATTAGTGTTTTCTTGCTTTTTCCTCATTTTTTTCCTCAAGCTATACATTATTACATGTTATTTGATTTATGTTAATGCAGCTGGATGAGAAGATGACCTCACCTGTAGTTCTAACCATGACCTCACCTGTAGTTCTAACCATGACCTCATCTGTAGTTCTAACCATGACCTCACCTGTAGTTCTAACCATGACCTCACCTGTAGTTCTAACCATGACCTCACCTGTAGTTCTAACCATGACCTCACCTGTAGTTCTAACCATGACCTCATCTGTAGTTCTAACCATGACCTCATCTGTAGTTCTAACCATGACCTCACCTGTAGTTCTAACCATGACCTCATCTGTAGTTCTAACCATGACCTCATCTGTAGTTCTAACCATGACCTCACCTGTAGTTCTAACCATGACCTCATCTGTAGTTCTAACCATGACCTCACCTGTAGTTCTAACCATGACCTCACCTGTAGTTCTAACCATGACCTCACCTGTAGTTCTAACCATGACCTCACCTGTAGTTCTAACGATGACCTCACCTGTAGTTCTAAAGATGACCTCACCTGTAGTTCTAACCATGACCTCACCTGTAGTTCTAACCATGACTCACCTGTAGTTCTCACCATGACCTCACCTGTAGTTCTAACCATGACCTCACCTGTAGTTCTAACGATGACCTCACCTGTAGTTCTAACCATGACCTCACCTGTAGTTCTAACAATGACCTCACCTGTAGTTCTAACGATAACCTCACCTGTAGTTCTAACGATGACCTCACCTGTAGTTCTAACCATGACCTCACTGTAGTTCTAATGATGACCTCATCTGTAGTTCTAACCATGACCTCACCTGTAGTTCTAACGATGACCTCACCTGTAGTTCTAACCATGACCTCATCTGTAGTTCTAACGATGACCTCACCTGTGGTTCTAACCATGACCTCACCTGTAGTTCTAACCATGATCTCACCTGTAGTTCTAATCACGACCTCACCTATAGTTCTAACGATGACCTCACCTGTAGTTCTAACCATGACCTCATCTGTAGTTCTAACCATGACCTCACCTGTAGTTCTAACCATGACTTCACCTGTAGTTCTAACCATGACCTCACCTGTAGTTCTAACCATTACCTCACCTGTAGTTCTAACGATGACCTCACCTGTAGTTTTAACAATGACCTCACCTGTAGTCCTAACCATGACCTCATCTGTAGTTCTAACCATGACCTCACCTGTAGTTCTAACCATGACCTCACCTGTAGTTCTAACCATGACCTCACCTGTAGTTCTAACCATGACCTCATCTGTAGTTCTAACCATGACCTCACCTGTAGTTCTAAAGATGACCTTATCTGTAGTTCTAACCATGACCTCATCTGTAGTTCCAAAGATGACCTCACCTGTAGTTCTAACCATGACCTCATCTGTAGTTCTAAAGATGACCTTATCTGTAGTTCTAACCATGACCTCATCTGTAGTTCCAAAGATGACCTCATCTGTAGTTCTAACCATGACCTCATCTGTAGTTCTAAAGATGACCTCATCTGTAGTTCTAACCATGACCTCATCTGTAGTTCTAACCATGATCTCATCTGTAGTTCTAACGATGACCTCATCTGTAGTTCTAAAGATGACCTCATCTGTAGTTCTAACCATGACCTCACCTGTAGTTCTAACCATGACCTCACCTGTAGTTCTAACGATGACCTCACCTGTAGTCCTAACCAACCTCATCTGTAGTTCTAACCATGACCTCATCTGTAGTTCTAACCATGACCTCACCTGTAGTTCTAACGATGACCTCACCTGTAGTCCTAACCACAACCTCACCTGTAGTTCTAACGATGACCTCACCTGTAGTTCTAACCATGACCTCATCTGTATATCAGGACCTCACCTGTATACCACGACTTCACCTGTAGATTAGCGACTCACCTGCAGTTCGGCGATGGTGACCTTGTGGTAGATCTTCTCCTCGTCTCGCCGCTGGTCCTGAGGGACGGTGATGTCGGCGAGCGCCGTCTCAAACTCCAGGATCTGCTGCATCTGGATCATGGTGGAGTTCTTTTCTCCGCCTAGCAACAGGCCCAACTCCACCATGTAGTCCAGGTACGCCACCAGCACCTGGAGGGGGTCATGAGGATTCAAGGTTCAAAGGTTTTATTGTCTGTTGGGAAAACACTGAATGTCCTCTTCCAGTATGAGAGTAACATGATAACAAAGGTATCCCAACTGTAGCTGAGTGCATGACAGGATGTCTGATTACCTAGAAGAGCATCAGGACTGTTTTAGGCATATGATAGCTATGTGATTAACATGATGATTCAGCCTCTATGGAGAGAGACAGATGACAAGCATGATCATTTCTGACGTGGAGCTAATCTGAAGTAAACATTGAATACTGCTTTCTATTCCTCCATCTTGTGACTGTGTAACTCCCTCTCTTGGATATCAGCATGTGAAGGACACTGTTCAGGAACTAGTTGATGCTCTGTATGTGATGACTACTTCCATTCTGGAGAGGATCACAGACACATGGATCCTGAGATTGAAGCTCAAGCCGGTGACATTTTTCTAACATTGTCATATGCACAAAGCCACAGTGTAGAAATGGCAATGAAATGTATCTGACCTGAGCTCATCCAACAAAGCAACATATATAAAAAAACACAAAAATACAAATACAAAGTAGTGCAAAAAGAGCTTCTCCATCACAAGATGAACTCCACCTGTGTTTATATTATCAGCTGCAGGGAGTCTTACCTTCTCATTGGCAGTCTTGTTGAGGTAATAATCTCTGGACGGCAGGAAGAGCCCTGATTGGTCCACCTGTGTAGAGCAGGGTTAAAGGTGAGCCAATCACAGCCACAGATATCTAACTTTCAACCCGGACTACCTGCCCTCCGACAAGAACATTTAAAATATAGAACAAAACCCAAAATATCAGATTTATAACGCAAATTCTCTTCACTGCGTTTCCTTAATGTGTTTCTTTCCTGTGTTTTATATGTCTAGCTGACTGCTCTCTAAACAAATCAAATGTAGTACTTCTTTACCTCCATGAGGTGCGGTTCTGGTTTAATCTGGTTCTGGTTTAATCTGGTTCAATGTGGTTCTGGTTCAATGTGGTTCTGGTTCAATGTGGTTTCTGGTTCATGTGGTTCTGGTTTCAATGTGGTTCTGGTTTAATCTGGTTCTGGTTTAAAATCTGGTTCTATAGAGTGATGACGTGTTCCTGTAGTTCCACCCTGCAGGAAGCTGCTGGTTCCCTCGACAAAAAGCAACGGATTTCTCCAGAGGATTTTGGAATATTGTAAAAAATAAGATCTGTGGAAAACGAACCTGTTTGATAAATGCACGTTTTGTTCAGGATAATCTCCACGTGTCTACCCTACTTTTATAATGTTAGAATCATAAATCTAATGTCCAGAAGCTAAATGCTAACGTTATGCTATAAAGGAACTACAGCCGAGTCCAGCAGCACGACTTCAACGTCACGCCAACTTCAGATCCATATTCAAACATACAGATTCTAAATGGAACGAGTTGAAGCGTTTGTTTGAACACTTTGCAGGAGGCAGGTACTTGCTTTCAAGCAGAACAGGGCCAACTAACTTAGAGGAGTGTTCACGTGTTCGGCGTAATGACGTACAACGTCCTCCAGACTTCTGTAGTCCTATTCAGCCACTTGGCAACCACAGACCTTATTTCAGATAGTTTCCAAAGATTACTTCCAAAATCCCATTGGCTCTGAGACCAGGGAACAGGAAGTGGTAAAATGCTAACTCACTTCTGGGTTCTAGGACTCGTTCCTGCACCTCTCTACATGGTCCTGGTTCTGGTTTACCTGGATGACGTTGCTGTTAGAGTGTTTGGGGTCTGCGCTGACTCCGACGCTGAAGAAAGGCTGTGCTCTGTAGGGGCCAGAAACCACCTTCAGGACCTCCATGAAGTTGTCTTTATCCCAGGGGCCCGTCATGTTCCAGCCCCCGATCTGAAGGAAGGAAGCGTTTACAGTCAATTACAGAACGTGGACTGGATCCCCACAAAAAACATACGCCTGTTTGAAGATGACGCTCTGCTTTTCACTTTAAAATGCTCAAATGAGTAAAAATAAAAGGTGATCTTCTATCACGATATATGTCTTTCTATTTAAGGTTGACAGTACAGTGGCAAGACAAGGTAAGTGACCCCTTTGGAACAACCTGCATTTATGTGTAAATCTGTTCTAAAATATGGTCTGATCTTCACATAAGTTTCAATAATCAACAAACACACTCCAAGCTATTATTTTATTCTCCATATTGAACACATCATTAAAACATTCACAGTGTGTCCAGACTTCAACAAAAGGAAAATGAGTTAGGAGATAGTAAACCTCATTTTAAATCAGTGAAACAAGATTAGAAGTATTGTTTGAGCGACTTTGACTTAATATTCACTCAAATGTGATTTGGTGTTGCATGTTTGTCTACACTGGTGTCTTCGGATAACATTTTATGGCCAATTCAAACCAGGAAACTCTAACCTCAAGCTTTACCCCTGAACATAACCCGGTCCGGAGCATATCTGCAGCAGGTGGTCTATCCAGGTTCAAAGAGAGCCCCCTTCATAGTACGGGAAACTCTTTATGCTGGATATCACTTGGCTAACCCTCTAATCTGTGTCCCTAGTGAACCCCTCAGGTGTGTGGTTACCTTGGCGATGAGGTCTACAAGCGGCTGGGCCCCAGCTCCTCGATCCTCTGCGTGTTGAGGCAGGACAGGTAGTAGGACTGGGTCTTCCTCTCGGCTTCACTGCTGCCGTTAAACGTCCCGTTCTCTGCGGGGACACCACGACTCACGTTAGCCACGCCTACAGCTCGTTAACTCCCGTTACCCATGGTTACATCTCGTTATCAATCTCGTTAACTCACGTTACCCACAGTTACATCTCGTTAACTCACGTTACAGCTCGTTAACTCACGTTACAGCTCGTTAAATAACGTTACCCACAGTTTGAGGGCCTGGTTCTCCCCCCCTGCCTCCCCCCCCCTCACCCAGCAGGTGTTTGAGCAGCGCCTGGTTCTCCCCCCCTGCCTCCCCCCCCCTCACCCAGCAGGTGTTTGAGCAGCGCCTGGTTCTCCCCCCCTGCCTCCCCCCCCCTCACCCAGCAGGTGTTTGAGCAGGGCCTGGTCCTCCCCCCCTGCCTCCCCCCCCCTCACCCAGCAGGTGTTTGAGCAGCGCCTGGTTCTCCCCCCCTGCCTCCCCCCCCCTCACCCAGCAGGTGTTTGAGCAGCGCCTGGTTCTCCCCCCCTGCCTCCCCCCCCCTCACCCAGCAGGTGTTTGAGCAGCGCCTGGTTCTCCCCCCCTGCCTCCCCCCCCCTCACCCAGCAGGTGTTTGAGCAGGGCCTGGTCCTCCCCCCGCCTCCCCCCCCCTCACCCAGCAGGTGTTTGAGCAGCGCCTGGTTCTCCCCCCCTGCCTCCCCCCCCCTCACCCAGCAGGTGTTTGAGCAGGGCCTGGTTCTGCTCCCAGATGCTGTTGAAGGTGGACCACCTGGAGCGCCCGTCGGGCAGCGGGTTCTTCCTCACCCAGCCTCCACAGGAGAACTGGTAGAAGTCAGAGCAGGGGTCCACGCTGCGGTCCATCGCCTCGCCCATCTGAGCCGCCACGGAGACGCAGGCCTCCGTCAGGCACAGGCCCCGCCCACCGTCTGAGGGGGGAGGAGTTACAGATTTATTAAAAGTAAACAAGAAGAATAATAAAGATTAAAGACCAATTAAAAAGGTTTTTTGTGATTTTGCTCGAACGTGTAATCCAATAAAACAAACAAGAATAATAATAATGAAACTAGAGAATTATAATACTGTACAAACTTAAGCAGTAGCAAATTGATAAACAATAATATTATTGACTTACAAATTATATATAAACAAATGATCGACCTAATACACATCTGAAAAGGGGCGGGAAGAAGTTTACACGTGTTTAATCCCCCGCCCAAAAACTCAATTATAAAAAAAATTAAATATTATTTTCTTTTAGCAAAATGTACATAAACGTATGTCCACATACACTTACATCATAAATAGATGATATTATTATTTCTACAATATATATATATATAAAACAGATTGATTTACGTTGTATGTCATATTGATAAGACAAAAATAAAGATGATCTTTTCACATCGATCATCCAAATACATTTGTTATTAAATAACAAACAAAACAAAAGCATAATAACAACAAACACATGAATAAACAAAACATAAAGAGGTCAATGGAAATCAAGAAAGGATAGGTAGACAGGGTGTATTGTAGACAGGTGTATTGTAGACAGGTGTATTGTAGACAGGTGTATTGTAGACAGGTGGGATCAGCGCACCTGAGTAGGTTTGGTTTTTCAACATGATGCCCAGAGGCGCTACAGTCGATGTATGAGCTTAAAGGTCCCTATTATACTGTTTTTCATCAATATATCATCTCAGATATATCCAGAGCCTGTCTCTGATTGGCTGAAACACCAAACAGATCATTGCAGCATTACCCATAATCCCTCTGTTTCAGCCCTGTTTCCAAGTGCTGATTCTGTCTGTTACTTTAGATGAAAATAAGGAGCCCCTCCCCACGCCCCTCTGAGAGACATTTGTTACAAAGAACTCAATGGTGCTCTAGGAGAGATTCAGGTGATAAGGGGGGGGGGGGGGTTACCGTGGTTGCTGATTGGCTAATGGTTACAGAGACAAAACATCGTGAGACATCACAACGTGGCAAAAATCTGATCAGCTCATTTTCAGACAGGTTTTTATAGAATGGATCAGGAGAAAAAGAGAGAGAATCTTTGTTCCTGAAACTTTCAGAGTCTCTTTACACAGAGGGGACACATGTTGATGTAGAAGAGACATGAGAAGAGGGGACACATGCTGATGTAGAAGAGACATGAAGAAGAGGGGACACATGTTGATGTAGAAGAGACTGAAGAAGAGGGACACATGTTGATGTAGAAGAGACATGAAGAAGAGGGGACCATGTTGATGTAGAAGAGACATGAAGAAGAGGGGACACATGTTGATGTAGAAGAGACATGAAGAAGAGGGGACACATGTTGATGTAGAAGAGACATGAGAAGAGGGGACACATGTTGATGTAGAAGAGACATGCAGAAGAGGGGACACCATTGTTGATGTAGAAGAGACATGAAGAAGAGGGGACACATGTTGATGTAGAAGAGACATGGAGAAGAGGGGACACATGTGATGTAGAAGAGACATGAAGAAGAGGGGAACATGTGATGTAGAAGAGACATGAAGAAGAGGGACACATGTTGATGTAGAAGAGACATGAAGAAGAGGGGACACATGTTGATGTAGAAGAGACATGAAGAGAGGGGACACATGTTGATGTAGAAGAGACATGAAGAAGAGGGGAACACATGTTGATGTAGAAGAGACATGAAGAAGAGGGGACACATGTTGATGTAGAAGAGACATGAAGAAGAGGGGACACATGTTGATGTAGAAGAGACATGGAGAAGAGGGGACACATGTTGATGTAGAAGAGACATGGAGAAGAGGGGACACATGTTGATGTAGAAGAGACATGAAGAAGAGGGGACACATGTTGATGTAGAAGAGACATGAAGAAGAGGGACACATGTTGATGTAGAAGAGACATGAAGAAGAGGGACACATGTTGATGTAGAGGAGACATGAAGAAGAGGGGACACATGTTGATGTAGAAGAGACATGAAGAAGAGGGGACACATGTTGATGTAGAAGAGCATGAAGAAGAGGGGACACATGTTGATGTAGAAGAGACGTGAAGAAGAGGGGGACACATGTTGATGTAGAAGAGACATGAGGAGGGGACACATGTTGATGTAGAAGAGACATGAAGAAGAGGGCACACATGTTGATGTAGAAGAGACATGTGTCCCCTCTGTGTAAGAGAGAGTCTCTTTCCACAGAGGGGACACATGTTGATTGTAAAGAGACATGAAGGAAAAGGGGACACATGTTATGTGAAGAGAAGAGACATGTGTCCCCTCTGTGTAAAGAAGAGTCTCTTTCCACAGAAGGGACACATTTGATGTAGAAGAGACATGAAGAAGAGGGGACACATGTTGACGTAGAAGAGACATGTGTCCCCTCTGTGTAAAGAGAGAGTCTCTTTCCACAGAAGGGACACATGTTGATGTAGAAGACACGTGAAGAAGTGGATCTTGCAATAGGTGACCTTTAAAAAAAGGGGGGGTACCTGAGCTGAAGCCCAGCCCCAGCAGCAGCAGGCAGGCCAGCAGAGCCAGCAGGGAAACCAGCAGCAGAACCGACAGCAGAACCTCCAGCTGGGTCCTCCGGCCCAGCAGGTCCACACCGCCCTTCCTGAAGCCCACCTGCCAATCAGAGACAAACTTTAATATCCCATCAATATAATCCATCATGCAGTCCCATAGAGAGAGAAGAAGACAGACAGGAAGTAACACTAAAGGACAGCAGAAGAAGACAGACAGGAATAAACCTAAAAGGAACAACAGAAGAAGACAGACAGTAGTAAACACTAAAGGGAACAGCAGAAGAAGACAGACAGGAAGTAAACACTAAAGGGAACAGCAGAAGAAGACAGACAGGAAGTAAACACTAAAGGGAACAGCAGAAGAAGAGAGTCAGGGAGTAAACACTAAAGGGAACAGCAGAAGAAGACAGACAGGAAGTAAACACTAAAGGGAACAGCAGAAGAAGAGAGTCAGGGAGTAAACACCAAAGGGAACAGCAGAAGAAGACAAACAGTAAGTAAACACCAAAGGGAACAGCAGAAGAAGAGAGTCAGGGAGTAAACACTAAAGGGACACAGCAGAAGAAGACAGACAGGAGGTAAACACTAAAGGAACAGCAGAAGAAGACAGACAGGAAGTAAAACCAAAGGGAACAGCAGAAGAAGACAGACAGGAAGTAAAACCAAAGGAACAGCAGAAGAAGACAGACAGGAAGTAAACACTAAAGGGAACAGCAGAAGAAGACAGACAGGAAGTAAACACTAAAGGGAACAGCAGAAGAAGACAGACAGGAAGTAAACACTAAAGGGAACAACAGAAGAAGACAGACAGGAAGTAAACACTAAAGGGAACAGCAGAAGAAGACAGTCAGGGAGTAAACACCAAAGGGAACAGCAGAAGAAGAGAGTCAGGGAGTAAACACCAAAGGGAACAGCAGAAGAAGACAACAGTAAGTAAACACCAAAGGGAACAGCAGAAGAAGAGAGTCAGGGAGTAAACACCAAAGGGAACAGCAGAAGAAGAGATCAGGGAGTAAACACTAAAGGGAACAGCAGAAGAAGACAGACAGAGGTAACACTAAAGGGAACAGCAGAAGAAGACAGACAGGAAGTAAAAACCAAAGGGAACAGCAGAAGAAGACAGACAGGAAGTAAAACCAAAGGGAAACAGCAGAAGAAGACAGACAGGAAGTAAACACTAAAGGGAACAGCAGAAGAAGACAGACAGGAAGTAAACACTAAAGGAACAGCAGAAAGACAGACAGGAAGTAAACACTAAAGGGAACAACAGAAGAAGACAGACAGGAAGTAAACACTAAAGGGAACAACAGAAGAAGACAGACAGGAAGTAAACACTAAAGGGAACAGCAGAAGAAGACAGACAGGAAGTAAACACTAAAGGGAACAGCAGAAGAAGACAGACAGGAAGTGAACACTAAAGGGAACAGCAGAAGAAGACAGACAGGAAGTGAACACCAAAGGGAACAGCAGAAGAAGACAGTCAGGAGTAAACACCAAAGGGAACAGCAGAAGAAGACAGACAGGAAGTAAACACTAAAGGGAACAGCAGAAGAAGACAGACAGGAAGTGAACACCAAAGGGAACAGCAGAAGAAGACAGACAGGAAGTGAACACCAAAGGGAACAGCAGAGAAGAGAGTCAGGGAGTAAACACTAAAGGGAACAGCAGAAGAAGACAGACAGGAAGTAAACACTAAAGGGAACAGCAGAAGAAGACAGACAGGAAGTAAACACTAAAGGGAACAGCAGAAGAAGACAGACAGGAAGTAAACACTAAAGGGAACAGCAGAAGAAGACAGACAGGAAGTGAACACCAAAGGGAACAGCAGAAGAAGACAGAGGGCCTCTTTAAGTCTGCGTTCATACGGTGCTGTCTGTGTGAAAGCAGACATATCTGAGTTCACTGAACCTCCTCTCACCCTTCTGTAGTTCATTAAAGCTAAGCCCTCTTCGTGGGAGGTGGACCCCTGTCCTGAGACCCTCCTGGGATTTAACGCCCTCTCAGGACTTCACCTGGAACAGTTATCCACGGAGACTGAAGGAGACTTTTGATGTGTGTTCCTCTTGAGAATAACTGAAAACAGTATATCTGAATAAAGAGTCAGAAGCATTGTCTCTATATGAACTCCATATAAAGCCACTGAGTGAGGCTGGGAGTGTGGAGGAATCCAATATAGGTGTTGTTAAAATACCTTGATATTCATATATTAGAAAATGACATTTAGTCTCATATTAAAAAAAAATATGTCAGCAACCAAGGTAACCCCCCCCCCCCCCCCCCCACCACCACCTTATCACCTGAATCTCCTCCTAGAGCACCATTGAGTTCTTTGTAACCAAATGTCTCTCAGAGGGGCGTGGGAGGGGCTCCTTATTTTCATCTAAAGTAACAGACAGAGAATCAGCACTTTGAAAACAGGGCTGAAACAGAGGGGATTATGGGTAATGCTGCAATGATCTGTTTGGGGTTTCAGCCAATCAGAGACAGGCTCTGGATATATCTGAGATGATATATTGATGAAAAACAGTATAATATGGGATCTTTAAATATCGACTTTTTAATTTAAAGGGGACCTATCATGCTATATTTAAATAATATATAAGGTATATATATATAATATATTATAAGGTATATTAATACGTTTTAATTTTCAAAATACGAAACAGATCATGCATTTTAGCCATGCCTCATTTTGCCTCACTCCAGCTCTGTCTTTGCAAGGTCTGATTCAGCTGACCACGCCCCCATGCGGAAGAGGGGGGCGTGACACGGCCCCGGAACGAGCGTCATGTTATCATGCTTGCTGTGACTACGAGTGGAGAGTCAACATGGCCCAACCTCTCATTCCCCTGATTGGTGGAGAGTTGACCAATCAGGCGGAGTGCACCTACATTACGTCAAAAAGGTGCAAATAAAAAATCCACCCGTATCAAATCCGTTGCAGCCCCGTTTTTAGAGATTTGGGTACGGAGGAAAAGAGAGAGGGTTGTGTTTTCTGACACTTTGTGAGTTCCTGGAACACCGGGGACACATATGTATGTATAAAAGACATCACAAAGTGCATTTGCATGATAGGTCCCTTTAAATTACATTTTTAAAATTATATTTCTCAGCCCTATTTCCTTGTGTGTTCTTCTTCTGTGTTTGTGTTGCGTTCACTGACCTCCACAGCGTCAGGAGACGAGGCTGAATCCCCCGCAGTGTCCGACGCTTCGTCCTCCTCGAACGTGGCTCGCTTATAGCTGGACATCTGCAGAGAGACGCAGAAACATAGCGCATTGAACATCTCTGCAAAAGGACAAAAACCAAGAATGTATTTTCTCCGCCGCCTTAAGTCTTTTGGGGCGAGCAGAGAAAGTCTTCTGTTGTTCTTTACATCTGTGATTGTGTCTGCTCTACAGCACTGCCATACTACCGGTACAAGTGTCTGTCAACAGCTTTAAAATCAGAACTGCTCCACCTGTTAGAAATCTGCTCACAGACTGTTGGTCACCCGGTCAGAGACTTTCTGACTCTTGTAAAGCACTTGAATTGCCTTGTGTCGAAAGGTGCCGTATAAATAAACTTGCTTTACAAACTAAAAAGATATGAAACTGCTGATGGATCGCAGAGTCTTCTTCATCTGTTATTCACTGTCTGCTGTGGGTCAGACAGGCCTCAGGGACAGACATGTGATATCTCAGGAAGTACTCAGTAAATAATATAATGAACACAGCATCCATCCATCGTTTTCCAACCCCGTTCAGATTCACCCACGGCCCTTTTTCCACATAGCTCTCGGGGTCATGGACGTCCAAAGAGAACGTCTCTATGTGAACGACGCTGAGGGAACAACACCTACTCTAGCTGGGGGAAATGTGATCAATTAAAGGTCCCCTATTATCCTCTTCTTCATCAATACATCACAGGTCTCAGATATATCCAGAGCCTGTCTCTGATTGGCTGAAACACCAAACAGATCATTGCAGCATTACCCATAATCCCTCTGTTTCAGTCCTGTTTCCAAAGTGCTGATTCTCTGTCTGTTACTTTAGATGAAAATAAGGAGCCCCTCCCCACGCCCCTCTGAGAGACATTTGGTTACAAAGAACTCAATGGTGCTCTAGGAGGAGATTCAGGTGATAAGGTGGGGGGGGGGGGGGGGGTTCCCTTGGTTGCTGACATATTTTTATTTTGTTTTATAAAACATCGTTATGACATCATCAAGTGTCCAAAATCTGATCAGCTCATTTTCAGACAAGTTTTTATAGAAATGGATCAGGAGAAAAAGAGAGAGAATCTTTGTTCCTGAAACTTTCAGAGTCTCTTTACACAGAGGGGACACATGTTGATGTAGAAGAGACATGAAGAAGAGGGGACACATGTTGATGTAGAAGAGACATGAAGAAGAGGGGACACATGTTGATGTAGAAGAGACATGAAGAAGAGGGGACACATGTTGATGTAGAAGAGACATGAAGAAGAGGGGACACATGATGTAGAAGAGACATGAAGAAGAGGGGACACATGTTGATGTAGAAGAGACATGAGGAAGAGGGGACACATGTTGATGTAGAAGAGACATGAAGAAGAGGGGACACATGTTGATGTAGAAGAGACATGGAGAAGAGGGGACACATGTTGATGTAGAAGAGACATGAAGAAGAGGGGACACATGTTGATGTAGAAGAGACATGGAGAAGAGGGGACACATGTTGATGTAGAAGGACATAAAGAAGAGGGGACACATGGTGATGAAGAAGAGACATGAGGAAGAGGGGACACATGTTGATGTAGAAGAGACATGAAGAAGAGGGACACATGTTGATGTAGAAGAGACATGAAGAAGAGGGGACACATGGTGATGAAGAAGAGACATGAAGAAGAGGGGACACATGGTGATGTAGAAGAGACATGAAGAAGAGGGGACACATGTTGATGTAGAAGAGACATGAAGAAGAGGGACACATGTTGATGGAGAAGAGACATGGAGAAGAGGGGACACATGTTGATGTAGAAGAGACATGAAGAAGAGGGGACACATGTTGATGGAGAAGAGACATGAAGAAGAGGGGACACATGTTGATGTAGAAGAGACATGAAGAAGAGGGGACACATGTTGATGTAGAAGAGACATGGAGAAGAGGGGACACATGTTGATGTAGAAGAGACATGAAGAAGAGGGGACACATGTTGATGTAGAAGAGACATGGAGAAGAGGGGACAAAGGTTGATGTAGAAGAGACATGAAGAAGAGGGGACACATGTTGATGTAGAAGAGACATGAGAAGAGGGGACATATGTTGATGTAGAAGAGACATGAAGAAGAGGGGACACATGTTGATGTAGAAGAGACATGAAGAAGAGGGGACACATGTTGATGTAGAAGAGACATGAAGAAGAGGGGACATATGTTGATGTAGAAGAGACATGAAGAAGAGGGGACACATGTTGATGTAGAAGAGACATGGAGAAGAGGGGACACATGTTGATGTAGAAGAGACATGAGAAGAGGGGACACATGTTGATGTAGAAGAGACATGGAGAAGAGGGGACACATGTTGATGTAGAAGAGACATGGAAGAGGGGACACATGTTGATGTAGAAGAGACATGGAGAAGAGGGGACACATGTTGATGTAGAAGAGACATGGAGAAGAGGGGACACATGTTGATGTAGAAGAGACATGAAGAAGAGGGGACATGTTGATGTAGAAGAGACATGGAGAAGAGGGGACACAGGTTGATTTAGAAGAGACATGAAGAAGAGGGGACACATGTTGATGTAGAAGAGACATGAAGAAGAGGGGACACATTGATGTAGAAGAGACATGAAGAAGAGGGGACACATGTTGATGTAGAAGAGACATGAAAAAGAGGGGACACATGTGATGTAGAAGAGACATGAAGAAGAGGGGACACATGTTGATGTAGAAGAGACATGAAGAAGAGGGGACACATGTTGATGTAGAAGAGACATGAAGAAGAGGGGACACATGTTGATGTAGAAGAGACATGAAGAAGAGGGGACACATGTTGATGTAGAAGAGACATGAGGAAGAGGGGACACATGTTGATGTAGAAGAGACATGAAGAAGAGGGGACACATGTTGATGTAGAAGAGACATGAAGAAGAGGGGACACATGTTGATGTAGAAGAGACATGAAGAAGAGGGGACACATGTTGATGTAGAAGAGACATGGAGAAGAGGGGACACATGTTGATGTAGAAGAGACATGGAGAAGAGGATTTGGAAGTGTTAACCACACCCTACCCACTCTGAAATAACTGAAATAATAATACAATAATAATCAAATTAATAACTCAAATAAAACTCAAAAACATCTTTAATGCCGTTTCTTTTTTGTAAAGCTCTTTTAGTTTTAAACCTGATGTTTGTAAGTTTCTTAGTTTCTAGACTACAGGCGGATCCTAAGATGAAACAATATGAGGGAGCCATGAAGTGTTAACATCTGTATGAAGATATCAAATGTCTATCGTGTTGATCTGTTTATCAGTAAATGTTTGCAGGAGCTGTCTGTAGCGTGTTTCCTCCTAACCCTGTCTCAGATCAGATCAGATCAGATCAGATCAGATGAGATGAGATGAGATGAGATGAGATGAGATGAGATGAGATGAGATGAGATCAGATGAGATCAGATCAGATGAGATGAGATGAGATGAGATGAGATGAGATGAGATGAGATGAGATGAGATGAGATGAGATGAGATGAGATGAGATCAGATGAGATCAGATCAGATCAGATCAGATCAGAAGTACTTTATTGATCCCACTTTGGGAAATGTTTGCATTGCAGCAGCATAAAGAAACAAGAAAGACCAGAGATGCCGCTCTGTGATTGGTCGAGCTGGTGGAGGCATGGCGTTTAGTGAAGGATGCTCCTTCTTAGAGGCCAATGGAAGATAACGCACCGAATGCTCTAGCTTGACTTCAGATCTCTCTGAACGCAGAACGCTGAAAGCTTCCTGTCCGTTATGAATCTCATCGTGACGCACCTCTGTTTGCAGAAACACATGAAGAAGAGAGACAGGGCAGCAGCTCAGCATGCGGAGGTCGTTAACGCTGATCAAATCAATCTGTACTTCCTGTTTACACTCCCACTCACTCATTGTGCTTCAGAAACATAAACAGACCCTGGATCACACACACACACACACACACACACACACACACACACACACACACACACACCACACACACACACACACACACACACACACACACACACACACACACACACACACACACACACACACACACCACAACACACACACACACACACACACACACACACACACACAACACACACACACACACAACACACACACACACACACACACACACACACACACACACACACACACACACACACACACACACACACACACATTCTCTCTCTCTCTCTCTCCCTCTCCCTCTAATTGATGACGCACACAGAGGGGGACAGAGGGGGTGGGCAAGCAAGGTTGCTAGGAGACAGGAGTGTGTGTTATATCTCTCTGTAGAGGGTGATGTCACTGTGTGTGTGTGTGTGTGTCTGTGTGTGTGTGTGTGTGTGTGTGTGTGTGTGTGTGTGTGTGTGTGTGTGTGTGTGTGTGTGTGTGTAATTAGATAATGTGTTGTGAATCATCTCCATTGAACTCTGATAGCATTCAGTGCAGCTTATATAACATCTTTCTGTTTGTATATCTGTCTGTCTGTCTGTCTGTCTGTCTGTCTGTCTGTCTTTCTCTCTGTCTCTCTCTCTGTCTGTCTGTCTGTCTGTCTGTCTGTCTGTCTGTCTGTCTCTCTGTCTGTCTCTCTGTCTGTCTTTCTTTCTCTCTGTCTGTCTGTCTGTCTCTCTGTCCGTCTTTCTTTCTCTCTGTCTCTCTGTGTCTCTCTGTCTGCCTGTCTCTCTGTCTCTCTCTCTCTCTGTCTCTCTGTCTCTCTCTCTGTCTGTCTCTCTGTCTGTCTATCTCTCTGTTTTTCTTTCTCCCTGTCTGTCTGTCTGTCTGTCTGTCTGTCTGTCTGTCTGTCTGTCTGTCTGTCTGTCTGTCTGTCTGTCTGTCTGTCTGTCTGTCTGTCTGTCTGTCTCTCTCTCTGTCTGTCTGTCTTTCTGTCTCAAATGTACAGTTATAAGTCCAGTTAACAGAAGAGGACCCATGGAGTCACAAGTGAGCTGTTATAGGGTTAATGCTGTCACCAACTTCTGACGCTCTGATTGGCTGGAGCTCAATCAGCAGTCTCCTTCAACACAGCATGAAGTTCATTTAGTCAATTATGGTCCTCAGAACGTGAAAAAAAGTAAAAGTACTCAGATCTTGTACTTGAGTAAAAGTAGAAGTACTCAGATCTTGTACTTGAGTAAAAGTAGAAGTACTCAGGTCTTGTACTTGAGTAAAAGTAAAAGTACTCAGATCTTGTACTTGAGTAAAAGTAGAAGTACTCAGGTATTGTACTTGAGTAAAAGTAGAAGTACTCAGATCTTGTACTTGAGTAAAAGTAAAAGTACTCAGATCTTGTACTTGAGTAAAAGTAGAAGTACTCAGGTCTTGTACTTGAGTAAAAGTAAAAGTACTCAGATCTTGTACTTGAGTAAAAGTAGAAGTACTCAGATCTTGTACTTGAGTAAAAGTAAAAGTACTCAGATCTTGTACTTGAGTAAAAGTACTCAGATCGTGTACTTGAGTAAAAGTAGAAGGACTCAGATCTTGTACTTCAGTAAAAGTAGAAGTACTCTGATCTTGTACTTGAGTAAAAGTAGAAGTACTCAGATCTTGTACTTGAGTAAAAGTAGAAGTATCTTGAGTAAAAGTAGAAGTACTCAGATCATGTACTTGAGTAAAAGTACTCAGATCTTGTACTTGAGTAAAAGTAGAAGTACTCAGGTCTTGTACTTGAGTAAAAGTAGAAGTACTCAGATCTTGTACTTGAGTAAAAGTAAAAGTACTCAGATCTTGTACTTGAGTAAAAGTAGAAGTACTCAGATCTTGTACATGAGTAAAATTAGAAGTACTCAGATCTTGTACTTGAGTAAAAGTAAAAGTACTCAGATCTTGTACTTGAGTAAAAGTAGAAGTACTCAGGTCTTGTACATGAGTAAAAGTAGAAGTACTCAGATCTTGTACTTGAGTCAAAGTAAAAGTAATCAGATCTTGTACTTGAGTAAAAGTAGAAGTACTCAGATCTTGTACTCTAGTAAAAGTAGAAGTACTCAGATCTTGTATGAGTAAAAGTAGAAGTACTCAGATCTTGTACATGAGTAAAAGTAAAAGTACTCAGATCTTGTACTTGATTAAAAGTAGAAGTACTCAGATCTTGTACTTGAGTAAAAGTAGAAGTACTCAGATCTTGTACTCTAGTAAAAGTAGAAGTACTCAGATCTTGTACTTGAGTAAAAGTAGAAGTACTCAGATCTTGTACTTGAGTAAAAGTAAAAGTACTCAGATCTTGTACTTGAGTAAAAGTAGAAGTACTCAGGTCTTGTACTTGAGTAAAAGTAGAAGTACTCAGATGTTCTTGAGTAAAAGTAGAAGTACTCAGATCTTGTACTTGAGTAAAAGTAGAAGTACTCAGATCTGGTACTTGAGTAAAAGTAGAAGTACTCAGGTCTTGTACTTGAGTAAAAGTAGAAGTACTCAGATGTTCTTGAGTAAAAGTAGAAGTACTCAGATCTTGTACTTGAGTAAAAGTAGAAGTACTCAGATCTGGTACTTGAGTAAAAGTAGAAGTACTCAGGTCTTGTACTTGAGTAAAAGTAGAAGTACTCAGATCCTGTACTTGAGTAAAAGTAGAAGTACTCAGGTCTTGTACTTGAGTAAAAGTAGAAGTATTCAGGTCTTGTACTTGAGTAAAAGTAGAAGTACTCAGGTCTTGTACTTGAGTAAAAGTAGAAGTACTCAGATGTTCTTGAGTAAAAGTAGAAGTACTCAGATCTTGTACTTGAGTAAAAGTAGAAGTACTCAGATCCTGTACTTGAGTAAAAGTAGAAGTACTCAGGTCTTGTACTTGAGTAAAAGTAGAAGTATTCAGGTTGTACTTGAGTAAAAGTAGAAGTACTCAGGTCTTGTACTTGAGTAAAAGTAGAAGTACTCAGATCTTGTACTTGAGTAAAAGTAGAAGTACTCAGATCCTGTACTTGAGTAAAAGTAGAAGTACTCAGATCTTGTACTGAGTAAAAGTAGAAGTACTCAGATCTTGTACTTGAGTAAAAGTAGAAGTACTCAGATCCTGTACTTGAGTAAAAGTAGAAGTACTCAGATCTGGTACTTGAGTAAAAGTAGAAGTACTCAGATCTGGTACTTGAGTAAAAGTAGAAGTACTCAGATCTTGTACTTGAGTAAAAGTAGAAGTACTCAGATCTGGTACTTGAGTAAAAGTAGAAGTACTCAGGTCTTGTACTTGAGTAAAAGGAGAAGTACCAGAGAGTAGGAATACTCTGTTACAGTGAAAGTCCTGCATTCAAAATGTTCCTCAAGTGAAAGTAGAAAAGTATTATCATCAAAATATAGTAAAGTAGCGACAGTAAAAGTAGTCGTTGTGCAGATTGGTCCATTTCAGAATAAATATATGATATGTTTTATAATGATTGATCATGAAAGTGTTCTCAAAGCTGGTAAAGGTGCAGCTAGTTTGAATGACTTTGTATACTGCAGGGTAGCTTGAGGATTTACTCCAGGTGGAACTACAGTCTGATTTAACACTTGGTTATATTTCACATCATTCATCCACATCTGTGAAGTAACTAAAGGGATTAATACATGTAGTGGAGTAAAAGTACACAGTAGCATAAGATTGAAATACTCAAGTAAAGTACAAGTACCTCTAACCTTAAGTACTGTACTTTAGTAAATCTACTTTGCACCTCTGGCTGAGTTGCATATTTGTGATGTTTGGCAGATGGGAAGTTCGATTAGAGGATTCATTTAATATCTTCCTAAATGTTTGACCTGTGATTCATAATAACTAGAGCTGTGAGACTATGACATGGAAGGTGTAGAAGAAGAAGATGATGAAGAGGAGGTAGAAGAAGATGATGAAGAGGAAGATGGTGGTCGGGGGGTGAGGATTTGTTTTGTTGCTCAGATGGAAACAGGGCGTCTTAAGACAGGAAGTCAAAGAGCTGCAGACAGGAAACAGTAAAGCCTGCCTGCCCACCCTAACACACACACACACACACACACACACACACACACAACACACACAACACACACACACACACACACACACACACACACACACACACACCACACACACACACACACACACACACACACACACACACACACACACACACACACACACACACACACACACACCACACACACACACACACACACACACACACACACACACACACACACACACACACACACACACACACACCCACACACACACACACACACACACACACACACACACACACACACACACACACACACACACACACACACACTTTGAACTGATGAACTCTCCACATGAGGACTCTTTAAAGTAGAGATGTTACATATGATATACACCTGAACATGAGCAGGAGAGGACTCTTTAAGTAGAGACACTACATACTGATATACACTGAACATCAGCAGGAGAGGACTCTTTAAAGTAGAGACACTACATACTGAATACACCTGAACATCAGCAGGAGAGGACTCTTTAAAGTAGAGACACTACATACTGATATACACCTGAACATCAGCAGGAGAGGACTCTTTAAAGTAGAGACACTACATACTGATATACACTGAACATCAGCAGGAGAGGACTCTTTAAAGTAGAGACACTACATACTGATATACACCTGAACATCAGCAGGAGAGGACTCTTTAAAGTAGAGACACTACATACTGATATACACCTGAACATCAGCAGGAGAGGACTCTTTAAAGTAGAGACACTACATACTGATATACACCTGAACATCAGCAGGAGAGGACTCTTTAAAGTAGAGACGCTACATACTGATATACACTGAACATCAGCAGGAGAGGACTCTTTAAAGTAGAGACACTACATACTGATATACACCTGAACATCAGCAGGAGAGGACTCTTTAAAGTAGAGACGCTACATACTGATATACACCTGAACATCAGCAGGAGAGGACTCTTTAAAGTAGACACTACATACTGATATACACCTGAACATCAGCAGGAGAGGACTCTTTAAAGTAGAGACACTACATACTGATATACACCTGCATAAGCAGGAGAGGACTCTTTAAAGTAGAGACACTACATACTGATATACACCTGAACATCAGCAGGAGAGGACTCTTTAAAGTAGAGACACTACATACTGATATACACCTGAACATCAGCAGGAGAGGACTCTTTAAAGTAGAGACACTACATACTGACATACACCTGAACATCAGCAGGAGAGGACTCTTTAAAGTAGACACTACATACTGATATACACCTGAACATCAGCAGGAGAGGACTCTTTAAAGTAGAGACACTACATACTGATATACACTGAACATCAGCAGGAGAGGACTCTTTAAAGTAGAGACACTACATACTGATATACACCTGAACATCAGCAGGAGAGGACTCTTTAAAGTAGAGACACTACATACTGATATACACCTGAACATCAGCAGGAGAGGACTCTTTAAAGTAGAGACACTACATATGATATACACCTGAACATCAGCAGGAGAGGACTCTTAAAGTAGAGACACTAATACTGATATACACCTGAACATCAGCAGGACTCTTTAAAGTAGAGACTACATACTGACATACACCTGAACATCAGCAGGAGAGGACTCTTTAAAGTAGAGACAACATACTGATACACCTGAACATCACAGGAGAGGACTCTTTAAAGTAGAGACACTACATACTGATATCACCTGAACATGCAGGAGAGGACTCTTTAAAGTAGTGACACTACATACTGATATACACCTGACATCAGCAGGAGAGGACTCTTTAAAGAGAGACACTACATACTGATATACACCTGAACATCAGCAGGAGAGGACTCTTTAAAGTAGAGACTACATACTGATATACACCTGAACATCAGCAGAGAGGACTCTTTAAAGTAAGACACTACATACTGATATACACCTGAACATCAGCAGGAGAGGACTCTTTAAAGTAGAGACACTACATACTGATATACACCTGAACATCAGCAGGAGAGGACTCTTTAAAGTAGAGACACTACATACTGATATACACCTGAACATCAGCAGGAGAGGACTCTTTAAAGTAGAGACACTACATACTGATATACACCTGAACATCAGCAGGAGAGACTCTTTAAAGTAGAGACACTACATACTGATATACACCTGAACATCAGCAGAGAAGGACTCTTTAAAGTAGAGACACTACATACTGATATACACCTGAACATCAGCAGGAGAGGACTCTTTAAAGTAGACACTACATACTGATATACACCTGAACATCAGCAGGAGAGGACTCTTTAAATAATGACACTACATACTGATACACCTGAACATCAGCAGGAGAGGACTCTTTAAAGTAGAGACACTACATACTGATATACCCTGAACATCAGCAGGAGAGGACTCTTTAAAGTAGAGACACTACATACTGATATACACCTGATCATCAGCAGGAGAGACTCTTTAAAGTAGAGACTACATACTGATATACACCTGAACATCAGCAGGAAGGACTCTTTAAAGTAGAGACACTACATACTGATATACACCTGAACATCAGCAGGAGAGGACTCTTTAAAGTAGAGACACTACATACTGATATACACCTGAACATCAGCAGGAGAGGACTCTTTAAAGTAGAGACACTACATACTGATATACACCTGAACATCAGCAGGAGAGGACTCTTTAAAGTAGAGACACTACATACTGATATACACCTGAACATCAGCAGGAGAGGACTCTTTAAAGTAGAGACACTACATACTGATATACACCTGATCATCAGCAGGAGAGACTCTTTAAAGTAGAGACACTACATACTGATATACACCTGAACATCAGCAGGAGAGGACTCTTTAAAGTAGAGACACTACATACTGATATACCCTGAACATCAGCAGGAGAGGACTCTTTAAAGTAAGACACTACATACTGATTACACCTGCATCAGCAGGAGAGACTCTTTAAAGTAGACACTACATACTGATATACACCTGAACATCAGCAGGAGAGGACTCTTTAAAGTAGAGACACTACATACTGATTACACCTGAACATCAGCAGGAGAGGACTCTTTAAAGTATAGACACTACATACTGATATACACCTGAACATCAGCAGGAGAGGACTCTTTAAAGTAGAGACACTACATACTGATATACACCTGAACATCAGCAGAGAGGACTCTTTAAAGTAGAGACACTACATACTGATATACACCTGAACATCAGCAGGAGAGGACTCTTTAAAGTAGAGACACTACATACTTATACACCTGAACATCAGCAGGAGAGGACTCTTTAAAGTAGAGACACTACATATGATATACACCTGAACATCAGCAGGAGAGGACTCTTTAA
>JAAKFY010000013.1:40556901-40601901 GCA_011823955.1 Dissostichus mawsoni
GATCTCTGCTCTCACCTCAGACTCATCTCTCTAATGTGTTTATTGCTAACAGTTATTTATATTATTGATAATAACAGCTGCTCTAAAAGCATGCTAACAACATGCTAACATGCTAACAGTTTAGGATATTCTTAATCGAGACAGTTAGCCACAAACAGCTGCTTTAACAGAATGCTAACAACATGCTAACAGTTATAGATATTCTTAATGAGACAGTTATGCTAACAACATGCTAACAGTTATATATTATTATTAATGAGACAGTTATGCTAACAACATGCTAACCAGTTATATATATTATTATGAGACAACACATTTTGAGTCGACTAAGAATTCAAATAAATGTGATATTTTTTTATATAGATAAACAATCCTATATACATTTCTTTAGAATCAATAAATAATCGTTTTAAACAGATATTATATTAGGATGGCAGCACCAGAGACCTGGACCTGGACCTGGACCTGGATCTGAAGATGGACCTGCAGATGGACCTGCAGATGGACCTGAAGATGGACCTGAAGATGGACCTGGATCCAGCTGTGTGTCCATGAAAGTGACTGGTCTATGGATCATCCTGAAAACTTTAAATCTGACGTCCTGCAGAGGGAAGGTGAGAATGTAAAAGTGTGTAACGTGATCAGCTCCTTTCTGAGAGTTCAGAGTTTCTTCTCTCAGACGCTGGACATTGTTTCTGTTTCAACACAGTCTCACTCCCTGATCGTCCAGGAGCGACGCTTGGTCAGGTCCTTTGGCGTTGCCGTTACCCAGGATAACATCCACACCTTCAATCGGCATTACAGGACGGACCCCATGTTGACCTCACCCTGCACCAACCAGAAAAAAGCCCAACAGAATGCAGAGGACAGGCACAACACTCATTCCCATACCTCGCATCAGGACAAAGTCCCCAGTTCTAGATTTTTCAGAAACGGTAGCACAGAGCTCAGAATGTATGAATCAAACGATGCCGTGTCTCTCAAATTTTTTACCGGCACGCTGATGTCACTACTCACCAATGACACGTATCGGTTGACAAAATGCAGAGAACAGTGGTTCCTTCAACCCGCATGGCTCGCTAACCTGCTGACAGGGAGAGATGACAGGTAAGGGTACCACAGACACAGCACAAGCAGCAGAGTTAAACTGGCCTACACAGTTCCCCCTGCTAGCCTTAGCTTTTGGACAGTCAGCTTTCCCTCTCTCCCTGCAGAATTACAGATTTCCGATGGGTCAACCCGTGGCTGACCTCTCATCGCACGTTCAGCATTACCCAAGTGTGTATGATCTTCCTCCTGGACCCTGAAGTCTCGACCGCCCCTGTGTATCAGCACGTAGTCATCAGCCAGTACAGCGGCCTTTGCAGCAGTCTTCACCTTGAGACCGTGAGACTGTGTTGTTCTGTTAGCTCTTTGGTTCTTCTAACTTACTCCATCTTTTCAGAGATGTTTCTTTTATTCTTGTGTTGTTGTTGTTGTTCTGTGGTTGTTTTTCTCTGCTAGAAGTCAGATGTCCTCTAGTGGGACGTAAAGAAGAACTGGACATCTGAAACTGATGTGAAGCTAAAGAAAGAGCAAACTGATCCATGAACTGGAACCAGAGAGAGTCTGCTATAACTCACTTTGTTCACTTTGACTTGTTTGTATCAGGAAGCAGCGGAAGAACCTGGACCTAGACCTAGACCAGAACCTGGGCCTGAAGATGGACCTGGACCTGAAGATGTACCTGAAGATGTACCAGGATCACGACTTGGACCTGGATCTGGACTCAGCCTTAAAAGGCGAAGGTTTGTGACCCGGCTGACCTGATGGAAAGAGTCGAGTAGAGCTCGGCCCCCTGGCTGTGAAACATTTCTTATCTAGAAACCGTGAAATATGATTCCTGATACATTTGAGGCAGAAATAGGAAATGCAGTAAATAATACTATTTTTTAAATCAAGCATCCCATTTCTAAACCAATAAATAATTCAACATGAATTAAAATAAAAGATTCAAATATAATTCATTCATGAAATCATGAATCTTTGGGAGGATATCAAGAGAAGAGTGATGAAAGGGTCCAAGTGAAATCACAAGTCATTGTTAAAGTCATGTGAGTCCAGAACTCTTCCTGTTATTATTTTGGATATCATACTGAACAGATCAAACGGAGAGGGACATTTCTGCTGAGGATTGAGAACCCAGAGCCATAAACCAGCAGGAACAAGGACTCCTTCATCTGTCCGGCTGGTGCTCAGTTATTCTTAAAGATCATTTCCCTGTTATTGGGGGAAATCAAATACACCTGAAAAACAGCTTCTGAACACTCAATCCTGCTGGGGTGTGTTGGAGAGGAGGAAGTCCTCTACCCGGCCTGAGAGGAACCTCACCAAGCAGACTTCCTCTCTGCTCGCCTCCTCTTGTGGACAGGAGGCTCAGACACTAACAGTTTTAGCTGTGAGAATCTGTCCTACTCTGTTCTTTATACGCTTTGAACTGCTATTTATTAGTCTGTGTTTATTTGTATCAGGATCCAGAGACCTGGACCCAGCTGTGAGTCCATGAAGAGTGACTTTTCTATGGAGTCTCCTCCTTACTTTAAAGCTCGACAAAGTGCTGATGAAAGGTAAGCATTTAGGGGGGGTTGTTGATCAGAGTTTGAAAGTTAGAGTGAATAATGAGTTTTAGAGATTTTTTGAAGGATTCAAGAGTGTTGGCATTTCGGATGTGACTGGGAAGGGAGATCCAGAGGGGGGGGGGGGCGGCAGCGAAGGCCCTGTCACCCCAGGTGCGGAGATTTGTCCTGATTGGCTGTAGTAGGTTAGTGTCAGCAGACCTGAGGCGACTGGTAGGGTGTGTGGTTGGATGAGGTCACTGAGGTGGGGTGGGCAAGGTTGTTGATGGATTCGTGGGTGAGAAGTAATATTTTGAAGTCAATCCGGTGTTTGATGGGGAGCCAGTGGAGGTCGTAGAGGTTAGGGGTGATGTGGTCGGAGGGTCGGGTGGAGGTGAGCAAGCGGGCAGCTGAGTTTTGGACATATTGCAGTTTATTGAGGATGTATGCAGGAGAATCAAACAGGATGCTGTTGCAGTAATCGAGTCGGGATGTTATGAAGGCATGGATCAGAGTTTCAGCAGCGGTGGATGAGAGGGAGGGTCTGATGAGGGCTATGTTCTTTAAATGGAAGAAGGCGGTTTTAGTGATCTGGTTGACGTGAGGGAGGAAATTGAGGGCGAGGATGATACCAAGGTTACGGTGAGTTGAGGGGTTGACGATGGAGCCGTCGATGTTTAGAGGGAAGTCCTGGGTGGAGCGGGTTAGTGAGTTTGGGCCAATAATAATTATTTCAGATTTGTCAGAGTGTGATGGCCCTGTGGGTTCATCTAGGTAGGGTGTGCTGTGCTGTCTTGATTACCTTGATTACAGTAACTCAGGGCACCTGGGTCTGGTGCCCTGAGTTACAGCTATTTAAAGCCTCTGCTCCTCTCTGTCTGCCCTCTCTGTTTTTCCCTGCAGGCACCCGGCTCTGTTGAGTATAATAAATTCGACTTGATTTGAATTGTTTGTTCTAAATAAACATCTTTTGATAACTGTTGACATGGTGTGTCTCCTCTTTGTTGTGGCCTTTTGAGCCAGGTCATAACAGAGTTTCATTTTAGAAAGTTGTTTTGCATCCATGTTTTGATGTCAGTGAGGGAGTTGGTGAGTTGGGAGAGGGTGGTTGCAGAAATAGTTATTGTAGAGTTGGGTGTCCTCGGTGTAACAGTAGATAATAACGAAACGAAATAAACAAAGGCTGGTCACTGAGGCTGAAGGCCGTGACAAACAGATGTGTTGTCAGTGCTTTTCTTAATATGTCAACAGAGTCAGCGGTCCTGATTTCAAGGGGGAGGGCGTTCCAGAGGGTGGGGCATGCGACGCAGAAACCTCTGTTTCCAAAGGTTTTTAGTTTGTTGAGGGGGATAGACAGCAGACCTGTATCAGAGGACTGCAGCTGTCGGAGAGGGTGTAGGTGTGCAGGAGGTCGGTGAGGTAAGAAGGGGCGAGTGCATGGAGAGATTTGTAGGTGAGGAGGAGGAGTTTGTAGAGGACGCGGGACTTGACCGGGAGCCAGTGGAGGTGACGGAGGGTAGGGGTGATGTGCTGCCAGGGCTTGGTAGGGTTCTCACCATCACCAAGAGTTCTGAGTACGTGCAGAACACCTAGAGTTCTGCACGAGTTCGGCATTGTTGGTCGCCCCGAACAAGATCCCATTGCAGTAGTCCAGAAGGAAGTGATGAAGGCGTGAATAAGGGTCTCTGTTACCAGGTCGGGAAGTGAGGGCCGAAGTCTTGATATATTTTTGAGGTGGAACAAGGCGGATTTTGAAATGGATGTGGAGTTGAAAGAGAGGTTGGAGTCCAGAAATACACCTAGGTTGCGGGCTCAGGGGAGGGTGGATGGTGCATCCATCAAAGAATGGGAGGAGATTTTTGACGTTCTCAGAATTTTGTCTCAGACTTACAATTGTTTTGATTGTTTTACTTTTTTTCAATACATACATTTTTTCAGAATTCTCATTTATTCCTCTTTTTTTTCTCAGAATTACCTTTTTTGCAGAATTTGACTTGTGTCTCAGAATTATTCTCTTTTTTCTCTTTTTTCTCTTTTTTCTCTTTTTTCTCAGAATTGCACTTTTTTTCAATTTGTGACCCGCTCTATCGAAATCAGTCGGAAGTCACAACGGCTCATTTCAAAATAAACGTGGATTTGCGTAAAAAAAGTTTTTCGGGTTCGGGTGTTTTGTTTGATTTTAAATAAACAAAGTCTTGGGTTTCAGAATATGAACCTTTTATTTCCAAAATCACACGATAAATACATGTCTGAAGCTTGTAAAGGAAGATGACAGCTCTCACTCGCCACTCTGCTCTTCCACACGCCGCCCCCCCTCCCTCCCGCTGAAATTATGAATGTAAGGCGTGTAGTAATCATAGAGAACACGGCAGGGTCCGTTACAGTTTGTTTTCATCTGATTTCAAATAAACCAAGTCTCGGCTTTCAGAATATTAAACTTGTTTGGGCAAATTCAGATGATAAATACAACTTTGAAGCTTCGGCATAATTACAACGGAGAACGGAGTAACTTGACCAGCAGGCATAACAACAGCCGGTGTTTCTCGTGAGTGTTTTCCCCGGGAAACAAACACAAGACACACAAACGCAAAATTACACAAACACACACACGTATACACAAACACACACACGTATACACAAACACACACAACACTCGCGAGCTTCCCCCAGACCAGTAATCCAAACAAAAATATCTTCCCTCCGTAGTATTTTGATCATTTGCTCCGCTAATAACCAATCAGATCGATGGATTCCAGAGAAGAGGACACTTTGAAGGCCTTTTTCTCAACATGATGACTCGGTGACAGTCATTATATAATTTGACATATTTTGCTTAATATTTGGAGCACAAAAACAATCCTGATATCATTAGAAAGCTAGGAATCTCCTCTTTCCAACAGTGTATACAACTCAAAATGTGTCTTCGGGTCAATGCGACTGATTTCGATGGAGCAGGTCACATATATACATATTTTTTTTGTGCAGAATTTGATATTTTTGAAGAATGAGATGTTTTTCAATATACATTATTTCAGAATTTAGAATTTATCCCCTTATTTTTTTCAGAATTTGATTTTTTTCAGAATTTTGTCTCAGAATTTGACTTTTTGTATTTATTAACTTTTTTTTCAATATATATATTTTTGCAGAATTCTCAATTAGTTCCCCTTAGTTTTCTCATCATTTCCCCTTTTTTTTTTTTTATTTTTCCCTTTTTTTCAATATATACATTTTTTCAGAATTCTCAATCTTATTTTTCGCAGAATGAGATTTTTTTCTCTCATAATTTCACTTTTTTTCAATATGTACTTTTTTTATGAATCTGAATTTTTTCCCCTTATTTTTCTCATAATTTCACTTTCATTCTCGGAATTTGACTTTTTTAGAATGAGATTTTTTTTTCTCAGAATTTCACTGTTTTCAATACTACGGAGCCCTAAACCTTCATGGAGAGAGAAAAAAAGTATCTCTTTCGCACAAAATACTATTTCATGCGCACGAGATAGTATTTCGTGCGAACGAGAAAGTATTTTGTTAGTTTCTCGTTCGCACGAGAAAGTTACCGGTGCGCCAAGTAGGAAGTGGAGCACAGAGGAGACAACCGTTTCATTGCAGACTGTTATGTTTATGTGGAGAAATGGCAGTGCATACATTATTTGAGATAATTTTCAAACTCGGACTTCATTTAGGGCAGTGGTTCTCAAACTTTTTCTGTCAGGCCCCCCCTTTGGAGAAAAAAAAAGTCGGGCCCCCCAACACAAATAGTCACGTAAAGGGCCAAGTTAACATTTATTAAAATACATCAATATGAACGTGAGCATTCCTTTAAAAAAAAAAAAAATCACTTTGCTAGAACAGTGATAATAAAACAACAATGCTCCATAAGTCTGTGTGGTCACAAAAATAAATACAATTGTGCAATCCCTTTGCTAGAACAATAAATTATAATACTTTGCCACTTTGCAATCTTTGCAAAAAAATGAAAAGAAAGAAAATGCTGAAAAAAGTGTGTCTTATCACAGGTGGCTGCAATGAGCCTTTTTGCACTGCACATTTCTTCAAAAGGGGTTGCAGGCTCAGTGGCGGCGCCAGATATTTATTTTGGGGTGCTGTGGGGTAGCTTGACGTTTTCATAGAGGATGCTCAAACATTTAGGGTTTCCCATTAATGTACCGGGCGCTAGAGTGGAACGTTCTACTGCAACACTCCCCACGCAATCACTCACGGCATATAGGTGTAAGCGGGGGTAAAGTGCTACTTCTATGAGTGGGGAGTGGACCTAACATTTGGGGGTCCGGGGGCATGCTCCCCCGGGAAGATTTATTTTTAAATATTGAAGTTAAATGCATCAATCTGGTGCACTTTGAGAGCAAAATGAAGAGATCTATGGATACCTCTCAACACCCATTTGAAACAGAACTGTAAACAGATTTACTTTTTCTTTATGGATATTTTACAAATCACTCCCCTTTTAAACTTTACTCTTTTTTTACAGTCTATAGTATTTCATACCTGTTTTTCATTTATTCTCTTATTGTTTTATAACTATAATGATCATAATAAACGTGTGCCTCGGAAATAATTGTTTACATTAATGGTGACCAAAACGTTTGAGACCCACTGAGATAACTTAGACTAAAGTTAACTATCTAAACACTGAGAGAGTCCTTTAGCTCACTGAGCCTCTCAGTCTGTCAGGAGAGAGTCCTTTAGTTCACTGAGTCTCTCAGTCTGACAGGAGAGAGTCCTTTAGTTCACTGAGCCTCTCAGTCTGACAGGAGAGAGTCCTTTAGCTCACTGAGCCTCTCAGTCTGTCAGGAGAGAGTCCTTTAGTTCACTGAGTCTCTCAGTCTGACAGGAGAGAGTCCTTTAGCTCACTGAGCCTCTCAGTCTGACAGGAGAGAGTCCTTTAGTTCACTGAGTCTCTCAGTCTGACAGGAGAGAGTCCTTTAGCTCACTGAGCCTCTCAGTCTGACAGGAGAGAGTCCTTTAGCTCACTGAGTCTCTCAGTCTGACAGGAGAAGTCCTTTAGCTCACTGAGCCTCTCAGTCTGACAGGAGAGAGTCCTTTAGCTCACTGAGCCTCTCAGTCTGACAGGAGAGAGTCCTTTAGTTCACTGAGTCTCTCAGTCTGACAGGAGAGAGTCCTTTAGCTCACTGAGCCTCTCAGTCTGACAGGAGAAGTCCTTTAGTTCACTGAGCCTCTCAGTCTGTCAGGAGAGAGTCCTTTAGCTCACTGAGCCTCTCAGTCTGACAGGAGAGTCCTTTAGTTCACTGAGTCTCTCAGGCTGACAGGAGAGAGTCCTTTAGTTCACTGAGCCTCTCAGTCTGACAGGAGAGTCCTTTAGTTCACTGAGTCTCTCAGTCTGACAGGAGAGAGTCCTTTACTCACTGAGCCTCTCAGTCTGACAGGAGAGAGTCCTTTAGTTCACTGAGCCTCTCAGTCTGTCAGGAGAGTCCTTTAGTTCACTGAGCCTCTCAGTCTGACAGGAGAGAGTCCTTTAGTTCACTGAGCCTCTCAGTCTGTCAGGAGAGAGTCCTTTAGTTCACTGAGCCTCTCAGTCTGACAGGAGAGAGTCCTTTAGTTCACTGAGCCTCTCAGTCTGTCAGGAGAGAGTCCTTTAGCTCACTGAGCCTCTCAGTCTGACAGGAGAGAGTCCTTTAGCTCACTGAGCCTCTCAGTCTGACAGGAGAGAGTCCTTTAGTTCACTGAGCCTCTCAGTCTGACAGGAGAGAGTCCTTTAGCTCACTGAGTCTCTCAGTCTGACAGAGAGTCCTTTAGCTCACTGAGCCTCTCAGTCTGACGGAGAGAGTCCTTTAGTTCACTGAGCCTCTCAGTCTGACAGGAGAGAGTCCTTTAGTTCACTGAGCCTCTCAGTCTGACAGGAGAGAGTCCCTTTAGCTCACTGAGTCTCTCAGTCTGACAGGAGAGAGTCCTTTAGCTCACTGAGCCTCTCAGTCTGACAGGAGAGGTCCTTTAGTTCACTGAGCCTCTCAGTCTGACAGGAGAGAGTCCTTTAGCTCACTGAGCCTCTCAGTCTGACAGGAGAGAGTCCTTTAGCTCACTGAGCCTCTCAGTCTGACAGGAGAGAGTCCTTTAGTTCACTGAGCTCTCTCAGTCTGACAGGAGAGAGTCCTTTAGTTCACTGAGCCTCTCAGTCTGACAGGAGAGAGTCCTTTAGCTCACTGAGCCTCTCAGTCTGACAGGAGAGAGTCCTTTAGCTCACTGAGTCTCTCAGTCTGACAGGAGAGAGTCCTTTAGCTCACTGAGCCTCTCAGTCTGACAGAGAGAGTCCTTTAGTTCACTGAGCCTCTCAGTCTGACAGGAGAGAGTCCTTTAGTTCACTGAGCCTCTCAGTCTGACAGGAGAGAGTCCTTTAGCTCACTGAGCCTCTCAGTCTGACAGGAGAGAGTCCTTTAGCTCACTGAGCCTCTCAGTCTGACAGGAGAGAGTCCTTTAGCTCACTGAGCCTCTCAGTCTGACAGGAGAGAGTCCTTTAGCTCACTGAGCCTCTCAGTCTGACAGGAGAGAGTCCTTTAGCTCACTGAGCCTCTCAGTCTGACAGGAGAGAGTCCTTTAGCTCCTGAGCCTCTCAGTCTGACAGAGAGTCCTTTAGTTCACTGAGCCTCTCAGTCTGACAGGAGAGAGTCCTTTAGCTCACTGAGCCTCTCAGTCTGACAGGAGAGAGTCCTTTAGCTCACTGAGCCTCTCGTCTGACAGGAGAGTCCTTTAGCTCACTGAGCCTCTCAGTCTGACAGGAGAGGACTCTCCTCCACTTTGTTGTTGAAAAGCTCCTTATATCCGTTAGCGTAGCTCGCTAGCACCAGAAGCTAACAACAACGATCTCCGGTACCGGTGCGCTCTCTCTCTCTCTCTCACTCGCACAGAAAAGGCTCATTCCACACACCAGAGCCGAGCTTGAATGAAACACAGAGACCCAACGTATTTGTACTGTACTGTATCATATTACTTTCGAATCAATACTTTTTCAAATTAGGATTCTTTTTTTTTTCTCTTTTTTTCCCTCCTGTCTCTCTCGCCACCCCTGTCATGCCTCTGCGCCCCAGGGGGGCTGCACCCCCCACTTTGAGAAACACTGATTTAGGGACATTTTGGCCAGGAGTGTAGAGCTATTTGTTTAAGCACCGGATTCGCAAAACAAGAGTCTGTAAACCATCTGCTTTGATCTATGATTCATGTCCGTGACTCTCACAGTATCTGCTGCCAACAGCTGTTTTATAGAAGGAAAACCTCCTTCACTTAAGAAATCTCTGTGGCGCCAGTGGCCTGTGCTACGAAGCAGGATTTGCTATTTACTATTCATTCTGAAGTACGATGCTGCGCTGTCAGCACGCCTGGTTGATTTACTGAGTTGATAACCAGCTTCGTAGGACCGCTTACGGATCGCGTTTGTTAGGTTAGTTAAGCCGGGTAACTCAAACATCTCCAGGGTCTGTTGAACTGGCTTCGCGTACAGGGCACTGGAGGCAGTAACGTGTAACTCAGCAGAATCTGAGAAGAGCGGCACCAGCTGCAAAGAGCTGTGCCTTTTACTGTTTACTTCACTGTGTTTCCCTTCATTAGAACAGCTGCATAGAGATCGAGGCTGCTGGTTTACCACACACACCCTACACCACACACACCTCTACACCACCACACCTCTACACCACACACACCTCTACACACATCAAACTGCCCGAGTATTCCCCCTATTACTCGTTTTATGAAGGAGATGTCCGTCACCGGGGCGCATGATGTGTGTGTGTTCGGTGTGTTTGTGTGTGTCGACACTGGCATTTGTTTTCAAATGACCATGAACAGTAATTTACACACATCTGGTTCTCCATAGTTATGTGTGTGTTTCCCAAGTGAAAGAAATGTGTTTAATCGTAATCTCGATGTAGTGCTATAGTCCTGCCGGAGTGCACCGGAACGAACGACACTATCATAACAAATGCCCGCACGCACGCCGCACGCACGCCGCACGCACGCACGCACGCACGCACGCACGCACTCACGCGCACGCACGCACGCACGCACGCACCAGCACCGCACGCACGCACTGCACGCACAGCACGCAAACACACACACACACACACACACACACACCACACACACACACACACACACACACACACAACACACACACACACACACACACACACAGGCGCCGACATATTCTTCATAAAACTAATAATACGGCGTAATAATCGGGCAGTTCGATGTGTCTAACCATAAGAAAGTATATCTGTGCGCACAAATTAATAAAACGTGGCCTCGTTTTATTTATTTTTCTCTCTGAACCCTCCAGGGCTCCGTACAATACATACATTTTTTCAGAATTAAGATTTTTTCCCCCCTTATTTTCAATTTCTTCTCATAATTTGACTTTTTTTCTCATAATTTGACTCATAAATTCTCCTTCAACCGTTATGCTGCAAATAACTCTTCAAATGACTTCAGTTCATCCTCTCTCTCTCTCATCCTCCCTCTCTCTCTTATCCTCCCTCTCTCTCTTATCCTCCCTCTCTCTCTCATCCTCCCTCTCTCTCTCTTATCCTCCCTCTCTCTCTCTTATCCTCCCTCTCTCTCTCTCCTCCCTCTCTCTCTCTTATCCTCCCTCTCTCTCTCTTATCCTCCCTCTCTCTCTCTTATCCTCCCTCTCTCTCTCTTATCCTCCCTCTCTCTCTATCCCCCTCTCTCTCTTATCCTCCCTCTCTCTCTCATCCTCCCTCTCTCTCTATCCTCCTCTCTCTCTCTCATCCTCCCTCTCTCTCTCTTATCCTCCCTCTCTCTCTTATCCTCCTCTCTCTCTTATCCTCCCTCTCTCTCTCATCCTCCCTCTCTCTCTCTTATCCTCCCTCTCTCTCTCTTATCTCCCTCTCTCTCTCATCCTCCCTCTCTCTCTCTTATCCCCTCTCTCTCTCTATCCTCCCTCTCTCTCTCTTATCCTCCCTCTCTCTCTTATCCTCCCTCTCTCTCTTATCCTCCCTCTCTCTCTCTCATCCTCCCTCTCTCTCTCATCCTCCCTCTCTCCTTATCCTCCCTCTCTCTCTCTCATCCTCCCTCTCTCTCTCTCATCCTCCCTCTCTCTCTCTCATCCTCCCTCTCTCTCTCTCATCCTCCCTCTCTCTCTCTTATCCTCCCTCTCTCTCTCTCATCCTCCCTCTCTCTCTCTTATCCTCCCTCTCTCTCTTATCCTCCCTCTCTCTCTCTCATCCTCCCTCTCTCTCTTATCCTCCCTCTCTCTCTTATCCTCCCTCTCTCTCTCTTATCCTCCCTCTCTCTCTCATCCTCCTCTCTCTCTCTTATCCTCCCTCTCTCTCTTATCCTCCCTCTCTCTCTCATCCTCCCTCTCTCTCTCTTATCCTCCCTCTCTCTCTTATCCTCCCTCTCTCTCTCTCATCCTCCCTCTCTCTCTTATCCTCCCTCTCTCTCTTATCCGCCCTCTCTCTCTCATCCTCCCTCTCTCTCTCTCCTCCCTCTCTCTCTCATCCTCCCTCTCTCTCTCATCCTCCCTCTCTCTCTTATCCTCCCCTCTCTCTCTTATCCTCCCTCTCTCTCTTATCCTCCCTCTCTCTCTCATCCTCCCTCTCTCTCTCTTATCCTCCCTCTCTCTCTCATCCTCCTCTCTCTCTCTTATCCTCCCTCCTCTCTCTTATCCTCCCTCTCTCTCTCATCCTCCTCTCTCTCTCTTATCCTCCCTCTCTCTCTCTTATCCTCCCTCTCTCTCATCCTCCCTCTCTCTCTCTTATCCTCCCTCTCTCTCTCTTATCCTCCTCTCTCTCTCTTATCCTCCCTCTCTCTCTATCCTCCCTCTCTCTCTTATCCTCCCTCTCTCTCTCTCATCCTCCCTCTCTCTCTCATCCTCCTCTCTCTCTTATCCTCCTCTCTCTCTCTCATCCTCCCTCTCTCTCTCTCATCCTCCCTCTCTCTCTCTCATCCTCCCTCTCTCTCTCTCATCCTCCCTCTCTCTCTCTTATCCTCCTCTCTCTCTCTCATCCTCCTCTCTCTCTCTTATCCTCCCTCTCTCTCTTATCCTCCCTCTCTCTCTCTCATCCTCCCTCTCTCTCTTATCCTCCCTCTCTCTCTTATCCTCCCTCTCCTCTCTCTCTCTTATCCTCCCTCTCTCTCTCATCCTCCCTCTCTCTCTCTTATCCTCCCTCTCTCTCTTATCCTCCCTCTCTCTCTCATCCTCCCTCTCTCTCTCTTATCCTCCCTCTCTCTCTTATCCTCCCTCTCTCTCTCTCATCCTCCCTCTCTCTCTATCCTCCCTCTCTCTCTTATCCTCCCTCTCTCTCTCATCCTCCCTCTCTCTCTCATCCTCCCTCTCTCTCTCATCCTCCCTCTCTCTCTTATCCTCCCTCTCTCTCTCTTATCCTCCCTCTCTCTCTTATCCTCCCTCTCTCTCTCATCCTCCCTCTCTCTCTCTTATCCTCCCTCTCTCTCTTATCCTCCCTCTCTCTCTCATCCTCCCTCTCTCTCTTATCCTCCCTCTCTCTCTTATCCTCCCTCTCTCTCTCATCCTCCCTCTCTCTCTTATCCTCCCTCTCTCTCTTATCCTCCCTCTCTCTCATCCTCCCTCTCTCTCTTATCCTCCCTCTCTCTCTCATCCTCCCTCTCTCTCTTATCCTCCCTCTCTCTCTTATCCTCCCTCTCTCTCTCATCCTCCTCTCTCTCTCTATCTCCCATTTTGTTCCCCATTCAACTGTGGGGTTTTTCCTTTTCTCTGGAAGTGTTTCCTTGTACGATGTGAGGGTCTAAGGACAGAGGGTGTCGTATTGTCTACTGATATTCTGTACAAACTGTGAAGTCCACTGAGACAAATGTAACATTTGTGATATTGGGCTATATAAATAAACATTGATTGATTGATTGATCGATCCTCCCTCTCTCTCATCCTCCCTCTCTCTCTCATCCTCCCTCTCTCTTATCCTCCCTCTCTCTCTCATCCTCCCTCTCTCTCATCCTCCCTCTCTCTCATCCTCCCTCTCTCTCTCATCCTCCCTCTCTCTCATCCTCCCTCTCTCTCTCATCCTCCCTCTCTCTCTTCCTCCCTCTCTCTCTCATCCTCCCTCTCTCTCTCCTCCCTCTCTCTCTCATCCTCCCTCTCTCTCATCCTCCCTCTCTCTCTCATCCTCTCTCTTATCCTCCCTCTCTCTCTCATCCTCCCTCTCTCTCATCCTCCCTCTCTCTCATCCTCCCTCTCTCTCATCCTCCCTCTCTCTCTCATCCTCCTCTCTCTCTTATCCTCCCTCTCTCTCTCATCCTCTCTCTCTCTCTCTCATCCTCCCTCTCTCTCATCCTCCCTCCCTCTCTCTCTCATCCTCCCTCTCTCTCTCATCCTCCCTCTCTCTCATCCTCCCTCTCTCTCTTATCCTCCCTCTCTCTCTCATCCTCCCTCTCTCTCTTATCCTCCTCTCTCTCTCATCCTCCCTCTCTCTCTTATCCTCCCTCTCTCTCTTATCCTCCCTCTCTCTCTCATCCTCCCTCTCTCTCATCCTCCCTCTCTCTTATCCTCTCTCCTCTTATCCTCCCTCTCTCTCTCATCCTCCCTCTCTCTCTCATCCTCCCTCTCTCTCATCCTCCCTCTCTCTCTTATCCTCCCTCTCTCTCTCATCCTCCTCTCTCTCTCATCCTCCTCTCTCTCTCTCTCTCTCTCATCCTCCTCTCTCTCTATCCTCCTCTCTCTCTCATCCTCCCTCTCTCTCTTATCCTCTCTCTCTATCCTCCCTCCTCTCTCATCCTCCCTCTCTCTTATCCTCCCTCTCTCTCTTATCCTCCCTCTCTCTCTCATCCTCCCTCTCTCTCTCATCCTCCCTCTCTCTCTCATCCTCCCTCTACCTCTTCCTCTTGCTGCTATCAATATATCCATTGTTGTTGTAAAAAGTTCTTTGAGCACTTTGACTTGTTTGTATCAGAAAGCAGAAGCAGAAGAAGAGACCTAAACCTGGACCTGAAGATGGACCTGGACCTGGACCTGGAGATGGAGATGGACCTGAAGATGGACCTGAAGATGGACCTGGATCCAGCTGCGAGTCCATGAAGAGTGACGGTCTATGGATCCCCCTCTTACCTTTAAATCTGGACGTCCTGCAGAGGGAGGGTGAGAATGTCAAAGTGTGGAACGTGATCAGCTTCTTTCTGAGGAGTTCAGAGTTTCTCCTCCCGGACGCTGGGACATTGTTCTGTTAGCTCTTTGGTTCTTCTAACTTACTCCATCTTTTCAGAGATGTTTCTTTGATTCTTGTGTTGTTGTTGTTGTTGTGTGTTTTCTGTTGTTGTTTTTGCTCTGCTAGAAGTCTGAAACTGATGTGAAGCTAAAGAAAGAGCAAACTGATCCATGAACTGGAACAAGAGAGAATCTGCTATAACTCACTTTGTTCACTTTATCTTGTTTGTATCAGGAAGCAGCGGAAGAAACCTGGACCTGAAGATGTACCTGGACCTGAAGATGTACCAGGACCTGAAGATGGACCTGGACCTGAAGATGTACCTGAAGATGTACCAGGATCACGACTTGGACCTGGATCTGGACTCAGCCGTAAAAGGCGAAGGTTTGTGACCCGGCTGACCTGATGGAAAGAGTCGAGTAGAGCTCGGCCCCCTGGCTGTGAAACATTTCTTATCTAGAAACCGTGAAATATGATTCCTGATACATTTGAGGCAGAAATAGGAAATGCAGTAAAATAATACTATTTTTTAAATCAAGCATCCCATTTCTAAACCAATAAATAATTCAACATGAATTAAAATAAAAGATTCAAATATAATTTATGAAATCATGAATAATCTTTGGGAGGATATCAAGTGAAGAGTGATGAAAGGGTCCAAGTGAAATCACAAGTCATTGTTAAAGTCATGTGACGCCAGAAGTGATGAGCGATGTGATTAAAGTCATGTGAGTCCAGAACTCTTCCTGTTATTATTTTGGATATCATACTGAACAGATCAAACGGAGCAGGGACATTTCTGCTGAGGATTGAGAACCCAGAGCCATAAACCAGCAGGAACAAGGACTCCTTCATCTGTCCGGCTGGTGCTCAGTTATTCTTAAAGATCATTTCCCTGTTATTGGGGGAAATCAAATACACCTGAAAAACAGCTTCTGAACACTCAATCCTGCTGGGGGTGTTTGGAGAGGAGGAAGTCCTCTACCCGGCCTGAGAGGAACCTCACCAAGCAGACTTCCTCTCTGCTCGCCTCCTCTTGTGGACAGGAGGCTCAGACACTAACAGTTTTAGCTGTGAGAATCTGTCCTACTCTGTTCTTTATACGCTTTGAACTGCTATTTATTAGTCTGTGTTTATTTGTATCAGGATCCAGAGACCTGGACCCAGCTGTGAGTCCATGAAGAGTGACTTTTCTATGGAGTCTCCTCCTTACTTTAAAGCTCGACAAAGTGCTGATGAAAGGTAAGCATTTAGGGGGGGTTGTTGATCAGAGTTTGAAAGTTAGAGTGAATAAGTGAGTTTTAAGAGATTTTTGAAGGATTCAAGAGTGTTGGCATTTCGGATGTGACTGGGAAGGGAGATCCAGAGGGGGGGGGGGCGGCAGCGAAGGCCCTGTCACCCCAGGTGCGGAGATTTGTCCTGATTGGCTGTAGTAGGTTAGTGTCAGCAGACCTGAGGCGACTGGTAGGGGTGTGTGGTTGGATGAGGTCACTGAGGTGGGGTGGGCAAGGTTGTTGATGGATTCGTGGGTGAGAAGTAATATTTTGAAGTCAATCCGTGTTTGATGGGGAGCCAGTGGAGGTCGTAGAGGTTAGGGGTGATGTGGTCGGAGGGTCGGGTGGAGGTGAGCAAGCGGGCAGCTGAGTTTTGGACATATTGCAGTTTATTGAGGATGTATGCAGGAGAATCAAACAGGATGCTGTTGCAGTAATCGAGTCGGGATGTTATGAAGGCATGGATCAGAGTTTCAGCAGCGGTGGATGAGAGGGAGGGTCTGATGAGGGCTATGTTCTTTAAATGGAAGAAGGCGGTTTTAGTGATCTGGTTGACGTGAGGGAGGAAATTGAGGGCGAGGATGATACCAAGGTTACGGTGAGTTGAGGGGTTGACGATGGAGCCGTCGATGTTTAGAGGGAAGTCCTGGGTGGAGCGGGTTAGTGAGTTTGGGCCAATAATTATTATTTCAGATTTGTCAGAGTTTCGTTTTAGAAAGTTGTTTTGCATCCATGTTTTGATGTCAGTGAGGGAGTTGGTGAGTTGGGAGAGGGTGGTTGCAGAAATCGTTTTGTAGAGTTGGGTGTCCTCGGTGTAACAGTGGATCAAAAATAAACAGAAATAAACAAAGGCTGGTCACTGAGGCTGAAGGCCGTGACAAACAGATGTGTTGTCAGTGCTTTTTTTAATATGTCAACAGAGTCAGCGGTCCTGATTTCAAGGGGGAGGGCGTTCCAGAGGGTGGGGCATGCGACGCAGAAACCTCTGTTTCCAAAGGTTTTTAGTTTGTTGAGGGGGATAGACAGCAGACCTGTATCAGAGGACCGCAGCTGTCGGGAGAGGGTCTAGGTGTGCAGGAGGTCGGTGAGGTAAGAAGGGGCGAGTGCATGGACAGATTTGTAGGTGAGGAGGAGGAGTTTGTAGAGGACGCGGGACTTGACCGGGAGCCAGTGGAGGTGACGGAGGGTAGGGGTGATGTGCTGCCAGGGCTTGGTAGGGTTCTCACCATCACCAAGAGTTCTGAGTACGTGCAGAACACCTAGAGTCTGCACGAGTTCGGCATTGTTGGTCGCCCCGAACAAGATCCCATTGCAGTAGTCCAGAAGGGAAGTGATGAAGGCGTGAATAAGGGTCTCTGTTACCAGGTCGGGAAGTGAGGGCCCAAGTCTTGATATATTTTTGAGGTGGAACAAGGCGGATTTTGTAATGGATGTGGGAGTTGAAAGAGAGGGTGGAGTCCAGAAATACACCTAGGTTGCGGGCTCAGGGGAGGGTGGATGGTGCATCCATCAAAGAATGGGAGGAGATCTTTGGGGTCTGGGGGGGCCACAACCATGAGCTCGGTGTTGTTGCTGTTGAGTTTTAGGAGGTTAGTAGACATCCAGTTTTTAATATCGCGGAGCCAATTGATTAGTGAAAGGGGAGGGGGCTGAGTCGATGGGTGGGTGCTGATATAAAGTTGCATGTCGTCGGCATAGGAATTCAAATTGAGACCATGTTGGCGGATTATTTGACCAAGGGGGAGCATGTAGATGGTGAAGAGAAGAGGGCCAAGCACTGAGCCTTGCGGCATACCTTGGTTGACTGGGGCTGAAGGGAAACTGGAGTTTCTGATGGTGACAAACTGTTACCTGTTGGAGAGGTACGAGTGGAATCAGGATAGAGCTGTACTAGTAAGGCCAAGGTGGTTGGATAGGTGGTTGAACAGGATGGAATGGGAGATGGTATCAAAAGCTGCAAAGATGTCTAGGAAGATGAGAATACTGATGTGGCCTGAATTGGCGGCAATGATGAGGTCTTTAGTGATTTTGATGAGGCTAGCCTCGGGGTCTGAAGACAGATTGGAGGTGTTCCTCATGCGCTCCTCCACGGGCTTCCTGTGCCCGCGGCGCCCTCCACCTCTTCGGCCCACCCGGTGGAACCGGCTCGGTACCGGCATTCACGGGATGGGCTGCCCGACCCCGGCAGGCTCCGCAGCAGCAGAGAGCGGCCGGGTGGGGTGCTCCGTCATCGCCGAGCTGTCTGTCGTGCACCCTCAGCACAGAAGAAAAGGGTCTTTATTCCATGTACTTCCTGGTTCCCAAGAAGACAGGGGAATTCAGACCTATTCTAGATCTCCGCAGCCTGAATCGGCACATTGCCTGCAGAAAATTCTGCATGTTAACTATAAAACAGTTACTGGGGCAAGTGCAGCCGGGCGATTGGTTCACCACCATTTACCTGAAAGACGCGTACTTTGATGTAGAAATTGCTCCAGAGCACAGAAAGTATCCAGGGGATAGCCTACGAGTACAACAGATTACCGTTCGGCTACTCCCTATCCCCACGCACGTTCAGCAAATGTGTGGCCACAGCGCTCCAGCCGCTGCGCGCCCATGGCATGAGAGTTTTCTTTTATCTGGACGACCTCATAGTCATGGCCAGGTCCATGGAATGGGCAATGTTTTGCACAGCCCAATTGATCCTACACCTAACCAAGTTGGGCTTTGCGATCAATTGGAAAAAGAGCACCCCATACCTCACCAACAGGCGCTGTATTTGGTGGTGGTGCTCGATGCAGGGGGGCTACACGCCACCCTGTCAGAGAGCAGACGCGCGTCCCTGCTTCGGGCGGTTCGCAGACTGCGACAGGGGGCAACAGTGACAGCTTTGACTATCATGCAGACCCTGGGTCTCATGGCGGCGGCTCACGTTGTGGTCCCGCTCTGGTTACTGCATATGCACCGCCTGCAGAGGTGGTTTTCCAGCCTTCGTTTGGATCCCAAGAGGCACAAACGGCGTCTGGTGACCATCCCCCCCTCAGTGGAGGGCAACCTCCAGTTCTGGGGGTCCCCGGATCACCTCCGGAGGGGGTCTCCACTGGGACGGGTGACCTCCTACATACCAGTGTTTACGGACGCATCCGGAACAGGATGGGGAGGGACCTGCCTGGGGAGAGCTATAGGTGGGCGCTGGTCTCTAACAGAGACACGGCACAGCAACCTGCTAGAGCTACGGGCAGTAGTGTTGGTCCTCCAGCATTTCAAACCCTAAATTCAGGGGAGACATGTACTGGTCAGGAGCGACAACAGCACCACAGTGGCATACATCAACAGGCAGGGCGGAGTCCGCTCCGCCGCCTTGTTGACCACATCGGAGAAACTGTGGTTATGGGCTTCAGAGGTGGTGTTGTCTCTGAGAGCCCTCCACATCCCGGGACTGGAGAACAGGGGGGCCGACCTCATGTCGAGGGGCGGCCCCCTGCCAGGCGAGTGGGCGCTTCACCCGGAGGTGGTGAAGCAGGTCTGGGCCCAGTTCGGGAGAGCAGAGGTGGACCTGTTCGCCAGCCGGGGCAACAGCCACTGTGCCCTGTGGTTCTCCATGGCTCAGAGCGACGATCCGCCCTTTGGGGTGGACGCGTTTACGCACGAGCCATGGCCAAGGAAGCTGCTCTACGCCTTTCCACCGCTGCGTCTCATTCTCCCTCTCCTGGGGAGAGTGAGGCGAGAACGTCTGTCAGTCATCCTAGTGGCTCCGGATCGCGTCGGGGCGCCGTGGTTCTCAGAGATGACACAGATGAAGGTGGGCCAGCCCTGGGCGGTTCCCCAGTTCTGGGGGGCGATGTCTCAAGAGGCAGGTGCAATCGGGGCGTTACCCACTCTGGGCCAACCTCTCCAGGCTTGGCTCCAGGGTGGATTGTCTGACAGAGTTATTCAGTCTATCCAGGCATCTAGAGCGGGATCCACCACAGCCTGTTACAGGCCAAAGTGCCTGGGATTCCAGCGATGTGTGAGGAGCGGAGAATAGAGCCCGTATCTTGTAAGTTGGGCTCTATTTGTCCACAGTGAAAGTGTATGCAGCAGCCGTCTCGTCCTGCCATGAGGGATTTGGCGGCAGGTCAGCCTTTAGTCAGCCACTGATGTTGCGGTTTTTACGGGGGGTCAGGAGGCTGCGCCCAGTAGTGCACGCCTCCGCCCCGCAGTGGGACCTGCCACTGGTGCTCGAGGCTCTGGTCTCAGAACCATTTGAGCCTCTGGAGCTCTCCTCCCTGAAAGCACTGTCGTGGAAGACAGCATTGCTACTTGCCTTAAGGTCAGCCAAGAGAGTGTCCGAGTTAACCGCTCTATCGGTGCACCCAAGTTGCTTGTTGATCCGGGGTGACCAGAGCGGGGCGACACTCAGGCCGAACCCCTCCTTTGTGCCCAAGAGCCTAAGGAGTGCGTTCAGGTCGAGGGCTATTCAGTTGGGGGGCTTTAATCTTCCACCCCATAGTGGGGCCAGGGAAGCTAAAGTGCACCTCCTCTGCCCGGTGCGTGCACTAGCATGTTATGTGGAGCGCACGGCTGCCTTTAGACGCACTGAACAGCTGTTTGTGTGCTTTGGGGGCAGGGTGACCGGGAAAGCTCTTTCCAAGAAACGCCTGGCAGGCACATGCCTACGGACAGGCGGGGAGAGCCTGCCCCGTCCGTGCACACTCTACACCGGCTGTGGCTGTGTCAACAGCCTTACTCAACGGCGTGAGTGTAGAGGACATATGCACGGCGGCGTCTTTGTCAATGCCAGGCCCCTTCATAAAGTTTTATCTCTTCGACATGTCTGGCTCTTTCTCATCGTCTGTGCTTGCTGGGGCAACACAGGACTGGTGAGGAGGGCGGGGGAGGCTGTGGGTCAGTGGGTATCTGACCCCCTCCCCGGACGTAATGCGCTTACGTTTTTCCGGGCCCCCTGGGGGGTCCTGGGGGACGTAGTGCGCACTGGGCCCATACGGGGCTGAAGGGCTCTCCTCGCCTGCCTAGGGACAGGAAGGGAGAGCCCTCCACACTATAGTCAACACACACTCTGCACAGGGTCAGTGTCTGAGTGTGGGGGACATGGGGCACTTGCGCTCTCCCCGTGCTCCTTAGGGACTCGGGAGAGTTGGTGCACAGTGAGTCCGCGTGTATACATCGGGGCTCTGCCCACTGTACCCATAGATTCAAGTAGAGGGCGGAGCCTGTGAGAGATATAACGAGGGGTTACGTATGGTAATCCTTGTTATATAAGCACAGACGGAGCCCTCTACTCGGGGCCCTGTCGGTCCTATGCCGCTCGCTGAAGAGAGTTGTAGGATGACAGTCAGGAGGCGAGGCCTCCTTTTATACGGTGAGATGCGCGCGCATTCAGGTAGGCCCGCCCCGGGGCCGCTACGTTTATAGAAGTCTCAGTGGATGAATGCTTGCATGATATGATCAAGGGGCAGTACCCATAGAGTCCAGTAGAGGGCTCCGCCTGTGCTTATATAACAAGGGTTACCATACGTAACCCCTCTTTTTCTCCACAGAGTTCTGCAGGAGTTCTCAGAGGTTCCCAGTGATCAGTCTGCCCCGAAGCATCACACTGACCTGGACTCCATATTTATGGTGTGTACAAATATACATTTACTCTGAACTACAGATGATCTACCATTCAGGTCCTGACAGTGTCCGTGCTGCTCTGTTTAGACCAGCAGGCCTTCAGACTGACAGACAATCACATGTTGTCTTCTTTAAATAACTGTTGCTGCGTTGGGGACCTGTATTCATCTCTGACTATTAATCAGACCTACTGATTGACCTATCAGAAGTTAATGAGTTTATGCAAGTTTAGGATCGGATCCACCTCTGAAAGGTCTTACCTCTACTAACTTCTGGAGAACCAGGTTCAATTAACTGCTGATTTAAGGCAGACGACTAAATCTGTTCAAGAGATCCCAGAGGATTCTGTAAGATAAGAAGTACTTTATTGATCCCAATTTGGGAAATGTTTGTGTTGCAGCAGCATAAAAAGACAAGGCATTGTACAATAAAAATTCAAAGACAAGAAATAAACAAGAAAGTATAAAATATACATGTTGAATTTACAATTAACAATAACAAGATATAAAACAAGGTATAATATATACATAAATATGTGACAGATGGAATATTAAATATTCAACAGATTATATAAATGTAAAATGTACAATGTGGTTTTATTCCAAGAGAAACTATGGAGCAGAGACTTCTCTGCCAGCCAGAGGTGATTTGTTGTACAGTGTTATTGCAGTAGGGTTAGTAGTGAGGTGTGGCCCTACCTAAGTGTGAGTGTGGCAGTCGTGCAATCCAAGAGGGTGGGATTTTATTAATTAGTTTATTCCACACATGGCAGTTATTTTCAAACAAAACAGGTAGACTTTACAAAACACTTAATGATTATAGAAAAAGAGGATTGTCAAGATTTCGCGTGGGGTGTTTTTTTTCAATAATGTCCGCCTTGCTGCACATTATCCCTAACATAATAACTTTAGTTTTAACGTTATTCATCTGATCAATGTTCATCAATCTGTTCCAGCTGCTGGAGGAGAACATCGTGACTTTTGTTAAGAACGAGCTGAAGAAGATCCAGAAGGCTCTGAGTTCAGATTACCCAGAAGGCTTAGAGAGTCAGAGGGAGGATGAGGAGGTGTTGGACGGTGAGGATGAAGAGCAGAGGAGGAGCAGAGAGGCATTTCTGAACATCTCACTGCACTTCCTGAGGAGCATGAAGCAGGAGGAGCTGGCTGAGCGTCTGCAGAGCAGTAAGAGGGTTTAACACATTTAACATGATGGAGAGGAGATGGAGGAACATGGAGAAGTTTACATTTACAAACTCTGCTGTTAATATGCTGCACACATCTGCATCAGTGTGTCCTCTGAGGAGCTGATTCAAACTATACAGCCACACTTACATGTTCAGAGTCTCAGTGTTTCTGCAGGATCCACTCACTGATTCCACTTGTTTGTTCATTCAGGAACTCCTGCTGCAGAGTGCAGAAAACTGAAATCCACCCTGAAGGAGAAGTTCCAGTGTGTGTTTGAGGGCATTGCTAAAGCAGGAAACTCAACCCTTCTGAACCAGATCTACACAGAGCTCTACATCACAGAGGGGGGGTCTGCAGAGGTCAATGATGAACATGAGGTCAGACAGATTGAAACAGCATCCAGGAAACCACACAGACCAGAAACAACCATCAGACAAGAAGACCTCTTTAAAGCCTCACCTGGAAGAGATGCACCAATCAGAGCAGTGATGACAAAGGGAGTGGCTGGCATTGGGAAAACAGTCTTAACACAGAAGTTCACTCTGGACTGGGCTGAAGGCAAAGCCAACCAGGACATCCAGTTCATATTTCCATTCACCTTCAGAGAGCTGAATGTGGTGAGAGAGAACAAGTACAGCTTGGTGGAACTTGTTCATCACTTCTTCTCTGAAACCAGAGACGCAGGAATCTGCAGGTTTGATCAGTTCTCGGTCGTGTTCATCTTTGACGGTCTGGATGAGTGTCGACTTCCTCTGGACTTCCACAACACTGAGATCCTGACTGATGTCACAGAGTCCACCTCAGTGGATGTGCTGCTGACAAACCTCATCAGGGGGAAGCTGCTTCCCTCTGCTCGCCTCTGGATAACCACACGACCTGCAGCAGCCAATCAGATCCCTCCTGAGTGTGTGGACATGGTGACAGAGGTCCGAGGGTTCACTGACCCACAGAAGGAGGAGTACTTCAGGAAGAGATTCAGAGATCAGGAGCAGGCCGGCACCATCATCTCCCACATCAAGACCTCACGAAGCCTCCACATCATGTGCCACATCCCAGTCTTCTGCTGGATCTCTGCTACAGTTCTGGAGGGGTGTTGAAAACCAGAGAGGGAGGAGAGCTGCCCAAGACCCTGACTGAGATGTACATCCACTTCCTGGTGGTTCAGTCCAAAGTGAAGAACATCAAGTATCATGGAGGAGCTGAGACAGATCCACACTGGAGTCCAGAGAGCAGGAAGATGATGGAGGCTCTGGGAAAACTGGCTTTTGAGCAGCTGCAGAAAGGCAACCTGATCTTCTATGAGTCCGACCTGACAGAGTGTGGCATCGATATCAGAGCAGCCTCAGTGTACTCAGGAGTGTTCACACAGGTCTTTAGAGAGGAGAGAGGACTGTACCAGGACAAGGTGTTCTGCTTCGTCCATCTGAGCGTTCAGGAGTTTCTGGCTGCTCTTCATGTCCATCTGACCTTCATCAACGCAGAAGAAATAACAACCTCCCAGCAGTCCTGGCTGCAGAAGTCTTGAGACCCAAACCAAACTAACACATCTCTACCAGAGTGCTGTGGACCAGGCCTTGCAGATTCCAAACGGACACCTGGACTTGTTCCTCCGCTTCCTCCTGGGTCTTTCATGCAGACCAATCAGAAACTCCTACGAGGCCTGCTGACACAGACAGGAAGTGACTCAGGACCAACAAAGAAACAGTCCAGTACATCAAGAAGAAGATAGAAGAGGATCTGTCTCCAGAGAGAAGCATCAACCTGTTCCACTGTCTGAATGAACTGAATGATCGTTCTCTAGAGGAGCAGATCCAACAGTCCCTGAGATCAGGACGTCTCTCTGAAGAGAATCTCTCTCCTGCTCAGTGGTCAGCTCTGGTCTTCATCTTACTGTCATCAGAAGAAGATCTGGACGTGTTTGACCTGCAGAAATACTCTGCTTCAGAGGAGGCTCTTCTGAGGCTGCTGCCAGTGGTCAAAGCTCCAACAAAGCTCTGTAGGTGAACACATAACTATCCAGATGAAATATAGTTTTATGTATTCAACAGTTGTAATTAGTTTATTCTGTATCACTGATTCTCCAGACTGAGTGGCTGTAACCTGTCAGAGAGAAGCTGTGCAGCTCTGTCCTCAGTCCTCAGCTCCCAGTCCTCTAGTCTGAGAGAGCTGGACCTGAGTAACAACGACCTGCAGGATTCAGGAGTGAAGCTGCTGTCTGCTGGACTGGAGAGTCCACACTGTGAACTGCAGACTCTCAGGTTAGTGAAAAGCTGTTTAAAAATGTTGACCATCTGAACACCTAATTACTTCATATTAGGGCTGTCAGTCGATTAAAAATATTTAATCGCAATTAATCGCATGATTGTCCATAGTTAATCGCGATTAATCGCAAATTAATTGCACATTTTTTGTCTGTTCTAAATGTACCCTAGAGGGATATTTTTCAAGTTTTTAATACTCTTATCAACATATGAGTGGACAAATATGCTTTATGCAAATGTTTGTTTATTATCATTTGAACAATGACAAATATTCTCATGAATATTAAACACAACAACCTGGAACCTCTCATACAATAATACAATACAAAGTGTGTGCGTGTGCGTGTGTGCGTGTGCGTGTGCGTGCGTGCGTGCGTGCGTGCGGAGACACTGTGATGGATCGTTGGAGCTATGTGCAAGGCATATGCTCGAACGGGAGCTGCCTGGACTTCTCGTACAACGTCCCACTGTCTGGCTGCCTGCAGAAAGTCAAGTGCTCGGCGCAGTTGTCGGCGAAATGTCGCTCCTCTGTTTTCATTTAAACAGCTCCTTATATCCGTTAGCGCAGCTAGCTAGCACCAGGTGCTAACAACAACAATACACGTAAGGTGTGCGCATTCTCTCTCTCTCGCGCCACACATACACACACACCCTCCCGGTCCTCCCGATGGCCAGTCCGGGCCTGCCGGTGAGCGTGGAAGTGTGGTCTGCCGCAAGCGGGCGGCAGGAACGGGGCTGTCAGCGTCAGCTTGTAGATGGTATTTTAAACTCGATGCGCTCTGAAACTACGGGGCGGCCGAGGACAAAAAACACACATGCGTTAATCACGTTAAAATAATTAGTGGCGTTAATCTTTTTTTGCGTTAACGCGTTAACTTGACAGCCCTACTTCATATATTAACTATTGGATGGACTTTTAATTTAATGAATTTAGTGTTTGTACATTGTCAGAGAGAAGCTGTGCAGCTCTATCATCAGCTCCTGGTCCTCTAGTCTGAGCTGGACCTGAGGAACAAGTCAAATGTTGAGGTTTTCTTATCATCCAGCATTAAACGTGGCAGCAACGTTATACTGAAGTAGTTTGCTAATGTAGTAACTTTAATCATATTTGTCTGTATTTAAACTTGTTTGTGGTCCAAATAATATAATACATACGTTGGGGTTGTAATTATCCATTCAATCCCATTGGTTAAAATGGTGACTGTAAAAAGCATTTTTAGCTATAAGGCTATAGAAATGTTACTGCAGACCTGCAGATCTGATGATACCACCACAGAGTTCCATCCACCCATCCATCTTCTCCCGCTTATCCGTGGTCGGGTCGCGGAGGTACAGTTCCAGTAGAGAGCCCCAAACTTTCTTTTCCCTGGCCACATCAACCAGCTCTGACTGGGGGATTCCCAGGTGCTCCCAGGCCAGCGAAGAGATATAATCCCTCCACCTGGTCCTAGGTCTACCCCTTGGTCTCTTCCCAGCTGGACGTGGCTGGAACACCTCCCTAGGGACATCCTTACTAGGTGCCCAAACCACCTCAACTGGCTCCTTTTGACAAGAAGGAGGAGCGGTTCAACCCTGAGTCCCTAAGGGAGACGCCCGCCACCCTGCGGAGAAAACCTATCTCGGCCGCTTGTATCTGCAATCTCGTTCTTTCAGTCATGACCCATCCTTCATGACCATAGGTGAGGGTAGGAACGAAAATGGCCCGGTAGACAGAAAGCTTTGCCTTCTGGCTCAGCTCCCTTTTGGTCACAACGGTGCGGTAAAGCGACTGCAGTACCGCTCCCGCTGCTAGGATTCTCCGGCCCATCTCACGCTCCATTGTTCCCTCACTCGAGAACAAGACCCTGAGCTACTTGAACTCCTTCACTTGGGGTAAGGACTCATTCCCTACTTGGAGTGGACAGTCCATCGGTTTCCTGCTGAGAACCATGGCCTCAGATTTGGAGGTGCTGATCCTCATCCCAGCCGCTTCACACTCGGTTGCGAACCGATCCAGTGAGTGCTGAAGGTCGCAGACCGATGAAGCCATTAGAACCACATCATCTGCAAAAAGCAGTGGTGCAATCCATAGTCCACCGAACTGCAGACCCCCCCCCCCATGACTACGCCTCAAAATCGTATCCATGTATATTACAAACAGGATTGGTGACAAAGCGCAGCCCTGGCGGAGGCCAACCCTCACCTGAAATGGGTCCGACTTACTGCCGAGGACCCGGACACAGCTCTCGCTTTGGGAGTACAGAGATTGGATGGCCCTGAGTAGAGACCCCCTCACCCCATACTCCTGCAGCACCTCCCACAGTAACTCCGTGGGAACCCGGTCATACGCCTTCTCCAAGTCTACAAAACACATGTAGACCGGATAAGCATACCCCAGGCCCCCTCCAGGATCCTTGCGAGAGTAAAAAGCTGATCCGTCGCTCCACGACCAGGACGGAATCCGCATTGTTCCTCCTCAATCTGAGGTTCGACAATCGGCATGACCCTCCTTTCAAGTACCTTAGAGTAAACTTTCCCGGGGAGGCTGAGTAGTGTGATGCCTCTATAATCGGTGCACACCCTCTGATCCCCCTTTTTGTAAAGAGGAACCACCACCCCGGTCTGCCACTCCTTCGGTACTGTTTCCGACTTCCACGCAACATTGATGAGACGTGTCAACCATGACAGTCCCTCAACACCCAGAGCCTTCAGCATTTCTGGGCGGATCTCATCCACCCCCGGGGCTTTGCCACTGTGGAGTTGTTTGACTACCTCAGTGACCTCCCCCCGGGAGATTGGTGTTGATCCCCCGTCATACTCCAGCTCTGCCTCTACCATAGAGGGCGGAGTTGTCGGGTTCAGGAGTTCCTCAAAGTGTTCCTTCCAACGCCCTAACACTCCATCAGTTGAGGTCAACAGCGTTCCATCCTTACTGTACACAGCTTGGATGGTTCCCTGCTAACCCCTCCTGAGGTGTCGGACAGTTTTCCAGAACAACTTTGGTGCCGCCCGAAAGTCCTTTTCCATGGCTTCTCCGAACTTCTCCCACACCATGCTTTGCCTCGGCCACGGCTGAGGCTGCTGCCCTTCGGGCCTGTCGGTACCTTGCAACTGCCTCGGGACTCCCCCGGGATAACAAATCCCTGAAGGCCTCCTTCTTCAGTCGGACGGCTTCCCTGACCACCGGTGTCCACCAGGAGGTTTGAGGGTTACCGCCCCTTGAGGCACCTAAGACCTTGAGACCACTGGTGATCAGTTGACAACTCCGCCCCTCTCTTTACCTGAGTGTCCAAAACATACGGCCTCAGGTCCGATGTTACGCCCCTCCAAGTGTCTCCATCATTGCCCACATGTGCATTGAAGTCTGCCAGCAAGATTAAAGGGTCCCCTTCACGAGCCTCATACAGGACTCTTTCTAGGGTCACACACAACAGTCAGAGTTTCCCCCCCCATAACCAACCAACCCCACTTTGCCTTTTCGGGCTGTACCCGGCCGGGCTCCGTGGCAAGCCCGGCTACCAGATGCTCGCCGAAAAAAAAAAAATGCTGCACAAAGTGAGGATACCCGGGCTTCCTCTGGGCCGGGTATCCTCACTTTGTGTGTCTTCTTTCATGAGGTCTTTGAACCAATCTTAGTCTGGCCCCTTGCCTGAGACCAATTTGCCATGAGAGACCCTACCAGGAACACAAGGTTCCAGACAACACAGCCCCCAGGTTCATCAGGGCACACAAACCTCTCCACCACGGTAAGGTGTTGGTTCACAATATTTGGTTGAAGGTTTTCTGCTACAAAAGAAAAAGATGATTTACCTCATACTCAAATGTGTTTGTTAGAGAAGTCAACAAAGTTAGAGTGTGTGGTGTGTGTGTGTGTGTGTGTGTGTGTGTGTGTGTGTTCAGTCTGTCAGGCTGTCTGGTCACAGAGGAAGGCTGTGTTTCTCTGGCTTCAGCTCTGAGCTCCAACGCCTCCCATCTGAGAGAGCTGGACCTGAGCTTCAATCATCCAGGAAACTCAGGAGAGAAGCTGCTGTCTGATGGACTGGAGGATCCACTCTGGAGACTGGAGACACTCAGGTATGTACAGACAGACAGACAGACAGACAGACATACAGACAGTGTCTCTGTCACCGACTAAAGGACTCTGCTTCCTGTTTAATGGTGGATATGAGTGAAGGTGTATGAAGCTGATCCTGACTGTGTTTCTTCCTGCAGGATGGACCATGGTGGACCGCAGTGGTTGAAACCTGGTCTGAGGAAGTGTGAGTGTGTTTTCAGTTTGATTCCTCAGAGCTGCTCAGGTTACACTGCACATGAGATCCAGAAGCACAACAAAGTGAACACAGAACCAACAGAACCAATAAATACATTTCTTAACAGAAAGCTCACTTCTTCTTTTCACTGTTAAAGGTATATTCTGATATTCAGGGTTTGGAGGATTACTTTCAAATGTATTCAGCTACAGTTACTAAAAAAATGTTTAGAAATGTTATCAGTACACAGGCTCTGGTTACTGAATACAAAGAATAACAAAGGAACTAAATTGAAAACAGCAGATTGAGGCAGTGACATATTCAAACTAACAGTAGAACTCACAAAGCAGACAAAACTCATCAGGTAAATAACGAGAGACAGTAAAATCTAGCTAGTTAACTTCAGATAACTTTATGCGACAACATGGATCGATTTTTAGTGAAATTACCTAAAATGAGAGAGGAGACAGCGTCTGGCAGAAAACGGAGGAAGTATGACCACGATTATTTGAAGCTAGGATTTTCATGGACCGGTCCTGGTGACACTCCACTGCCACAGTGTGTTATCTGCAACGAGGTGCTAGCTAATGACAGTATGAGACCATGTAAACTCCGGTGTCATATTGAGACGAAACACCCAAGTTTGGTGACCAAGCCACAGGAGTTTTTTGATCGGAAGCTCAAGGAATTGCAGTCACAGAAAAATGTCATTGACACATTTAGCACTGTGAATACAAAGGCAACCGAAGCATCATACCAAGTGGCGTTACGCATAGCTAAGGCAGGTAAACCCCACAACATTGGTGAAAAGTTACTCCTCCCTGCTGCTAAAGATATGGTTTCGGTAATGACGGGAGAAGCTGCTGCTGCCAAGCTAGATGCAATCCCAATGTCTGACAATATCCTCCAGCGCCGCATCTCAGATTGGGGCCGCTGTTGTGTAATATGTACGGATGGCCCAAGAGCAATGACAGGTCGCCACAGCGGTCTGGTAAAACAGGTGCAAGCGGTTGACCCCGCCACTGTATGGAACCACTGTATCATCCATCGCCAGGCCTTGGCGACCAAGAAGATGCCCAAAGAGCTGCGTGCGGTCCTGGATGAGGCAGTAAAAATAGTAAACGTATTTAAATCACGTGCCATGAATGCCCGTCTCTTCTCCATCCTCTGCAATGAGATGGGCGCTCACATCCACCAGCTGCTGCTGCACTCCGAGGTCCGGTGGCTGTCCCGGGGCAAGGTCCTCACTCGCTTGTGTGATTTGCGCGAGGAAGTTCTCCTCTTCCTCGCCGAAATCAACTCCCCACTGGTCAAGCACATGGAGGACATGAACTGGGTTGCAATGTTGGACTATCTGTCCGATATCTAACTCTCTGCAGGGCAAAGAGTGCCATGTCTTTTTGGCATACGATCAACTCTCTGCATTCAGGAAAAAGTTGGACCTGTGGTGTGCTCATGTTGAACGGGGCTCGGTGAAAATGTTCCCAACGTTGGAAGATGTTGTGGGGAGGGCAGGACTGCAACTGGACTCCATACAACAGATGGTCATTGCGCATTTGAAGGGGTTGCGTGAGCAATTTGGACAGTATTAGTCTCGTTGGCAAATCAGTGGGTGAGAAATCCATTCTCTTTCCCAGTGACACCCCGTGATGGACTGACCATGCAAGAGGAAGAGGCTGTACTCGAGCTGAACTCGAATATGGACTTGAGACAAAAGATGAGTAAAGTGTCACTTCCACCTCGCCAAAAAAGCTGTAAACGTGCTCATTCCCTTCACCTCCACCTACCTGTGTGGGTGCGGGTTTTCCGCATTGACTTTGATCAAAAGCAAGTACCGGTCAAGGCTGCAGCCAGAGGATGATCTGCGTTTATTCCTGTCTACATTGCATCCCCGCATCATCCGCCCACTAAAGTAGGGGTGAGTGTAATAAGGAGGCAAAGTTGTCGTTCAGTGTGTTGCCGGGAGCATATAAGGATTTATCCACGATGTTGAAAATGTTAAAAAAATATGTTTAAAACATAAAGATAAAAAGGTTTAAAAAAGTTATTGTTTAATGTTTTAAGGAGGTGACGCTACTCAGCCAATCAATCGGTGCAGTCAGTGAGTCAGCTCGACAGATTCAAACACACACACAGCGACGAGACAAGAAGAGAGAAACAGTCGGAGTCATTTCAAATGGCGTGCTCAAAAAAGAGAAAGGTTGACAGCGAAAACAGAGCATTTAATGACATTTTCTCTTACTGGACCTCTTTGAAATGTAATTGAATGCCCCTGCATCATGAGGCTCACCTTCCCACACTTTGAAAACCCCTGCTCTAAATTATAACCAAAAAGCAGATTCAGGCAGTTCCTCTACCTGTTCCAAGTATTTTACTACAATTTACAGTTTTTTTCAATTGCTAAAACACATTTTTTGAAAGCAGGGCTCATTTTCTCAAAACACTAAACACAATTCACACAAAGTGCAAAACACCTCATATATCCTGCAGAATGAAGCCTGCAACCAAAACGAGGGGTTACGTATGGTAACCCTTGTTATATAAACACAGGCGGAGCCCTCTACTGGACTCTATGGGTACTCCCCCTTGATCATATCATGCAAGCATTCATCCACTGAGACTTTTATAGACGTAGCCGGCCCCGGGGCGGGCCTACCTGAATGCGCACGCATCTCACTGCATAAAAGGAGACCTCGCCTCCTGACTGTCATCCTACACTTCTCTTCAGCAAGCAGCATAGGACAGACAGGGCCCCTGAGTAGAGGGCTCCGCCTGTGTTTATATAACAAGGGTTACCATACGTAACCCCTCGTTATTTCTCTCACAGGCTCCCCCGATGTATACACGCGCTGTCGTCCCACAACAACACTGTTCCATCTCACTGTCTCTGACCGCTGCGCCTCACTCACCTCTCCCTCGGTCGTAACCGTGGAGAAAATTGGGGCTGCGGCTGACAGCGCACACCCTGACGCGCTTATCCCGTGGAGGTGTGCTATGAAATTGAGGACTCCTCCCTCCTGCCCTAAAGGGGGGAAAGAGTCGTCCAGCCCCTATGGGCCCAGTGCGCGTCACGTCCCCCGGGACCGGGGGCCGGGGAAACGTAAGCGCATTACGCCCGGGGAGGGGGTCAAATGCCCACTGACCCACAGCCCCCCTCCCTAGTCCTGCGTTGCCCCAGCAAGCACAGACGATGAAAAGGAGCCAGACATGTCCAAGAGATAACACTTTATGAAGGGGCCTGGCATTGACCAAGACGCCGCTGTGCATATGTTCTCCACACCGCTGTGCATATATGTCCTCCACACCGTTAAATAAGGCTGTTGACACAGGCATAGCTCGTGTAGAGTGTGCAAGGACCCCCGTGGGGAAGGCTCTGCCCGCCTGTCCGTAGGCATGTGCAATGCACTCGCAGAGCCAGCCTGCCAGGCGTTTCTTGGACAGGGCTTTCCCGGTCACCCCGCCCCCTAAGCACAAACAGCTGTTCAGTGCGTCTAAAGGCAGCCGTGCGCTCCACATAACACACTAGCGCACGCACCGGGCAGAGGAGGTGCAATTTAGCCTCCCTCGCCCCACTATGGGGTGGAAGATTAAAGCCCCCAACTGAATAGCCCTCGACCTGAACGCACTCCTTAGGCTCTTGGGCACAAAGGAGGGGTTCGGCCTGAGTGTCGCCCCGCTCTGGTCACCCCGGATCACCAAGCAACTTGGGTGCACCGATAGAGCGGTTAACTCGGACACTCTCTTGGCTGACCTTAAGGCAAGTAGCAATGCTGTCTTCCACGACAGTGCTTTCAGGGAGGAGAGCTCCAGAGGCTCAAATGGCTCTGAGACCAGAGCCTCGAGCACCAGTGGCAGGTCCCACTGCGGGGCGGAGGCGTGCACTACTGGGCGCAGCCTCCTGACCCCCCGTAAAAACCGCAACATCAGTGGCTGAGAAAAGGCTGACCTGCCGTCAAATCCCTCATGGCAGGACGAGACGGCTGCTGCATACACTTTCACTGTGGAATGAGCAAGCCCTCTGTCCACCAATAACTTTAAGTAGGACAAAATAGATCCCAACTCACAAGATAGGGGCTCTATTTTACGCTCCTCACACCATCGCTGGAATCCAAGCCACTTTGGCCTGTAACAGGCTGTGGTGGATCCCGCTCTAGCTGCCTGGATAGACTGAATAACATTAACAGACAATCCACCCTGCCTCTAGCCTGTCCCTCTCAGGAGCCAAGCCTGGAGAGGTTGGCCCAGAGTGGGTAACGCCCCGATTGCACCTGCCTCTTGAGACATCGCCCCCCAGAACTGGGGAACCGCCCAGGGCTGGCCCACCTTCATCTGTGTCATCTCTGAGTACCACGGAGTCCTGACACGATCCGGAGCCACTAGGATGATTGACAGACGTTCTCGCCTCACTCTCCCCAGGAGAGGGAGAATGAGACGCAGCGGTGGAAAGGCGTAGAGCAGCTTCCTTGGCCATGGCTCGTGCGTAAACGCGTCCACCCCCAAGGGCGGGTCGTCGCTCTGAGCCATGGAGAACCACAGGGCACAGTGGCTTTTTGCCCCGGCTGGCGAACAGGTCCACCTCTGCTGTCCCGAACGGGCCCAGATCCGCTTTACCACCTCCGGGTGAAGCACCCACTCGCCTGGCAGGGGTCCGCCCCTCGACCCCCCCTGTTCTCCAGACCCGGAATATGGAGGGCTCTCAGAGATAACACCACCTCTGAAGCCATAACCACAGTTTCTCCGCTGTGGTCAACAAAGCTGTAGCGTAGGTCTTATCCCTGAAAGAATACATTTAATTTGGGCACCAGACAGAGGAATATTTAATATAGCCAGCTGTCAAAAAATGATATGGTTAAACACGCAGAAACAGAGGGATAGCCCGGTGACCTAGCTACTGAAGTTTACAAAGGAAAAATAATAATCAACCAAGTCACTTTCAACATAAAATGTCTGTGTTTTTTAACCCCAAATAATAATCAGTACATTAAACTAACAACTCATGTCACATACCATTTACCAGAAAAACTTAACTCCAATAGATACATAAACACAAACAAATAAGTCAAATTAACTCACAAAACATCAATCACTTATGTGACTCCGAGAGCCTACAATTGTTTACATCATGTGGATTGACTGTGAGTGAGTGTGGGGGGGGGGGAAGAAGTCTTTTTTGTCCTTTGTCACTCAGGGGTAAGAGTGTAGTTCAGGGGATAGGATGTGTGAAAGTAAAGTTGTAAAGTTCTGTTTTCCAGTCCAGAGTGTGGTGTGTGGGCGTAGAGTGCAAGAGGAGGGGAAATGATATTGGTGTGGTGAGAATAACTTATCTGAGGGTGACAGGCCAGAGTAGATCACTGGATTGCAGGTTTTAACTGGGAAGGGGAAAGTTAAAATGTTTCCCCAACAGCTCCTGGGTTCAGTGGCAAAAACTCCCAAAAATAGCCTGATTTATCTCATGAAGTCCATAAGAATCCACTTTCCTCCTTGACAGATCCGACTTCCTCTTGGTTCTTTCTCCTCTCTTTGAATGACATGCTGTCCTCCTTTTAACAGCACACAGGTGCCAATCATTTCCTTGATTGGTTTCCTCCAGCTTCTCTCAGGGGTGGCTTGATTAGCCACTCCCCTTTTTCTCAGGGAATCTGTAGGTGTGTGTTTACTTTTCCCCTGTCCTGCTACAAGCGGCGGAGCGGACTCCGCCCTGCCTGTTGATGTATGCCACTGTGGTGCTGTTGTCGCTCCTGACCAGTACATGTCTCCCCTGAATTTAGGGTTTGAAATGCTGGAGGACCAACACTACTGCCCGTAGCTCTAGCAGGTTGCTGTGCCGTGTCTCTGTTAGAGACCAGCGCCCACCTATAGCTCTCCCCAGGCAGGTCCCTCCCCATCCTGTTCCGGATGCGTCCGTAAACACTGGTATGTAGGAGGTCACCCGTCCCAGTGGAGACCCCCACGGAGGTGATCCGGGGACCCCCAGAACTGGAGGTTGCCCTCCACTGAGGGGGGGATGGTCACCAGACGCCGTTTGTGCCTCTTGGATCCAAACGCAGGCTGGAAAACCACCTCTGCAGGCGGTGCATATGCAGTAACCAGAGCGGGACCACAACGTGAGCCGCCGCCATGAGACCCAGAGTCTGCATGATAGTCAAAGCTGTCACTGTTGCCCCCTGTCGCAGTCTGCAAACTGCCCGAAGCAAGGATGCCTGTCTGCTCTCTGACAGGGTGGCGCGTAGCCTGCCTGCATCGAGCACCACTCCCAAATACAGCGCCTGTTGGTGAGGTATGGGGGTGCTCTTCTTCCAATTGATCGCAAAACCCAACTTGGTTAGGTGTAGGATCAATTGGGCTGTGTAACAGTCTGTTACACAGCCCAAAGTCTCTCTCTCATCCTCCCTCTCTCTCATCCTCCCTCTCTCTCTATCCTCCCTCTCCCTCTCTTATCCTCCCTCCCTCTCTCTCTCCTCTCTCTCTCTCTCTCCATATATCCATTGTTGTTGTAAGCAGTTCTTACGTGAAGTCTTGTTCTAGTGCTTCCATCCTGATTGCTGAGTCAACAGTAAAGCAGTTCAGTCTTTATGGTCATGTGACATGTGTATTTATTAATGGTTCATGTGTGTAGCATGTTTCATGGCAGTGTTTTTGAAAATGGCAAACTAGTGAATATGTCAGATTTCTGTGTCTTACTTAGAGAACCGTGTGCAGTGTTTTGCAAAAAGTGCAAAGTTGGGTGCAGATCTGAAAATGTGTTCAGAGTTTTGAGCTCAGGTTTGGCTTTGAGTGTGAGTTTAACTGATTATGCTTTATGTGAGATTTTAGTGTGTTAGCAACTGAAACTGTAATATCATTAAAACATGTTCCTGTGAAAGCTTCTTCACATGAGACTCTTTGGATAGTGACAGTATATCAACAGCTGAACGCTGATGCTGTTTCCCTTTGCTTATCTCTTATTTTACAATAATAAGTGTTAGGTCTGAGATCATTGATGGATCACCTACTGATGAAGATCAGTTGTTAGACATCATTCAGTGAATATGAGACGTCAGTCTGAATGATTTCCTGTCAGTGATTGTCAGTAAAGTAGTTAATAAATGAACAGATGATAACCTGCAGCTGTTCTCTCCATCAGATGCCTGTGAACTGGAGCTGGACTCAAACACAGCACACAGGAAACTCAAGCTGTCTGACAACAACAGGAAGGTGACATCTGTGAGGAGGGAGCAGCCATATCCTGATCATCCAGAGAGGTTTGACTCCTGGGAACAAGTGATGTGTAGAGAAGCTCTGACTGGTCGCTGTTACTGGGAGGTCGGTGGAGTGGAGAGGAGGGGTTACTATATCAGTGACTTACAGAGGAATCAGGAGGAGAGGAGGGAGTAACGACTGTTTGTTTGGATGCAATGATCAGTCCTGGAGACTGTACTGCTCTGATGAGGGTTACTATGTCTTTCACAAAAAGACAGTAACACACATCCCTCCTCCCCCCTCTGTGGTAGAGTAGCAGTGTATGTGGATCATCCTGCTGGCTCTCTCTCCTTCTACAGAGTCTCCTCTGACACACTGATCCACCTCCACACCATCAGAACCACATTCACTGAACCTCTCTATGCTGGGTTTGGGTTCTATCCTGGTTCCTCAGCGTCTCTGGTTCCTCTGCAGGTCTGAGAGTCTCCTCAGCGTCTCTGGTTCCTCTGCAGGTCTGAGAGTCTCTCCTCAGTGTCTCTGGTTCCTCTGCAGGTCTGAGAGTCTCTCCTCAGTGTCTCTGGTTCCTCTGCAGGTCTGAGAGTCTCTCAGACCTGCGTTTCTGACGACAGAAACTGACTGCAGATCAGCTGCTGAAATCAGTTCAGTGTGTTCAGCATCACACACACATCTGTCTCACACTCAACAGAATACATTTATCTGATTTAATCTCTGTGAAAATCAACTTCTTAACTCAATCAAAAAGTGTAGAAAATACTTCACTGAGTTTTTATATTTAGCTGATCCCACATGTTTTAGAGAAAAGTGTAATTTGTATTCAAGGTAAAGGTGTGTTTCCTCTGGTCTCTATAATAATAATAATAATAATTGAGCAGCGTCAGTGTCGTCTGCCAGAAACTGTTGTGAATAAAGTTTTTATCCCGTTTCAAATCACATTTTTAACAAATATTCTGAGAGGGAATCTTCACCTGGAGGAGCTGACAGCAAAGATCTGGAATCTCCTCTTTGTTTGGAGTCAGAAGTGACACATTGACTTATATTGACACAACATCTGGAAAACAATGACCTTTTGCTATTTCTGTAAAATGTTGAATTGTAATATAATAAATGGAAAACTGTGATGTTTTTAAAAACTTTTTAATAAATATTTTTCAACTTGAAGCAAGCTTTTGTTCATTTAATCAGTCTCATCCTCACTAAGTATTAAAGGTCACCTATCATGCTATTTTAGGCAATAGCATAGGTCTCAGATATATACAAATATATAAAACATGTCTATGAAGTGTTTTGCTCAAAATACCAAACAGATCCCCCATTCTAGCCACGCCTCATATCCCTCTGTTTCACTTCCTGTTTCAAAGGGGCTGATTCTGGGTATAAAGCTTTAAAAAAAAATGATAATAATAATAACGCCTGCTCATTGGATTCTACGGGCAGATTCTGCCGTGATCAAACTCATATCATGTTCCAAACCACATCAAGGATTATCTCTGAAACAGTATGGAGCTCAAACTCTTTCTCTCTCTCAGGTTTACACAAGGTGAGTTCCTTTTTATTTCCTGCCTCTTTACACACACTGTCCAGTACAGGTTAGCTCTGAGTGTTAGCATGCTAATGTAAACACCAGACCATATTACGTCCAAAACAATCGGGCATTTTTTCTGATAGCAGCATTTCAGATATTACGTTATATCAGACGCAAATCTGGGATCAGATCGTTGTAGCCCCGTTTTTTGTGAATTGGGTACGGAAGGAAAAGAGAGAGGGTTTTATTTTCTGACGCTGCGTGAGTTCCCCGACACCCGGGGACACACGGGGGACACACCGGGGACACATGTTGATGTAGAAAAGACATCAAAAAGTGCATTTTGCATGATAGGAGACCTTTAATAGAGCAAATATAAAAACAGCAACTATCTGATACCTGATATTTCACATCACCACCGCTAAGCTAAAGGTGGCTAATGTTGGGCTATAAAGGAACTACAGCACGGTCACATGACTTCACGTCACCACCGCTAAGCTAAAGGAGGCTAATGTTGGCTATAAAGGAACTACAGCACGGTCACATGACTTCACGTCACCACCGCTAAGCTATAGGAGGCTAATGTTGGGCTATAAAGGAACTACAGCACGGTCACATGACTTCACGTCACCACCGCTAAGCTAAAGGCGGCTAATGTTGGGCTATAAAGGAACTACAGCACGGTCACATGACTTCACGTCACCACCGCTAAGCTAAAGGCGGCTAATGTTGGGCTATAAAGGAACTACAGCACGGTCACATGACTTCACGTCACCACCGCTAAGCTAAAGGAGGCTAATGTTGGCTATAAAGGAACTACAGCACGGTCACATGACTTCACGTCACCACCGCTAAGCTAAAGGCGGCTAATGTTGGGCTATAAAGGAACTACAGCACGGTCACATGACTTCACGTCACCACCGCTAAGCTAAAGGCGGCTAATGTTACTGCGGTCAACTCAGCCGTCTCTCAAATTTGCTTGTCAAATGAGCAGCTCTTCATTTTTGAGTGCGCGATTAATAGCGTCTTTACGGTAATCGCCGAGAAGCGGCACTGACGCTAGTACAAGAATAAAATAATGCATGTTTTTGTGCCATATTTTTCAATAAAAATATGTTTTACCATAACTTGTTAATAAAATTGGTACTGTTGGACTCAGTACTTGTTAGACTACTACCACAAGTACAATCAAGTACTTTTATCGTGTACCTTTTGAGTAATACCCTGTCAAACTCCCCTCCAGAGTACAATAATGCATGTTTTCTGCCATCTTTGATGAGAGAAAAATGATTTTTTTGCCATAAGTTCTCAGTGAAGGTGGTACTGCAGGACAGAGTAATACTTGGACTACTACCACAAGTACAATCAGGTACTTTTTGAGTAATACCCTGTCAAACCCCTCCAGAGTACAATAATGCATGTTTTCTGCCATCTTTGATGAGAGATAAAATTATTTTTTGCCATAAGTTCTCAGTGAAAGTGGACTGCATGACAGAGTACTACTTGGACTACTACCACAAGTACAATCAGGTACTTTTATCGTGTACGTTTTGAGTAATACCCTGTCAAACTCCCCTCCAGAGTACAATAATGCATGTTTTCTGCCATCTTTGATGAGAGATAAAATGATTTTTTGCCATAGGTTCTCAGTGAAGGTGGTACTGCAGGACAGAGTACTACTTGGACTACTACCACAAGTACAATCAGGTACTTTTATCGTTTTACTTTCCGAGTAATACCCTGTCAAACTCCCTCCAGAGTACAATAATGCATGTTTTCTGCCATCTTTGATGAGAGATAAAATGATTTTTTGTCATAAGTTCTCAGTGAAGTGGTACTGCAGGACAGCATACTACTTGGACTACTACCACAAGTACAATCAGGTACTTTTATCGTGTACTTTCTGAGTAATACCCTGTCAAACTCCCCTCCAGAGTACAATAATGCATGTTTTCTGCCATCTTTGATGAGAGATCAAATTATTTTTGGTCATAAGTTCTCAGTGAAGGTGGTACTGCAGGACAGCATACTACTTGGACTACTACCACAAGTACAATCAGGTACTTTTATCGTGTACTTTCTGAGTAATACCCTGTCAAACTCCCCTCCAAGTACAATAATGCATGTTTTTCTGCATCTTTGATGAGAGATAAAATTATTTTTTGCCATACGTTCTCAGTGAAAGTGGTACTGTTGGACTCAGTACTACTTGGACTACTACCACAAGTACAATCAGGTACTTTTATCGTGTACTTTCTGAGTAATACCCTGTCAAACTCCCCTCCAGAGTACAATAATGCATGTTTCTGCCATCTTTGATGAGAGATAAATTATTTCTTGCCATAAGTTCTCAGTGAATGTGGTACTGTTGGACTTATTACTAATAGGACTACTACCACAAGTACAATCAGGTACTTTTATCGTGTACTTTCTGAGTAATACCCTGTCAAACTCTCCTCCAGAGTACAATAATGCATGTTTTCTGCCATCTTTGATGAGAGATACAATTATTTTTTGCCATAGGTTCTCAGTGAAAGTGGTACTGTTGGACTCAGTACTACTTGGACTACTACCACAAGTACAATCAGGTACTTTTATCGTGTACCTTCTGAGTAATACCCTGTCAAACTCCCCTCCAGAGTACAATAATGTATCTTTTCTGCCATCTTTGATGAGAGATAAAATGATTCCTTGCCATAGGTTTCTCAGTGAAAGTGGTACTGTTGGACTCAGTACTACTAGACTACTACCACAAGTACAATCAGGTACTTTTATCGTGTACCTTCTGAGTAATACCTGAACTCAAACTCCCCTCCAGAGTACAATAATGCATGTTTTCTGCCATCTTTGATGAGATAAAATTATTTTTTGTCATAAGTTCTCAGTGAAGGTGGTACTGCAGGACAGCATACTACTTGGACTACTACCACAAGTACAATCAGGTACTTTTATCGTGTACTTTCTGAGTAATACCCTGTCAAACTCCCCTCCAGAGTACAATAATGCATGTTTTCTGCCATCTTTGATGAGGGTTAAAATTATTTTTTGCCATAAGTTCTCAGTGAAAGTGGTACTGTTGGACTCAGTACTACTTGGACTACTACCACAAGTACAATCAGGTACTTTTATCGTGTACCTTCTGAGTAATACCCTGTCAAACTCCCCTCCAGAGTACAATAATGTATCTTTTCTGCCATCTTTGATGAGATAAAATGATTTTTTGCCATAGGTTCTCAGTGAAAGTGGTACTGTTGGACTCGGTACTACTAGGACTACTACCACAAGTACAATCAGGTACTTTTATCGTGTACTTTCTGAGTAATACCCTGTCAAACTCCCCTCCAGAGTACAATAATGCATGTTTTCTGCCATCTTTGATGAGAGATAAAATTATTTCTTGCCATAGGTTCTCAGTGAATGTGGTACTGTTGGACTTAGTACTAATAGGACTACTACCACAAGTACAATCAGGTACTTTTATCGTGTACTTTCTGAGTAATACCCTGTCAAACTCTCCTCCAGAGTACAATAATGCATGTTTTCTGCCATCTTTGATGAGAGATACAATTATTTTTTGCCATAAGTTCTCAGTGAAAGTGGTACTGTTGGACTCAGTACTACTTGGACTACTACCACAAGTACAATCAGGTACTTTTATCGTGTACCTTCTGAGTAATACCCTGTCAAACTCCCCTCCAGAGTACAATAATGTATCTTTTCTGCCATCTTTGATGAGAGATAAAATGATTCCTTGCCATAAGTTCTCAGTGAAAGTGGTACTGTTGGACTCAGTACTACTAGGACTACACCACAAGTACAATCAGGTACTTTTATCGTGTACCTTCTGAGTAATACCCTGTCAAACTCCCCTCCAGAGTACAATAATGCATGTTTTCTGCCATCTTTGATGAGATAAAATTATTTTTTGTCATAAGTTCTCAGTGAAGGTGGTACTGCAGGACAGCATACTACTTGGACTACTACCACAAGTACAATCAGGTACTTTTATCGTGTACTTTCTGAGTAATACCCTGTCAAACTCCCCTCCAGAGTACAATAATGCATGTTTTCTGCCATCTTTGATGAGGGTTAAAATTATTTTTTGCCATAAGTTCTCAGTGAAAGTGGTACTGTTGGACTCAGTACTACTTGGACTACTACCACAAGTACAATCAGGTACTTTTATCGTGTACCTTCTGAGTAATACCCTGTCAAACTCCCCTCCAGAGTACAATAATGTATCTTTTCTGCATCTTTGATGAGATAAAATGATTTTTTGCCATAAGTTCTCAGTGAAAGTGGTACTGTTGACTCAGTACTACTAGGACTACTACCACAAGTACAATCAGGTACTTTTAATCGTGTACTTTCTGAGTAATACCCTGTCAAACTCCCCTCCAGAGTACAATAATGCATGTTTTCTGCCATCTTTGATGAGAGATAAAATGATTTCTTGCGATAAGTTCTCAGTAAAAGTGGTATTGTTGGACTTAGTACTAAGGACTACTACCACAAGTACAATCAGGTACTTTTATCGTGTACTTTCTGAGTAATACTCTGTCAAACTCCCCTCCAGAGTACAATAATGCATGTTTTCTGCCATCTTTGATGAGAGATAAAATGATGTTTTGCCATAGGTTCTCAGTGAAAGTGGTACTGTTGACTTAGTACTACTAGGACTAGTACCACAAGTACAATCAGGTACTTTTATCGTGTACTTTCTGAGTAATACCCTGTCAAACTCCCCTCCAGAGTACAATAATGCATGTTTTCTGTGTATCTCATGCTCTGTCAATCTAGCTTTGGGACATAAAAATGATATAGTATTTTTTTTGTGACCCCCAGCTGATCGCGTTGTGGAAAAAAAGGACACTGAGGTGGTGGTGTCTGTAGTCCCCACTCAAATAAGAGGCAACAGTTTTACCATCCGTCACTCTGACATGCGGACCCTTAGACCACACCAGTGGCTTACAGGCGAGGTATTTCATCCATATCATAGGACAGAACCAGTGCTCATACCAAGTCTCTTCACTACACATGAATCCAATATTCATGTAACGCTAGCTTCATGGCACACCACTGAAGTCTTGTTAGCACCCAAAGCCTAAAATGTATAAAATTGTTTTTAAAAGTGAATCTTAAAAGGCATCACAGTTGAATATTTAACTTTTATTGTACACTAGAAGAAGTAGTCAAATGTGGTCACTCACTGTTATAATGTTCTGTTCTTATCAACAAAGCTTAACACCTGACAACTACATTATTATTTAATCTAATTGTATTTCTTATTAATGTCTGCTTGTCGACATTCTCTCCAGATCATCGAGTGTCTTTCCATATACATGCGCATAAATGTGAACTGGGCACAAGGATTTATATTCTCAACCACTACACAGCTGGTGTGATCCTCTTTGGGGAAAGAGAAGAGGTCAGGAGGCACACTTTGTCAAAGGTAACTTGTGTTTCTATTGAGGATAACTACAAAGTTTTTCATTATGTCTTTGTCTAAATATAAACATACTCTATCAAGCTATTTGACTCTACTGTATAAAGAAATAAATACAGCCTGATGGGAAATGGAAGTTGTTTTGTTCTTATGTATTACAGATACACTTTGACAGCTATGGAGCCATTGTGTCCTTTGTACATGTAGACGGTATACACTGGAAATTTCTGGTTAGTAGTGTCTATATCATATCATTGTAGTTTCTTGATCAGCCAAGTTTTTGGAGATGTTGTGTTTATTTCAAAAATATATATTTCTTGTTCTGTGTCCACAGTACATCAATGCTGAAGAAAGCACAGTGTATTTGGCAGATCCTGCACGCGACTCTGCAGAGCAGGCAGTCAGACAATGCTGCCAAGAAATTCCGGTACTAACTGCATACAATTTCACCTATTTTTCAAAAATATGTATTTCATTCTATTCCCTCATATATAATGTTTATATTTATTGTTATATTTATGTGGGAATAGATGGATCAGCTATATTGCCACAACAGCCCTTTTGTTTTTTTATTTTATGTGCTACTACACCAGAACATATAATGTGTGAAAAATGTGTGCATGTTGGACTTTGGTCCATACCGATTATACCATAACACCCAATCCACTGAATAAACAACCTGTCCTTAGAGTGAACAATTGTCAATTCAGTTTGATATAAGACTAGGTGTCTGCATGTTACATCTTAAAATTACATTTGGGAAACATGCATTAACATCACTTCAAATTGTGTTACTCGACTGCTGAGACAGAGTGTGACAAGGATTTATTTTATTATGCGAGTATTGTATTTTTACAGTATGCATTGTACGTTAATAATATATCTTATCTCACGCAGTGATGTACTTCAAAATGAGGAGGACCTGCTGCAGTAAGACAGACTGGGTAGACATCAAATGGAAGGAGGAGTAATGAAACACCCAGTACAGCAGGATGGCAATAGCTGTGGGGTAGTTGTCTGCATGGTAAGTGGAATATTTATTTTCATATATGCTTTTTGCTAATACAACATTCTTTCAGCTTTTAGGATTAAGTCTGTTTACTGCCTTTCAAAAAAACACATTTGGGGTAGTTGGATAGTTATTTTAAGAACATAACATGGTGTATCACTTTAAGATGGCAAAGGAGGTCATGGAAGTGTTTCCTAAAACACCAACAATGGCCTTTGGGACCACAAAAAAGGAGATGGCGCATCAAAGAAAAGTGTTGGCCATGGAAATACTGACAGCATCAGGTGCGTGCTACAGTTTCAACATTTCAATTCAATTGTGATATGTTGTACTTGAGATGTAACATTAGCATTTTTTTTTCATTAGTGTTTGACAAAGAAGTCAACTGTGCCATGTGCGCCGGCATAAAACCACCCGGCTCAGTGCCACATCACACCCACACTGACTGGGTAAGGTTTAATGAATATTGAGACTTCAGATATTTCACAATTTAGATTTGTAGAAAAGCATTAAATG
>JAAKFY010000013.1:40606901-40624401 GCA_011823955.1 Dissostichus mawsoni
TTCGGAGCACATCTCTAGGAAGATCAGTAGCTAGCTAGCTTAACGGTCCACAGACTGATTTACGAAAGCTAACCTTCGGTCGCCGGACGCTTGCCAGCTACTTTTGCTTCGCACGGGAATTCTCTATTAACACTCCAGTTAATATCGAATCTGCCCTGCCGTTTTTTTCCACAAATAACGGTAAGGTTTTTGATTTTTTCCCGCAAACAGTAACACACCTGTTGCTAGTTTGTCCCCTACGCCGACCACGGCTAGCGAGGATGGATCTTCTCTCCCTCACACCAGAGGAGACGGAGTTTCGGGGGCTCGGCTGCGGGCTGAAGATCTCGAGCACTGACTCACACCAGGTCTGCTCGTCTTGCCTCGGGCTGCAACATGCCCAGGAGGCTCGACACCCCCGGCTCGTGCGGGCACTGTTCCCGTTTTACCGCCAAAGCCTCCGCCGACGGCTAGCACGCCAAGCTAGCATGCGGACCGAGACCCCTTCATGCCTGTAACTTGCCGACCGGCGAGCAGGCATGGTGGCGACCGCCACGGGTGTAGTCCCGCGCTGTGTCAAGCTGGGACTCGGCGGCGGCAGCCGCGGGAAGGGGGCCCCGTGCTGTGTCAAGCTGGGGCTCCCAACTGGACCTCACCATGGTCTCACCCGCGGAGGATGTCCTGGAGCTGGACTATGGGGAGGAGGAGAAGAATACACCTCGAGTTTCTTCTATCCGACTCGGACGAGGGCGAAGATGACATCTTCGTCTCGTCTGCCCAGGCTGCCAAGCCTGGGGCCATGTCCGCTTCCCCGGCGAAGGCGAGCCACCGCTCCCCCGCCTCAGCATGGACCTGCAGGCCGTGTGCCAACGCGCTGCGTCCAGGCTGGACATCCCTGGCCTGAAGCGGCCAAGGAGACCTCCAGGTCTCGATACGAGGGAAAGAACTTGCCCCAAGCCGCGAGGCTGACCAGGCAACTTCTCCCCGTATTTCCAGAGCTGCTGGACGAGGTGTCGGTCTCCTGGAGAGACCGCCCCTTCAGCAGCAAGGCCCCAATCCAGGGAGCCTCCTCTCTGGACTTTGAGGGCATGGAGAAGCTCGGGTTGCTCCGCATGCCTCCTATGGAGCCGCTTGTGGCAGCCCACCTCCAACCGCGGTTGTCTGCGGCCCCGAGCAGGAACCCCACACTGCCGACAAAGGCGGACCGGTTCCAGTCCGCATGACTGAACGGGCCTACAAAGCGGCTGCTTTGTCCGTCAGGGCGCTGAATGTCTCCTCGATGCTAACCGCTTACCAAGCGGAGCTCTGTGCGGACATGACAGCTAAGCCTGAACCGGCCGTGGGGAGGAGATCACAGCGATCACGGACATTTGCCTCCGCGTGCAGCGCTGTGCAGTCCAGGCCACAGGCAAGTCGCTGGGGATGATGGTGGTGCAGGAGAGAGCCAGTGGCTTAACCTGACGAACCTCCCGGACCGGGAAAAGGAGGACGTGTTGGACATGCCAATCGTCCCGAGGGCATATTCGGCACTGCTCTTGCCTCCATGCAACAGCGGTGTGAGGCCAAGAAGAAGGAGGATGAAGCTCTCAGCTTTGCCTCCCTCGGAAGCCCAGCCGCCGCCTCCAACGGTCCTGCGACGGACCTTCTCCCAGGCTGCCCCGCACTCGTCCCTGTTCAAGGTCCCGAGCGGCAGAAGCCACAGCCCGCCCCCGGTCTCCCACCCAGACACGAGGCGCGGACGATTGGCCAAGAAAGTCCCCGGTCCCGGCAGCAGCCACAGGCGCAGCCGGCCCAGACTTTCAGCCACCAGGCGAGGAAGAAGAAGAGGGCAGCCTGACAGCCTTCCCTCCCCCCCTCGGGGAAAGGGCTGGAGGTTTCCTGTTTCTTTCAGCCCTGGATCGTGTTCCGCACGTGTCCAGCCCATGTGTTTCCGGGGGACAACCACGCCCCCCTTCCCGCCGCCTCGGTGATGACAGCACGTCATCCTCCAGTTCGCGCCATGAAGCAGACTTCACAACACTGACAGCAGTTCCTGCCAGTGTTCGAGTCACACAACACACACGGGTTAAAAATAAAATGTTTGCCACTGTCGCTTCCAGGCTTAAAGCCAAGGGCGCAGTCGAAAATATTAAAAAGAAAAACAATGATCAATAAACAGTCAGGTGACTGCCCGCTTCTGAGAGTGGCTGTAAACGCCTCTCTCGGAAAGCGGACGGTGGCCGGGTCTGTGAACGCACCATCACCGCGCGCATGCGCAGTGTCGACCGAGGTTGTCACCCTGGGCGCCACCGTGTTCAGACACTAGAGGGCGCCATAACACAACCAATGCGGTCACAGGTGCAGACAACAGAGATATGGTGACGTCTCCACTCGCTTTGAGGAGCGAAAGGTGGAAGATGCTCACATGCTCTGCTTGGGTTTTCAAGACGATATCACGGGGCTACAGACTCCAATTCGCTGTCACCCCCCCTCGCTTCTCGGGCATTGTGCAATCACAAGCCCGGGGAGCGTCGGCTCACATTCTAGAGCAGGAGATTCTCTCGCTACTAGAAAAGAAAGCCATATCCATCGTACCCTCCGAACGGAGTCAGAGCGGCTTCTATTCCAAATACTTCCTCGTTCCCAAACGGGGAGGGAATGGAATTCGCCCATCCTAGATTTAAGGGCTCTGAACGGGTATCTCAGAAAATACAAATTTCGGATGCTTACTCACACATCCCTGCTGCGTCTCGTGCGTCAGGACGATTGGTTCACATCAATCGACCTGAAAGACGCGTATTTTCACATCCCAGTATATTATCCACACAGGAAATATCTGAGGTTCGCTTTTCAGGGTGTCTGTTACGAGTACAGAGTGCTTCCCTTCGGTCTGTCTCTCAGCCCACGGGTGTTTGTGCGATGTACGGAGCAGCGATAGCCCCGTTAAGACAACAGGGTATTCGCCTGGCAACCTATTTAGACGACTGGCTCCTTCTGGCACAGTCGGAGCAGGAGGCTATTTGCAGACGAATACCCTCATGAAACACCTGCTCGACCTGGGTTTTGTAATAAACACAGAAAAGAGCATGTTGTCCCCAGCCCAGTCTGTGCTCTTCCTGGGCTTACGTCTGAGTTCGGTGCCCTTCACAGCCCGCCTGTCAGCGGAAAGAGTGAAAGCCTTCAGGGCTTGCCTCGCTCATTTCCAGCCACGCAAATATGTTCTCTTCAGATCAGCGGTTACTGGGGCTCATGGCGTCAGCCATCCTAGTAGTACGTCTGGGCCGCTTACACATGAGGGAATTTCAGCGCTGGGTAGCTGCCCTCAGACTAGACCCCGTGCGTCATGGCGCGCGGAGAGTGATGGTCACTGTGACTGCGTAACGGCACTGCGCCACTGGCTGCACCCGACTTTCCTAGTACGAGGCGTGCCTATGGGTGCTGTCCTATCGCGGAAGGTGGTCACCACGGACGCATGTCTGACGGGGGGGGGCATATACGAAGGTCGACCTGTGAGGGGTCTCTGGAGCAGAGACCTCCAACGGTCACACATAAATTATCTGGAGCTCTTAGCGGTGTTTCTCACCCTAAGACGCTTTCTGCCTTTTCTCAGGGGACATCATGTCCTCGTGAGGACAGACAACACGACCACAATATCGTATATAAACCGCCAAGGGGGTTTGCGTTCTCTCCAGTTACACATGCTGGCACGCAAACTGATCTTATGGAGCTGCGGACGTCTCCTCTCTCTGAGAGCGACACGTACCGGGAGTGAGGAACCTCGGGGCAGATCTGCTGTCCAGGGTGCACCACTATATGCAGACTGGACTCTACATCCAACGATTGTGAGTCAGCTGTGGGTGCGTTACGGCCGGGCCGCGGTAGATCTGTTCGCATCAAAAGAAAATGCTCAATGTCAGCTGTTCTTTTCAATGCGCGATCTAAACGCACCGTTAGGCGTGGACGCGCTCGCACACGTTTGGCCCCCGGTCCTTCTGTACGCGTTCCCACCCCTGGCTCTAATACCTCCAACTCTGGCCAGAGTGAGAAAACGCCACACACTGATCCTGATAGCTCCACACTGGCCTGCAATGTACTGGCTGGCGGAGATATATCAGCTGCTGTGCGGACAGCCGTGGCAGCTCCCGCTACGCAGGGACATACTATCTCAGGCGGGGGGGATGATTTTTCACCCACACCCAGAGCGCCTGGCTATGGGCCTGGCCCGTGAGTGGTATAACCTGAGTACAGTGGGGCTCCCTCAGAAAGTGATAAACACTATTCAGAGTGCAAGGGCTTCCTCCACCAGGTCTCTCTATGACTGTAAGTGGAGGGTGTTTGAGGAGTGGTGTCTTCAAAAGAACACATCTCTTTTCAATGCCCTGTCGGTGTGATTCTATCATTTCTACAGGATCTGATTGATAAACACAGAGCTTTCTCCACGATCAAAGTGTACCTGGCTGCTATTGCCGCATGCCATGTGGGCTTTGGGGTAAGACGGCTAGCCAACATCCCTTGGTCTGCCGTTTTATGAAAGGGGCTCGCAGGCTCCTCCCCGTTTCCAGGTCACTGGTGCCCCTGTGGGACTTGACAGTGGTTTTAGATGGGCTCGCTCGAGCTCCATTTGAACCCCTGGAAGACGCTGACATGAAGCACCTGTCACTGAAGACAGTGTTGTTACTGGCTCTGGCATCTGCCAAACGAGTCAGTGATATTCACGCGCTCTCTGTGCATCCTTCATGTACTCAGTTTGCCCCGGGGCAAACGAGAGTATTGCTGAAGCCCAACCCGGCCTTTGTGCCTAAGGTGGTTGGCTCATGCACTCCCATTGACCTTGAGGCATTTCCTTCACCGCTAGGTTCCTCTGAGAACAGCGGCCGAATTTGCTTTGCCCAGTTCGTGCTTTGCGCACTTATATGGACAGGTCAAAAGAGTTTCGTGCAATGACCAACTCTTTGTATCTTGGGCTAACCCTCATAAGGGCAAGCCCGTTACCAGGCAACGGCTCTCCCACTGGATTGTGGAGGCGATAGCTCTGGCTTATACGAGTCAGGGTTTGCAGGCACCAACGGGCCTGCGCGCTCATTCTACTCGTGGATTGGCTACATCCTGGGCTTTGTTCAAGGGTGTTTCCATTCAGACATTTGTGCAGCAGCGAGCTGGTCCTCGCCGCTCACTTTTGTCCGCTTTTACAGGCTAGATGTTTCTGCTCCAAGTGTGGCCCGCGCAGTGCTGGGCCCCGTATTGGGACAGGGTTCTACCTGTTAAGTTCTGTTTTTGTGTTGGTGATTTTCGAGATAAGCATGTCTAGCAATGCGGGAGTCTCAATATCCCATAGTGAGACATCGAACGGAGTGTTATGAATGAGAACTATAGGTTACTTACGTAACCCCAGTTCTCAGAGTAACATGAAGTGAGATGTCTCACCTGACGGCCCTTCTTGCTGAGGCGAAGCGAGAAGAGGTGCTTATTTTGAATGACGCTGCGTCGTGGCGCAAGCTACTTATAGGGTGGGTGGATTCCCTGACGTAGTCGTCAAGATCACCAGCCAATCAGGATTGGCGTAATGAGATTGATGCTTCTGGTGCATACGCGTTGAGGCGCATCCCATAGTGAGACATCTCACTTCATGTTACTCTGAGAACTGGGGTTACGTTAGTAACCTATAGTTGCTGCGTCATGACGACATTACTAAAATGTGGGCGGGCTTTACACCCACGGGCCAATCAGAAACGTTATTCATTCTGATCAGGCATTAGCTCCCTCTCCTCTTTTTCTTTTTTCAAGCTGAGGACCCAGAATCAGCGTTCTCTAACAGCGGACACAGAGGGATATGAGGGATTTCTAAAATGCATGATCTGTTTGGTATTTTGAGCAAAACACTTCATAGACATGTTTTTTATATATTTGTATATCTGAGACTCATAATATATGCCTACAAATAGCACGATAGGAGACCTTTCAAGAAGAAGTTGATTCCCCAAAAAATGAAATGAAATTAATGTTGGCGACTAAAAGAAGCAAAAAAAAGACAAGTTGTGTTTATAAAGCAACATCGGAAGGAGTCATGTGATCACATTGTTAAAATAAGACCATGAAACATTTTAGGTGAGCTTCAAACAACAGAACAATAATACTGGCAGTATATATTCCTGAGATCCAGTGGAGTAGAAGTACCTTTCATTCCAACACAAGTACAAGAGATGGCTTTCATATAACCCCTTACTGAAGAGGCACTCACGTGTGTGTGTGTGTGTGTGTGTGTGTGTGTGTGTGTGTGTGTGTGTGTGTGTGTGTGTGTGTGTGGTGTGTGTGTGTGTGTGTGTGTGTGTGTGTGTGTGTGTGTGTGTGTGTGTGTGTGTGTGGTGTGTCCTGCCAATCATCTGCTGTCATTGAGGTTTAATTCCTGAAAGCTTTTCTTAACAAATAGTTAATGGGTGAAAGGAGCTGCTAATCTGAGTGCAGCAGCTGCTACACACACACACACACACACGCACGCACGCACGCACGCACGCACGCACGCACGCACGCACGCACACACACACACACACACACACACACACACACAGAGAAAAGAGCCTCTTTAATACATATTATCAATGTATGAGATAACTTATACCCCTCTCTGTTAGAGTGGCAGTGTCTCTGCAGGGACTTGGTATGGGAACCGAAGGGGCACCGGTTCAAGTCCCGATTCCTATGTGATAGGCTCCAGTACTATCCATAATATATATGTATTCTAACCAGGGGTGTAGTGCTGCCGGCACTTCAAAATTCCAATACCATAAGGAGCCGTACTCATGCCACAGTTTTTTGCGTAGCTGTGTCTTTAGTTGAAAGCCCAGTGGCGATCTGCTCATCTCTCTGATGATCATACAACAACGCCAGATAATGTGATACAGGACAAGTACTTCTGGCTCTCTGTGTTTCATTCAAGCTCTCTCTGTGTGTGTGTGTGTGTTGTGTGTGTGTGTTGTGTGTGTGTGTGTGTGTGGTGTGTGTGGTGTGTGTGTGTGTGTGTGTGTGTGTGTGTGTGTGTGTGGTGTGTGTGTGTGTGTGTGTGTGTGTGTGTGTGTGTGTGTGTGTGTGTGTGTGTGTGTGTGGTGTGTGTGTGTGTGTGTGTGTGTGGTCCATTAAAGAGGGTTTCATCCTCCGATTCTAACATAACATTTGTGGTACTTAACACAAAAGGACTCTATGAGCTGGAAACAGACTATATGTTACATCAAAAACTATGTGTGTAATGTAAATACTGTTACTTAAGTACAATTGAGAGGTACTTGTACTTTACTTGAGTGTTTCCATTTGATCCTACTGTGTACTTATACTCCACTACAGTTCAGAGGTACATGGTGTACTTCTACTCCTCTACAGTTCAGAGGTACATGGTGTACTTCTACTCCACTACATGTATTAATCCCTTTAGTTACTTCACAGATCTGGATGAATGATGTGAAATCTAACCAAGTGTTAAATCAGACTTTAGTTCCACCTGGAGTAAATCCTCAAGCTACCCTGCAGTATACAAAGTCATTCAAACTAGCTGCACCTTTACCAGCTTTGAGAACACTTTCATGATCAATCATTATAAAACATATCAGATATATTATTCTGAAATGGACCAATCTGCACAATGACTACTTTTACTGTCTCTACTTTCACTATATTTTGATGAGAATACTTTTATACTTTTACTTGAGGAACATTTTGAATGCAGGACTTTTACTGTAACAGAGTATTCCTACACTCTGGTACTTCTACTTTTACTCAAGTACAAGATCTGAGTACTTCTACTTTTACTCAAGTACAAGATCTGAGTACTTCTACTTTGACTCAAGTACAAGATCTGAGTACTTCTACTTTTACTCAAGTACAAGACCTGAGTACTTCTACTTTTACTCAAGTACAAGATCTGAGTACTTCTACTTTTACTCAAGTACAAGATCTGAGTACTTCTACTTTTACTCAAGTACAAGATCTGAGTACTTCTACTTTTACTCAAGTACAAGATCTGAGTACTTCTACTTTTACTCAAGTACAAGATCTGAGTACTAATACTTTTACTCAAGTACAAGACCTGAGTACTTCTACTTTTACTCAAGTACAAGATCTGAGTACTTCTACTTTTACTCAAGTACAAGATCTGAGTACTTCTACTTTTACTCAAGTACCAGATCTGAGTACTTCTACTTTTACTCAAGAACAAGATCTGAGTACTTCTACTTTTACTCAAGAACAAGATCTGAGTACTTCTACTTTTACACAAGTACAAGACCTGAGTACTTCTACTTTTACTCAAGTACAAGATCTGAGTACTTCTACTTTTACACAAGTACAAGATCTGAGTACTTCTACTTTTACTCAAGTACAAGATCTGAGTACTTCTACTTTTACTCAAGTACAAGATCTGAGTACTTCTACTTTTACTCAAGTACCAGATCTGAGTACTTCTACTTTTACTCAAGAACAAGACCTGAGTACTTCTACTTTTACTCAAGTACAAGATCTGAGTACTTCTACTTTTACTCCAGCTGTACCGCCCCCCCCCCCTGGAAATGAAACAGCGTTTTTGTCTGAAAGTGATTTTATTAAAGCCACAGTTAAAAATAGGTTGTTGAGTTTCCGTTCAGAAAATCTACACATCCGGACTGTACAGTGGGGGGGGGGGTAACAGGAAGTGAAGGGGGGGGGGTAACAGGAAGTGAAGTGGGGGTTAATGTGATTGAAACTTCTGAAGCAATGGAGACAAAACTCAGTGAACTGGAACTTTGATGGAAACACTGATGGTTTATTTGGAGACATGTCGGTTGCCAAACCAGTTCTGAAGATCTCTACCCCAGACCCATGGACCCTCTCTACCCCAGACCCATGGACTCTCTCTACCCCAGACCCATGGACCCTCTCTACCTCAGACCCATGGACTCTCTCTACCCCAGACCCATGGACCCTCTCTACCTCAGACCCATGGACCCTCTCTACCTCAGACCCATGGACTCTCTCTACCCCAGACCCATGGACCCTCTCTACCCCAGACCCATGGACTCTCTCTACCCAGACCCATGGACTCTCTCTACCCCAGACCCATGGACCCTCTCTACCTCAGACCCATGGACTCTCTCTACCCCAGACCCATGGACCCTCTCTACCCCAGACCCATGGACTCTCTCTACCCCAGACCCATGGACTCTCTCTACCCCAGACCCATGGACCCTCTCTACCTCAGACCCATGGACTCTCTCTACCCCAGACCCATGGACCCTCTCTACCTCAGACCCATGGACTCTCTCTACCCCAGACCCATGGACTCTCTCTACCCCAGACCCATGGACTCTCTCTACCCCAGACCCATGGACTCTCTCTACCCCAGACCCATGGACTCTCTCTACCCCAGACCCATGGACTCTCTCTACCCCAGACCCATGGACCCTCTCTACCCCAGACCCATGGACTCTCTCTACCCCAGACCCATGGACTCTCTCTACCCCAGACCCATGGACCCTCTCTACCCCAGACCCATGGACTCTCTCTACCCCAGACCCATGGACTCTCTCTACCCCAGACCCATGGACTCTCTCTACCCCAGACCCATGGACTCTCTCTACCCCAGACCCATGGACTCTCTCTACCCCAGACCCATGGACTCTCTCTACCCCAGACCCATGGACTCTCTCTACCCCAGACCCATGGACTCTCTCTACCCCAGACCCATGGACTCTCTCTACCTCAGACCCATGGACTCTCTCTACCCCAGACCCATGGACTCTCTCTACCCCAGACCCATGGACTCTCTCTACCCCAGACCCATGGACTCTCTCTACCCCAGACCCATGGACTCTCTCTACCCCAGACCCATGGACTCTCTCTACCCCAGACCCATGGACTTTCTCTACCCCAGACCCATGGACTCTCTCTACCCCAGACCCATGGACTCTCTCTACCCCAGACCCATGGACTCTCTCTACCCCAGACCCATGGACTTAGATAGTTCTGAGAGAAGAATCAACATGCTGCACAACAAGATAAAACAAGATAAAGCACTATAACACTTCTAACAGAAAGGAAGAAGGAGACAAAACACTGAGAGCAGCCCAAGGTGCAGGTGCTCTGTGGGGCAGACTGATAAACTGGGTCAGACGGTGGGCTGGACAAGATCTCCCCAACAGTAGGAATAGGATTAGTTGCACACTGCAGTTAACAGGAAGTGAAGAGGGGGTTAACAGGAAGTGATGGGGGGGTTAACAGGAAGTGAAGGGGGGGTTAACAGGAAGTGAAGGTCTTCCAGAAGAAGTTCTTGCAGCCGGCCTTCCTCTCTCGGGGGGTCAGCAGCGGCCCGGCGGCGGCGGCGCGTTCCAGATCCAAACGGATGTTCTCCGGTTCTCCAGCAGCAGGGAACCCGTCCTCCTCCAGAGCCTCGTTCTCCTGCAGCAGGTCGGACAGCAGCAGCTCGGCCAGCGACGCGCGGGACAACTCCTGGGGTTTCATGAATATATACATGTTAGAGATATTAGAGATATTAGAGATATTAGAGATAAAGACCAGGGAGTCTCAGGAGTTCTGAGATTTAATAAATAATACAAAATAATGATATATATTAAAAAGATAAAAGATGAAAACCAGGGACATCTCCTGACATAATAAATACAAATAACAATAATACAAAAATCAACAGAGAAAGGATTTGATCAAAATAGCATTAAGATAAAAAAGTAAAAAGAAAATTCTACAGTATACAATTCAAAATAAAAGTATGTTATTTAGATGCATGATTTAATCATCTCATAAAGCCTGAGACTCACGTGGAGTTCATATATATATATATGTATATGTATATATATATATATATATATATATTGGTTATATAAATACCGTTTGACAGATTGTAATATCTGTTTTCTCAGCTTTATTTTGAACCATTGAATTGAATATTGTTCCATATTGAGTTTTGTTTTTTTGAGTAGAAAATAAACATTTATACGATAAAATCATTTTATCGGAATAAAAGATAAAACAGAACAAAAAAATATGAAAGTTGATCGTGAGGAAAAATGTGTCCGCAGTTTCAGGACAAAACCCCTCAGACTCAGAGACAGTTTCAGGACAAAACCCCTCAGACTCAGAGACAGTTTCAGGACAAAACCCCTGAGACTCAGAGACAGTTTCAGGACAAAACCCCTCAGACTCAGAGACAGTTTCAGGACAAAACCCCTCAGACTCAGAGACAGTTTCAGGACAAAACCCCTCAGACTCAGAGACAGTTTCAGGACAAAACCCCTCAGACTCAGAGACAGTTTCAGGACAAAACCCCTCAGACTCAGAGACAGTTTCAGGACAAAACCCCTGAGACTCAGAGACAGTTTCAGGACAAAACCCCTGAGACTCAGAGACAGTTTCAGGACAAAACCCCTCAGACTCAGAGACAGTTTCAGGACAAAACCCCTCAGACTCAGACAAAGTGTCCTCCCTCAATAAGACTGTTAGACTCCTGAACTCTGAAGAACATCCATACACATTCATCTGTAATTTATTTATCATATTCCATCTTCTTGTATACAGACTCTTCTGGCACTATTTCTGTTTTATTTGTATTTTCTTGCACATCTCAAACCATTCTCTTGCACTATTTGATCTGTTTTATTTGTTCTATGTCCTAAATATATTCATGTTGCTCTGTTGGAGGAGACTTCAGTTTGTCATCTCCATATCTCCACTGTAGCTGCTGAGACCTGATGAGAGAGACTTGAAACTTGAATTTACAGAGAAAAGTCAGAATTCTTAGATTTTCTGAATTTTGAGAAAAATTCTGACTTTTTGAGTTTTTCAGAACAAAGTCAGAATTTTTAGATTTTCAAAATGTTGAGAAAAAGTCAGAATCTTTTGATTTTCAGAGTCAGAATTGATGAAAAATGACTGTATCGATGTTTTATTAGATGTATCTGTTTTATTAGTTCTATGTCCTATGCAGTATATATTCATGTTGCTCTGTTCAGTTTGTTATCTCCATATCTCCTCTGTAGCTGCCGAGCACATGGCGAGAGAGACTTGAATCTTGAACATCATTTACATTAGTGTGCATTATGGCATGTTAGATTAGGAACAGATGTAAATGTACAGTGAGAAGTTATCCAGTTAACAGAAGAGGAACCATGGAGCTGTGAGTCCTCCTTTCTATGGAGTTATTATAGGGTTTTAACGACAGGTATATAAACAAAGGTGTAATCAGATTACTGCGTTACATCACATTTTGAAATAGATGTTGATATATGTCAGGCGGTCAATCTTCTTCATTAAAATGTTTTAAAAGTGGACGCCTGATTTATTAAACTAAAATACTGTTTTGCTTTTCATTCATTTCCTAAACGACATGTTCTCTGATTTAAGATCAAAGCATCTTGACTTCTTCTTTCCTAACGTCAACTTAAGAAACGGAAGAATGTCTTTATATTTTGATGATGAGGTCACTGATTACAGTTTACCCCTAACCTGCTGTAACGCCTACCTGTTAGTCACTTTGCTCTCTGTCTGAGATCATAAACGTGTGTGTGTGTGTGTGTGTGTGTGTGTGTGTGTGTGTGTGTGTGTGTGTGTGTGTGTGTGGTGTGTGTGTGTGTGGTGTGGTGTGTGTGTGTGTGTGAGTCACGTCTCGTTTTGTGTTTCCTTCTGTGTCTGTTTTTGAGCGTCTGTCGTTATAGTTTCCATTTTTGGTCGTTTTGCGTCTCTTTTTTTGGCGTTTTTAAATCCCGTATCGATCGTTTCAATCTTTTGTTGGTGTTTTTTTCTTCTTTTTCGTCTGTTTTTGACGCTTTTTTAGGTTGTTAAGTGTCTCCTTCTGTTTTCCATCACCTGTTAGTCACTTTGCTCTCTGTCTGAGATCATAAACGTGTGTGTGTGTGTGTGTGTGTGTGTGTGTGTGTGTGTGTGTGTGTGTGTCTGAGTAAGTAAATGTTTCAACACCTATTTCTCTATGTCTCGTTTTGTGTCTCCTTCTGTGTCTGTCGTTATAGTTTCCATTTTTTGTCATTTGCGTCTCTTTTTTGGCATTTTTTAATCCCTTATCGATCGTTTGAATTTCTTGTTGGTGTTTTTTGTTATTTTTCTTACTTTTGACCCTTTTTTCAGTTGTTTAGTGTCTACTTCTGTTTTAGTCATTTTGCTCTCCGTCTCAGATAATAAAATTGTGTGTGAGTATGTGTGTGTGTCTCTTTATGTGTGTGTGTGTGTGTGTGTGTGTGTGTGTGTGTGTGTGTGTGTGTGTGTGTACCTGTTTGAGCGGGCTCCGGTGCAGCAGCAGCAGTTTGGAGTCTCTCTGGGCGGCCGAGCAGCAGCAGAGCGAGGCGGAGAGAGAGAGGAGCAGCAGGAGGTGTGAGGAGGAGGAGGAGGCCATCTTCATCATCTTCATCATCGCCTGTCTGTCTGTCTGTGTGTCTGACTGCCTGACGGTGTGTGTGTGTCTGCCTGTGTGTGTCGGAGGTGTTCTGCTGCGTCCCGTCAGAGCGGCTCTTATACAGCCGGTGACGTCACTGATGGGGGTGAGGAGGGAGGAGGTGAGGAGGGAGGAGGGGAGGAGGTGAGGAGGTGAGGCGGGTGAGTAATGGTGATGATGTTTCCTCCCGCTTTAGTGAAATGATCCGTTTCTCTTCCTGCTTCTCCTCCTCCTCAAAGAGTCAAAGGTTTTATCATCATATGCTCATAAGCTTCAATGAGATTCTTCTGACCTGAGCTCCTCCAACAACGCAACATATATAATAATTGACAGGAAGTTCCTAAAGAAACAACGTGACGGAGAAAAGCAGCGGAGAAAAGTCATATCTACATATAGAAAGTAAAGGATAACGTTTGTGTTTAAGTGTTAGCAACCCCCGAAGAGGCACAAGCTCTCACGTTGATATTGGAGATTTCATTCATATCATCAAGTCTTCTAGCATTACTCGGAGGGAAATGCTACGATATCATTTCTCCACGCTATCTGATCACTCACTTTAAAACGTCCTGAGGTCAAGGGTCAAATGTGATGCATTGACCTTAAGGTGATTTATTTTTGGAGGGTTTTGAGATTAAAGTCACGATTCTAAAATGCTGAGGATATCCTTGGGAGGCCGACAGAGACTCTTTCTGATTTGAATGTTTTGAATTGCACACTTTTCTTTCCATTACTGATATACCTCATTTTTTATTTTGCTATTATTATTATTTTACTTTTTCCATGCCATGGAGGAGAGGGATTTCTTTACGCAGTGTACCGCCAACATTTCTTTGTTCTGAATGGAAAATTCAATACAAAATGTAATTTCAAAAAGAAAAAAGTCACAATTTCCTTTTTTTCCTCATAATTCTGACTTTTTCTTAGAATTCTTAGATTTTCGGGGGAAAAAATGGAACCAGTTTTTTGTTGGGATTCAGAATTCTGAGATTTTGTTTGTTTTTATTTCTGACTTTAATCTCTGAATTCTGAATTTTGTGATTTTTTTAATTTATTCTGAGATTAAAAGAGATTTTCTTGGGAGGGGAAGAGTCAGAGAAAATAGACTGAAAAACTCCAAATATCAGATTTTTCCCCTCAGAATTCAGACTGTGGCCCGTATCCTCTTCCGTAAAATCAATCTTTAAATAAACCAACAATCGCGCTTTGAAAATAATCTCTGACGTTGATTTTTGTGACGTATTTTATCTCTGCGTACTTTGCTCTGTCTTTTTTGTGTTTTTTTGTCTCTTTGACCCCTTTTTTGTCTCTTCGTGGACATTTGCTGTCTCTATGAGGTCTGTCTCTATGAGGTCTGTCTCTATGAGGTCTTTCTCTATGAGGTCTGTCTCTATGAGGTCTGTCTCTATGAGTCTGTCTCTATGACGTCTGTCTCTATGAGGTCTGTCTCTATGAGGTGTGTTTCTATGAGGTCTGTCTCTATGAGGTGTTTCTATGAGGTCTGTCTCTATGAGGTCTGTCTCTATGAGGTGTCTCTATGAGTGTTTCTATGAGGTCTGTCTCTATGAGGTCTGTCTCTATGAGGTGTCTCTATGAGGTCTGTTTCTATGAGGTCTGTCTCTATGAGGTCTGTCTCTATGAGGTGTCTCTATGAGGTCTGTCTCTATGAGGTCTCTCTATGAGGTCTGTGTCTATGAGGTGTCTCTATGAGGTCTGTCTCTATGACGTCTGTCTCTATGAGGTGTCTCTATGAGGTCTGTCTCTATGAGGTCTGTCTCTATGAGGTGTCTCTATGAGGTGTTTCTATGAGGTCTGTCTCTATGAGGTCTGTCTCTATGAGGTGTCTCTATGAGGTGTCTCTATGAGTTGTCTCTATGAGGTCTGTCTCTATGAGGTCTGTCTCTATGAGGTGTTTCTATGAGGTCTGTCTCTATGAGGTAGTTTTGTGTTTTGAGCTCTTTTGTGTCTTCTAATGGATGTCTTCTGTCTCTTTGTGTCTCATAGTGGTTTGGTGACTCCTTCAGATTATATCCATACAATTGTGTCTTTAAAACAACACACACAACAAAAATAAATAAATAAAACGGTGAGTTATTATTGACGTCAATCTGTCGATAAACGTGAGACGTTCAGGGGACATCTGTCTTTCAAAAATATTTCCAATTTTCTTTTTTGTTGTCGTGTTTTTCCGTCACGCTGACCCTGTCGTCATGCCGCCTGCAGGGCTGTCAAAACGACTCACCTGCTGACACACACACGCACGCACGCAGGCACGCACGCACGCACCCACGCACACACACACACGGCCCTTTTATCTTTGCTCACAGATGTCAGCACAGCTCCTCATTGTGTCTCCTTTAATGAATTCCTCCTCCTCTCTTCAGCGTTTGAGCGTAACATCTTCTCCGCTGACTCCCAGCTGCTGATGTTCACACAGAAGCTGAAAGATAACCAGTATCTGATTCAATCTGAGGAATCATTTCCACGGACTCACAAATACCTTCCTCGTCCTTCACTGCTAATAATCCACCATCAATGTTGTTGCTAATCTTTATCCAAGACTGTGATAAAGAACTAAACATTTATTAAAATGGAAAATAACTGCACTTTTCTTAAAAAACGCGACATCATGTTTTGAAACTGGCAGTTAAAGAGTTACAATCCTGGAAATAGTTGAATATTTGGTATTTTCGATCAGACTGAAGTTGATTAAAAGATTTAACCCCAAAAAGTCTGTTATCATTTTATATCAGTTTTTGGAGGTGGACATTTTTATTGTATTTTGGGTGATTTTTACGCTTCTTTTGGTCCATTTTGCGCACTTTGAACAACTCTCCCTACAGATTTCCTCGTACCGTCTTCTAAACTTGGTCAGGTTTGTTTAAATACCTTGAGGATCAAACATGATTTGCATCGACTAAACGTCCTTTAACCTCAAATGCGGACATTTACAGGACCAACATCGAGACATAGCGCCACCTGCTGGCCACAGGAAGTCAGCCTTTCAACTCTCATTTTATCTTTTTAAACCAAACAGATGATCGTTTTAAGACTCGAAAACCAACAGGAAGTCCTTTTTGTTTTCCATTTTGAGCACTTTGAACAACTCCCTACAGATTTCCTCGTACCGTCTTCTAAACTTGGTCCGGTTCGTCTAAATACCTCGAGGACCAAACATGAAACCAACAGACGATCGTTTCAAGACTCGAAAACCAACAGGAAGTCCTTTTTGTTTTCCATTTTGCGCACTTTGACCGCCTCTCCCTACAGATTTCCTCGTGACGTCTTCTATCCTCGTCAGGTTTGATTTTATTTCCGACGCTGGTTTTAAAGACTTCTCCCACAGCTGGATGTTTGTCGCTCTGTTTTAAAGTGTTTTTATGAGAGGCGGTGATGTGCAGAAATGTCCTGCTGCGTCTAATCACAGCTTTTAATATTCCTGCAGAAACAAACTCAGTCACACCCCGACGCCTCGTTTACATGAACATGTCGTGTTGTTGCAGCCATCAGCATGATTAACCAATCACAGAGCCCCCCTGCTGCTGATGGAGGAGCTGCTCTGTGATTGGACGAGACGGAGCCACGTCAGAGACGAGACGGACGAGTCTCCGTCTCCACGGCGATCAGGTGAGTCACTGCCTGCACCTGTGTGACATCATCACGACTCAGGTGAGTGAACACATTGGGGAGGAAGCTTCTTTTTCAAAATAAAAGCATCGTAGAACTGTATCCTGCAAGGAAGCTGTGGATGAGACTTGTTTTTCAAAATAAAAGCCCCATAGAGTAACTGTTTCATCCAGAGGGTTTAGGATAAAGCTTGATTTTCAAAATAAAAGCCCCACGGCGTAACTATTTTCTATCAAGAAAATTAGGATTATGTTGTTTTTTCAAAAATAAAAGCTCCACAGCATAACCATTGCACCTGTTTCTCACCACATAACACCCTCAGCCGTCAGGTGGCTAACGGCTAACGGCTAATGGCTAACGACAGCCGTTACGTTTCACAACTGTCCAACGCTGTTACCGTGACGGCGACTGTCTGCTCCTGACAGCTGATTGGTTCGGCCTGTTGCTGCGAATTACAGGAAGCTAAACTTTTATTACTGTGACACACACACACACACACAC
>JAAKFY010000013.1:40629401-40644401 GCA_011823955.1 Dissostichus mawsoni
CACACAACACACACACACACACACACACACACACACACACACACCACAACACACCACACACACACACCACACACACACACACACACACACACACACACACACACACACACACACACACACACACACACACACACACACCACACACACACACACACACACACACACACACACACACACACACACACAACACACACACACACACACACACACACACACACACACCAGTGTTTAATGTGTTGAGTCAATATTTGCTCTCTCTCTGTGATCTCCATTAAAGGTTAATTAGCCTCGCTGCTGGTTCACTCCCTTCTCTCCCGTCTCTCCCGGCAGAACACGTGCACCACGCATGTCACGTCCGCTCAGCACCAGATGTTACGGGTGTTTCATTTAATTTTAACAGAAAAACAACCTAAAACGAACAAAATAAGATGTGAAAAACAATCAAAACACCCAAGAAAAGACACAAAAGTAAAAAGAACACCCCAAAAGACCAGAAATAGACAACTACAACTAATAAAAAGAAAGGCCAAATAACTAAAACATCAAAAAAGAGACACAACACATCTATTAGCAACCAAGACATCCTTAAAAGACAAAAAAACGATCAAAAGATGGAACATGAGACACACAATGACCAGAAACAACTCCTACAAAACGGATAAAAAGAGACGCCAAACAACTAAAACAAGTAAAAAGAGACACAAGACATCAATTAATAACCAAACTAAAACATCAAAGACATGCAAACTACTAAGCTACCAAAAGAGACACTAAGCTACCAAGAAGAGACACTAAGCTACCAAGAAGAGACACTAAGCTACCAAGAAGAGACACTATGCTACCAAGAAGAGACACTAAGTACCAAGAAGACACACTAAGCTACCAAGAAGAGACACTAAGCTACCAAGAAGAGCTAAGCTACCAAAAGAGACACTAAGCTACCAAGAGAGACTAAGCTACAAGAAGAGACACTAAGCTACCAAGAAGAGACTAAGCTACCAAGAAGAGACACTAAGCTACCAAGAATAGAGACTAAGCTACCAAGAAGAGACACTAAGCTACCAAGAGAGACTAAGCTACCAAGAAGAGACACTAAGCTACCAAGAATACCACTAAGCTACCAAGAAGAGACACTAAGCTACCAAGAAGAGACACTAAGCTACCAAGAAGAGACACTAAGCTACCAAGAATACACACTAAGCTACCAAGAAGAGACACTAAGCTACCAGAAGAGACACTAAGCTACCAAGAAGAGACACTAAGCTACCAAGAAGAGACACTAAGCTACCAAGAGAGACACTAAGCTACCAAGAATAGACACTAAGCTACCAAGAAGAGACACTAAGCTACCAAGAATAGAGACTAAGCTAACCAAGAAGAGACACTAAGCTACCAAGAAGAGACACTAAGCTACCAAGAATAGAGACTAAGCTACCAAGAATAGAGACTAAGCTACCAAGAATAGAGACACTAAGCTATCAAGAAGAGACACTAAGCTACCAAGAATAAAGACTAAGCTACCAAGAGGAGACACTAAGCTACCAAGAAGAGACACTAAGCTACCAAGAATAGAGACTAAGCTACCAAGTACAGACACTAAGCTACCAGAGTACCACGAAGCTACCAAGAAGAACACTAAGCTACCAGAAGAGACACTAAGCTACAAGAATAGAGACTAAGCTACCAAGAAGAGACACTAAGCTACAAGAATGAGACTAAGCTACCAAGAATAGAGACTAAGCTACCAAAAGAGACACTAAGCTACCAAGAATAGACTAAGCTACCAAGAAGAGACACTAAGCTAACAAGAATAGAGACTAAGCTACCAAGAAGAGACACTAAGCTACCAAGAAGAGACACTAAGCTACCAAGAAGAGACACTAAGCTACCAAGAATAGAGACTAAGCTACCAAGAAGAGACACTAAGCTACCAAGAAGTGACACTAAGCTACCAAGAAGAGACACTAAGCTACCAAGCAGAGACACTAAGCTACCAAGAATAGAGCTAAGCTACCAAGAATAGAGACTAAGCTACCAAGAAGAGACACTAAGCTACCAAAGAGACCTAAGCTACCAAGAAGAGACACTAAGCTACCAAGAATAGACACTAAGCTACCAAGAAGAGACACTAAGCTACCAAGAAGAGACACTAAGCTACCAAGAAGAGACACTAAGCTACCAAGAGAGACACTAAGCTACCAAGAAGAGACACTAAGCTACCAAGAATAGACACTAAGCTACCAAGAATAGACACTAAGCTACCAAGAAGAGACACTAAGCTACCAAGAAGAGCCACTAAGCTACCAAGAATAGACTAAGCTACCAAGAAGAGACACTAAGCTACCAAGAAGAGACACTAAGCTACCAAGAAGAGACACTAAGCTACCAAGAAGAGACACTAAGCTACCAAGAAGAGACTAAGCTACCAAGAATAGACACTAAGCTACCAAGAAGAGACACTAAGCTACCAAGAAGAGACACTAAGCTACCAAGAAGAGACACTAAGCTACCAAGAAGAGACACTAAGCTACCAAGAAGAGACACTAAGCTACCAAGAAGAGACACTAAGCTACCAAGAAGAGACACTAAGCTACCAAGAAGAGACACTAAGCTACCAAGCAGAGACACTAAGCTACCAAGAATAGAGACTAAGCTACCAAGAATAGAGACTAAGCTACCAAGAATAGAGACTAAGCTACCAAGAAGAGACACTAAGCTACCAAGAATAGACACTAAGCTACCAAGAATAGAGACTACTCTACCAAGAAGAGACACTAAGCTACCAAGAATAGAGACTAAGCTACCAAGAAGAGACTAAGCTACCAAGAATAGACACTAAGCTACCAAGATAGAGACTAAGCTACCAAGAAGAGACACTAAGCTACCAAGAGAGAGACACTAAGCTACCAAGAAGAGACTAAGCTACCAAGAATAGACACTAAGCTACCAAGAATAGAGACTAAGCTACCAAGAAGAACACTAAGCTACAAGAATAGAGACTAAGCTACCAAGAATAGAGACTAAGCTACCAAGAAGGACACTAAGCTACCAAGAATAGACACTAAGCTACCAAGAATAGAGACTAAGCTACCAAGAAGAGACTAAGCTACCAAGAAGAGACACTACTACCAAGAAGAGACACTAAGCTACCAAGTAGAGACTAAGCTACCAGAGAGACACTAAGCTACCAAGAATAGACACTAAGCTACCAAGAAGAGCACTAAGCTACCAAGAATAGAGACTAAGCTACCAAGAAGAGACACTAAGCTACCAAGATAGAGACTAAGCTACCGAAGAGACACTAGCTACCAGAAGAGACACTAAGCTACCAAGAATAGACACTAAGCTACAAGAAGAGACACTAAGCTACCAAGAATAGAGACTAAGCTACCAAGAAGAGACTAAGCTACCAAGAAGACACTAAGCTACTAGAATAGAGACTAAGCTACCAAGAATAGAGACAAAGCTACCAAGAAGAGACACTAAGCTACCAAGAAGAGACACTAAGCTACTAAGAAAGAGACTAAGCTACCAAGATAGAGACTAGCTACCAAGAAGAGACACTAAGCTACTAAGAATAGAGACTAAGCTACCAAGAATAGAGACTAAGCTACCAAAAGAGACACTAAGCTACCAAGAAGAGACACTAAGCTACCAAGATAGAGACTAAGCTACCAAGAAGAGACACTAAGCTACCAAGAATAGAGACTAAGCTACCAAGAAGAGACACTAAGCTACCAAGAATAGAGACTAAGCTACCAAGAAGAGACACTAAGCTACCAAGAAGAGACACTAAGCTACCAGAGAGACACTAAGCTACCAGAAGAGACACTAAGCTACCAAGAGAGACACTAAGCTACCAAGAATAGAGACTAAGCTACCAAGAAGAGACACTAAGCTACCAGATAGAGTGACACTAAGCTACCAAGAAGAGACACTAAGCTACCAAAGAAGAGACACTAAGCTACCAAGAAGAGACACTAAGCTACCAAGCAGAGATAACTACCAAAATAGAGACTAAGCTACCAAGAATAGACACTAAGCTACCAAGAAGAGACACTAAGCTACCAAGAAGAGACTAAGCTACCAAGAAGAGACACTAAGCTACCAAGAATAGAGACTAAGCTACCGAGAAGAGACTAAGCTACCAAGAAGAGACACTAAGCTACCAAGAGACACTAAGCTACCAGAATAGAGACTAAGCTACCAAGAAGAGACACTAAGCTACCAAGAAGACACTAAGCTACAAGAATAGAGACTAAGCTACCAAGAAGAGACACTAAGCTACCAAGAAGAGACACTAAGCTACCAAGAAGAGACACTAAGCTACCAAATAGAGACTTAAGCTACCAAGAAGAGACACTAAGCTACCAAGAATAGACACTAAGCTACCAAGAATAGAGACCTAAGCTACCAAGATAGAGACTAAGCTACCAAGAGAGACACTAAGCTACCAGAATAGAGACTAAGCTACCAAGAAGAGACACTAAGCTACCAAGAATAGAGACACTAAGCTACCAAGAATAGAGACTAAGCTACCAAGAAGAGACACTAAGCTACCAAGAAGAGACACTAAGCTACCAAGAGAGATCACTAAGCTACCAAGAATAGAGACTAAGCTACCAAGAAGAGACACTAATCTACCAAGATAAGACTAAGCTACCAAGAAGAGACACTAAGCTACCAAAAGAGACACTAAGCTACCAAGAAGAGACACTAAGCTACCAGAAGAGACACTAGCTACCAAAATAGAGACTAAGCTACCAAGAATAGAGACTAAGCTACCAAGAAGAGACACTAAGCTACCAAGAAGAGACACTAAGCTACCAAGCAGAGACACTAAGCTACCAAGAATAGACTAACTACAAGAGAGACACTAAGCTACCAAGAATAGAGACTAAGCTACCAAGAATAGAGACTAAGCTACCAAGAAGAGACACTAAGCTACCAAGAAGAGACACTAAGCTACCCAAGAAGAGACACTAAGCTACCAAGAAGACAGAGACACTAAGCTACCAAAAGAGACACTAAGTACCAAGAAGAGACTAAGCTACCAAGAAGAGACACTAAGCTACCAAGAAGAGACACTAAGTACCAAGAAGAGACTAAGCTACAAGAAGGAGACACTAAGCTACAAGAATAGACACTAAGCTACCAAGAAGAGACTAAGCTACCAAGAAGAGACTAAGCTACCAAGAAGAGACACTAAGCTACCAAGAAGAGACACTAAGCTTACCAAGAAGAGACACTAAGCTACCAAGAAGAGACACTAAGCTACCAAGAAGAGACACTAAGCTACCAAGAAGAAGAGACACTAAGCTACCAAGAAGAGACACTAAGCTACCAAGAAGAGACACTAAGCTACCAAGAAGAGACACTAAGCTACCAAGAATAGAGACTAAGCTACCAAGAAGAGACACTAAGCTACCAAGAAGAGACACTAAGCTACCAAGAATAGAGACTAAGCTACCAAGAAGAGACACTAAGCTACCAAGAAGAATAGAGACTAAGCTACCAAGAATAGAGACTAAGCTACCAAGCTACCAAGAATAGAGACTAAGCTACCAAGAAGAGACACTAAGCTACAAGAAGAGACACTAAGCTACCAAGAAGAGACACTAAGCTACCAAGAATAGAGACTAAGCTACCAAGAAGAGACACTAAGCTACCAAGAAGAGACACTAAGCTACCAAGAAGAGACACTAAGCTACCAAGAAGAGAGACTAAGCTACCAAGAAGAGACACTAAGCTACCAAGAATAGGAGACTAAGCTACCAAGAATAGACACTAAGCTACCAAGAATAGAGACTAAGTACCAAGAATAGAGACCTAAGCTACCAAGAAGAGACACTAAGCTACCAAGAAGAGACTAAGCTACCAAGAAGAGACACTAAGCTACCAAGAATAGACACTAAGCTACCAAGAAGAGACACCTAAGTACCAAGAATAGACACTAAGCTACCAAGAAGAGACACTAAGCTACCAAGAGAGACACTAAGCTACCAAGAAGAGACACTAAGCTACCAAGAAAGAGACACTAAGCTACCAAGAAGAGACACTAAGCTACCAAGAATAGACACTAAGCTACAAGAATAGACACTAAGCTACCAAGAAAGAGACACTAAGCTACCAAGAAGAAGAGACACTAAGCTACAAGAATAGAGACTAAGCTACCAAGAATAGAGACTAAGCTACCAAGAAGAGACACTAAGCTACCAGAATAGAGACTAAGCTACCAAGAAGAGACACTAAGCTACCAAGAAGAGACACTAAGCTACCAAGAATGGACACTAAGCTACCAAGAAGAGACACTAAGCTACCAAGAAGATGGACACTAAGCTACCAAGAAGAGACACTAAGCTACAAGAATAGAGACTAAGCTACAAGAATAGAGACTAAGCTACCAAGAAGAGACACTAAGCTACCAAGAATAGAGACTAAGCTACAAGAAGGACACTAAGCTACCAAGAAGAGACACTAAGCTACCAAGAAGAGACACTAAGCTACCAAGAATGGACACTAAGCTACCAAGAATAGAGACTAAGCTACCAAGAAGAGACACTAAGCTACCAAGAATAGAGACCTAAGCTACCAAGAATAGAGACTAAGCTACCAAGAAGAGACACTAAGCTACCAAGAATAGAGACTATAATACCATCGTCATCACAGGTGTTCAAAGTGTTTGAGATAATTGATCATGAAGAGACGCTAAAGGACAAATATACCTGTATGTTTTCTAATATTCAAAACTCTGGACAGATGAGAGGCGGAGCCACAAAGTTGACTGATTTCTCTTTTTATTGATAATTACATAAATTATTCGGGTACAGTGCAGCAGGACAGCTGCTGATTGGTCCAATCCAGTCGCAGAGGGAAGGTCAGGTGATCGCGGCCGGTGGTCAGCTGGGAACAAAAAACAATGAGGACAGGTGAGACACAAAATACAAGGTACCTGGGCGTGGCTTAAATAGGCAGTCAGGTAGGTGGGCGGGGCTTAAACACGTAATCATGCAACTGGGCGGGGCTTAAACAGACAGTCTGGTAACTGGGCGGGGCTTAAACTGACAGTGAGGTAACTCGGCGGAGCTTAAACTGACAGTGAGGTAACTGGGTGGGGCTTAAATAGTTAGCAAGTGACATGGGCGGGGCTTAAACTGACAGTAAGATACCTGGGCGGGGCTTTAACAGGAAGTGAAGCCCTTCCAGTAGAAGTTCTTGCACCCGGCTTTGCGTTCCCGGGGGGGCAGGCTGTTGGGGGGGTCGATGGACCGCTCCAGGTTAGTCTTCCCTCCCGTTGCCATGGAAACGACCTCTGCGTCGCGCTGGGCGGCGTTGGGAGGAAGAGACATCTGAGCCAGCAGGTCCTCGACCGCACGTTTACTCAGTCCTGAAAACAGGTTTAGAGAGGGTTCAATCTCAGGATCCATGTATTGTGATCCTCTCCAGAATGGAAGGAGTCATCACATACAGAGCATCAACTAGTTCCTGAACAGTGTCCTTCACATGCTGATATCCAAGAGAGGGAGTTACACAGTCACAAGATGGAGGAATAGAAAGCAGTATTCAATGTTTACTTCAGATTAGCTCCACGTCAGAAATGATCATGCTTGTCATATGTCTCTCTCCATAGAGGCTGAATCATCATGTTAATCACATAGCTATCATATGCCTCAAACAGTCCTGATGCTCTTCTAGGTAATCAGACATCCTGTCATGCACTCAGCTACAGTTGGGATACCTTTGTTAGCATGTTGCTCTTATGTTGGAGGAGGACATTAACACAGATCTGATATATGAAAACCAAATAAAGGATTAACAAGAAGATGTCTGCCCTAACAGACACATGAGCTCGCCTAAAGAAACAAAAGAAATCCCTTTGTTGTCATGAAATAAGACACAACAAATACATAGGAGATTTAAAAAACTAAAAGACACAATAAATGCCTTAAGGGACATAACAAATATCCCAAAAAGATGTAAAAAACATCCCATAATTGCCCCAAAAAATCTCCAGTTTTCTACGTTGTTTTCACTTTTCTGTGTCATCATCTTTTATGAATGCTAAACATAGTTTCATGTATCATCTAATAATCAACATAACAACAAGCACTCTTTCATTTGGCGGATCTTGTGGTTAAAGGTTTTGATGCAATTTGATGAACATGGGCTGTGTAGGTTTTGATTCTGTTTGGAGGTTTGAAAAAAACCAAATGAACTTATTTTAGTTTAAAAACCTACGTTTTCATGAAGACTGCACCATGAATCTGTGTCACATGTCGCTTTAATCTAATGTAAACTGTGGAGCCTCACAACGGACTAAACCATTGAGTGTATAGACACCAGACTACTCAGTGTGATGCGAACTGTGGACTCAAATTGAGAAAACACAGGAGGAGAAAATGTTCTGGGGTTATCAGGAAATGATGTTTCACAACCTGTAATTACTTTGCTTTGTTGTTAGTCTTACAAAAAAACACGCGTTATGCTTCCCACTGTTAGACGCCACGTTACAGACATTTAAAAGATCTAAGTCTATGTTTTGTGCATTGGTTTTCGGCGTCACATGTTTCAGACGTCCTGCAGTGTCTCTCAAAACAGGAGCTTCCATTTCATCATTCAGAGCTCATCCATGCTGAGACAACGTGTGAAATACAGGTGGGGTGAGGACCCTTTGTATATCAGTATGTAGTGTCTCTACTTTAAGAGTCCTCTCCTGCTGATGTTCAGGTGTATATCAGTATGTAGTGTCTCTACTTTAAGAGTCCTCTCCTGCTGATGTTCAGGTGTATATCAGTATGTAGTGTTTTCTACTTTAAAGAGTCCTCTCCTGCTGATGTTCAGGTGTATTCAGTGTGTAGTGTCTCTACTTTAAAGAGTCCTCTCCTGCTGATGTTCAGGTGTATATCAGTATGTAGTGTTTCTACTTTAAAGAGTCCTCTCCTGCTGATGTTCAGGTGTATATCAGTGTGTATGTCTCTACTTTAAAGAGTCCTCTCTTGCTGATGTTCAGCTGTATATCAGTATGTAGTGTCTCTACTTTAAAGAGTCCTCTCCTGCTGATGTTCAGGTGTATATCAGTATGTAGTGTCTCTACTTTAAAGAGTCCTCTCCTGCTGATGTTCAGGTGTATATCATATGTAGTGTCTCTACTTTAAAGAGTCCTCTCCTGCTGATGTTCAGGTGTATATCAGTATGTAGTGTCTCTACTTTAAAGAGTCCTCTCCTGCTGATGTTCAGGTGTTATATCAGTGGTAGTCTCTACTTTAAAGAGTCCTCTCCTGCTGATGTTCAGGTGTATATCAGTATGTAGTGTCTCTACTTTAAAGAGTCCTCTCCTGCTGATGTTCAGGTGTATATCAGTATGTAGTGTCTCTACTTTAAAGAGTCCTCTCCTGCTGATGTTCAGGTATATCAGTGTGTAGTGTCTCTACTTTAAAGAGTCCTCTCCTGCTGATGTTCAGGTGTATATCAGTATGTAGTGTCTCTACTTTAAAGAGTCCTCTCCTGCTGATGTTCAGGTGTATATCAGTATGTATGTCTCTACTTTAAGAGTCCTCTCCTGCTCATGTTCAGGTGTATATCAGTATGTAGTGTCTCTACTTTAAAGAGTCCTCTCCTGCTGATGTTCGGTGTATATCAGTATGTAGTGTCTCTACTTTAAAGAGTCCTCTCCTGCTGTCCTAAATGGTGAGATATGAAAATGATATGCAAGAAGGTATAAGGTACACTATGGGGTTCTATCAGTATATAATGTCATTTTAAGGATTAAAAACAGCTATATTTCTGTGACTTAAGCTAAAGCAATTAGAAATAAGTGAATCTGTATAAAATTGAAGTAGTTTCTTATCTTAGCGGTACCGTAGCATCAGGACTAAAACCACCAGACTCAGGGACAGTTTCATCCACAGGCCACATGACTGTTAAACACTGAACTTTTGCAACTTATATATATCAATATTCCAATTACTTGTATATAGAATATTTGCACTGTTTTTTATTATATTCTATTTTATTTTATGTACTTCCATTGTATTGTGTTGCTCTGTTGGAGGAGCCTGGGACCTCAGATTTTCATTGACATAAAAGCCTTGAATCTTGAATCTTATCTCACCTGTGACAGGAGTCCGGCGCTGCGAGCACGTTGAAGCAGACGATGGTGACGCAACTCCAGATCCAGGTCCAGGTCCTGGTCTGATACTGGTCCTGGTTCTGGTCCTGGTCTCTGTCGGCCTGTGAGGAAACACCCGGGCCGAACAGAACCAACGCCAGACGACCAAGATGGCAGGAAAACGAACGCACTGCATACCTGCCGGGAGAAGAAACAACAGGTGAGGAACTCAACCAATCAGAGCGAAGCTGAGGAGAGAGGAAGGCCCGTACTAAGAGAAGATACAATAAGATAAGAAGTACTTTATTGATCCCAATTTGGGAAATGTTTGCGTTGCAGCAGCTAAAAAAGACAATACAAAATAAAAGACTAGAAATAAACATCGAAAATGTAACATGTCTCAATAGAAATAAAATAGCATAAGTAGAAAAGAAACGTGTTGAATTACAAATGTACAGTAACAAAATATAAAGTAGGATGTTATACATACTTTCTGCTGGTTCTGGGTTCTGCTTCTTCTTCTTCTTCTTCTCTTCTTCTGCTTCTTCTTCTTCTTCTGCTTCTTCTTCTTCTTCTGCTTCTTCTGCTGCTTCTTCTGCTTCTGCTTCTTCTGCTGCTGCTGCTGCTGCTGCTGCTGGGAGTTCTGGATCTGGGATCGTTCTCTGGCCCTGGTGCTCTTGGTGCCGCTCTTTTAAAGTCCTCCTTCAGGTCACATGACGTCGGGTGTTTTGATTGACAGCCGGCGGGCGTGCACGGCGACGGAGGAATGTCGGAACAAACGTCCATTAGTCCTTATTGACTTTTAATGGAGTGTGAACAATAAAACAATAAAACTATCAGCGGCAGGCAGTGTTGAACACACACAACGGCAGAATGTCCGGCTGAAGAGCGGGGAATTAACGAAGCGTCGGGAGGATTAGCAGAATTCATTAGCACTCGCTGATATCTCCATTAAACAAAGAGGCAGCAGCAGAGTCGCCCACTCCACATTTAGTGAGAACAAACACCACTTTAAAACTCTTTGTGTTCTGCAGAGGAGACTCACGGCGTGTTTATCTCCAGGAGAAGAAGTGCAGAAAGTAAAGTTTAGCTGACATCTGAACACCAGTGAGGAGACGTTAACATTGGATGAAGCCAGGCTCATTTTCTGTGTGTTTTCAGTGATAAAGTGTGTATAAATGTGAATATAGTGTTAACAGCTTCAGAATATAGAGAGGATTTACAGTTTGAGTGAATTTGGGCTGAGAGAGGAGGAGAAACTGTTCTGGAGAAATGAATAATCCGACAAAAAGTGAAAATGTTCAGACGAGGAGAAAAGGTTCAAGTATTCCGTAAAAAGAGATTTCCATAACATTTGAAAATGTTCTGGAAAGAAGTCATAATAATTCAAGAAAACAACGACGAGTAAAGATGAGACGTGGAGAAACAGACTGGTGTTATATTTAAAAAGGAAAGTCTTAATATTTAAAGGATAAACGGCCTCTAAGGATCTGGATATAAAACTCTTACCTGTTGACCCTACAGGTTAAAGACTGTAGCTGACAGATATCACCATGAAGCCCCACTTCACTCCTGACATTAACACAATTATCTTACAAGTTTTCTGACATACTATGTTTAAATATGCTAATGAGGCAGAAGTCTGCAGACACAGAGTTAGTGAAATAAACTCCTGAAGGTGATTGGTCTTTCACACAACATATTGATCAGTGCATTAAAAAGAAAAGACACATTTCTCCGAGTCGTGGATTAACAGGCAACGGCTTAAACGTTTGGAAAAACGTACCCAAAATGTTTTATGGTCTTATTTAACAATGTGATCACATGACTCCTTCTGATGTTACTGCAGATCTGCTGTAAGCTAGCTAGCTAACGTAGCTAACCTAGTCATTTCAGATATACTGACAAACTCTTAGTTATGAGACGACTAACTCTGAGACAGAGACAGTTGCTTAATAATCCCCCCCCAAAAAAAGGCAACGCAACTTCTCGTTCTTTTTTCTTCTTTTAGTTGCAAACATTACATACATTTATTTTATTTTGGGAATCAATTATTTTCTTTGGTCAATATTGTTTTTTGTCAACTGTTTTGGGTCCATTTCCTTTGACACCTTTTTTTTAGTCAACTTTTTTTTGGACACATTTTTTTTGTCTGCAACATTTTTTCATAATTTTCCTTTTTTGTCATCAACCTTTTTCTCCTTTTGTCACAAATGTCCTTTTTTTTGTCTGCAAACATTTCAGCTTCTTTCAGCGTTTTGTATTTGCAGCATTTGGTTTCTGCAGCTTTCAGTAAACGCTGCATGTCTCCTCAAGTTGCTGAATGTTCTCTAAACGCTGCATGTCTCCTCAAGTTGCTGAATGTTCTCTAAACGCTGCATGTCTCCTCAAGTTGCTGAATGTTCTCTAAACGCTGCATGTCTCCTCAAGTTGCTGAATGTTCTCTAAACGCTGCATGTGTTGCTGAATGTTCTCTAAACGCTGCATGTCTCCTCAAGTTGCTGAATGTTCTCTAAACGCTGCATGTGTTGCTGAATGTTCTCTAAACGCTGCATGTCTCCTCAAGTTGCTGAATGTTCTCTAAACGCTGCATGTGTTGCTGAATGTTCTCTAAACGCTGCATGTGTTGCTGAATGTTCTCTAAACGCTGCATGTGTTGTTGCTGGAGATGTTTCTTCATGAGGAACCTTTGGGTTTTTATGATGAATTATTAAACATTTTCGAGGATTTCTTTCCAACATACCCTCGATTTAAAATGTATATTATATTCTTCATTGATCTTAAAACCCTCAGGAACTGGTACTGTACTTTAATAATAAAAATGTGAGACATTTAGATCCAGTGTCCTCGCGTCCTCAGGTCTGGCTGTAAACAGCAGCTGAAAAGGATCCTTTGGAAACGCTGGCAGGTCACAGAGCTGCAGATCAGCAAACAAACACGCTGTATAACCTGTTGGTACTTCCAGTTCAAACTGAATTGCTTTAACTTTGCATGGCGTCACCAGCGTGATCAACCGTTTACCTGCCAAAGAAACAGTTTGTAAGCTTTTAAATGAACTGTCATTAAGTTAGACTGTCGTTTGGGTGAGATGAGACAAGTTAAGAAAACGGCTAAATAATACTGATATTCAGAGCTGTGAGAAGTACTCAGATCCTACACTTGAGTAAAAGTAGAAGTACTCAGATCATGTAGTAAAAGTAGAAGTACTCAGATCCTACACTTGAGTAAAAGTAGAAGTACTCAGATCTTGTACTTGAGTAAAAGTAGAAGTACACATATCTTGTACTTTAGTAAAAGTAGAAGTACACAGATCTTGTACTTGAGTAAAAGTAGAAGTACTCAGATCATGTAGTAAAAGTAGAAGTACTCAGATCTTGTACTTGAGTAAAAGTAGAAGTACTCAGATCTTGTACTTGAGTAAAAGTAGAAGTACTCAGATTGTGTACTTGAGTAAAAGCAGAAGTACTCAGATCTTGTACTTGAGTAAAAGTAGAAGTACTCAGATTGTGTACTTGAGTAAAAGTAGAAGTACTCAGATCTTGTACTTGAGTAAAAGTAGAAGTACCAGAGTGTAGGAATACTCTGTTACAGTAAAAGTCCTGCATTCAAAATGTTCCTCAAGTGAAAGTAGGAAAGTATTCTCATCAAAATATAGTGAAAGTAGCGACAGTAAAAGTAGTCATTGTGCAGATTGGTCCATTTCAGAATAATATATATGATATGTTTTATAATGATTGATCATGAAAGTGTTCTCAAAGCTGGTAAAGGTGCAGCTAGTTTGAATGACTTTGTATACTGCAGGGTAGCTTGAGGATTTACTCCAGGTGGAACTAAAGTCTGATTTAACACTTGGTTATATTTCACATCATTCATCCACATCTGTGAAGTAACTAAAGGTATTAATACATGTAGTGGAGTAAAAGTACACCATGTACCTCTGAACTGTAGAGGAGTACAAGTACACCATGTACCTCTGAACTGTAGAGGAGTAGAAGTACACCATGTACCTCTGAACTGTAGTGGAGTAGAAGTACACCATGTACCTCTGAACTGTAGAGGAGTAGAAGTACACCATGTACCTCTGAACTGTAGAGGAGTACAAGTACACCATGTACCTCTGAACTGTAGAGGAGTAGAAGTACACCATGTACCTCTGAACTGTAGAGGAGTAGAAGTACACCATGTACCTCTGAACTGTAGTGGAGTAGAAGTACACCATGTACCTCTGAACTGTAGAGGAGTAGAAGTACACCATGTACCTCTGAACTGTAGTGGAGTAGAAGTACACCATGTACCTCTGAACTGTAGAGGAGTAGAAGTACACCATTACCTCTGAACTGTAGTGGAGTAGAAGTACACCATGTACCTCTGAACTGTAGAGGAGTAGAAGTACACCATGTACCTCTGAACTGTAGAGGAGTACAAGTACACCATGTACCTCTGAACTGTAGAGGAGTAGAAGTACACCATGTACCTCTGAACTGTAGTGGAGTAGAAGTACACCATGTACCTCTGAACTGTAGAGGAGTAGAAGTACACCATGTACCTCTGAACTGTAGAGGAGTACAAGTACACCATGTATCTCTGAACTGTAGTGGAGTAGAAGTACACCATGTACCTCTGAACTGTAGTGGAGTACAAGTACACCATGTACCTCTGAACTGTAGTGGAGTACAAGTACACCATGTACCTCTGAACTGTAGTGGAGGAAAAGTACACCATGTACCTCTGAACTGTAGTGGAGTAGAAGTACACCATGTACGTCTGAACTGTAGTGGAGTAGAAGTACACCATGTACCTCTGAACTGTAGAGGAGTACAAGTACACCATGTATCTCTGAACTGTAGTGGAGTAGAAGTACACCATGTACCTCTGAACTGTAGTGGAGTACA
>JAAKFY010000013.1:40649401-40691901 GCA_011823955.1 Dissostichus mawsoni
TATCTGTAGTATCTGTAGTTTCAGTAGTATCTGTAGTATCTGCAGTATCTGTAGGGTATGTAGTATCTGCAGTATCTGTAGTATCTGCAGTATCTGTAGTATCTGCAGTATCTGTAGTATCTGCAGTATCTGTAGTATCAATAGTTAGTTACAGTTGCTTCATGCAGACTCGGCAGCGGCTGATCAGATTTCCTGGAAACTCTCCGGTGTCGGTCTGAGGCTTCGGTTTACTGCGGGGAGAAACAAACAATCACACAATCAATCACACAATCAATCACACAATCAATCACACAATCAATCACACAATGACACAATCAATCACACAATCACACAATCAATCACACAATGACACAATCAATCACACAATCACACAAACAATCACACAATCAATCACACAATCAATCACACAATCAATCACACAATCAATCACACAATCACACAATCAATCACACAATCAATCACACAATCAATCACACAATGACACAATCAATCACACAATCACACAATCAATCACACAATCAATCACACAATGACACAATCAATCACACAATCACACAATCAATCACACAATCACACAATCAGAGGTATTGTGATGGTGCTGCTGCGTGTCTGGACACCATCATATGTTTTTACCATAGCAATAGTACAGGCTTCTTATCTCAATATGTTGACGACACTGTTGCGTATCTGATTGTGTTAAAAACACGTTAAGGTGACGTTGTTACCTGGATATGTTTTGTACTTGAACGTCTCATTGAAGGTGTGTGTACCTGAATGACTCGTTAAAACTGTGGTACCCCAACGTCTTGTTAAAGTTGTGTGTGTACCTGAATGTCTTGTTAAAGGTACCTGAATGTCTGGTTAAAGGCACCTGAACGTCTTGTTAAAGGCACCTGAACGTCTTGTTAAAGGTACCTGAATGTCTGGTTAAAGGCACCTGAACGTCTTGTTAAAGGCACCTGAATGTCTGGTTAAACGCACCTGAACGTCTTGTTAAACGCACCTGAACGTCTTGTTAAAGGCACCTGAACGCCTGGTTAAACGCACCTGAACGTCTTGTTAAAGGCACCTGAACGCCTGGTTAAATGCACCTGAACATTTCATCAAAGGCACCTGAACGTCTCATCAAAGGCACCTGAACGTCTCCTTAAAGGCACCTGAACGTCTCATTAGAGGCACCTGAACGTCTCATTAGAGGCACCTGAACGTCTCATTAGAGGTACCTGAACATGTCGTTGGGGTTGAGGGCGGCCAGCCAGTAGCTGTAGGAGTCAGTGTAGTAGTTGCAGGTTCCTCTGCCGTGACACTCGATAAAGGGAATCTTCCGGAAGTTTTGCAGGCAGGATCCTGGAGATGCCAGAGGCTGACCTGAACCCTCAGCCCCCACCCCCGTCTCCTGCAGACCAATAACAGCAAGGGGCAAAGGTCAAAGGTCAACCCATTGTAGACTGTTAGGAAAATCTCACTGGTCACCAGCTTGAGCTTCAATCTCAGGATCCATGTATCTCTGATCCTCTCCAGAATGGAAGGAGTCATCACATACAGAGCATCAACTAGTTCCTGAACAGTGTCCTTCACATGCTGATATCCAAGAGAGGGAGTTACACAGTCACAAGATGGAGGAATAGAAAGCAGTATTCAATGTTTACTTCAGATTAGCTCCACGTCAGAAATGATCATGCTTGTCATATGTCTCTCTCCATAGAGGCTGAATCATCATGTTAATCACATAGCTATCATATGCCTAAAACAGTCCTGATGCTCTTCTAGGTAATCATACATCCTGTCATGCACACAGCTACAGTCGGGATACCTTTGTTATCATGTTACTCTCATACTGGAAGAGGACATTCAGGATTTTCCTAACATAGACCACATGGGTTCATCTTTTTACTAAAAACGACTAACGAGTTCAGTCCACAAGCAGCCCAGTTTATTCACTTTCCCACTCAGCATGTTTAAGAAAGGTCTGATGTAGAGACCCCAAAAAACCTCTTTACATTTAGCTGATGCTTTTATCCAAAGCGACTTACAACAAGTGTCTGTTGATTGTGTGTATATAGGATATAAATATTTTTATACATTTTTTTATATATATTTGTATTTTCGTATCTCTCTGTCTGTACACACAAACTGAAAGATTGACAATAAAGTTGACTTAGACTTGAAAACCCATAAAGATTTAAACTCCGAACAACAAGGAAAGTGCAGATACTTTCACTTCAAGCGAGAACCTACCATAGTAAGTGCTGGTGAATCAGATAAAGGCCTAAATCAAGCCCCCCGGTTTATTCACTTTCCCACTTCAATTCAAAGGTTTCAAACATTCACAGGTGTTCTCATCAGATGCTCAGCAGCTACAGGGTAGAAATGGCAATGCAATTCTTCTGACCTGAGCTCCTCCAACAACGCAACATATATAATAAAATACAAAAATACAAAATAAAAAGTAGTGCAAAAAGACTATATACATGTCAATAGAATATGGGATATGTACAAGAACAGAATATGAAATTAAATAATGTAAATTAAGACAAATTGCAGTGATAACTATTTATATAAATTAGTATATTGCAAGATGACAACTCAGCATGATTAACGGAAAATCTGCTTTTACATCTGTCGCTGTCATATTTGAACAATGACCATAACTTAACAAGAATTGCCACCATATTTAGCACTGGGACATCTCTCAGGGTTAGGGTTTCGTAAATGTGATCTCACCATGACGAAGGAGTATCCGAACCACAGGGGGTCCCATCCCGACGGACACTCGGGGATCTCGCTGGTCTGACTGTGGACGGAGATCACGTTGGCCCGGGCCTCGCACACCGAACACCTTCAACACAGGACCAGGGTTTTTTTTTAAAGGTATCCTATTATATATATATTTAGGCATATATTATAGGTCTCAGAAATATAAAAACATGTCTATGAAGTGCTCAAAATACCAAACAGATCATTCTAGCCTCATCCCCCTCTATTTCAGCTGTTAGTAAAGAGATGATTCTGGGTCCGTAGATTAAAAAAATTAAAATAATAAGAATTCTCCCAGCAGAAACTCAGCTAAATGCTGCCGTGATTAAACTCCATATCATGTTCCAAACCACATCAAGGATTCTCTCTGAAACAGTATGGAGCTCAAACTCTTTCTCTCTCAGGTTTACCACAAGGTGAGTTCCTTTTGATTTCCTGCTTCTTTACACATACTCTCTCCAGTACAGGTTAGCTCTGAGTGTTAGCATGCTAATGTAAACACAGACCATATTACTTCCAGAACACGTCTCATTGTTTCTGACTGCAACATTTCTGATTGGCCCGTGGGTGTAAAGCCCGCCCACATTTTAGTAATGTCGTCATGACGCAGCAAATCTGGATCAGCTCCGTTGTTCCCCCGTTTTTAGAGATGTGGGTACGGAGGAAAAGAGAGGGGTTTATTTCCTGACAATTTGTGAGTCTCCTGACAGACGGGGACACATGGTGATGTAGAAAAGACATCACTTTGTGAGTCTCCTGACACACTGTGTGTGTGTGTGTGTGTGTGTGTGTGTGTGTGTGTGTGTGTGGTGTGTGTGTGTGTGTGTGTGTGTGTGTGTGTGTGTGTGTGTGTGTGTGTGTGTGTGTGTGTGTGTGTGTGTGTGTGTGTGTGTTACCGGCTGATGTAGTCCTTCAGAGAGTCCCCGGAGATCAGCGGCATGCTACCCGGCAGTGGTTTGTCGGTGGACAGCCAATAGGAGTAGTCGTTGCGGGAGGCGTAGCGGCAGGTGTTGTCGGTGTTGCAGAACAGGAAGGGCATGGTGGTGAAGCGAGGTAAACAACTACCTAATGTACCTGCAGAGAGAGAGAGAGAGGTTTGATTAGTCAACGACGTCTTTCTGTTTCGTACCGCCCTCCTCGGTCGATAAGGAATTTGATTCAACACTGATCTGGATCCTACGGTAGCTAACACGGGCAAACACGGTCATTTCCATCGGTAGCAATATGTAGCTGCTTTTCTTTTGTAAAATCAATTTTTGAAAGTTATGAAACGACTAAAAGTAAGGGTCCCAATCCGTACATGACTCTAAACCGTTCTTAAGAAAGAATCAAAACTCTGCGAAGAGTCTGTTTATTATTTCATAGAGCACTGACTGGTAAGGTGACCAACACAAAGTACTTAAAACCTCTCAAAACTCAACATGAGTGCATCAGAATCAGAATCCCTTTATTAGGCCCACGGAGGGGAAATTTAGATTCTTACAGCAGAAAAGAGCCAAAGAAAGCTGAATGTTAACTAAAACATATTAAAAAGTGCAGAGTGCAGTACTGCGGTAAGTATTCTAAGTACCCAGGTCTTGTCCGTGCGCTCGGTTGTTTCCGTTGATGAACAGCAGCGAGTAGCCGCTGTACATCAGGGTGGATCCTGCAGGGCATTCTGGGATAAAGAGTTCCTGGCTGTGTCTGGTGAACAGGAAGCCGTCGTTCTCCGGAGCGTCCCGGCACGGACCGGCGCGACCGGGAATACCTTTAGCACCGACCTGTCCTCGTTCACCCAAGATCCCTGAAAACACAGAGTCTCTGTTCATCGTCCAGTCATTGTTAGAGACGTTAAGAAAGGTCTGATGTAGAGACCCCAAAAAACGTCTTTACATATCATGACATTACATTTCAGTTGGCTGACACTTTTATTTAGAGTGACTTACAATAAGTGCCAAACCCATAAAGATTAAAACTCCGAACAACAAGGAAAGTGCAGATATTTTCACTTCAAGCAGATCATACCATAAGTGCTGGTGAATCAGATAAAATGCCTAAATTAACTCAAAAAGTATGTTTTTTAACTGTTATATAATGGAGGAAGGGGCATGCTGTTTTCTCTAATAAAGTAGAGAAACATTGGAGATCAGCAAGAATGAACCCCCCTCATGAAGCCCCCTTTTTCCATATGAGCCAATCACTTCTGCAAATAAAACCAAACCACAGAGTTGTAAAGGATGTGGACCGTATCCCCTTTCTTCATCCTTCATCCAAGTATTAAAGATCTTCTAAGGACTTTGATACGCATATTGTGTTTCTGTGCATTTGTTGCCTAACTCATAACGTCTTTAGACAACAGCTGAATTTGAGGTTTATCCCGTTTCTGTGTTTCGTCAGCTTTTGTGAAATAATTATCTACATTTTTGTTATTCATACCTGCCATCCTGTTTTTTTATTGAATTTGGGTCCAGCATCCTGACCAAACCCTGACGCTTTCCAATGTTAGACGTGTGGTTCTTTTTTTTAATATATATATTGAAGTATATTATATATTTATATTGAAGTTTTCAAATATAACACATACATAAAAGGGTCAATCTAGGTGGCAGATACAGTGTACAATAAAAGGAATAGGCATGTAAATAAACACAGGTGAGTATACAGATGATACAGGGATAACAAAGTACAGAAATCTGAAAGAATATGACGTGGGCGACTACACTTTATAATCTTATTCCCGTTAGTTTTATTGAACATTACCAACATTATTTTTCAAAAACTCCATGAAACCCCAGATATTTTCAAAAACCGCAAGCTTTCCTTAAGTAATGTATGTTCTAACCTAAAGCAACACATTCTGACAGATCCTTAATATATTTATTCATACTTGGTTTGTTCACATTTTTCCATTCTATAGCTATTGCCCTCTTAGCTTGTAAAAGTCTGTAAGTGCACGCTCTCTCTTCTCAGAGACAAAGTCTTTTGGATAAATACCCAGGATGCACATCTTTGGTGGTTCTTACCTTTTGATCCAAGGAAACCTCGATCCCCCTCTTCTCCTTTGACTCCAGGACGTCCGCCGTGTCCTGGCCTGCCCCCCCTCCCGACAAATCCTTTTATACCTGCAGCCACAAAACACATTATCTGTTTCCAAAACCGCCTGTACTCTGATCACAAAACAGCGTGTATGGTGTTCGTGCAAGGCAGGCAAGTTTATTTATAGAGCACTTTTCAACACAAGGCAATTCAAAGGGCTGAAAGACAGTAAGAGCATAAAACACATTAGAAACATTAAAAAGCAAAGATAATAAAACATGAATCAAAGTTACAGTGCAGTGTGAGATGTGAATAGTTCAATTAAAAACAAAAAGAAAGTCTTCAGCCTGGATGTAAAAGTAGTCAGAGTTGCAGCGGACCTGCAGGTTTCTGGAGTTTGTTCCAGATTTTTTACCTTTTATATTCCTTTCTCTTTCATCTATTTTGCATCTCCAGAAAACACATGTTCCTGTTTTACTGATACCCGAACCCATCTTTGACCTTTAAACCACTTTTCTTTTCAAATCCCAGTATTAGGATATTTAAACCTGTTTTAAGACTTCCCTCAAGAATCTTTGGTCTTTTTGTGTATCACAGCTAAATATTCCAGACTCACCTGGACCTCCAGGTGTCCCTCGGGCCCCCGGGGGTCCGTTTTCTCCTGGGTACCCCGGGGTGCCATCTGAGCCTTGTTCCCCTGGCAGCAGCGACACGTTCCTGGGTACATCCTTCCCCCTCAGGCCTGCAGGGGGCAGTGTTCAGTTCTACATCTGGTACTTATTGGACATGTAACATTTTATATTTGTATTCAATTTAATATTCAATAATCAATTTCTTGCACAAATTAATGTAAATATAATATCCTGCATTATATTTTGTTACTGGAAATGTGTATTTCCACATGTATATTTTTTTAACTTTTTAATACTATTTTATTTTTAATTCAGAAACATTTTTTAATTGTTTATTTCGAGTTTCTTAATTTCTCTTATGCTTTGTTTTTTAAGATGCTGTAATGCAAACATTTCCCAGATTGGATCAATAAAGTACTCTCTCTCTCTCTCTCTCTCTCTCTCTCTCTCTCTCTCTCTCTCTCTCTCTCTCTCCAGTGTATCTATCTATCTATCTATCTATCTATCTGTCTGTCTGTCTGTCTGTCTGTCTGTCTGTCTGTCTGTCTGTCTGTCTGTCTGTCTATCTGTCTATCTGTCTGTCTGTCTGTCTGTCTGTCTGTCTGTCTGTCTGTGGGTCTATGTATTATACTAATATGCACTTTTTAACATTTTTAATGCACTTTATAGCTTTTTTACACCGTTGCTCTTAGTTATTTATCACCCCATGTATGATTGTTTATGTAACTGTTTTCATTACTGCACACTTAGACAGGGTTGCGCTCCAAAATGTATCGCAGTTAGCTTGTGGTGCTAGCGGCGTAACGTTGATGAGTGTGTGTTCGAGACAGAGAAAGTGTGTGTACAGTTTATTTGGAGTATATAAACGCTTTAGGCCCCTTAAGACTGCAGCCAAACTCTACCTGCTGATTAAAGGTTAGGTTCGGTTAGCTCCAAACTTAGCAACAACTCCGGCTAAAGCTCACTTAAGGTGGACTGACATTTTAAGATGGACTTGCTTTGAGAAGCAACACACCTCCAACAACAGAGGTGTATTATTTAATTCCTTTGAACAATGTGAAGAGATTGTTGTTAACATTAGACTTTCTGGAAAAGCCCAGTAAAAACATATTGGAGCTGTTTTTGCTGAGTGTATATACTGTACATGTGACTGATTGTGTTTAACGGGCAGAGGATCCTGAATTTCTCTGGTGTTTTTGTCAAGTATTAATTACCTCTCCTCCCAGATGGTCCCGGAGGTCCTCTTGGGCCGTCGCTACCTGCTGGTCCGATCTCCCCCTTCAGACCTGAAACACACAATGAGCCAAAAGGTCACCGAGTTTTTAAACTTTCAAATAACGCTTAATCAGGTCCGCTTGGTATCACTCTTTAATGCACTTTGTACCCCGGTGGTGTCATTTTGCACGGTCGTCCGCTAAATAGTGAATTTAAAAACAGCGGTCTAAATGAGACGACTAAATGTCATCACGCCCAACATTAGCCTCCTTTAGCTTAGCAGTGGTGAAGTGAAGTCATGTGACCGTGCTGTAGTTCCTTTATAGCCCAACATTAGCCACCTTTAGCTTAGCGGTGGTGACGTGAAGTCATGTGACCGTGCTGTAGTTCCTTTATAGCCCAACATTAGCCACCTTTAGCTTAGCGGTGGTGACGTGAAGTCATGTGACCGTGCTGTAGTTCTTTTATAGCCCAACATTAGCTTCCTTTAGCTTAGCGGTGGTGACGTGAAGTCATGTGACCGTGCTGTAGTTCCTTTATAGCCCAACATTAGCCACCTTTGGCTTAGCGGTGGTGACGTGAAGTCATGTGACCGTGCTGTAGTTCCTTTATAGCCCAAATTAGCCTCCTTTAGCTTAGCAGTTGTGAAGTGAAGTCATGTGACCGTGCTGTAGTTCCTTTATAGCCCAACATTAGCCTCCTTTAGCTTAGCGGTGGTGACGTGAAGTCATGTGACCGTGCTGTAGTTCCTTTATAGCCCAACATTAGCTTCCTTTAGCTTAGCGGTGGTGACGTGAAGTCATGTGACCGTGCTGTAGTTCCTTTATAGACCAACATTAGCCTCCTTTAGCTTAGCGGTGGTGACGTGAAGTCATGTGACCGTGCTGTAGTTCCTTTATAGCCCAACATTAGCTCTTTACTTCAGAAATCGTGAAGTGGTGTTAATATGTGGAGGTTATCCTGCTGAACTAAACGTGTAAGAATCATAAACGTTTGTTTGAAACAGAGATTATTTTTTGCTATAATCCAAAACCAATCCAACTCAGAAACACCACATCCCTGCAACACTCTTTTCAACTGTAGTCCTTACCAACAGGTCCGGTGACTCCAGTATCTCCCATCATGCCTTTCTGTCCCGGTGGGCCTGGTGGTTTGTCTTCACCCTGTCAATTAAACAACCGTGTAAAAATAAAAAGACGGTGTTTTGAGGAAATCCAATCAAACACACCTCTCCTTCAGTTTCCTGATAAAATATGAAAGAATATATACTTTTGATTTAAGATTCCAGTGTAAGATTTCAAATCTGAGATGAACTGGACACACATATATCTTTCTTCCTTCTTTATCTTTTCAGATGTATAACTATGGGATGTACTGACCGGCGGGCCCCGGGGTCCAGTGTCTCCATGGTTACCAGGTGGTCCCTGGTCTCCTGTAGCTCCTTTAAATCCCTCGTCTCCTTTAAAGCCAGGACCCGGAGGACCAGGAGGACCTCGGTAACCTGTCGGACCTGCAGAGGAACGTTTACACACATCATTACACTCACTAAATATACTAAAACAGGACCATTCTACTCATACATGTGCAAACTTAGCGACTTACAATAAGTGCCAAACCATAGAGATTCATTTTCTCACCTTTGGGTCCGTGTTCTCCAGGGATTCCTTTCTCTCCTTTGACTCCTTCAATGCAGACTCCCTCTTTTCCAGGACAACCAGAGGGGCCCGGTGGTCCCGGAGGACCAGAACACCCTGGGTTTCCCCCAGCACCAGGAGGGCCCGGTGGACCGCAGGCCCCCGGAGGACCCGCCCCTCCAACACACCCTGAGGAGAGGGTGGGGTTTAATCCTCGTCTTTAATTCTGACTGAAAACTAAACTCGATTACAGATCAGGACTCACCAGGTGGACCCGTCTTCCCGTCGGGGCCCCGAGACCCGATCCCAGGAACTGGGGGACAGAAAACCAACCAATCAGAGATCCAGACCAGCACCAGACTGGGTTCTAAGCTGAAACTCTTTTCAACACGTATGGTGGATTCAGAATATTGAGCCCGGTCTCCTACCTCCCATAGCTCCTTTCTCCCCAGGAGGACCAGGTATCCCGTCCTGGCCCTGGTTCCCTCTGGGACCCGCTGGACCAGGATCTCCAGGGGCCCCCTTGTTCCCTGAAAATGAAGAAAATAACCCACATTAAAGTCTTTAGATCAGTGTGAGTGTGGTTCTGCTTCCTGGCGGCACGAACACTCTGGTTTTGGTACTGTAGGTTTTTTTAGCTCTGAGCTCAGGATTAGCTGAAAAGAGTCCAGGAAGCTTATTTACAAGTTAACAGCGTTTAATAAAACAATGATACGATTATACAAGGAAATTGCAAAGATGGTGGCTCTCCCCGATGGTTGCTGCTCCGTTGGTGTTGGTCAGCTGGGAAAGGAGACCGGCTTCCAGCTGGCCTCCTATTTTATAATCTGTAGTCTTCTCCTATTGGCTTAACGTTGACGGGGGCGGGTCCAAGGCACGTCCTGTCGTTTTCTGATGTTAGTTTTACAATATTCTAATATCTGTTGGTCATTGAAACATTCCCTAATAATAGTATTGCAGCGTCAATAAGTGAGGGTAAAAGACAGTGTGTTTAGTGTGCAACACCACGTGTCATTTCTCCTTAAATACACGCACACATGGGAGGCTGTGGCTCAGTGGGTAGTGTGCTGGACTTCGAATCAGGGGATAGCAAGTTCGAGTCCCACTGCAGTCAGCATGTCGTTGTGTCCCTGAGACACTTCACCCCAAAGTGCTCCTGTGGGGATTGTCCTCAGTACTGAATGTATGTAAGTCGCTTTGGATAAAAGCGTCTAACAAATGACATGTCATGTAATGTAATGTACACAAAACATAATATTAGCTACATGCTAATGCTAACCGGAAGTTGACAATATTTATTCGCGAAAACCGGAAGTCGAGTGTGTGAACATCCGGTTTTCAGAATAAAGCAGCTTTAAATTAGAACAGTGTATTCATTTAAATTCCGCCATATAAATATTGATTGTATTCCTTACAGTACCTGTGAGGCCGGTGGGTCCTAAGGGGCCGTTGTTCCCGGCAGGACCATCACAACCCTTTCCCCCAGGGTTCCCAGGAGGACCTGGAGGGACAGACACATTAATGGAGGCGTTTAGTGACCTGCTCTACCTGACCCTGAAACATTAAGAGGTGAATACACTGCTGGACAGTTTCACAATGATCTTTACTGTGTTTGTTCTCCAAATACTCAGCAACATATTTCACATGACATGAGGACATGAGGACATGAGGACGCTTATCATGAGTCTGAGAAAAAGGCCTTCACAGTTTTCAGACAGTTTTGAACCATAGTTATGATTATTTGAGCCTGAAATGGGCGCCTCTGAATATGATGATACAAACAATGATGAAGTTTGATATTCTGATAGAAGTAAAACCTCTGTACAGTAGAATAAACTGCAGATATATGACGTATCAACTGGATAAACTGCAGATATACCTCTACATCCCGGGGGTCCCGACCCTCCTTTGGGGCCACAGGAGCCACTTTCTCCTGGAGGACCAGGCTCTCTGTTGTCCCCTGGTTGCCCATCTGGCCCCGGTGATCCTGAACAGCCTGAATTACCCTTAAAGGAGGAGACGATACTTTATTTACTGTTTTGATTTGAAATGTCTTTGAAGGAGCTTACATCAGGGTCATAAAGACATATCTTCAAGTTAATCGGAAAACAGAAACGAACAAGGATAAAGACCGGCAACAGGAAGCAGGAAGTCATCTGCATACAAAGATATCAGGTTAGGGGATAAAGCAACTTAACATTGATTTATTATGAGAAATCGCATTCATGTTGACAATATTCTAAAAGTCAGACATCTAGTTTGACAGTGGAACCGCCAGAAGAGCTTTGCTCCGATCAGCTTCTGACAGAACTCCAGGTCTACATTGAATAGGAAATATTTAATCTGGAGATATTACGTTTCAGTATGTCCCTGTATGTGTGTGCTACCTTTTCTCCTGGAGGTCCTTTAGATCCTGGTCCAGGTGGACTCGCTTCTCCTTTAGCACCTTTAAGTCCTCCTGGTCCTGGTGATCCGTCCGGTCCAGGTTCCCCACAAGAACCTGCACAACCTTTCCCCCCTTTGAGACCTGGATAAGAAACAAGATGTGTAAATATGATCTTCTGAGAGTCCAAGCATTGTTCCAGACACGACATTTAGCTGTTAAATCATGTTATTTAATGTTACTTTTAAAAGGTATGACTCTTAAGTAGCAAGAACATTTTAAAGAACTCAAAAAAAGATACGACCACCATATAAGCAAGGCATGACAAAAGAGCATTTGAATTTGACAGGTGGGCTTTCAGTCATGTGATGGGGTATATGTCCTACTAAAGTATAGTTTTAAAGTACTTTCACTTGAGTATTGAAATGTAATGACCACTACATCTCAGGGGCGAATGTTGTACTGTATTCTCTACTACATCTTTACATGGTTACTGAGGCAAAAACCTAATGTTGGGCTATACAGGAACTACAGCACGGTCACATGACTTCACGTGACCACCGCTAAGCTAAAGACGTTTGGCGTGATGACGTCTAGTCGTCTCATTTAGACACTTGTTAACAACCACAGTTTTTAAATCCAGCAGTGGGGTATTTACTGACGTATTTTATGTCGTAGAACGAAACTTTAAAGTCTCTTCAGCTTGTGTTAACCACAGACCTCATTTCAGGAAACCATTGACCTCCAGACTAGAGGACAGGAAGGACAGGGGGACTGTACCTGGCTTCCCCATCTCTCCTTGGTGTCCGTTGTGTCCAAAGGGACCGGGAGGCCCTTGTACTCCTCCCCTGCCGGGGTCTCCAGAAGGTCCTGACACGAACACATCCATCAAATGTCCGTTATTATCCTATATATTCATCAGACATGCATTCCCTTTCATTTGACTGCCAAATAAAGAGCTTTTCAGTTCACCTTGTGGGCCGCCAAATCCTGGTATACCATTGCTGCCGTCGGGCCCCTGTGGCACCTGGAGACCCCTTTCTCCTTTGGTACCAGTGAGACCAGTGGGACCTGAGGGTGAGACAGGAAGCAGAAAGACAAGTGTGAGACAGGTAGAACACCTGGACTGGGCTGCAGTCATTTAGTCAAAATGATGCCTTTTTAAAACCACTTCTCCCTGACCTGGGAAGGGAGGATCCTCAGGACTTAAACCTGTCTGCACGAGACCAGTGGTTTCTTTTCAATAATGTACCCCCTAAACAATTTGGTAGGGAAGAAAAGCCTATATAAAGAGGGAGAGTACAGCGCTGCACCATCAGTGTCTGAGTTATTAAAACAACAACCTTGTAAATGTTTACGATCCATCACTAAACCAATTTTAACATCATGCAATAACACTAAGACGACATGAGTTGCATTGAACTGATCCTTTTAATAAGTTGTACTTACATTTTAGTGAGAAACATGGGCGTGTGCTTCACTGAGGATCATGAGGCAAACTGCAGTTATGTGTAACTCTCCCACACTGCTGTGTATATTTATCATCGAGTACATTTGTTTTTCTAGTCACTAGACGACATATTGTGTTTGTGTCAAACTCTAGGCTTTAAACCAGTAGACCAGAGACCACGGGTCTCAGTGTTTTCTCAGTCTTTGCACCAGGTTCCTGACTAACTAGTACTACTGTTCTCATGTAGAACCGACAGGAATAGATTACCAGAGTCTCCCAGGACTCCAGGATCCCCGTACATCTCCACATCGGTCTGGAGTCCTTTAGGTCCAGAATATCCTCGGTCCCCCTGAGGCCCCTGCGGTCCCTGAGACCCCCTGACCCCGTCTACAGCCTTCTCACCTGCCAACAGAGAAACAGGTTGTTATGGCAATTATTGGTATGGTATTAAAGGTCCCCTATTACTCTTCTTCATCAATATATCATCTCAGATATATCCAGAGCTGATTCTCTGTTACTTTAGATGAAAATAAGGAGCCCCTCCCCACGCCCCTCTGAGAGAGATTTGGTTAAAAAGAACTCAATGGTGCTCTAGGAGGAGATTCAGGTGATAAGGGGGGGGGGGGTTACCTTGGTTGCTGATTGGCTAATGGTTACACAAGACAAAACATCGTGATGACATCATCAAGTGGCCAAAATCTGATCAGCTCATTTTCAGACAGGTTTTTATAGAAATGGATCAGGAGAAAAAGAGAGAGAATCTTTGTTCCTGAAACTTTCAGAGTCTCTTTACACAGAGGGGACACATGTTGATGTAGAAGAGACATGAAGAAGAGGGGACACATGTTGATGTAGAAGAGACATGAAGAAGAGGGGACACATGTTGATGTAGAAGAGACATGAAGAAGAGGGGACACATGTTGATGTAGAAGAGACATGAAGAAGAGGGGACACATGTTGATGTAGAAGAGACATGGAGAAGAGGGGACACATGTTGATGTAGAAGAGACATGGAGAAGAGGGGACACATGTTGATGTAGAAGAGACGTGAAGAAGAGGGGACACATGCTGATGTAGAAGAGACATGAAGAAGAGGGGACACATGTTGATGTAGAAGAGACATGGAGAAGAGGGGACACATGTTGATGTAGAAGAGACATGAAGAAGAGGGGACACATGTTGATGTAGAAGAGACGTGAAGAAGAGGGGGACACATGCTGATGTAGAAGAGACATGAAGAAGAAGAGGGGACACATATTGATGTAGAAGAGACATGAAGAAGAGGGGACACATGTTGATGTAGAAGAGACATGAAGAAGAGGGGACACATATTGATGTAGAAGAGACATGAAGAAGAGGGGACACATGTTGATGTAGAAGAGACATGAAGAAGAGGGGACACATGTTGATGTAGAAGAGACATGAAGAAGAGGGGACACATGTTGATGTAGAAGAGACATGAGAAGAGGGGACACATGTTGATGCAGAAGAGACATGTGTCCCCTCTGTGTAAAGAGAGAGTCTCTTCCACAGAGGGGACACATGTTGATGTAGAAGAGACATGTGTCCCCTCTGTGTGAAGAGAGAGTCTCTTTCCACAGAGGGGGACACATGTTGATGTAGAAGAGACATGTGTCCCCTCTGTGTGAAGAGAGAGTCTCTTTCCACAGAGGGGACACATGTTGATGTAGAAGAGACATGTGTCCCCTCTGTGTGAAGAGAGAGTCTCTTTACACAGAGGGGACACATGTTGATGTAGAAGAGACATGAAGAAGTGGATGTTGCACAATAGGTGACCTTTAAAGCTTAATATAGTGTAATCCTAATGAAATGTAACTGTTAAGTGATATCCTGGGAATGGCATAGTATGTCTGATAAGAGATGTGTTCACGAAGGGTTTTATGACACTACAGGAAGGACAGGAGGTATGTGCAATATGTGCAATATGTGCTATATGTGCAATTGTGCTATATGTGCAATATGTGCAATATGTGCAATATGTATTATATATATGCCGTTAATAACTGTGCAATATATACCTGGCTGCTAAATCCTCAGAACTGTTACAGGAGGTGTATTTTGTCAATTGTGTAATTGTTACCATTCTTTTATCTTGAATATGTTTTGTACGCAGCTTCTTGGTCAACATGAAGCTGTCTTTGGCTCTTTCTGCTGTAACAATGTCCATGTCCCCTCTGTGGGACTGATTCTGAAGACATTGTCTCCATCTGAACACCCAACTGTTCTTTGTAGGGTGTGAGTTTAGCTTATTGTGATCCACCTGGACCACATGTTGTTGTCAGGTAAATGATCTCTGATGTCTCCCTATAAGAGAGTCTGTCACTCAGAAGGAGTCGTCATGCTTGCATTTAAAGAAAAGATCTTAAAGTACTTGATATCGATATTATGTTTCTTTGCCTAACTCGTCATTTTCTCTCGACAGCAGCTGATTCTAAGATGCTTCGAGGTCATATACGGTAAGGGTCAGGCAGAAGTGAAGCATTGATCGACTGATTGATAGATGAAACCTCTCAGTCCTGGTGGTCCGGTCTCTCCTGGTTCCCCATCGACCCTGGACCCCCGAGGGCCCCTGGAGGGCCACCGTCCCCTCGGAGACCTGCATGTTGGATTATATATATATTTTAATTCTTTATTTGGGAACACATTATATTAAAAGTACAGTTTTGCGAATCATATCTCTTTAGAGACCTGGAAATGGCAAATTAAATACAGAACAGAATTAGTCAAATAAATTAAAAATTAAAAGTACATAGGGGTTGTTTGAAATTACAAATATTTACACACGTACACATGTATCTACTTAAGCATGCACACATATAATATAATACTAATAATAATAATAATAATAATATAATAGTACATTTAATTTTGAAAGCGCTTTTCCTGGTGCTCAAAGACGCTTGAATATATGTATATATATATATATATTCACACATACATATATACATGTTGGATTGTTATGTACTAGTGAGGACACTTCATCGATCTTCAGTCACAGGTTGGATGGATTCAGTTTGGCCACGCCTCCTTGCCTTGCTTCCTGGCTCCCCATTGGCCCCATAACTATTATCATAATGCTCTTAATTATCATAGTTTATATAAAAATAGGATGAGAAATGAAACTGTCTTGTTACCTGAACATGGACTTGTAGGAATGTATTTTTTGGGTGTATGTGTATGTATATGTGTACATATGTGTATGTATATATAGAATTGTGTTTATCTGTGTGCGTATTTAATACGGAATAATCTTTTTTCTCTTGATCCTGCAGCTGGATGAGTAACGGGAGCTTCCTCTGGATAGACTCTGCTTTCTGCCCTCCAGCTTCAACTCATTGTGTTCGTTTTCGGATAAACTGTCTAATTGTTGAAATAGTAGAATAAATAATACTAAATAAAATGAAATTCAATGATCTTTAGGCCACGCTCCTTACCTGTGCTTCCTGGCTCCCCATTGGCCCCACTCTGGCCTTTGGATCCAACTTCCCCCACTGACCCTGGCGCTCCATCAAACCCTGGGCCCCAAAATCCCCTGAGGCCCCGGGACCCCAACGCCAGATCTCCCAGGGTCCCCCTTCAGTCCCTTTGGGCCCCGTCGTCCTGCAAGACAGGGATAGAGATGTCAAATAAATAAAATAAATAAATAAAATAAATAAAATCAAATAAATAAAAAAAAAAATAAAATAAATAAGTAAAAAATAAAAAGTGTGCAGTTACTAGAAATCAGTTTAAATGACAGGCCTAGAATATTATTACATTTGCAAATTCAACAAAATGACAATAAAAGCACACCCACAGTACTTAAAGGTCCCATGTCATGCTTTTCTGGTTATCAGCCGTCCCCTTGTGTTATGAAGCTTGTTCTGCATGTAAACGGTCTGAAGAGTCTCAAACCCTCAAAGTGCACCCTGTAGGGAGTAAAACTCTAACACAGAGAAGACCAGTCTCTGCTGCCCCTGAACGCCTCGTTGGAGATTTCTCATTTTCCATTGTTTACTTCCTGGGTACTCTGACGTGGGGATACCCAGAGGCCGCACCCTCTGCCAGCATTTCACGAAACAAAGCTTCCCAAACCTTTCAGCGATTCATGCGGATATGTACAGCGTAGGGCTGAAGAACGATGCTGTTCCTACTTTGTTTGGACCAGCGGGAGATTCGGGTACACAACCTGTAAGTATTCATTGTTGTTTGTGTATTTATGATGTTTAAAAAAACAAGGTATCTACCACGACTGTGTAAATGGGTAAACGTTTTTCGGGCTGCTACGTTGGGATGGCGGAGAAATGCTCTCCGCAGACCCATGCTCTCCGCAGACCCATGCTCTCCGCAGACCCATGCTCTCCGCAGACCCATGCTCACAGCGTTATAAACCTTTTTCTTACTCAATATCAAGCCACACTTATTGTTTTGACTTCGGCTGTGAGTGTGTGTGCTCAGGATGAGTTTCGGTTGTTCTCCTGTATCGCCGACACGGAAGCCTGTCCGCTCCTCGCAGCAGATCGCAGCAACGAGCCCCGCAAACGTCCCGACCAATCAGAGCACACTGGGCTCACAGGGACGGGGGATAGGAGCCAGTTACTCCCAGCTGCCCAGTTACTCCCAGCTGCCCAGTTACTCCCAGCTGCCCAGTTACTGCCCAGTTACTGCCAGCTGCCCAGTTACTGCCCAGTTACTCCCAGCTGCCCAGTTACTCCCTGCTGCCCAGTTACTCCCAGCTGCCCAGTTACTCCCTGCTGCCCAGTTACTCCCAGCTGCCCAGTTACTCCCAGCTGCCCAGTTACTCCCTGCTGCCCAGTTACTCCCAGCTGCCCAGTTACTCCCAGCTGCCCAGTTACTCCAGCTGCCCAGTTACTCCCAGCTGTCCAGTTATCCCAGCTGCCCAGTTACTGCCAGCTGCCCAGTTACTCCCAGCTGCCCAGTTACTCCCAGCTGCCCAGTTACACCCAGCTGCCCAGTTACTGCCCAGTTACTCCAGCTGCCCAGTTACTCCAGCTGCCCAGTTACTCCCAGCTGCCCAGTTACTCCCAGCTGCCCAGTTACTGCCCAGTTACTGCCAGCTGCCCAGTTACTGCCCAGTTACTCCCAGCTGCCCAGTTACCGCCGGGTTACTCCCAGCTGCCCAGTTACTCCCAGCTGCCCAAGCTGCCCAGTTACTCCCAGCTGCCCAGTTACTCCCAGCTGCCCAGTTACTCCCAGCTGCCCAGTTACTCCCTGCTGCCCAGTTACTCCCAGCTGCCCAGTTACTCCCAGCTGCCCAGTTACTCCCTGCTGCCCAGTTACTGCCCAGTTACTCCCAGCTGCCCAGTTACTCCCTGCTGCCCAGTTACTGCCCAGTTACTGCCCAGTTACTGCCCAGTTACTCCCAGCTGCCCAGTTACTCCCAGCTGCCCAGTTACTCCCAGCTGCCCAGTTACTGCCCAGTTACTGCCTCTGCCCAGTTACTGCCCAGTTACTCCAGCTGCCCAGTTACTGCCCATTACTCCCAGCTCCCAGTTACTGCCCAGTTACTCCCAGCTGCCCAGTTACTCCCAGCTGCCCAGTTACTCCCAGCTGCCCAGTTACTCCCTGCTGCCCAGTTCTCCCAGCTGCCCAGTTACTCCCAGCTGCCCAGTTACTGCCAGTTACTCCCAGCTGCCCAGTTACTCCCAGCTGCCCAGTTACTGCCGCTGCCCAGTTACTGCCAGCTGCCAGTTACTCCCAGCTGCCCAGTTTAGCCAGCTGCCCAGTTACTGCCAGCTGCCCTTACTGCCCAGTTACTCCCAGCTGCCCAGTTACTGCCCAGTTACTCCCAGCTGCCCAGTTACTCCCAGCTGCCCAGTTACTCCCTCTGCCCAGTTACTCCCTCTGCCCAGTTACTCCCAGCTGCCCAGTTTACTCCGCGCCCATTACTGCCCAGTTACTCCCAGCTGCCCAGTTACTCCCAGCTGCCCAGTTACTGCCAGCTGCCCAGTTACTGCCAGCTGCCCAGTTACTCCCAGCTGCCCAGTTACTCCCAGCTGCCCAGTTACTGCCAGCTGCCCAGTTACTCCCAGCTCCCAGTTTACTGCCAGCTGCCCAGTTACTCCCAGCTGCCCAGTTACTCCCAGCTGCCCAGTTACACCCAGCTGCCCAGTTACTGCCCAGTTACTCCAGCTGCCCAGTTACTCCCAGCTGCCCAGTTACTCCCAGCTGCCCAGTTACTGCCAGTTACTGCCAGCTGCCCAGTTACTGCCCAGTTACTCCCAGCTGCCCAGTTACCGCCGGGTTACTCCCAGCTGCCCAGTTACTCCCAGCTGCCCAAGCTGCCCAGTTACTCCCAGCTGCCCAGTTACTCCCAGCTGCCCAGTTACTCCCTGCTGCCCAGTTACTCCCAGCTGCCCAGTTACTCCCAGCTGCCCAGTTCTCCCAGCTGCCCAGTTACTCCCTGCTGCCCAGTTACTGCCCAGTTACTCCCAGCTGCCCAGTTACTCCCTGCTGCCCAGTTACTGCCCAGATACTCCCAGCTGCCCAGTTACTCCCAGCTGCCCAGTTATTCCCTGCTGCCCAGTTACTGCCTGCTGCCCAGTTACCCAGCTGCCCAGTTACTCCCAGCTGCCCAGTTATTCCCTGCTGCCCAGTTACTGCCTGCTGCCCAGTTACTCCCAGCTGCCCAGTTACTCCCAGCTGCCCAGTTATTCCCAGCTGCCAGTTACTCCCAGCTGCCCAGTTACTCCCAGCTGCCCAGTTACTCCCTGCTGCCAGTTACTCCCTGCTGCCCAGTTACTCCCAGCTGCCCAGTTACTGCCCAGTTACTCCCTGCTGCCCAGTTACTCCCAGCTGCCCAGTTACTCCCAGCTGCCCAGTTACTCCCAGCTGCCCAGTTACTCCCTGCTGCCCAGTTACTGCCCAGTTACTCCCAGCTGCCCAGTTAGTCCCAGCTGCCCAGTTATTCCCTGCTGCCCATTTACTGCCTGCTGCCCAGTTACTCCCAGCTGCCCAGTTACTCCCAGCTGCCCAGTTATTCCCAGCTGCCCAGTTACTCCCAGCTGCCCAGTTACTCCCAGCTGCCCAGTTACTCCCTGCTGCCCAGTTACTCCCTGCTGCCCAGTTACTCCAGCTGCCCAGTTACTGCCCAGTTCTCCCAGCTGCCCAGTTACTCCCAGCTGCCCAGTTACTCCCAGCTGCCCAGTTACTCCCAGCTGCCCAGTTACTCCCAGCTGCCAGTTACTCCCTGCTGCCCAGTTACTGCCCAGTTACTCCCAGCTGCCCAGTTACTCCCAGCTGCCCAGTTACTGCCCAGTTACTGCCCAGTTACTCCCAGCTGCCCATTACTCCCAGCTGCCCAGTTACTGCCCAGTTACTCCTGCTGCCCAGTTACTAACCAGTTACTCCCTGCTGCCCAGTTTACTCCCTGCTGCCCAGTTACTGCCAGTTACTGCCCAGTTACTGCCCAGTTACTCCCAGCTGCCCAGTTACTCCCAGCTGCCCAGTTACTGCCCAGTTACTGCCCAGTTACTCCCTGCTGCCCAGTTACTAACCAGTTACTCCCAGCTGCCCAAGCTGCCCAGTTACTCCCAGCTGCCCAAGCTGCCCAGTTACTCCCAGCTGCCCAAGCTGCCCAGTTACTCCCAGCTGCCCAAGCTGCCCAGTTACTCCCAGCTGCCCAGTTACCCCAGCTGCCCAGTTACTCCCAGCTGCCCAGTCTCCCAGCTGCCCAGTTACTCCTGCTGCCCAGTTACTGCCCAGTTACTCCCAGCTGCCCAGTTACTCCCAGCTGCCCAGTTACTCCCAGCTGCCCAGTTACTCCAGCTGCCCAAGCTGCCCAGTTACTCCCAGCTGCCCAGTTACTCCCAGCTGCCCAGTTACTCCCAGCTGCCCAGTTACTCCAAGCTGCCCAGTTACTCCCAGCTGCCCAGTTACTGCCCAGTTACTCCAGCTGCCCAGTTACTCCCAGCTGCCCAGTTACTCCCTACCCAGTTACTCCCAGCTGCCCAGTTACTCCCAGCTGCCCATGGCTCTGTGTGTGTGACTGTTCTCTGTCTTCTTTGATTGATGATGGAGCTGCTGTCCTCCCGTTCTTCCCTCAGGCAGTGTATCTGGTGTGTGTTTGGCACCACCCTCTGTTTAAATGTGGTACTGCACCAAAGACAGGTTTAAAAGTCAGTCCACTGAGCAGAGTCACATGGTGTTGCACCGTCCAGTGAAATCCTTCCATTTGACCCATCATTAAGCCAACATCCATAAACATTCACCTGTTTGCATGTCACTGTTTTTATCTATATATCATATTCCATCGACTCGTATACAGACTCTTCTTGCACTATTTCAATTTTATTTGTATTTACTTGCACATCTCAAAACATTCTCTTGCACTATTTGATCTGTTTTATTAGTTGTATGTCCTATATATATTCATGTTGCTCTGTTGGAGGAGGACTTCAGTGTTTCATTGACAGATCTCCACTGTAGCTGCTGAGCTCATGAAGATAGAGACTTGAAACTTGAATCTTGAATCACACACACTGCCTGTAAGCATGTCTTTGTTGTTTGAAGGTATATCTTTATGTTATGGATTATTTGAGTAGTTTTAATGTTTCTATACACGTATTTGTATAATGTTAAAATGCTAGCATTACGCTCTGAAGTTACATAGCACGTTCAGTAAATGAGAAATGCCTTTAAGTTGCATTTAGGATATTTAGGGCAGTGATTCTTGTACTGCTTGTGTGTGAAGTTGTATCAAGCGAATAGCGATACGTCCACCTGTGTGAGCAGTTCAATGTATATTTCTGTTGGTTGTAGCTTTACTCTATGAGTCTACAGCAGTGTTTCTCAAACTTGTTCAGACCAAGGACACTTAACCAATAAAAAACCACTCAGGGACCACCTGACTCCCAAATATCCAGAAACAAAAGGCCTGCTCACCACTCCAACAGTTTGTAACACATTACAGCCTGATGATGACAGCTTAAAGGGGACCTATCATGCTATATTTAAATAATATATAAGGTATATATATATATATAAGGTATATTAATACGTTTTAATTTTCAAAATACGAAACATATCATGCATTTTAGCCATGCCTCATTTGCCTCACTCCAGCTCTGTCTTTGCAAGGTCTGATTCAGCTGACCACGCCCCCATGCGGAAGAGGGGGGCGTGACACGGCCCCGGCACGAGCGTCATGTTATCATGCTTGCTGTGATTACGAGTGGAGAGTCAACATGGCCCAACCTCTCATTCCCCTGATTGGTGGAGAGTTGACCAATCAGGCGGAGTGCACCTACATTACGTCAAAAAGGTGCAAATAAAAAATCCACCCGTATCAAATCCGTTGCAGCCCCGTTTTTAGAGATTTGGGTATGGAGGAAAAGAGAGAGGGTTGTGTTTTCTGACACTTTGTGAGTTCCCTGGAACACCGGGGACACATATGTATGTATAAAAGACATCACAAAGTGCATTTTGCATGATAGGTCCCCTTTAACTTCTCTATATCGCCTCGTTCACACATTAAATCAACAATACAACTACAACTACAGATTCTACATTTCTTCCTATGAAAGTGCTCAGATTTTACACCTCATATGAAATGTAGACTGCATTTATCACGGAGTTTATGTCAAACAGACTCACAGATCGTTTTCTACTGAGAGAAATGCAAAATGCATGTAGTACGACCTCCGCTGTGGATTTTCAAAATAAAAGATAGTAAAACTATGGTTGCAGGCCCAAGTTTAACACGAATTCAACATTAAACACAAGTTAATTATTTACACTGTTCCATTTAATTAGCATTGTTTACGCACTCATTGACTGCGGTCTCTGTTGCTCCTATACTAGTCATTTTTAAACAATTTGAGAAACACTGGTCTACAGTAAAGCTGAAGCTTATGGTTATTTCCTGACTCGTGGTGTTTATTTGGACTCTGGCAGTCTACGTCCTGTTAGACTCACCTTCAGGAGGACAGCTGTGAGGCAGGACATGTGTCAGACTTGTTCTGACAGTAAAGGATTATCACATCGTAAGGCGTTGTGTTTGACGAACAGACAGATGTAGGATTCTTATGGACGGAGATGTTACCTGTGAATCCGATGACGCCATCGGTCCCGGCTGTCCTTCAGGTCCGGGGGGTCCAGATAAACAGGGTCCAACAAAACCAACGGGACCAGAGAGACCCTCCAGACCAGTTCCACCTGAGAGACACTTCAGTTCAGTCCAGTTACCCCCTCACACCTCAGCAGAGAGGGGAAGTATTGGAGTACAAATACTTCATTACTGTACTTAAGTACATTTTTCTAGTATCAGTACTTTACTCCACTACTTATTTTTCAGACAGATTTTTACTTTGACTTCTGACATTTTGAACCCAAATACCTGTACTTTCTACTTCTTACACTTTGAACCCAAATACCTGTACTTTCTACTTCTTCCATGTTGAACCCAAATACTGTACTTTCACTTCTTACACTTTGAACCCAAATACCTGTACTTTCTACTTCTCACATGTTGAACACAAATACCTGTACTTTCTACTTCTTACATGTTGAACACAATACCTGTACTTTCTACTTCTTACACTTTGAACCCAAATACCTGTACTTTCTACTTCTTACATGTTGAACACAAATACCTGTACTTTCTACTTCTTACACTTTGAACCCAAATACCTGTACTTTCTACTTCTTACATGTTGAACCCAAATACCTGTACTTTCTACTTCTTACATGTTGAACCCAAATACCTGTACTTTCTACTTCTTACACTTTGAACCCAAATACCTGTACTTTCTACTTCTTACATGTTGAACCCAAATACCTGTACTTTCTACTTCTTACACTTTGAACCCAAATACCTGTACTTTCTACTTCTTACATGTTGAACCCAAATACCTGTACTTTCTACTTCTTACACTTTGAACCCAAATACCTGTACTTTCTACTTCTTACATGTTGAACCCAAATACCTGTACTTTCTACTTCTTACATGTTGAACCCAAATACCCTTACTTTCTACTTCATTTTCTTACTTTTACTTGAGTAAAGAAGTTTAGTCAGTACTTCTACATTTACCAGAGTATTTTTAAACACGAGTATCTGTACTTCTACTTGAGTAAAGGATGTGTGTACTCTGATTACTTCCCCTACCCCTATAAATCAGGTACCTTTGGGTCCGGGGGGTCCGTCTAGTCCTGGAAGTCCTGGCTCTGCATCTGATCCTCGGGGTCCGGGGTTCCCTGGGGGCCCAACAGAGCCGTCCTCCCCCTGGGGGCCCGAGCGACCCTGCTGACCTGGGAAACCGAAGCCGCTGTCGCCCTGTGACGCGGACACCAACACGAGTCAGTAACCAATCACAGTACTGCCATACTATCCAGTACAAGTGTTTGTCAACAGCTTTAAAATCAACCCTGCTCCACCTGTTAGAAATCTGCTCTAAGATTGTTGGTCACCCTGTCAGAGACTTTCCGACTCAGCAGACCATAATAACCTGAGAGGCTGTCCAACAACATCATCTGGGACCCAAAGCATGCTCTAACAGAGAATCTGAACTGCTACCATCTGATGGAGATTCAATGAAGTCAGCCTGAAGCATCCTTTGAGCTCCAGTTGATCCTCTCAGTAAACACAGAGCTACAGATCAGATGCACGCTGAAGGCTCTTTGAGCAGCTCTCACTGATCCTGCTGTTATGTTCCATGTTTGTTGTTTGTTTTTCATGTATTGTGTCTTGATGTTTGTCTGTTGATGTGACACATGGAGCTGCTGTGATGCAAGGAGCATTTCAGACTTGATCTGACCGGTAAAGAATTATCCTATCGTATCGTATTATCGTATGACTTCTGGTGAGGACTTCCTGTCTGTTCCCGTCCACGTTACCTTGGGCCCCGGCATCCCTGGGGCTCCGGATGGACCGGCACGTCCCTTGATGCCAAAACTTGGTGAACCTGGAGCTCCTGGAGGGCCCTTGAGTCCTGATCCAATCAAATCAATGTATAGCTGTTATTTAAGATCTTCTAAACTCTTTGACTTTAAATCAGGGGTGGCAAACTCAATTTCGGGCCACATCAGCATTATGGTTGCACTCAAAGGGCCGGTTGTAACTTTAAGACTACATAAACATACAAATATAAATATACATATATAATATATATAAAATAATGTATTATATTACATTATTGCCTCTGCATTGGATTATTATCGGATAGGGTAATAACTTCATAATTAACTACGTCTGAAAGCAGAAGTCTCTTCAGTGCGCATGTCACAAAATGAGATGCATTGTGGGACATGTAGTTTATGGGCAACGTGCTTCTGTAAAGCTGCATGTAACCGTATAATAAACGTATTATATTCTTTGCAAGCTCTTGCGGGCCGCATAAAACAAAGTCGCGGGCCGAATACTTGAGTTTGACACCACTGATTGAATCAACCCCGTTCATAATAATAATAATAATAAATTGTATTTATAAGCGCACTTTTTATTTGAGTAAACAAAACTCAAAGTGCTACAGAGTAAAATGGTTGAAACAAAACAACAGAAACAAATACCAAATAACATAACCCTGACCTTTGACCCCGGGGATCCCTGGGGGCCCCTGGACGGAAAACCCTTCGTCTCCTCTTTCTCCCCTCGGACCGACAGATCCTGGTAACCCTGGAGGCCCCGAAACACCTGAGAGCAGAAGAGACATCAGCGTGACGGCTCGGTCGATACAAGAACAGAACAGCAAGACATCCTACGAGTGCATCAGCTTCCAGTCTGCCACACCAACGGCTTCATAAAGAAATAAGTTAAAGTTGTACAGGTGTGTTTCAGGTCGCATTCACACCAGCCTTCTTTAGTCCGGTTGAATCGAACCCTGGTGCGTTTCGTTTGGGTCGATGTGAATGCAGTCCGAGACCTCTGAAGTGAACTAAACAACCTGAAAGAGGTGGTCTCAGACCTCTGAGGTGAACTAAACAACCTGAAAGAGGTGGTCTCAGACCCTGAAGTGAACTAAACAACCTGAAAGAGGTGGTCTCAGACCTCTGATGTGAACTAAACAACCTGAAAGAGGTGGTCTCAGACCTCTGATGTGAACTAAACAACCTGAAAGAGGTGGTCTCAGACCCCTGAAGTGAACTAAACAACCTGAAAGAGGTGGTCTCAGACCTCTGAGGTGAACTAAACAACCTAAAAGAGGTGGTCTCAGACCTCTGAAGTGAACTAAACAACCTGAAAGAGGTGGTCTCAGACCTCTGAAGTGAACTAAACAACCTGAAAGAGGTGGTCTCAGACCCTGAAGTGAACTAAACAACCTGAAAGAGGTGGTCTCAGACCTCTGAGGTGAACTAAACAACCTAAAAGAGGTGGTCTCAGACCTCTGAAGTGAACTAAACAACCTGAAAGAGGTGGTCTCAGACCTCTGAAGTGAACTAAACAACCTGAAAGAGGTGGTCTCAGACCTCTGAAGTGAACTAAACAACCTGAAAGAGGTGGTCTCAGACCTCTGAAGTGAACTAAACAACCTGAAAGAGGTGGTCTCAGACCCCTGAAGTGAACTAAACAACCTGAAAGAGGTGGTCTCAGACCTCTGAAGTGAACTAAACAACCTGAAAGAGGTGGTCTCAGACCTCTGAAGTGAACTAACCAACCTGAAAGAGGTGGTCTCAGACCTCTGAAGTGAACTAAACAACCTGAAAGAGGTGGTCTCAGACCTCTGAAGTGAACTAAACAACCTGAAAGAGGTGGTCTCAGACCCCTGAAGTGAAGTAAACAACCAGACTCTGGTCCTCCTAAAAGAGGTGGTCTCGGACCGCTTGCTAGTGAACTCTGGAGCGGTTCATCTCTGGTGTGAACGCAGTCAGCACCAAAACACAGGAAACGAAGTATTTACGAGTCACAAGAACGTGGAGGTCTTCAAAATCTTTAGCGAAAGAGTGAAGCGGATTGAAGTGTTGAACAGTGTCAGAGTCAGAGCCACCTGCCGTCGGTGAAACCCCCTCCTGACTGCAGAACGTCTCTCATATGTGTTATAATGCTTTTTAACGCACGTTGTCTGATTGTATAATCATACGTCCACTAGAGTCTGTTGAGCTCCAGACTAACAGCAAAATAACCTGCCGATGCTCCATGGCGGAGGCTACGGTAGAAATTGCCAGGATTTGTGTTTGTACCCCTTAATGTCTGACCAATGGTTGAACAGCATTTCCGTGCACATGAATTGTGCTTAAAGTTTATAGTCCGTTTGAGTTTTGTCTGTGTGAACCAAACTACAGGTGTGAATGCGACCTCAGTCTCACCTTCAGGTCCGGGGTTTCCAGATAAACCTTTCTCTCCTTTCAGTCCTGGGTCTCCTGGAGAGGTTTTGATATCCCCCAGAGAACCTTTTTCCCCTGAATGAACAAACAGACGGACAGAGTTGTTGTCTGAATACACCATTTACAATTGAGGTATCCATCATTATGCACGTGTACAAATACGTTTTTAGCCTTTGGATAATGTGCATTCTCAAAAACGTAATGATGTTGTAGTTGTTGGTTCCGATTGAATCATCTGAGTTGTTTATTACAAATATAAATTACTAAGGTCATCTGTTCTGAGAATGTTGGCCCACTTAAGGAGTGGCTTCCCTCAATCAGGGTTTGGCCCCTGAGCTCTCACCAGAGGTGGAAGTAACGGAGTCCAAATACTTCGTTACTGTACTTAAGTACATTGTTCTGGTATCAGTACTTTACTCCACTACTTATTTTTCTGACCACTTTTTACTTTCTACTTCTTACATTTTGAACTCAAATACCTGTACTTTCTACTTCTTACATGTTGAACCCAAATACCTGTACTTTCTACTTCTTACATTTTGAACTCAAATACCTGTACTTTCTACTTCTTACATGTTGAACCCAAATACCTGTACTTTCTACTTCTTACATGTTGAACCCAAATACCTGTACTTTCTACTTCTTACATGTTGAACCCAAATACCTGTACTTTCTACTTCTTACATGTTGAACCCAAATACCTGTACTTTCTACTTCTTACATGTTGAACCCAAATACCTGTACTTTCTACTTCTCACATGTTGAACCCAAATACCTGTACTTTCTACTTCTTACATGTTGAACCCAAATACCTGTACTTTCTACTTCTTACATGTTGAACCCAAATACCTGTACTTTCTACTTCTCACATGTTGAACCCAAATACCTGTACTTTCTACTTCTTCCATGTTGAACCCAAATACCTGTACTTTCTACTTCTCACATGTTGAACCCAAATACCTGTACTTTCTACTTCTTACATGTTGAACCCAAATACCTGTACTTTCTACTTCTTACATGTTGAACTCAAATACCTGTACTTTCTACTTCTTCCATGTTGAACCCAAATACCTGTACTTTCTACTTCTCACATGTTGAACCCAAATACCTGTACTTTCTACTTCTTCCATGTTGAACCCAAATACCTGTACTTTCTACTTCTTACATGTTGAACCCAAATACCTGTACTTTCTACTTCTTACATGTTGAACCCAAATACTGTACTTTCTACTTCTCACATGTTGAACCCAAATACCTGTACTTTCTACTTCTTACATGTTGAACCCAAATACCTGTACTTTCTACTTCTCACATGTTGAACCCAAATACCTGTACTTTCTACTTCTTACATGTTGAACACAAATACCTGTACTTTCTACTTCTCACATGTTGAACACAAATACTTGTACTTTCTACTTCTTACATTTTGAACACAAATACCTGTACTTTCTACTTCTTACATTTTGAACACAAATACCTGTACTTTCTACTTCTTACATGTTGAACACATACCTGTACTTTCTACTTCTTCCATGTTGAACCCAAATACCTGTACTTTCTACTTCTTACATGTTGAACCCAAATACCTGTACTTTCTACTTCTTACATGTTGAACCCAAATACCTGTACTTTCTACTTCTTCCATGTTGAACCCAAATACCTGTACTTTCTACTTCTTCCATGTTGAACCCAAATACCTGTACTTTCTACTTCTTACATGTTGAACCCAAATACCTGTACTTTCTACTTCTTACATGTTGAACCCAAATACCTGTACTTTCTACTTCTTACATGTTGAACCCAAATACCTGTACTTTCTACTTCTTACATGTTGAACCCAATACCTGTACTTTCTACTTCTTACATGTTGAACCCAAATACCTGTACTTTCTACTTTCACATGTTGAACCCAATACCTGTACTTTCTACTTCTCACATGTTGAACCCAAATACCTGTACTTTCTACTTCTTCCATGTTGAACCCAATACCTGTACTTTCTACTTCTCACATTGAACCCAAATACCTGTACTTTCTACTTCTTACATGTTGAACCCAAATACCTGTACTTTCTACTTCTTACATGTTGAACTCAAATACCTGTACTTTCTACTTCTACATGTTGAACCCAAATACCTGTACTTTCTACTTCTTACATGTTGAACCCAAATACCTGTACTTTCTACTTCTTCCATGTTGAACCCAAATACCTGTACTTTCTACTTCTCACATGTTGAACCCAAATACCTGTACTTTCTACTTCTACATGTTGAACTCAAATACCTGTACTTTCTACTTCTTACATGTTGAACTCAAATACCTGTACTTTCTACTCTTACATGTTCCAAACAGGCTGGTTCCTTTATTTGAATGTGTGTTTGGTGGCGTGATCATTATTATTATTAGTAAAGAAGTTTAGTCAGTACTTCTACTTTCACCAGAGTATTTTTAAAACGAGTATCTGTACTTCTACTTGAGTAAAGGATGTGTGTACTGCTGCCCTCTCTGGCTCTCACCTGGTTTCCCAGCGTCCCCTCGGGGCCCCAGGACGCCCACATTGCCTTTATTTCCTGGAGGTCCTGAATCCCCAATCCCCGGAGGTCCTGGAGGTCCCATCTGACCCAGTGGTCCACTGGAACCAGTCTCTCCGAGGGGGCCCTGCTCACCTTTGGCCCCTAGAGGCCCCTGAGAGCAGGATTAGAGAGAAACAACATCATTTTAGATCAGGGGTGTACAAACTACGGTCCGGGGCCAAAAGCGGCCCGCGGACCATTTTGAACGGCCCTCAGCAATTCTGAAAGTATAATGTAATACGGCCCACAAAGTAAACTTGTGCTTGTCTTATATTGTACTTCTTAAATATAAATGTAAACACATTTTACACAGTAGTTTCATGTGTAATAAGCCCACTTTCAGTCAATTCAAGTTGAACATGTGTTCTAACAAATCTAAGTTGATAAGAAAAAAGCCCAATAACTTATTTGCATAACAACCTTGAAATATACCCTTCATATTTCCTCTTTTTATAATCAATCTAAGGCTTCTATTTTAAGGAATGAGCTGCTAACAAAATAAAGTATATATAAAAACCATGCATGCTAGCAAACCCAGTTTCCCATTGGTAGATTATTTTGTATGACTCAGAGATGGTTTAAAGAAGCTTCTGAGTAATTCCTGACGTCTGAATTTGGTTTCTACGTGGTCAGATCATTCATACAGGGATTCATAAAAGAGATTCTATGGCAAAATGTCCAAGCCATCATTTGTGGCATCTTCAAAATGTGCCTAATAGTAACCCTCAAAGGAGTTGAAGTGCCATTCTGTCCTTGAATCCACTCTTGAAAGCTTTTGTGTAGGATCCCAAAAACTGTACTCTGGCTCCAACTGCTGGAGAAATCAGTTATGAAACTCTAATTTAAGTCACGTCAGAGTAATATGTGGCTTATAGGAAAGTTTCACCGTTTTGTTTTTTTAAATTTTCAGTAAAATGTCACAATTTTGATATTTTCAGAAAAAAGTCAGAATTTTAAGTTTTTCTGAAAAAGGTCTGAATTCCGATTTTTTCAAAAAAACTCAGAATTTTGAGGGGAAAAGTCGATTTTGAATGAAATCAGAATACAATTATCCCGGGGAATTTGGTTTCATCACAACTTAGGATGAAATAAATAAAATATAATAAAACATAAGAAGTGAGGTCGCCCGATTGAACTGAGACCGTTTAATTCTCTTCTGGGGGCCGAATTAAGAATTTCCCAAACTGGGATTAATAAAAGTAAATCTAATCTAACAATGCCTAATAATACAACTAACTATTCTTTTATTTCTGTTCTTCTTGCAATACTTTTTATAGTTTATTGTTTTATGTCTTATATATATTATGTTATATTGTTGGAAGAGCCTGCCTTAACACACTGAAGCGTGCGTACGATGATTAAACCATTGAATTTTCATTCCCCCAGTCAGAGCTGGTTGATGTGGGCATGGGAAGGGAAGTTTGGCGCCCTCTGCTGGAAATGTCTCTGAGTTTCAGGTCTCTTGAGTTTCAGGTCTCTTGAGTTTCAGGTCTCTTGAGTTTCAGGTCTCTGAGTTTCAGGTCTCTTGAGTTTCAGGTCTCTGAGTTTCAGGTCTCTGAGTTCCAGGTCTCTGAGTTTCAGGTCTCTGAGTTTCAGGTCTCTTGAGTTTCAGGTCTCTGAGTTTCAGGTCTCTGAGTTTCAGGTCTCTGAGTTCCAGGTCTCTGTGTTTCAGGTCTCTGAGTTTCAGGTCTCTGAGTTTCAGGTCTCTGAGTTTCAGGTCTCATGTGTTTCAGGTCTCTGAGTTTCAGGTCTCTGAGTTTCAGGTCTCATGTGTTTCAGGTCTCTGAGTTTCAGGTCTCTGAGTTTCAGGTCTCTGTGTTTCAGGTCTCTGAGTTTCAGGTCTCTGTGTTTCAGGTCTCTGAGTTTCAGGTCTCATGTGTTTCAGGTCTCTGAGTTTCAGGTCTCTGAGTTTCAGGTCTCATGTGTTTCAGGTCTCTGAGTTTCAGGTCTCTGAGTTTCAGGTCTCATGTGTTCCAGGTCTCTGTGTTTCAGGTCTCTGAGTTTCAGGTCTCTGAGTTTCAGGTCTCTGAGTTTCAGGTCTCTGTGTTTCAGGTCTCTGAGTTCCAGGTCTCTGTGTTCCAGGTCTCTGAGTTTCAGGTCTCTGTGTTTCAGGTCTCTGTGTTTCAGGTCTCTGTGTTTCAGGTCTCTGAGTTTCAGGTCTCTGTGTTTCAGGTCCCATGTGTTCAGGTCTCTGTGTTCCAAGTCTCTGAGTTTCAGGTCTCTGAGTTTCAGGTCTCTGAGTTCCAGGTCTCTGTGTTTCAGGTCTCTGAGTTTCAGGTCTCTGAGTTCCAGGTCTCGGTGTTTCAGGTCTCTGAGTTTCAGGTCTCTGAGTTTCAGGTCTCTGAGTTCCAGGTCTCTGTGTTTTAGGTCTCTGAGTTTCAGGTCTCTGAGTTTCAGGTCTCTCTGATTGTGATTGTGTTTTGTTCGGGCTCTGATACTCACAGGGTTTCCTTTCTGTCCTCGACCCACCTTTGGGTCCTGTATATCCTGCAGACCCGCCCGTCCCCTCTGATCCTGGGGGTCCCGGGGCCCCCTGGATCCCGTCCTCTCCTCTCTGCCCCACCCTCTGCATGACCCCGGGGTCCCCAACCGGTCCTGGGGGGCCGGGGGGGCCGGGGATACCAAAGGCGCCCTGAATACAGAACAAGAGAGAGAGAGAGAGAGCGAGAGAGAGAGAGAGAGAGAGAGAGAGAGAGAGGAGAGAGAGAGTCAGAGAGAGAGGGAGAGAGAGAGAGAGAGAGAGAGAGAGAGAGAGAGAGGAGATCAGAGAGAGAGAGGGAGAGAGAGGAGAGAGAGAGAGAGAGAGAGAGAGAGAGAGAGACGGAGAGTCAGAGAGAGAGGGAGAGAGAGGGAGAGAGAGAGAGAGGAGAGAGAGAGAGGAGAGTCAGAGAGAGAGGGAGAGAGGGGAGAGAGAGGGAGAGAGAGAGAGAGAGAGAGAGAGAGACGATAATGAGGTGTTTTAAAAGTCAGAATTTTGAGTTGTTATGAAAAAAGGCACAATTTCGAGATTTTCAGATAAAAATCAGAATTTTTTTTTTGTATTCCATCAGAATACATTTCTCCCGGGGAATTTGGGTTTCATCACAATTTAGGATGAAGAAAATAAATAAAATGTAATAAAACATAAGAAGTTATGGTGTTGTCAGTGAGGTCGCCCGGTTAAACAGAGACAGTTCTGTTCTCTTCTGGGGGCCCAATGAAGGATTTCACAAACTGGGATTAATGAAGGTAAATCTAATCCAGCGATATAATACAACTAACTATTATTTTAGACAATGAGGTGTTTTATTTTGTACTATTGTCGTGTGAATGTTCATATAATCATTTAAAGACAGTTTCTTCCGCAGAGCAATAAACTCCAGCTTGCACTTAAACAATATATCTATATTTTTAATACACATTCAAAATATTTATTTTCACTTAAACCGATATATTCCTGCACTTTAACTTTATCTGCATATGAAGTATGAATGCTTGTTGTTTGTATGTTGTCTCCTCATGAATGTTGTACGTCTCTTGTTTGTTTTTTTGTACTCTTGATGGCAGCTCTACTCATCTCACAGTACCTGTATAATGACAATAAAGGATTATATTCTATTCTGAATCATATACAGTATTTATAGATTCTGTTTTATACTCTGATTGCCTTTTACTCTGTTAAATCCAAGTGTAAAAGGTGGATTTGCTAAGGGTTTAAGGACTGGGGGGGTTAACGGGTTAATGATGGGATGGAGGACCAGCCGTTTCCTCTCATGAATATATAGAGAGACTGTGAACAGAACTTCTTCCTCCTCTGAGGAGGAAGAAGTTCTGTTCCTGCATTCAGATCCATTTCACTTTATATTGACTTTCTTTATTACTTTATTAAATATAACAAAAGACAAACTTTGTCCACGAATCATTGATCAGTTTCTCTGAAGAGTTTCCTCCACACAATACAGAGAGACAGACTGTGTGTCTGAGTTTGGAAAACGTCTACTTTGGCGCGTGTGTTAGTGAGGACCTGAGGGAGTACGTAGGGCTCTATTGACAGCGGGTCCGCCCGGCCCACTTCAGATTGAGCAGGAAGTTAAGGGGCAGGGGGATCCGTAACCTCCATGGATTTTAGTTCTAATTTATGAATCCAAACAATGGTGGAATGCATTGGGTTAGAACAGAAAATGAAAGGTATAGTTGCAGCGCTGTCAGTGTTGTTGGACAGATATTATAGTTATTTGATTCAATAATCAAATAACTATGTTGTATTTTAAAACAACATGGTAACATGGGGCATTTGGGACAATAAACCACACCTAAGCGTCTTTGAGTTTTTAGAAAAGCGCTATATAAGTGTCATGTATTATTATTATTATATATTATTATTATTATTATTATATTATTATTATTATTAATAAAGCAGCAAACAGAAAGTCTTCAGTTAAAATAAGTCAGATTGCAGACCTGTAGTCTTCTGGTTGTTTGTTCCAGATATATGGAGCATAAAATACAGATGAGCTCACCTGTGGACCAGGTGGTCCTCCGACACTTTTCGCCCCGTTGTGACCTTGGGTCCAGGAAACCCGGTTGACCCTGGAAATAAAACGACATCACAGACAGAGACAGGTGAGTTTAACGTGGTGCCATCACTGTCACTCTGAATCAGATGCTGCTGTCTCTGGGCTGCTCAATGTGAACAGACCAGTACCAACAATCATGAATGTGACCAAGCGCTCCGGTCCCAGCTGTGTGCGTCACTCTTTAGTGTCCCCTGGTCTCCCAGCTGTGTGCGTCACTCTTTAGTGTCCCCTGGTCTCCCAGCTGTGTGCGTCACTCTTTAGTGTCCCCTGGTCTCCCAGCTGTGTGCGTCACTCTTTAGTGTCCCCTGGTCTCCCAGCTGTGTGCGTCACTCTTTAGAGTCCCCTGGTCTCCCAGCTGTGTGCGTCACTCTTTCGTGTCCCCTGGTCTCCCAGCTGTGTGTGTCACTCTTTAGTGTCCCCTGGTCTCCCAGCTGTGTGCTTCACTCTTTAGTGTCCCCTGGTCTCCCAGCTGTGTGCGTCACTCTTTAGTGTCCCCTGGTCTCCCAGCTGTGTGCGTCACTCTTTAGTGTCCCCTGGTCTCCCAGCTGTGTGCGTCACTCTTTAGAGTCCCTGGTCTCCCAGATGTGTGCGTCACTCTTAGTGTCCCCTGGTCTCCCAGCTGTGTGCGTCACTCTTTAGTGTCCCCTGGTTTACATAGTGTTTAGAAATTCTTGCAGCATTCCATGTTTGAATGTGAGAAAGAAGTCTGATCAGAATTTTCTGAAAAAGTCATAATTTTGAGATTTTCAGAAAAATTCAGAATTTTATTTTCAGAAAAATTCAGAATTTTAATTTTTATTTTCAGCATTCTGAGAGTTTAATCTTTTTTTACAGCAGGTACATATTTCTAGTAGCCTCCAACATTATTTAAATTATTCAGATTTCTTCTCTTCAATAACATACTGACAATTAGCTTAGATAATCAGAGTAAATGAGTCAGGTGTTTTCTTACCTGTCACCCCGATTTCACCTTGCTCTCCTTTTCTGCCTGGAGGTCCTGGGGAGCTCCTGGGGAGCCGACAAACCGAGCACACTCCCCCTTCTCACCTGAATGACAAAAATCAATCAGTTATGCTCAACAGGCAAGGCAAGGCAAGGCAAGGCAAGGCAAGGCAAGGCAAGGCAAGGCAAGGCAAGGCAAGGCAAGGCAAGGCAAGGCAAGGCAAGGCAAGGCAAGGCAAGGCAAGGCAAGTTTATTTATACAGCACTTTTCAACACAATGCAATTCAAAGTGCTTTACAAAAATGACATTAAGAGCATAAAACACATTAGAAACATTAAAGAGCAAAGATAGTAAAACATGAATAACACCACTAAACTCGTAAAAATCTGATGTCTTTTTTATCATAATACAAAATTCACATGGCAAATCTACTGTTTTAGTAAAGCTCAGACTGGTATTTCATGTCTCCCCCCACTCACTGTCAGTCCTTCCTCCCCTCTGACTCCAGGAAATCCAATCAGGCCTTTTAGACCTTTATCTCCTGGAGCGCCGTCATCTCCCGGGAGAAATCTGACATGAAAGTGAAAACAAAAGAATGATTTGGCATTGTCGACAGGTAGATTTTTGATCATCTTGGTGAAGCTCTCTGGCTATAAGATCCCCTCCGCTTCAATTATTTGCGCTAAGCTAGGCTAACATCTCCTCATTTGACTCTTCCCAGAAATGTAACTAAGAGCTGTGAGTCTACAAATAGTTAGGAAACATGCACCACTCTATGAGCAGACATTGGTAGGAAGTCAATAAAAGATGTTGTGAATGAACCTTTTTTTATGACATGTTCAACTTCCCTCTTGTTACTTGTCTGATATGTTAGTTGGTTCTAGAAGAACGTTTGGATTATTCAATTGTATATTTTATATTTCCTTATTTCACTGCAGAGTAAATGTTTTACAGATGTTTGTTCCCAACTTTGTGTGCAACTCTTCACTTTCAACAGCCTTATCAGGACGATAAATACTCTTATTGTAAAGAGTCGTTTTATAAAGATTCCAACATATGACTCTCTCTGTCCGGAGATAACTTCTCAAGATTAAAGGGGCCCTATTCTGCTCATTCTCATCTTCATATTAGAAGCCTATCACGTACAATGTGTTGGAGCGCTGGCCAATAGGAGTGCAAGTGTTATATAGTCATGTCTTTATGTTCTGGATGGACTTTGCAGACCATTTCCATGCAGAGAAACATATAGAATCACTACAGGAGAGGGAACACCACACGAAGCAGAACAGGGCCTCTTTAAGACAAACTATAAAAACAGAAAACAAGTTTGAAACCCTCACCTGGTATTCCCGGTTCGCCTGGTTCTCCTTCCAATCCTGGACCTCCAGGAACTCCAGAGAGTCCTGGGGGGCCGACCACGAGGGGACCGGAATCTCCTGGTTCTCCTTTGGGTCCAGTTGAGCCTGGAGGCCCTGAGGGCCCGGTGGACCATCGGAAGCCACACCTGGAGGGAAAAGAAGAGTCTTTATTTAGAGTCTTACACACATCCTTTACTCAAGTAGAAGTAAAGATACTCGTGTTTAAAAATACTCTGGTGAAGTAGAAGTACTGACTAAACTTCTTTACTCAAGTAAAAGTAAAGAGGCTTCGAAATGTACTAAATAAAAAGTACCCATAACTAGCAGCTGTTTTAAAGAGTACCTGACCTCCCTTTATATTAATAGAACAATAATGTCATTGTTAGCTAATGAATGTTTCCATGCTGAACAACGGCAACATGACAACGTTTTCATTGGTCCCTCTTCTTTAGAGAAGACCAGGAAATGATGGATACACGGATCGTGTTCAAATCAATAGGCACGCAATGACTCTAAATAATAATGATCACGCCACCAAACACACATTCAGACTAAAGGAACCAGCCTGTTTGGAACATGGAAGAAGTAGAAAGTACAGGTATTTGGGTTCAACATGTAAGAAGTAGAAAGTACAGGTATTTGGGTTCAACATGTAAGAAGTAGAAAGTACAGGTATTTGGGTTCAAAATGTAAGAAGTAGAAGTACAGGTATTTGGGTTCAACATGTAAGAAGTAGAAAGTACAGGTATTTGGGTTCAACATGTAAGAAGTAGAAAGTACAGGTATTTGGGTTCAACATGTAAGAAGTAGAAAGTACAGGTATTTGGGTTCAACATGTAAGAAGTAGAAAGTACAGGTATTTGTTTCAAAGTGTAAGAAGTAGAAAGTACAGGTATTGTGTTCAACATGGAAGAAGTACAAAGTACAGGTATTTGTGTTCAAAATGTAAGAAGTAGAAAGTACAGGTATTTGGGTTCAACATGTAAGAAGTAGAAAGTACAGGTATTTGTGTTCAACATGTAAGAAGTAGAAAGTACAGGTATTTGGGTTCAAAATGTAAGAAGTAGAAAGTACAGGTATTTGGGTTCAACATGTAAGAAGTAGAAAGTACAGGTATTTGTATTCAAAATGTAAGAAGTAGAAAGTACAGGTATTTGGGTTCAACATGTAAGAAGTAGAAAGTACAGGTATTTGGGTTCAACATGTAAGAAGTAGAAAGTACAGGTATTTGGGTTCAACATGTAAGAAGTAGAAAGTACAGGTATTTGTATTCAAAATGTAAGAAGTAGAAAGTACAGGTATTTGGGTTCAACATGTAAGAAGTAGAAAGTACAGGTATTTGAGTTCAAAGTGTAAGAAGTAGAAAGTACAGGTATTTGGGTTCAACATGGAAGAAGTAGAAAGTACAGGTATTTGGGTTCAACATGTAAGAAGTAGAAAGTACAGGTATTTGGGTTCAACATGTAAGAAGTAGAAAGTACAGGTATTTGGGTTCAAAGTGTAAGAAGTAGAAAGTACAGGTATGTGGGTTCAACATGTAAGAAGTAGAAAGTACAGGTATTTGGGTTCAAAATGTAAGAAGTAGAAAGTACAGGTATTTGTATTCAACATGTAAGAAGTAGAAAGTACAGGTATTTGGGTTCAACATGTAAGAAGTAGAAAGTACAGGTATTTGGGTTCAACATGGAAGAAGTAGAAAGTACAGGTATTTGTATTCAACATGTAAGAAGTAGAAAGTACAGTTATTTGTGTTCAACATGGAAGAAGTAGAAAGTACAGGTATTTGGGTTCAACATGTAAGAAGTAGAAAGTACAGGTATTTGGGTTCAACATGTAAGAAGTAGAAAGTACAGGTATTTGTGTTCAACATGTAAAAGCCAAAGTAGAAAGTACAGGTATTTGGGTTCAACATGTAAGAAGTAGAAAGTACAGGTATTTGGGTTCAACATGTAAGAAGCCAAAGTAGAAAGTGGTCAGAAAAATAAGGAGTGGAGTAAAGTACTTATACCAGAAACATGTACTTAAGTACAGTAACGAAGTATTTGTAGGAACTGAGTCGGAGTTTACCTGGCTCGCCCTTCAGGCCAGGAAATCCAATGAGTCCTGAAAGAAACCACAGAAGAAGAACGTGACTGAGCATCGTCACTAGACTGAATAAAGTTATCAGATCACATGACTTTAACACAGAGGATGAGAGAGATGCTGTGCAGCTGATTTAACAGAAATCCTCCCCCAAAACACAAACTGATCCATGAGACAGATACTTCCTAATATCATTTGTTATTTTACAATGACTCAAAAGGTATCATTTAAATACGTGTGTGTTTTGTTTTTGTTTGTATTTCAGTTTTACAAAATGGAAATGAAAAATGGAAATTAATGAAATGTATCAGTAAACATCCGAGACTGACCTGCTGCCTCCTGAGTGTTTATTGCTAAACCGTGTTAAGCTATCTGCCAACCCAGCAATCTCTAAATATTCTTGTTGTTGGGGAAATATTTTCCAAGGCCCATAACTTTGACCCAGTGTATCAGTTCATGCTGTCCTGACTGAGCACACGCACCTGTAGCCTTGGCTGCTGTGCTCTCAGTGTTCTGTCTCCCTGTTCCTGCCTGTTGGCGTCAGCTGATAGAGGTGTTATGGTTCTATGTTCCTGCCTGTTGGCGTCAGCTGATAGAGGTGTTATGGTTCTATGTTCCTGCCTGTTGGCGTCAGCTGATAGAGGTGTTATGGTTCTATGTTCCTGCCTGTTGGCGTCAGCTGATAGAGGTGTTATGGTTCTATGTTCCTGCCTGTTGGCGTCAGCTGATAGAGGTGTTATGGTTCTATGTTCCTGCCTGTTGGCATCAGCTGATAGAGGTGTTATGGTTCTATGGTCCTGCCTGTTGGCGTCAGCTGATAGAGGTGTTATGGTTCTATGGTCCTGCCTGTTGGCATCAGCTGATAGAGGTGTTATGGTTCTATGTTCCTGCCTGTTGGCATCAGCTGATAGAGGTGTTATGGTTCTATCTTCTTATGCACAATGTTGATTATTCTCTCTGAATTAGCTAAATACACGGGTCTGGGGTAAAGTTCTTCAGAATTGATTGTGGCATCTCAACCTGTGACACCTCGTGGCTCGTGACATGTCTTGTGAATTCTCCGGCCGAAGCTCCAAATAAACCGTCAGTGTTTTCCATCAAAGCTCCAGCTCTCCTCGTGTCTCTGAGTCCTGACTCCAATTGCTTCAGAAGTTTCCCTCACACTTTTAAAGGCAGAATAATTTGTATCCCTTCATGATGAAACTACCTTGTTCTCCCTGCACTCCTTGGGGTCCTCGGGGCACGGAGGCACCTTGCTGGCCCTTCAGGAATATCTGGTTAAAAACCGTCTGATGAAAGAAAAACACACACATCTGAAAAGCTGGAAAACTTTGATTTCATAGACAAATGTCTCTCCTGTTGTAGCCTGGTTAACGGTTGATTACATAATTAATACAGCTTCTATTTACACCATTTGAATGATCAATAAGTGAAAAGGATTAATGTTTTAAAATGACTCACCTCTCCTGGAAGACCTGGAAAACCACGATCGCCTTTCTCCCCCTACACACACACACACACACACACACACACACACACACACACACACACACACACACACACACACACACACACACACACACACACACACACACACACACACACACACACACACACACACACACACACTAAAATGTTTATCAATCTTTTTTGATCTGTTTCATTTTTTATAAACATCGGAGGCTCCAGGATGCTTCCCTGAGGGACACCATAACTTATTAAACACAGACGTTAGATCCCTCTCTGTGTTGTGAAGGGCACTTTTATATATTATTTTAAAAATATATATGTATATATATGTTTGTATTGTTTAGTTTTTTTGATATAGTTATTTGTTAATGGTGTTTAGTTTAGCAGATGATAAACAGTGCAGGAAGAGGCCGGAACCCCACCAGGCTCATTTGAAGCCTGAACCTAAATAATGTTAAAATTCACAATTTTATAGAAAACACAAGTTAATATACAATTTTGTTTTTAAATATTGATGGCAAAGTATAAGAAGATCAAAAAATAAAAACAAGTAGACAATAAAAAAATGTACTAATTACTTTAATCATATCCAGCAACTCATTTTGACTTCTGTCTCTATCACAAAGTGTCATATTTGAAAATACTTAGTAAATATTTAGTTTTTCCTGATTTAACCACAGAGGAAATGTTTGACAGATGCTTGTTTCCAACTTCATGAGAAACTCTTGACTTTCTACAACTTTCTGATGATATTATGTAGTTTACTCAACCAAGTTTAAGATTTCTGAAAATCAATCAATCAATCAATCAATCAATCAATCACTCAATCAATCACTCACCGTGGCTCCTTCTATACCCGGAGGTCCGAGGTACCCACGAACCCCTGCTTCCCCCTGCAGAAACAGTCACCATTATTACAGGCTGTCCACACTGCAAACGGATGGTTAGCATTCTTGTTAGCTTAGCATGTTACCTGTACTCCCAGCTCTCCAAGGACTCCATCCTTCCCCGGTTTACCCTGAAACAAAAAGCAGCATGTTGGACCCAGAATACACCGGGACATGTTTCTGATGCGGTTCATATGACCCAATATAACAGTAAATATATAAATATATACAATGGAAAAAGGGGCACAGCATTACAAATGAATAGAACAAATTCCACATTTCCAAAATAAGTAAATTTAAGACAAAAAAATATAAAAAAAAGCACACATTTACAAGAGAAATGTTTGGTATATTTTAGTATGTTAAAGTGACAGATTTACAAGAAAACATTTTTGAAAAACTTATAAAACTATATTGAATATTTCTAAATGAATTTGAATGTTTATTCTAAATTGTTAGCATGTTTATTTGATAGGGTAGCATTTCATATAATACAATTAATTTCCATTTATGTATTTTCTATACCCTTATTTTGAAAATATCTAATTGGTTAGCTGGCCAGTTCTGTTGTGATTGGTCAACAGCTTAGAGATGTCCCGCCCCTTAGACCATTTACATGCACAAAAACCAATAAAACACACTACAGGATAGGGAACACCCAGGCCTCTTCCAGGTCATAAACCCAACATGTAGTTAATACAAATATTCAATCAATTAGCTGCTTGTTTGCCGGGTTCTGTTGTAGTCGATGAGTGTAAATAAATGTTGAATACATATCATATCGATATCATAAATGTCTCTTACTAGTGATCCGGGATCTCCTGGCCCGCCCTTTTCTCCTTTGACCCCCAGTTTCCCCGGGACACCCTGGTGGAGAAAACACAGTTCATCTGACTCTGATAATGAACAAAAGTGAGCATGTTTGTTTATTAAATGTTTCTGACCGACAGACAGACAGGTCATTAGACTGTGAGACGGGTTTTACTTACAAGTAGACCAAGACAACCTTTCGCTCCAATGTCACCTGGTTCTCCCTGAAATAAAAAAGAAACCCTGAGAAAACAGGAGACAGACGGACGGACAAACGGACAAATGGACGGACAAACGGACAGACAAACAGAGAGACAGACAAATGGACGGACAAACGGACAGACAAACGGACAAATGGACGGACAAACGGACAGACAAACAGACAAACAAATGGACAAACGGACAGACAAACAAATGGACAAATGGACGGACAAACGGACAGACAAACAAACAGAGAG
>JAAKFY010000013.1:40694401-40701901 GCA_011823955.1 Dissostichus mawsoni
CAGACAAACAGACAGACAAACAGAGAGACAGACAGACAGACAAACAGACAGACAAACGGACAGACAAACGGACAGACACACAGACAGACAAACAGACAGACAAACAGAGAGACAGACAGACAGACAAACGGACAGACAAACAGACAGACAAACAGACAGACAAACAGACAGACAAACAGACAGACAGACAAACGGACAGACAAACAGAGAGACAGACAGACAGACAGACAAACAGAGAGACAAACGGACAGACAAACGGACAGACAAACAGACAGACAGACAGACAAACGGACAGACAAACGGACGGACAAACGGACAGACAAACGGACAAACGGACAGACAAACGGACAGACAAATGGACAGACAAACGGACGGACAAATGGAAAGACATACGGACGGATAAACAGACACACCTTCAGTTCTTTGGGTCCTTCAGCATAAAGTTTAATTCCTTTCTGTCCAGGAACCCCCGTCGGACCGCGATAACCCTGAAAATCAAAAGCAGCTGGCGGTGATGATGATGAAGATGATGGAGATGATGATGATGATAATGTTTTACAGGTTAGAAACATTTGAGTAAGTGTTTTATATTTCATGTGTCTGCTCACATTTCAATCAGAGTGTAACATTTTACAGGTGACGTGACTTTTTTGCGATTAGCTTCAATATTAGCATCAGCATCAGAATCAAGTTTTTGGGAATATGTCTTTGTCTTATGGTGCATAGATAAACTTACGAAAATACATTTAAGAAAACTATAATAACATTAAAAAATATAAAAAATTCTCTTAAACATAGCAATATTGACTTTGAATATGGGTTGAAATCGTAGTAATAAAATTGGAATAAAAGTAAGGTTTCTCTTCAGACCCGTCGGCTCACCTTCTGTCCGCGGGGGCCTGGTATCACTGGACTGGGACCCTCCTGACCCTGAAACACAAACACAGCCTCATCAGGAGAGAGTGACATGATTCAGGGTCATGCTGTAACATTTTTGCAGCTTAATACAGAAAAGCTTTTTCATTTTTATTGACCAATGAGTTTGTATTATAGCATCTTCATTTTGCTCTCAAGGTCAATCTAATTCCTGATGCATTTAACTTTAAATTAACTAAATGTAGTGTGAGCATTTATTTTTTCACATATACTGTAGGAGAAATATTTATTGCAATGTCAGTTTTTCCGAGATCGTGAAACCCTAATTTACATTTTGTGCGATTAAAGTCCACTGTGTGTTAACTAACGAGCCCCTAAAGTCTAGAGAAGAGCAAAATATTAAATGATGTAAACAACATACTAACTTGTAAGTTAAGATACCAACTTTCCAAACTGAATGTTCACTTCCAGATATAGATATATAGATAAGATTGTAGCTTTGGTGGTTCTGTTGTAAACATTTTTTTAAAGATGTATTTTGTCCAGTGTTTGTTGATTTTGGCCTGAGTTTGTTACAGTGGTTAAAAACAAGATGAATTTGTTTGTAAAAGTGCAATGAGGATTATTAGCAAACGTACCTTCTCTCCTGCTAATCCTGAAAACCCTGGATTTCCCTACATTTAAAAGAGACCATAAAGGAAAGAGCTGATGTCAGTGGGTTGACGCGTCAGTTACAGACATTTAAATAAAGTTTGATTGTTAAAGACTTTACAGGAAGTCCTGAAGGTCCTGGTTCTCCTGGAAAGCCCAGTTCCCCTGGATCTCCACTCAGCCCCTGCAACACAAACAGCCAATCAGAGGACTTTGTCCACTAGCCAATCAGATGATTTTCTCCACCAGCCAATTAAATGACTTTCTCCACCAGACAGTCAGAAGATTTTTTGTCCACTAGCCAATCAAACGATACTATCCATTAGCTAATTAAAGGATTTTCTCCACTAGCCAATCAGAGGATTTCTCCACCAGCCAATCACAATCCCAAATATAGAATATTACAAGTCAGATCACAAAACATCCACAAAAAATTAAGAACACTGACATATTCTCCTTCTCGTCCTTGGGGTCCTGGTGCTCCTTTAATATCTGGAGTTGCTGCAAAAACGTAAGTGTCTCCCTGTAACCAAAAACAGAAACATAACACGGTTCAATGTTTCGTTTATCTGTTAAAAAAGAAACCAGTAATAATTCCCACACGAGTAATATTTAAAAACAATCAACACAAAAATACGTAAAAGAAAAAAGGTAATACATTTTTAAATAAATGCAAAAATGATTTTAAGGCCTGTACTCCAAAAGTATTATCTAGTAAAAAAACATAAATAAGTTTAGCAAACATTCAGCAAGCTGTCTTCCCTCATATAAAGAATAATAAAGATATAATTATATTATACATATAATATGATTATATATATGTATTCACGTGAGAAATGTGTGCTTCTATCACATCAATGACAGGCACTGTATGAATATGTTCAGACATTGATATTCATACATGTTATGAACTGTTTAATATTAACTGCATGTGTGGCTCAAGTGAAAACCCTTTTTCATTTTGTACCAAGATTGAAAACATAATGACAGTATGTGAGTCTGTGCAGGCGTTACCTTTGCACCTCGCAGTCCTGATCGACCCTGAAACACAGAAGCATAGTTAGCTTTAGCTTCTTATAAGATAAGATAAGATAAGAATGACTTTATTGATCCCAATTTGGGAAATGTTTGCGTTGCAGCAGCATAAAAATACATGGCATTGTACTTTAGAGGATTTAAAAGACTAGAAATAAACAATCCAAAATGTAAACATCTCAATAGAAATAAAATGGCATTCAAAAAAGTAGAAAATATACATGTTGAATTACAAATTTACAGTAACAGAATATAAAGCAGGATATTATATATACATAACTAGCCTAGTTTAGCTTCAGCTTGCAGTGATACAAATGTTTCAAAAGGTCAACAGGAAGTATTCAAAGCATCCAACCACCGCTTTGGAATAGAATCCTTTATTGTCATTATAAAAGGTATACAATGAGATGAGTAGAGCTACTCCATTAGTTAAGGTGCCATCAAGAATACAAAAACCAACAAGAGACGTACAACATTCAGGAGGAGACAACATACAAACAACAAGCATTCATACTTCAATATTCTTACGGGAAGTAGGTGGGACTTACTTGAATGCCGCCAGGACCTGGAGCCCCAGAGAACCCTGGGTAACCAACATCGCCCTGGAAGACACCAATAAGTATATTATTAAGTGATGGATGAGGCCAGGTGATTTCCGTTTCATGGAGTAACCTCTCTGAAAAGTCAAGGGTAGAGCTGTTCTGTAAAGTGTGACGTTATGTAAATCTATGATGCTGAGTCCAAGTGAAAAACAGAAATGAAAGTGATGGGAATGTCGTTCATAAAAGTGCCTGATAGTTGTATCTCACCTTCAAAATCATGTTTTAAATACATGTTAATTTTACATCTGGTGTGCCACAGGGCACGAGTCAAGATCCTCTGTTTTCCCATTTAAATGCTTCTCAAATGCTAACCACGTCATTAGAAGACATAATGTGTATGTTTTAACAGATGACAACCCAGAATATATTCTTGTCTTCTTTGTGATAGTAATGATGAATTGACTGATGACTTTGATTGGTGTATTTTAACCTCTGAATTCACGACCCAATCGCAATAATCGTGTGAAGTTCATCGTCTATAAAATATACCTGTGGTGTACCTCAGGGCTTCATTCTGGGTCTTCTGCTATTCTCCATTTACTTGCTTCTAAATACCCACATAATTAGAAGAAATATCGTGTTTTTTCCGATGATACCCCAGTGTTACTTCCTGTCTATATGTGTAGACATAGACATAATACGATTGCATGATAGTGCTATTCTTTTATTATCTCCATAATCAAATTGAAATAAATGTTCATTGTCTATCAATTGTTCCTGAGGCGTAACTGGGGGTAAGTATTTCTTCCTGTCTGTCTCTGTGATAGTAACGTTAATCTGAATGTTACAATGGGGACTTAACAGGAATTGTTGAGCTTCATCCCTACCTTTGTCCCGTTGCATCCTGGGAGTCCTGATTGGCCGAGGGGTCCTTCATGTCCGGGGAGACCCTGAGAAAATAAACAACAGTACTGTTTATTTAAAGAACATGATAAATATTCGACAAATCAAATGGAAAACAATCTTATTCTTCAATAATAATAATAATAATAATAATAATTGTAAAACATAAATAAATAAATTGAATTAAATAACAAATAATAATATGAAAAAGTATTAATATTAAATACGATAACAATAATAATGATTATAACAATGATATAATAATACCTTGAAAAAATAAATAAAGTTGCATGATAATAAGATTATATTAATATTGAATTAACTAGATTTAAAATAACAACAAATAAAGGATAATAACAATAAACGCAATACTAAAAAATCTTATACAAATAATAAGGTTCTAATAGCATTATCCAAATGTTTGGTTTAATAGATTGATGACAATCTAAATGGTCTTTATGCTTTAAATCATAAATCATATGATGGTTCGTACCGGCAGACCTGGAGGTCCTGGAAAACCTGGTTTTCCTGGAAGACCCTGGAGAAAACAGAGAGACTCATTTAATCTGTATACAGGTCAGGTTTACAGAAATACAAAATGTTTAAGAATGAATTATGGATCATCATCATCATCATCGTCATCATCATCGTCTACATACCCGAGAGCCTTTGAGTCCTGAACTCCCAGCTGTTCCATGATCACCCTGAGGACAAAATAATAAAAAATAATCATGAAAATTCAGCAGAGATCTCTGACATTTATAATAATGGTATTAAAGGTCCCATGTCATGGCCATTTCTACTGATCATAGTTCCATTGTTGAGGTCTACTAGAATAGATTTACATTGTTCAATGTTCCAAACTCACATTGGCTTCTCATACAGCATCTCTGTATAGTATGTGTATTCACTCTCTGTCCTAAACGGCTTGTTGGAGCTCCTGCCCCCCCCCTCCCTATGAGCCCACTGTGCTCTGATGTGCATTTATGTTTTACAATGGCGTTTGTTAACAACCAGGAAATGACACCAGTAATGACAAACAGATGAGAATGCTGCGTGGGGTCTCGGTGCCGTGTTGGCGGGACATTGCGAGGCTCGCTGAGGAGCGGACAGTGTGAGCTGGCTTACTGGTGGGTTTCCTGGTTGCTACGTGGGGTCGGCGAGACAGCGAGACACAGCGAAACCCAGCCCGAACCCAGCCCGAGCACACACACACCCGCAGCTTGGCTGTGAAATTGTGTGTGTTCTCACACACAGACTCACAGCCTCGCCGCGTCCCGCCGTCTCAGGCTGAGAAATCGGAGGAGCTGCAGCTGAGAAAAGATTGAGTGTGTGTGTGTGAGGAAGTCCGCGGATTGGTCCAAATGTAACGGCTCCGCGGATGTAACGTAACAGCTCTGTTACGTTACGTTACGTCACTATACCCAAATACGTCACTATACCCAAATACGTCACTATACCCAAATACGTCACTATACCCAAGAAGAAAACAATGGAGAAAGAGAAATCTCCAACGAGGCGTTCTGGGGCAGCAGAGACAGGTCTTTTCTGTGTTAGAGTTTTACTCCCTACAGGGTGCACTTTGAGGGTTTGTGACTCTGCAGACTGTTCACATGCAGAAGCTACAGAACACAAGGGGACGGGTAATAACCGGAAAAGCATGACATGGGCCGTTTAAACTGTGGGTTTAATAAATACATGGTCTCCCAGCTGTGTGCGTCACTCTTTAGTGTCCCCTGGTCTCCCAGCTGTGTGCGTCACTCTTTCGTGTCCCCTGGTCTCCCAGCTGTGTGCATCACTCTTTAGTGTCCCCTGGTCTCCAGCTGTGTGCGTCACTCTTTAGTGTCCCCTGGTCTCCCAGCTGTGCGCGTCACTCTTTAGTGTCCCCTGGTCTCCAAGCTGTGTGCGTCACTCTTTAGTGTCCCCTGGTCTCCCAGCTGTGCGCGTCACTCTTTAGTGTCCCCTGGTCTCCCAGCTGTGTGCGTCACTCTTTAGTGTCCCCTGGTCTCCCAGCTGTGGAGACAGCTTCTCTCATCAAATCTATACACTAAGGATGCACAAAGACTGTTTTTACGTATCCATAGTTTTGCATTTGTTTTGATTTTATCACGTAAAGTATGAAGTCAGCAGATGCACGTCTCTGATATAAAATCTGCAGATCATGAACAGTCGTTGTGTTTGAGCTGCAGACAGGAACAGGCCTGCAGACAAATGAGGCATTGATGGGATCTGATAACAATCTGAAAACACTGAGATGTTTGATGTAGTGAAGAAAAATATAGGTCTAAATAAACAAATGTTGCTGACCTGTAACATCGGAGGTTTGTTCTCTGAGCTGAAGTTATCAAACATTAAATATCCATCAGACTCCAGATTATTTCAGTATTTTTTTTAATAAAAAGAGGACTCGGGACAAAACCCTGAGGAACTCCACTATCTTGTGTTTAAGTCGATTAAATAATGGAAAGGGTGATAATTAGATGGATGTTGTTACCTTTTCTCCAGGAAAGCCCTGGTTTCCCTCATTTCCGGGATAACCAATCACTCCAGGAAGTCCATCGTATCCAACGTAACCAGTTTCACCCTGCAGACAAAAGCACAAGTGGATCTCATGAGGATAATGTCCTATTTCTGTGTTGGTCCCTGAAGGCAGCATCTCCCTGGTCCAATGGGATTTCTCCGTGTGATTTTGGATTATGTCAGAAACTAATCTCCGTGTCAAACAAACGTTTATGATTCTTACACGTTTAGTTCAGCAGGATAATCTCCACATATTAACACCACTTTATGATTTCTGAAGTAAAAAGCTAACATTGGGCTATAAAGGAACTACAGCAGGGTCACATGACTTCACGTCACCACCGCTAAGCTAAAGGTGGCTAATGTTGGGCTATAAAGGAACTACAGCACGGTCACATGACTTCACGTCACCACCGCTAAGCTAAAGGAGGCTAATTTTGGCCTATAAAGGAACTACAGCACGGTCACATGACTTCACGTCACCACCGCTAAGCTAAAGGAGGCTAATGTTGGGCTATAAAGGAACTACAGCACGGTCACATGACTTCACGTCACCACCGCTAAGCTAAAGGTGGCTAATGTTGGGCTATAAAGGAACTACAGCACGGTCACATGACTTCACGTCACCACCGCTAAGCTAAAGGAGGCTAATTTTGGCCTATAAAGGAACTACAGCACGGTCACATGACTTCACGTCACCACCGCTAAGCTAAAGGAGGCTAATGTTGGGCTATAAAGGAACTACAGCACGGTCACATGACTTCACGTCACCACCGCTAAGCTAAAGGAGGCTAATGTTGGGCTATAAAGGAACTACAGCACGGTCACATGACTTCACGTCACCACCGCTAAGCTAAAGGTGCTAATGTTGGGCTATAAAGGAACTACAGCACGGTCACATGACTTCACGTCACCACCGCTAAGCTAAAGGAGGCTAATTTTGGCCTATAAAGGAACTACAGCACGGTCACAT
>JAAKFY010000013.1:40706901-40719401 GCA_011823955.1 Dissostichus mawsoni
GTTCTGACACATCCAGTCATTGATTTGTTCAATGCACTTACTCAGGTTTGAATTGGAGCATAGTCTCCTGGTGAAATGGTTATGTAAATGTGTGTGTCATCCGCATAGCTATGGTAACTTATTTTGTTGTTTTTCATTATCTGAGCCAGTGGTAGCATGTAGATGTTAAAGAGAAGAGGCCCAAGATGGAGCCTTGAGGAACCCCACATGTCTTATTTGTCAACTCAGATGTGTATTTACCTTTAGAAACAAAGTTGTTTCTGTCCTTTAAGTAGGATTCAAACCAGTTTAGAACTGTTGCCGAAAGTCCCACCCAGTGTTCCAGTCGGTCTAGTAATATGTTTGGTCAACAGTGTCAAACGCAGCGCTGAGATCTAATAATACTAACACTGAAGTTCTGCCACTGTCTGTGTTTAAGTGGATGTCATTGAAGACCTTTACAAGAGCAGTCTCAGTGCTGTGGTTTGGATGAAAGCCTGACTGGAACACATCCAAACAGTTATTTTAATGCAAGAAATTACTCAACTGTTGAAAAACGACTTTTTCAAAGATTTTACCTGGAAATGTGGGGTTTGATGTCGGCCTGTGATTCATTACTGAAGCATCTAGATTATTCTTTTTTAGAGCGGTTTAATGACTGCAGTTTTCAGGGCCTGTGGAAAAACACCTGAGTGAAGAGACTTGTTTACTATGTGAAGTAGATCTGAGGCCATGCAAGGAAAAACCCTGTTGGAATAATATCAAGGCAGCAGGAGGAGGATCTCAGAAGTTGTATAATGTCCTCTAGGTTTTTATCATTAATCTGATGGAACTGTGTCATGGTGTCTGTGTTTGTTTTTGGTAATGATGTCAGAGAAGAAAGACTGTCGGCAATTTTCAATTCCAAATGATAAAGGCCAAGTCTCTCTTTATAGATTTCAAAGTGAACCTGGAGATTTGTTTTTCGCCACCTGCGTTCAGCTTTTCGACACTCTCTCTTTTTCTGTTCTCACGGTCATGGCCTTTCTCCATGGAGATATTTTCTTGCCAATCACTTCCTTTACCTTAGTTGGAGCAATGGCATCTATAACATTTTAATTTTTGAATTAAAATGATCTACTAGCTCATTTACTGAGATGTTAGCAGGGGCAAGTGTGGAAGAAAATTCTGAGTAAACATTTCCCTAGTATTTTCAGTTAAATATCGCTTTGTGGTTACCTCTTTTTGAACATTTTTGTGAACAGAAATAGAGCTCTCAAAGAACACAGGAATGATCAGAGAGTGCAACATCAGTCACCACAACCTCAGAGATATTCAGACCCTTTGAGATCATTAAGTCCAGAGTGTGCCCCTTATTGTGCGTGGGCTCCGTCACATGCTGAGTCAGTCCATAGTTATCAAGAACACAAAACAGTTCTTTAGCCCCTCTGTCCTGGGGGTCTCAACATGGATGTTAAAATCACCAACAATGACTAGACGGTCAAAGTCAATACACACTATAGACAGCAGTTCAGTAAAGTCATCAAAAAAGCTTGCACAGTATTTGGGTGGTCTATAGATATTTAGGAACAGAGCTCGAGAGGAGCATTTCAGCTGAAGGGCCACATATTCAAAAGAAGCAAAGTTCCCATAAGATGTCTTCCTGCATTGAAGGGAATCATTGAACAAAATAGCAACTCCACCTCCTTTCTTATGCATTCTTTCCTGACTCATAAAACTAAAGTTGGGAGGGTTGATTCGATAAGAACAGCTGCACTGTTATTTTGTTCAATCCATGTTTCCGTTAAAAACATAAAATCGAGATTGTGCTCAGTGATAAAATCATTGATTAAAAATGTTTTACCTGCCAAAGACCTGACATTTAATAAAGCTAGTTTAAGTTTGTTAAATACACTATCAGTCAGATTTTTGTGGCAAGCTGTGGCTGACATGGAATCACTTCTAAATTTGATAAACTCACACAAACTTTTGAGCGCTTCCTGTCTAAGCTGATTCACCGCTCTTAATCTATTACCTATCAACACAGATATCGGCAAAGCTACTGGCAGGCAGGGCCCCGGCTTGTCCTGGAAAGAGTTGAGAGTGCCATACGCCCTTGAGCCTGGACCCAGCACATATCAGTTAGAGATTACGTTTTGTACACACACATTCTTATCAGGCTTCGGAGACAGTGAAGGGGGGGGGACGTTTTGGTCCGGATGATTGTGGTAGGCATGGTGACGGGTGATGGTGCGCGTTATGCTTCGGTGATTGTGGTGGGCGTCGTTGAGGAGGGGCGGGGGTAAAGGAGATGCTGCCAACCCTGCGTATCGCCTTCATGCTGCGGTCATTGAACTCCAGGAAGGACTTGGTGCCAACCCTCTGTATCTCTTCATCTGCTCATCAAACTCCAGGGGGGTGGGCGAGGGTGAAAGGGTGAGCGGAGAGTAGAGAGAGCTGGGGTGTGAAGGAAGAGTATCCTCAAAGGTGTTGACAGGGGGGTGAATGGCGGTGGACACTCCTCCATTTGTGTCATAGGTCTCCCATAATCAAACATTCCTCAGCAGGTGCAGTGACACTTCTTCAAGGTTTTCTGAGCGATGTGTTGTGTCTTTCTCCTGTTTTGATTCCTCTTGCCGTTTGTCCTTGGCAGAGGGAACAGATTGATGACGCAGGCAGTTGAATATGTTAGAGATAACAATTGTACTCCTGACTTGTTCAGGCAAATTCCATCTGCCTTAAAAAGATGTCTGCGGTCCCAGAAAAAGTTAAAATTGTCAATAAAATGGATAGAATGGTCAGTACAGGCAGTTGAGAGCCACGTGTTCAGTGCAAACAATCTGCTGAATCTCTCCACTCCTCTTCTGACTGGCGGTAGAGGGCCACTGATGAACACCTCCGAATAAACGGTCCACAGAGGATGCAATCTCCTCCGCTCTCCACCCAGCCCTCACACACCTGAACACTAAGACTAAGGACTCATATGTTAGAATGCAATTCATAGACTTCAGCTCAGCATTCAACACTATCATCCCCCAGCAGCTTGTACAAAAACGTACAGACCTGGGCCTCAGCCCCTCTCTCTGCAACTGGTTGCTGGACTTCCTCACAGAGAGACCACAAGCTGTACGGGTCAACAACAACACCTCAAACACCCTCATACTGAGCACGGGGGCCCCCCAAGGATGTGTGCTCAGCCCCCTTCTCTTCACTCTGCTGACCCACACTGCAAACCCAACTTCAGCTCCAACCACATCGTGAAGTTTGCAGACGACACTACTGTGGTGGGTCTCATCAGCCACAATGATGAGACTAACTACAGGAAGGAAGTGAACCAGCTGGCCCTGTGGTGCCAAAATAACAACCTCTTCCTCAACCTGGAGAAAACAAAGGAGATAGTTGTTGACTTCAGGAGAACCCACTACCGACCCCCTCTCCCCCTGACCATCAACGGCGCTGCTGTGGAGCAGGTGACCAGCACCAAATTCCTTGGTGTGACCATCACTGATGACCTCACCTGGAATAACAACACCACCGCACTAGCGAGGAAAGCCCAGCAGCGCCTGTACTTCATCCGGAAGCTCAAGCGAGCCGGAGCATCACCCCCCATCATGCTGTCTTTTTACCGAGGCGCCACTGAGAGCATCCTCAGCAGCTGTATCACGCTGTGGTTTGGAAGCTGCACCGCCTCCAACCGCAAGAGCCTGCAGCGCATTGTGAACTCTGCCCAGAGGATCATCGGTGCCTCACTCCCATCACTACAGGACATATATAACACCCGCCTCACCCGCAGAGCACTCAGCATCGTGGGTGACTCCACCCACCCCTCCAACAGCCTCTTCAGCCTCCTGCCTTCAGGGAGAAGGTTCCTCAGCTCGAGCACCAACAGGCTGGGGAACAGCTTCCTCCACCAGGTGGTCAGGATGCTGAACTCTCTCCCCTCCCTCCCTCCCTCCCTCTCTCCCCCTCTCTGACATCTCTCCCCTGAACTCTCCACCCTGCCTCCCACCTTTCCCCCCTGCCCAAATGGTCCTGGACTTTAGCCCCCCCCACACACACAACCTTCCCTCATCCAGCACCAGTCACTTTTCTGCCCAACTCCGCTGCTACTGCACTGAAACTGTACTTTGAACATTTGAAATATACTATTAACATTTAAATTGCATACCCCGTTTTATCTAGGCCCTTATTGTTTTGTTTTATGTATATATGTCACACTGTGGGACTGCGGGAAACGATATCTCGAGATTTCTGGATGTATAAGCATGTAGTAATTTTGACAATAAAGCTGACTTTGACTTTTGATTTAGAGAGCTGACAGTTTCCAACAGACATTTAAAGTCTTCTTTCAGCCCTTCTGACTGTTGTTTCACAACATCATTTGTTCCAATGTGCAGTACCACATTCTTCACAGTCGGATGTTCAGTCCCAATTGCAGGATCTTCTCAGCCAAGTCAGAGACCATATCCTTGGGAAAAAGAGTACTTTGGTGTTGTTCTTACTACACAGACATTTTACATCTCTTACAGCAGAGTCACCCACAATCAGAGTCTCAGGCCCAGTCGTTAGCTTTCCCTCTAGCCTTTTACTTTGGAGTAGCTATTGGTCCTACCCTGCTGTGTGAAGAGGACAGGTTATCCAGGTCATCAGAAAGAGATCTCCGGTTCTGTGTCAGTGTAGCGTATCTGTTCTGGATTGGCACAGTTGGTGGTTTAGGAGGATTGTTTGTAGTTCTCCCTTTAGCAGCTGTCCACGGCTGTTTCCTAGGAGGAAGAGGGGTTGAAGAGGCGCTCTTCCTGGGTGATAACAATGCAGGCCAGCCGGTCGCATCACAGATTTCAGAGCGTGGGCTCTGCCTGTTGTTCGTCCTCCCAAATCCCATGGAAATGATTTACTCTTGGGTTTTGCACCCAGAGAGTTCCAGGGAGGACTACCACTTGTAGATTTATTACCCGGTACACAGCCCTCCTGTTCCTTGGAATCCTTGTAGCTGCTAACTAGCTGTAAGTTAGCATGCCCTTTTCCATTCTTTTGCAGCACTGGTAAAGTGGTGTCATTCCAACCTAGTCCATTCACTTCCACGTTAACTTCCAACCGTTGCATTTTCATTTCCAACACTGCCATCTTCTGTAGAAGTTTGTGGAAGTCATCTCTCAGGAGAGAGAGGACGCTGGCATTGTCTGTTCGCCGCTTCTCTGTCCGAAAAAAACTTCTCTAGGTTATTTATCTGCCGAGTTTTGGACCAACGTTTCTACCTCAGTTTCCAGACGTTCAGTGGCTTGCACACGCTGTTCTGGACACTTTTGTAACACCCGATCGCAACTTTTACGGATGCTCCGCTTCCTACCTGTCCACCCTGCTACACCTGCTAATGTTGCTCACCTGCTCCTGCTTCAGGGCTAACACTATCGCTAACGTTAGTGGCTCCATCTGACGACAAGCCCGATTCTCCGTCTCATTTTCCCTTTTGAGTCCCGATCCTGCTTCACTGTATCACCTGCTTAGCTGTCTGATTTTTGTTCTGCCGTAAAAGACACAACAACGGTCCTCTCCACCCAGCCAGTCTGACGGCGATCAGAAGCTAGCCTAGTTCTACTTGCTCAGGCCTAGCCTGCTCTGGCCACCACCGGTGCTCCTCTGCGGCAAACATCTTCAACTTCCACCATCTCTCCTCAGTGCTGTCCGTCCTTGAGTCGCTTCCTGGACAGGTTGCCTGCTGTCCTGGTTCATCTGTACTCTTGGCTGATAGCGCATTCTCCCGGCCGATCCGCCACCACAGCTAACGCTGTGCTAACGTTAGCATCATACCATCGTGATGCTTCGTTACTCCGCCTCGCAACTTTTTAGGATCAACAACTTCACTACACCCTCTATGTCTGTCAGTCATTGAATACCTCGGGCTGTTACGAGTTGGCAGACCCAGGTATGTCCATAGAGGTTCCAAACGTGGGTTTGTTTACACCGGCTCAGCTGACACTATCCCAACTGTGTGGTCCCGGAGCCCCGTCACCGCCCACTTACGTCATCACAACAAACCACACGTGTGCAGTGTTAACCTGAAGCCCTTGGCCTGTGTTGATGGCATCACTGTTTTACCAGCCATTGCAACATATAAGAACTCCCCCACATTCATGTTGTTAAATACCCGCTCCCTTAACAACAAGCATCACTTATTAATGAAATCATCATTGATAGGAAATTGGATTTTCTCTGCCTCACTGAGACATGGCAAAACCAACAGGACTTCCTCACACTCAACCTAGCCACCCCCCCAGGTTATGCTTATCTCCAACAGCCCCGCTCCATTGGTCGTGGTGGTGGGCTGGCAGTCATCCACAGAGCAGATATCCCTGTCAAACAAGCTGCCTGTGACGAATAAAATCTCACTTGAGTGCATTGCCTTCTCAGTGGCTGCCCCCTCAAAGCAGCAGGTCGTCCTCATTTACCGCCCCCCAAACCTTCCACCTCATTCATGTCTGAGTTGTCTGAGCTTCTCACCTCAATCTGCTCCATGTTCCCATCCACACTACTGCTAGGTGATTTTAACATCCACGTGGACTCCAGCACCTGCACTTTTGCCACTGAGTTTCTGTCACTATTGGAGTGCTTTAACATCACGCAGCACGTCCAAGGTCCCACCCACACTAAGGGCCACACCTTGGACTTAGTGTGCTCAGTGGGCACTGAACCTACCCATCTCCAGGTTTTAGATCTCGCTGTTGCCGACCATCATGCCATCTTGTTTTCTCTACCTATTCCCCTGCCGTTGCAGCGCTCAAAACGCACCATCACTTTCAGGAACATCAAGTCAGTGAGTGCACCTGCCCTACACACCATGGTAGCATCCCATCTCGCCCCCTATCCCCCTAATACCCCTGTTGATGACCTGGTAGCCTGTTACAACACTGCCCTAGCGCTCACCCTTGATGCTCTGGCCCCTCTCAAAACCCATACCGTCTCCTACACCTGCCCTGCCCCATGGTTCACTGCCGAACTCCGCTCCATGAAGGCTGCTTGTCGCCGGCTTGAGAGACTCATTAGAGGAACTGGTCTCACTGTCCACCGTGAGGCATACAAGGACCATGTAAGGGCCTACAAGGAGGCGCTCACCCGGACCAAAGCTCAATACTATTCAACTATAATCCACGACCAACAACATCAACCAAGAAAACTGTTTTCAACAATAAATAGTTTACTCCGCCCCATTGCTGCCCCACAACCTCCTGGTGCTCGTGACCTCTGCTCGGACTTCCTGGATTTCTTCCAGGCCAAAGTGAATTCCATCCACTTGCAGCTTAACGCACCTGCCCCCCCTGCTCCACACACAGCTCGTACTCCAAGCACCGCTGCTCCAACTGCACACTCCTCATACTGCCACCTCTCTGCTTTCGCCCCTGTGGATGCTGTCCAGGTGGCTAAGCTGGTCTATAAGGCCAAGCCCTCCACCTGCTCTCTGGACCCCATGCCCACTGTCCTAGTAAAGGCAACACTATACACTGTTCTGCCCACCATCGTTGACATCATTAACTCCTCCCTGCTAACTGGCATCTACCCGACATCCTTCAAAACCGCCTCAGTCACCCCCATTCTGAAGAAACCCGGACTTGACCCAACTGACCTCAACAACTACCGGCCAATCTCCAACCTTCCCTTCCTTAGTAAAATCTTGGAAAGAGCAGTCGCCGACCAACTCCACCATCACATGTCCAACCATGAGCTCTATGAACCCTTTCAATCTGCCTACCGGACCCACCACAGCACCGAGACCGCCCTGATCAAAATCACCAATGACCTCCTCATCACAGCTGACTCAGGCTCCATCACTACACTAATTCTCCTAGACCTCTCTGCAGCCTTTGACACCAAAGGGGCGGCAGTTCTTCCTGTTTGTCTAGAACAAAGCCCTGATGTTTCTCATCAGGGCTCTATAAATAGAGAACTACGGCAGATATGTAATATTTAATGCAGCCGAACCGTGTATTACAATGCCGTGATGTGATGACTTTCAAAGAGAAAAGCAAGCACACTCGGAATAAAGTATTTTTTTATTTTTTTAAATGTATTCGGATTTCACATCACATAAACACCATATCCCAGCGTGCATTGCGGCTAAACCATCCAATCATCGAGCTGAGGATCTTGCCTACGTCTGTTTCCGGTATTGTTCAAGGTTCAAGGGTTCAAGGTTTATGTTTATGACGGATGTATTTTGTTATACACACATTCCTTCACATTTAAATTTTAATTTACATTAAAGTATTTTGTGAGGCCTTCTAAAATGTTTTTAAATATATCTAGGGTTCTAGTTGAAGAGTTTGTAAATTAACATGAACCGAAGCTGTTGCCTGGCAACGCAATCGCACAACGTCACGTCCGTTAATTCCACATCCACACACATGGATTAACATCGATTGAATACATTAATGTAGCCTCTGTTTCTGCTAAAAGAGGCGTCGACCAGCTGGGGCAACAAGAAAATCGGCAAGATCGAGTGTGACTATTAAAAATAAATCATTATTATATTAATATTGACAATAACAACCGACCATCGTGGTAGAACATTTGCTTGGCATTTCCGGGTATTTCTCCATGTTAACAATACCGCGTAACTGTCACGTTTGAAGGGACGAAATCGTGACATCTTCACGTCTCCCAGCATGGTAAATCGTCACATGTTCACGTCTGGCCGTGATACCGGGTTGTTCTATTCACAATATACATCCTTCCGATTGGTGATGTCATCCGCAGCCATGGTCTCTGTTTCCACTCCTACGCCGACGACACCCAACTGTACATCAGCACAAAACCCTTCTCCCATCTCCCCCTCAGTCACTAATCAACTGCCTACACGAAATTAAAACCTGGATGACCACCAACCTACTCAAACTAAACAGTGATAAAACTGAGCTCATGGTTGTGGCCCCCAAGGCACTGCTCGGGAAGGTTGGAGATCTGCTCCTCAACATCGACGGTTCCATCATCTCCCCATCCCCTCAGGTCTGCAACCTTGGAGTTGCCTTGGATTCAACCCCCTCATTTCAAAACCACATCAAATCCGTTTCAAAATCAGCCTTCTTCCCCCTCAGAAATATTTCAAGACTCCGGCCATCACTGTCCGACTCTGTAGCAGAAAGCTGATTCATTGTTTCATTACCTCACGCCTGGACTATTGTAACGGACTCCTGTCCGGGTTCCCAGCAAAACCCTGAACAGGCTCCAGTACATACAGAACTCAGCTGCCAGGGTTCTCAAACGCACCAAGCCCTGGCAGCACATCACCTCCCTCTCTTCAACCTCCATTGGCTCCCGGTCAAGTCCTGCATCACTTAAAAACTCCTCCTCCTCACCTACAAGTCCCTCCATGCCCTCTCCCCTCAGCACCTCACAGATCTCCTCCACCCATACATCCCGTCCCGCACCCTTCGATCCTCAGACTCTGGCCTGCTCTCCATTCCCCATTCACGCCTCCGTGCCTTCAGTGTCGCTGCCCCCCCCCTCTGGAACTCCCTCCCTGCAGAAATCCGCAACGCCCCTTCTCTCAACATCTTCAAATCAACCCTTAAACTCATCTGTTCAACATCGCCTTCCAACAATAACTCACTCCCCCCCACTTACACTTCCATTCTGCCCCCTGTTTTATGTTTATGTTTTATGTCTTGTCCTTGTATGTTTTTTGTAAAGCGACCTTGAGGTTATGAAAGACACTATATAAATTCAATTACTATTATTATTATTATTATTATTATTATCTGTAGAGAACGAAGCCATGTTGCTGCTAACTAGCTAAATAGCATGCAGTACCAGGCTTTAGCTGTTGCTAGGCCACGCTACTGTAAGACTGAGGTCGTCGTAAGAAATATTGAAATATGGCTGAAACCCTTCATCTATTTACGAAGAATAACTGTCCCAATGATAAGTTAATGTCCAGGAGCCGCTGCTCGAAGCTATCAGAAAAGAAAATAGGAAAATCAGCATAAAAAAGTAAGCAGAGCAAGAGCAAGCAGGAAGTCCAAGCCTGTTGGAGGTTTTAATTACTTCCTGTTAGAGGGTTTAATTACTTCCTGTTAGAGGGTTTAATTACTTCCTGTTAGAGGGTTTAATTACTTCCTGTTAGAGGGTTTAATTACTTCCTGTTAGAGGGTTTAATTACTTCCTGTTGGAGGGTTTAATTACTTCCTGTTAGAGGGTTTAATTACTTCCTGTTAGAGGGTTTAATTACTTCCTGTTAGAGGGTTTAATTACTTCCTGTAAGAGGGTTTAATTACTTCCTGTTGGAGGGTTTAATTACTTCCTGTTAGAGGGTTTAATTACTTCCTGTTGGAGGGTTTAATTACTTCCTGTTAGAGGGTTTAATTACTTCCTGTTAGAGGGTTTAATTACTTCCTGTTGGAGGGTTTTACTATTTCATTTTGTGTGAGAGAGACTTTGCTTAGCAATGTGTGTGTGTGTGTGTGTGTGTGTGGTGTGTGTGTGTGTGTGTGTGTGTGTGTGTGTGTGTGGTGTGTGTGTGTGTGTGTGTGTGTGTGGTGTGTGTGTGTGTGTGTGTGTGTGTGTGTGTTGTGTGGCTCAGTAATAACAACAGATCAGGACAAAGGGCTGCACCAGAAAACAGACGATCTAAAACAACAGACTGTGGGCAGACAGACAGACACACACACACACACACACACACACACACACACACACACACACACACACACACACACACACACACACACACACACACACACAGAGAGACACACACACACGAACAGACAGACACACACACACATAGACACACACAGACACACACACACACTCACACACACAACACACACACAGACAGACAGACACATACACACACACACCACACACACACAACACAGACAGACAGACAGACACACACAGAGACACACACACACACAAACAGACAGACAGACACACACACACACACACACACACAAAGACACACACACACACACAAACAACACACACACACACACAGAGACACACACACACAGACAGACAGACAGACACACACACACACACACACAGACAGACACATACACATACACACACACACACACACACACACACAGAGACACACACACACAGACAGACACACAGACACACACACACACACCACACACAGAGACAGACACACACACACCACACACACACACACACAAGACAGACAGACAGACAGACAGACAGACAGACAGACACAGACAGACAGACAGACAGACACACACACAGACAGACAGACAGACAGTTTGATTTCCTGTCTCACATTCTTTATACTGTGAGGAGGAGGTTATTGAGTTCAAAGAAAAAACCTGCTGCATTTTTTATAAAAGATATTCAGCTTTGAGCTCCTGAGAGAAAGGTACGTTTTTTACACAACAAAGTATTTGCCATTGAATACCTCACAATGTTTGGGTTGGTCTACATCCCATAATGCATAGCAACATGGAGGTGATGATGTCAAAGAAAAGGTACTTGCTAACTGCTTTATAGTGGTAAGATTATTTATGATAACACACACACACACCACACACACACACACACACACACACACACACTCAGACACACAACGTACACACACACACACACACCACACACACACACACACACACACACACACACACACACACAGGGTTGGGAGGGTTACTTTGTAAATCTAATCAGTTACTGATTACTGAATACATGGCTCTGAAAGTAATCCGAAACAGTTACAGTTACGTGTCTTAAAAAGTAACGTAATCAGATTACTTTTAGATTACTTTGGATTACTTTCTTTTTCCATAACAGATGGGTATGTTTTGGTGTACAGGAGACACACAAAGCAAAAGGAAACTGAACGTGTTTTTACTGTTTTAATGGCTTAGCAAGATCACAACTGAAACATAACATCTGAAACCATGTAACAACATAATAAACTCTTTGGGGATGCAGCTTGGGATGTGAGGAGTGAGGGACACGGCTTAGAACGGGCGTGTCGCCTTCTGTCCTGCCAGTGTTGGCAGGACATGAATTAAAATGTCGAACTCGGACTTCATTTTAAGGACATTTCGGCCAGGGTGCAGAGCTATATTTGTTTAAGCACCGGATTGGCAAAACAGGAGAGTGTGTGCACCAGTCTGCCTTGATCTATGAATTCATGTCCGTGACACTCACAGTATCTGCTGCCCGCAGCTGTTTTATAGAAGGAAAACCTCCTTCTCTTCATGAAATCTCTGCAGCACCAGGAGGCAGCGGGAGGGTTAACTCAGCCTCTGAGAAAGGAGCGCGCAGTGCCTTTCACACACCGCCTTTCACACACCGCCTTTCACACACCGCCTTCACTGTGTTTACCTTCAGAATCATTGGAAAGGTTAAAGACAGGCTGATGTGTTTTAACCACACACACCTCTACACACACACACACACATTTAAACGCAGACTTTTGTTCCTCCATGTTTCGTTGTTATTGTTTCACTGAGCGGACCCGCGAATTTTTTTCAAACGCTCCCTTTTTTGGTCCATCTGCGGCGGTAATAGGTTTTGTGCGCTGCGATGATTCG
>JAAKFY010000013.1:40721901-40734401 GCA_011823955.1 Dissostichus mawsoni
GAAAAATAGTTCTAAATAAAGTGATAAAAGAAAGTGGAATAGTGCAATACGAGTCTATATACAGGTTATTGGAATGATATGTTAGATAATAGATAGATATTACTAAGTAGCAGATGAATGTTATGAAATTGTTTCATCAGTTCAGGTGTTGAACAGTCTTATGGCCTGTGGGATGAAGCTGTCTCTGAATCTGGTGGTTCTTTTCAGGAAGCTTCGTAACGCCTGCCCGACGGCAGCAGACTGAACAGTTTGTGGCTGGGGGGATGGGGGTCTTTGATAATCCTGAGGGATTTCTTCCTGAGCCGCTGGGAGTAAAGGTCCTCCATGGATGGCAGCTCCGTGTCCCCTTTTCTTCATGTCTCTTCTACATCAACATGTGTCCCCTCTTCTTCGTGTCTCTTCTACATCAACATGTGTCCCCTCTTCTCCATGTCTCTTCTACATCAACATGTGTCCCCCTCTTCATGTCTCTTCTACATCAACATGTGTCCCCTCTTCTTCATGTCTCTTCTACATCAACATGTGTCCCCTCTTCTCCATGTCTCTTCTACATCAACATGTGTCCCCTCTTCTTCATGTCTCTTCTACATCAACATGTGTCCCCTCTTCTCCATGTCTCTTCTACATCAACATGTGTCCCCTCTTCTTCATGTCTCTTCTACATCAACATGTGTCCCCTCTTCTTCATGTCTTTTCTACATCAACATGTGTCCCCTCTTCTTCATGTCTCTTCTACATCAACATGTGTCCCCTCTTCTTCATGTCTCTTCTACATCAACATGTGTCCCCTCTTCCTCATGTCTCTTCTACATCAACATGTGTCCCCTCTTCTTCATGTCTCTTCTACATCAACATGTGTCCCCTCTTCTTCATGTCTCTTCTACATCAACATGTGTCCCCTCTTCTCCATGTCTCTTCTACATCAACATGTGTCCCCTCTTCTTCATGTCTCTTCTACATCAACATGTGTCCCCTCTTCTTCATGTCTCTTCTACATCAACATGTGTCCCCTCTTCTTCATGTCTCTTCTACATCAACATGTGTCCCCTCTCCTTCATGTCTCTTCTACATCAACATGTGTCCCCTCTGTGTAAAGAGACTCTGAAAGTTTCAGGAACAAAGATTCTCTCTCTTTTTCCCTGATCCATTTCTATAAAAACCTGTCTGAAAATGAGCTGATCAGATTTTGGCCACTTGATGATGTCATCACGATGTTTTGTCTTGTGTAACCATTAGCCAATCAGCAACCAAGGTAACCCCCCCCCCCCCCCCCTTATCACCTGAATCTCCTCCTAGAGCACCATTGAGTTCTTTGTAACCAGATGTCTCTCAGAGGGGCGTGGGGAGGGGCTCCTTATTTTCATCTAAAGTAACAGACAGAGAATCAGCACTTTGGAAACAGGGCTGAAACAGAGGGGATTATGGGTAATGCTGCAATGATCTGTTTGGTGTTTCAGCCAATCAGAGACAGGCTCTGGATATATCTGAGACTGTGATGTATTGATGAAGAAGAGGATGATAGGGGACCTGCTATGTTAACTAAGAGCATGCATAACAAAAATGAAAACAAATATTAAAGAGGAAGTTTCTTTTTTTTTTATTACACAATTTACAAAATACACATCCTCTAACAGTCCTGAGGATTTAGCAGCCAGGTATATATTGCAGAGGTTTATTAACGGCATATATATATATATATATATATATATATATATATATATATATATATATATTGCACATATTTAGATAGTAAGATAAGAGAGGACTTTATTTATCCCGAAGGAACTGGTTTTGCCAGAGTTACAAAAAACATTGAAAACGCAGCGTGACGACAGACTCCAGGAAACACAGAGGGAGGCTGAGAGCTGCAATCGACAATTACAAAGTGCGAAACACTGGAGGAAAACTAGAGAATGAAACCGGAAAGGGAGTGCCCATCATACCAGAAGTGATTGACACAAACTGAATGTTTGTTTTGGAGGATAGCCCGCCGGTACCTCTGGACCTTTATGGTCCTTCAACATGTTTTTGTCCGTTCTGTGGAAACCACCTGGGCCAAGTGACACGGTTTGCTCATCATGAGATACTTTCTCACACGAGAAAGTTACAGGTTCACCAAGTAGGAAGTGGAGCTGTGCACACACACACACACACACAACACACACACACACACACACACACACACACACACACACACACACCCAACACACACACACGTCATGCGCCTTGTGGACCGGACGTCTCCTTCATAAAACGAGTAATAGGGGGAATAATCGGGCATTTCGATGTGTGTGTAGAGGTGTGTGTGTGTAGAGGTGTGTGTGTGTGTGTGTGTGTGTAGAGGTGTGTGTAGGGTGTGTGTAGAGGTGTGTGTGTGTAGAGTGTGTGTGTGTGTGTAGAGGTGTGTGTGTGTGTGTGTGTAGAGGTGTGTGTGTGTGTGTGTAGAGGTGTGTGTGTGTGTGTAGAGGTGTGTGTGTGTGTGTGTGTAGAGTGTGTGTGTGTGTGTAGAGGTGTGTGTGTGTGTGTGTGTGTGTGTGGTGTGTGGTGTGTGTGTGTGTGTGTGTGTGTGTGTGTGTGTGTGTGTGTGTGTGTGTGTGTGTGTGTGTGTGTGTGTGTGTGTGTACAGCTCCACTTCCTACTTGGCGAACCTGTAACTTTCTCGTGTGAGAAAGTATCTCATGATGAGCAAACGTGTCACTTGGCCCAGGTGGTTTCCACAGAACGGACAAACATGTTGAAGGACCATAAAGGTCCAGAGGTACCGGCGGGCTATCCTCCAAAACAAACTTCAGTTTGTGTCAATCACTTCTGGTATGATGGGCACTCCCTTTCCGGTTTCATTCTCTAGTTTGTTAAAGTGTTTTGCTCATGTCATTTTGTTTTATAAAATGTTAAAGTGTCTCACACTTTGTAATTTGTCTCAGCCACCGTAAAACATAGAGGTCCATAATTCATATAAGAAAGTATGACGAGCAGTATTTAGTCGTGCAAAAGAACGTAGTGGCAGACACCTAATTATTGAACATTAATAATATTGCACATGTAATATAGCAGAGAGTCATCATGGTATTTATTTTGCACATAGAGGTGGAAGTTCTCAGTTCTCTTTACTGAAGGGTGAGGAGTTATAGAGTTTGATCCGTTTAAAGATCCATGAAAAGGTTTGAGTCACAGTGAAGACATGGCAACGAAACAATGACACATACATATAACACATATGACACTATTACAAACAGTCCGTCATGTTTTTGCACTTAAGGAAAAAGCCTTCTATTATTCTGTTTCCTGCGCGATAGAATCATTTAGTACAAAATCCCAGAAGCATTTTGTAAACAGAAATAATCAATAATGGATTTCACGTTTTCTCTTCCTATCTTATATTCATATTTGTATTTATGATCAGGAACAAAGGTGGTTAAAGAATATGAAAATAACATTAAAGCGTATTATTATTAAGTATTTCTTTGAATGTTTTTATACGCAGCAGTTAGTTTGCAGCTTTATGTCTTCCTCGTGTCCTGAGGAGAATTAGATTTTCAGGAAGTTCTGAAAAATATATTATTTAACGATGTTTTTCACTAAGAAAGATGCTCAGATAATGACAGATATTGTCTTTATATTGATCTGCTAAATGATAAATACACGTTGTGCTGCTGAATATCCTCGAGATGTTGTTTGTGAGACTGAGTGGGACGTGACTAACGACTTTGACGGGAAAAAAATGGCATTATAATTATTTGTAATATTTATTTGTATTAACAAAACAAATGTTTTTAATTATTTTTTAATATTATTTATTTGTATTAAGAAAAATAAAATATTAAAATGAAAATTACAACAATTCAATTACATTTGAATGCGTATCCTCGTGGTTCATGGTAAGTCGCTTAGGATAAAGACATCAGTTAAAACTGTATGCCCCCCCCCCCCCCTCTGTCCTCTCTCTCTCCTCTCTCTCTTTCTCTCTCTCTCTCTCTCTCTCTCTCTCTCTCTCTCTCTCTCCTCTTCATTCTTTTATTTTGTAGCGCGGGCACCGGAAGTGTGTGTGCGGCAGGGTTCGAGTTATAAACTGAGCTCTATGAGGTCTTTAAAACTAACGCACACAAACACGCACAAACTCAAACACACACACACACACACACACACACACACACACACACACACACACACACACACACACACACACCACACACACACACACACACACACACACACACACACACACACCCACACACACACACACACACACACACACAGCAGCAGCAGCCCTCTACTTGCTACAAACTTAAATATGAAAAGGTTCAACTACGCACACACACATCATCTCGGCTCGCGCAGTACACTCACACAGATTGCGCAATAATGTATTGCGCACCTTGGAGGTGCAGCGCAGGCATATTGACATTCAAGAGATGCGTTTCTTCTGGAAAACATGTTTTTCTTTTAGCCTATTTACCTCGTTAACGTAAATAGAACTCATTACATTGACACATGCAGTATTGTGATCAAAATAATGGTTGTTGGTAATGTATTAGCGACCCCCACAGATGTATGATTTCACTGCGTCCGTGGGAGCTCAGACCCCTCCTTGTGGGAGCTCAGCTCCCATTGGCTCCCACATAACTCGAACCCTGGTGTGCGGCGGCTGACAGATGTGAGTGTGTCTCGCGGCGCTCAGCTTCATTTAGTAATACACTTTGAGTTATCTGTCCGCGTGTCCCTGAAATGAACCCCACGTGAAAGCTTGAGACTGAGCGCGAGACCTTCAGGTAAGTGAGCGAGCTGATCACCTGTGTGTGTGTGTGTGTGTGTGTGTGTGTCGTGTGTGTGTGTGTGTGTGTGTGGTGTGTGGGGGGGTGGGGGGGCGTTAATACCGTTCATTAATCAGCTCCTATTAACCGCTGACGTCAGCAGGTTAACTGACGTTAATTAATGTTAATGAAGCTGCAGAGGAGAAAGTAACGCATTGCTTTTACTAAAATATATATATAATATATATATATATGTTTGATCAACTGTGTACAAATACTCAAGTCCTACCTGCAAATACCATGCTGAAACAACTCGTTAATAATGCTAAATGTACTCAAAGTACTCCCTATACTGCAGGACATTGAAGTTCTTCATATATTGTATTATAACATAAAGCTCTCAGCAGGATTCACTAGTTTACTGCTTGGAATGAATCATGTTTCCACCGGTTAGTGTGTGTTTAGTGTATAACGCAGCTGGGTGTAGAAGTTCCTCTTTAAACCTGAGTCTAAAAGCGTAAAAGCAACCAATCAGCAGATGCAAAGGGGCAGTGTTGATTTGATTTCCTCTGCAGGAGCAAGTCTGTGTGTGTGTGTGGGTGTGTGTGTGTGTGTGTGTGTGTGTGTGTGTGTGTGTGTGTGGTGTGTGCGTGCGTGCGTGCGTGCGTGCGTGCGTGCGTGCGTACAAGCGTGCGTCTGTCTGTCTGTCTGTCTGTCTGTCTGTCTGTCTGTCTGTCTGTCTGTCTGTCTGTCTCTCTCTCTGTCTCTCTGTCTGTCTGTCTGTCTGTCTGTCGTCTGTCTGTCTGTCTTCTGTCTGTCTGTCTGTCTCTCTCTCTGTCTATCTGTCTCTCTGTCTGTCTCTGTCTGTCTGTCTGTCTCCTCTCTCTGTCTATCTGTCTGTCTGTCTCTCTGTCTGTCTGTCTGTCTGTCTGTCTGTCTGTCTGTCTGTCTGTCTGTCTGTCTGTCTGTCTGTCTGTCTGTCTGTCTGTCTTCTCTCTCTGTCTATCTGTCTGTCTGTCTGTCTGTCTGTCTGTCTGTCTGTCTCTCTGTCTGTCTGTCTGTCTGTCTGTCTGTCTGTCTGTCTGTCTGTCAGCTTTGTTTTATTCCTCATATATGTAACATCATATTTTACAAATACTATCAGGTACATAAAAGCCCTAGCTGTTAGCCACTGTTAGCTCGCTGTAAGCTAGCTGTTAGCTCGTTTTAACTAAAGTCAAACGTTCTACTTCTTCAGTTTTATCACTTCCTGTTTCCAGAGTGCTTGGTGACGTTCAGGATTATAAAGCTGGACAACTGTCTCTGTTGTTGGAAGCGTCCCCTGGTCTCCAGCTCTGTGCGTCACTCTTTAGTGTCCCCTGATCTCCCAGCTGTGTGCGTCACTCTTTAGTGTCCCCTGGTCTCCAGCTGTGTGCGTCACTCTTTAGTGTCCCCTGATCTCCCAGCTGTGTGCGTCACTCTTTAGTGTCCCCTGGTCTCCAGCTCTGTGCGTCACTCTTTAGTGTCCCCTGTCTCCCAGCTGTGTGCGTCACTCTTTAGTGTCCCCTGGTCTCCAGCTGTGTGCGTCACTCTTTAGTGTCCCCTGGTCTCCCAGCTGTGTGCGTCACTCTTTAGTGTCCCCTGTCTCCCAGCTGTGTGCGTCACTCTTTAGTGTCCCCTGGTCTCCCAGCTGTGTGCGTCACTCTTTAGTGTCCCCTGGTCTCCCAGCTGTGTGCGTCACTCTTTAGTGTCCCCTGGTCTCCCAGCTGTGTGCGTCACTCTTTAGTGTCCCCTGGTCTCCCAGCTGTGTGTGTCACTCTTTAGTGTCCCCTGGTCTCCAGCTGTGTGCGTCACTCTTTAGTGTCCCCTGGTCTCCCAGCTGTGTGTCACTCTTTAGTGTCCCCTGGTCTCCAGCTGTGTGCGTCACTCTTTAGTGTCCCCTTCTCCCAGCTGTGTGCGTCACTCTTTAGTGTCCCCTGGTCTCCCAGCTGTGTGTCACTCTTTAGTGTCCCCTGGTCTCCCAGCTGTGTGCTTCACTCTTTAGTGTCCCCTGGTCTCCAGCTGTGTGCGTCACTCTTTAGTGTCCCCTGGTCTCCCAGCTGTGTGCGTCACTCTTTAGTGTCCCCTGGTCTCCCAGCTGTGTGCGTCACTCTTTTGTGTCCCCTGGTCTCCCAGCTGTGTGCGTCACTCTTTAGTGTCCCCTGATCTCCCAGCTGTGTGCGTCACTCTTTAGTGTCCCCTGGTCTCCCAGCTGTGTCGTCACTCTTTAGTGTCCCTGGTCTCCCAGCTGTGTGTGTCACTCTTTAGTGTCCCCCTGGTCTCCAGCTTTGTGCGTCACTCTTTAGTGTCCCCTGGTCTCCGTTGGGTTTTGAGCTTCTTCAGCATTTGGTTTCTGCAGCTTTTAGTAAACGCTGCCATGTCTCCTCAAGCTGCTGAATGTTCTCTAAACGCTGCATGTGTTTGCTGAATGTTCTCTAAACGCTGCATGTGTTGTTGCTGAATGTTCTCTAAACGCTGCATGTGTTGTTGCTGATTGTTCTCTAAACGCTGCATGTGTTGTTGCTGAATGTTCTCTAAACGCTGCATGTGTTGTTGCTGAATGTTCTCTAACGCTGCATGTGTTGCTGAATGTTCTCTAAACGCTGCATGTGTTGTTGCTGAATGTTCTCTAAACGCTGCATGTGTTGCTGAATGTTCTCTAAACGCTGCATGTGTTGTTGCTGAATGTTCTCTAAACGCTGCATGTGTTGTTGCTGAATGTTCTCTAAACGCTGCATGTGTTGTGCTGAATGTTCTCTAAACGCTGCACGTGTTGTTGCTGAATGTTCTCTAAACGCTGCATGTGTTGTTGCTGATGTTCTCTAAACGCTGCACGTGTTGTCGATGAAGATGTTTCTGCATTTGCATGTTAGTTTAAATGTTAGTGTTTTTATATTTGCATCCTTCTGAAGCTGCAGCGTGTTTCTGTTAATGGAGGTGTTTGTAAAGCGTTTTCACCTGTTAGCCTCCGTATAATTCTCATTCCAACTACTTCTCAGTACCTGGGTAAATGTACTGGGACACATTCCACCACTTAATGCGAGACACTTTAAACAATGATGTTGTGTTTCTTTGTGTTCCTGCATAGATGCTTGTTGCTGTAGTGAACGCGTGAAGTCACATGTCTCCCGTCTCCTTCTGGGATATAAAGTCTCTATTAAGACATTAAAAAAATACACAACATCTGCAGGACGACCCCCACTGTTGGAGCGTCTGGAGGCGGAGTCAGAGTGACGTGAAGAGGGCGGAACTTCCTGTGAGCGGGACGACAAGATGCTGCTGACTTCCTGCTGCTGGCTCTGGTAAGCTAAACACACACTAAGTATCTCAAACATTTATTTCAGTGAAGTAGAAGTACTCAGATCTAGTACTTGAGTAAAAGTAGAAAAGTATTATCATCAAAATATAGTTTAGGATCACTTATCATGCTATTTTTAGGCAATAGCATAGGTCTCAGATATATAAAATATATAAAAAACATGTCTATGAAGTGTTCTGCTCAAATACCAAACCGATCACCGATTCTAGCCATGCCTCATATCCCTCTATTTCACTTCCTGTTTCAAAAGTGCTGATTTTATGTAAAATTGATAAAATAAAAAAGGAGGGGGCTGAGCTCATGCGGGACCCGGCAGATACTGTCTAAACTAAATACTGCCGTGATGAAACGCCATATCATGGATTATCATGGATTATTTCTCTGAAACAGTATGGAGCTCTAAAGGCTTTCTCTCTTGCCGGTTATACCACAAGGTGAGTTCCTTTTTATTTCCTGCTTCTTCACACACATGCTCTCCAGTACAGGTTAGCTCTGAGTGTTAGCCATGCTAATGTAAACACCGACCATATTACGTCCAAAAGAGTCGGGCATTGTTTCTGATAGCAACGTTTCTGATATTACGTCATATCGGACGCAAATCTGGATCAGCTCCGTTGTGACCCGTTTTTAGTGATTTGGGTACGGAGAAAAGAGAGGGTTTTATTTCCTGACGCTGCGTGAGTTCCCCGACACACCGGGACACACCGGAGACACCGGGGAGACACCGGGGACACACCGGGGACACATAGTGATGTAGAAAAGACATCAAAAGTGCATTTTGCATGATAGGTCCCCTTTAAAGTAGCGACAGTAAAAGTAGTGATTGTGCAGATTGGTCCATTTCAGAATAATATATATGATATGTTTTATAATGATTGATCATGAAAGTGTTCTCAAAGCTGGTAAAGGTGCAGCTAGTTTGAATGGCTTTGTATACTGCAGGGTAGCTGGTGGATTTACTCCAGGTGGAACTAAAGTCTGATTTAACACTTGGTTATATTTCACATCATTCATCCACATCTGTGAAGTAACTAAAGGTATTAATACATGTAGTGGAGTGCTGTCTGCTGGTCTGGTAATGAAAGCTGTGTTTCTTCTTCAGGTGTTTCCTGCTGATCCTGACAGTTCCTCCTGCTCTCGGGGTGAGTTCATCACTCTAATGCTTTTAATGGTTTTGCACAATTTAATAATGCACAAACATAACAGCTAAAAATCATGCACAGTGCAGGAAGAGGCAAAAACCCCAGTGGGCTTATTTAAAGCCTATACCTAAATAAAACTATTTCATATAAACACAAGATCATCAGAGGTGGGAGAAGTACTCAGATGTTGTACTCAAGTTAAATACCAGATTATAAAAATACTCTACTTTAAAGAGTCCTCTCCTGCTGATGTTCAGGTGTATATCAGTATGTAGTGTCTCTACTTTAAAGAGTCCTCTCCTGCTGATGTTCAGGTGTATATCAGTATGTAGTGTCTCTACTTTAAAGAGTCCTCTCTTGTTGATGTTCAGGTGTATATCAGTATGTAGTGTCTCTACTTTAAAGAGTCCTCTCCTGCTGATGTTCAGGTGTATATCAGTATGTAGTGTCTCTTCTTTAAAGAGTCCTCTCCTGCCGATGTTCAGGTTCATATCAGTATGTAGTGTCTCTTCTTTAAAGAGTCCTCTCCTGCTGATGTTCAGGTGTATATCAGTATGTAGTGTCTCTACTTTAAAGAGTCCTCTCCTGCTGATGTTCAGGTGTATATCAGTATGTAGTGTCTCTTCTTTAAAGAGTCCTCTCCTGCTGATGTTCAGGTTCTATCAGTATGTAGTGTCTCTCTTTAAAGAGTCCTCTCCTGCTGATGTTCAGGTGTATATCAGTATGTAGTGTCTCTACTTTAAAGAGTGCTCTCCTGCTGATGTTCAGGTGTATATCAGAATGTAGTGTCTCTAATTTAAAGAGTCCTCTCCTGCTGAAGTTCAGGTGTATATTAGTATGTAGGGTCTCTACTTTAAAGAGTCCTCTCCTGCTGATGTTCAGGTGTGTATCAGTATGCAGTGTCTCTACTTTAAAGAGTCCTTCCTGCTGATGTTCAGGTGTATATCAGTATGTAGTGTCTCTACTTTAAAGAGTCCTCTCCTGCTGATGTTCAGTGTATATCAGTGTAGTGTCTCTACTTTAAAGAGTTCTCTCTTTGATGTTCAGGTGTATATCAGTATGTAGTGTCTCTACTTTAAAGAGTCCTCTCCTGCTGATGTTCAGGTGTATATCAGTATGTAGTGTCTCTACTTTAAAGAGGCTTCTCCTGCTGACGTTCTGGTGTATTAGTATGTAGGGTCTCTACTTTAAAGAGTCCTCTCCTGCTGATGTTCAGGTGTGTATCAGTATGCAGTGTCTCCACTTTAAAGAGTCCTCTCCTGCTGATGTTCAGGTGTATATCAGTATGTAGTGTCTCTACTTTAAAGAGTTCTCTCCGGCTGATGTTCAGGTGTATATCAGTATGTAGTGTCTCTACTTTAAAGAGTCCTCTCCTGCTGATGTTCAGGTGTATATCAGTATGTAGTGTCTCTACTTTAAAGAGTCCTCTCCTGCTGATGTTCAGGTGTATATCAGTAAGTAGTGTCTCTACTTTAAAGAGTCCTCTCCTCCTGATGTTCAGGTGTATATCAGTATGTAGTGTCTCTAATTTAAAGAGTCCTCTCCGGCTGATGTTCAGGTGTATATCAGTATGTAGTGTCTCTACTTTAAAGAGTCCTCTCCTGCTGATGTTCAGGTGTATATCAGTATGTAGTGTCTGTACTTTAAAGAGTCCTCTCCTGCTGATGTTCAGGTGTATATCAGTATGTAGTGTCTGTACTTTAAAGAGTCCTCTCCTGCTGATGTTCAGGTGTATATCAGTATGTAGTGTCTCTACTTTAAAGAGTCCTCTCCTGATGTTCAGGTGTATATCAGTATGTAGTGTCTCTACTTTAAAGAGTCCTCTCCTGCTGATGTTCAGGTGTATATCAGTATGTAGTGTCTCTACTTTAAAGAGTCCTCTCCTCCTGATGTTCAGGTGTATATCAGTGTGTAGTGTCTCTACTTTAAAGAGTCCTCTCCTGCTGATGTTCAGGTGTATATCAGTGCGCAGTGTCTCTACTTTAAAGAGTCCTCTCCTGCTGATGTTCAGGTGTATATCAGTGTGTAGTGTCTCTACTTTAAAGAGTCCTCTCCTGCTGATGTTCAGGTGTATATCAGTGTGCAGTGTCTCTACTTTAAAGAGTCCTCTCCTGCTGATGTTCAGGTGTATATCAGTGTGTAGTGTCTCTACTTTAAAGAGTCCTCTCCTGCTGATGTTCAGGTGTATATCAGTATGTAGTGTGTCTACTTTAAAGAGTCCCTCTCCTGCTGATGTTCAGGTGTTCCCACGGGCCAATCAGAAACGTTGCTGTCAGAAACAATGAGACGTGTTCTGGAAATATTGTCTGTGTTTACATTAGCATGCTAACACTCAGAGCTAACCTGTACTGGAGAGAGTATGTGTAAAGAAGCAGGAAATCAAAAGGAACTCACCTTGTGGTAAACCTGAGAGAGAGAAAGAGTTTGAGCTCCATACTGTTTCAGAGAGAATCCTTGATGTGGTTTGGAACATGATATGGAGTTTAATCACAGCAGCATTTAGCTGACTTTCTGCTGGGAGAATTATTTTAATTAAAGCTACAGACCCAGAATCAGCACTTTAGTAACAGCTAAAATACATGGTCTGTTTGGTATTTTGAGCAAACACTTCATAGACATGTTTTTTATATATCTGTATATATCTGAGACCCATAATATATGCCTAAAAATAGCTTAATAGTAGACCTTTAAGGCAAACAGAGGAATATTGGGAGAAATCTGACGGGTGGTGGACAGCAGATAGCTAGCTAGCGATAGCCACATTCCTGCTGATAGCTACGCCTGAATGATAACCTGGTTTACACAACGCTGCAGGAATGTGGTGCTACACAAACACTGCTGCATGCTGGGAAACACACCGTCTGGGGCCCACTGAGATTAAAAAACACACACACACGCTCGTCCAGGTCACCAAGGGGGCCCTCAGTGTGGGACGTGTGAAGCGGGGACCGTCAGTTTTATTATTATATCTTTACTGAAAAAGGACCGGGAATAAAAACACAAACAGCTCACACAGAGTACACAGAGTGCATGCAGTATTAATACACGGAGTACACAGAGTACATGCAGTATTAATACACGGAGTACACAGAGTACATGCAGTATTAATACACAGAGGACACAGAATACATGCAGTATTAATACACGGAGTACACAGAGTACATGCAGTATTAATACACAGAGGACACAGAGTACATACAATATTAATACACGGAGTACACAGAGTACATGCAGTATTAATACACAGAGGACACAGAATACATGCAGTAT
>JAAKFY010000013.1:40739401-40778442 GCA_011823955.1 Dissostichus mawsoni
TCTAAAAAATTCAAGGGTTACAACTTTTTCTCTCTGAAAGGCTCAGATTTCTTTCCCTCCATTTGTTCTCTCCTCCTCTCTCAGCAGAAATCTCTCACACACTCATTCCTCTCTATATTCTGGAGCTGGTGTTGTGGTGTGTGTGTGTGTGTGTGTGTGTGTGTGTGTGTGTGTGTGTGGTGTGTGTGTGTGTGTGGTGTGTGTGTGTGTGTGTGTGTGTGTGTGTGTGTCACTGTAATCTGATGTCTGCTGATTTAAAGGAACATTCCATCAGATTTAACATCCTGACTGTCTAAGCTGCTGTTCAAACACACACTGCTCGGTCTGTGTGAGTGTGTGTGTGTGTGTGTGTGTGTGTGTGTGTGTGTGTGTGTCTGTGTGTCGGTGTGTGTTGTTGTTATTGATGTGTAACACTGCCCTCCTGTGGTCAGAAGGACATAAGATGAAATACATATATAATTTGTCACAAGTATTTGTAGCTGCGAAACAGAAACAAAAAGTGAAACAATTTAGTGGTACATTTGGTAAAGAATGTATATTTTTTCCCAGGTATTTCTTTCTGTCTATCAGTGTTTATATATATATTACTTTCATGTCCTGACGGCCGTTGCGCCTCCCATTCTCTCCTGTATATCTACAGCTATGGGAAAAGCCAGAATATCTTTTACAAATTATGTTTTTAAAGTATAATTATTATTTACTTCTGTTAACACTTTATTTACCCCCATATTACTTCATTATGACTTTTATTACACCCATGTAACCAATATTACACCCCATTACACTATTATTACACCCCCATTACACTTTTATTACACCCCTAACACACCCATAGTACACTCTTATTACACCCCATTACACTATTATTACACCCCCATTACACTTTTATTACACCCCTAACACACCCATAGTACACTCTTATTACACCCCCGTTACACTATTATTACACCCCCCATTACACTTTTATTACACCCCTAACACACCCATAGTACACTCTTATTACACCCCCATTACACTATTATTACACCCCAATACAGCCATATTACACTGTTATTACACCCCCATAGTACACTGTTATTACACCCCCATTACACTCTTATTACACCCCCATTACACTCTTATACACCCCCATTACACTATTATATACCCCTAACACACCCCTAATACACTGTCATTACACCCCTATTACAGCCATATTACACTGTTATTACACCCATATTACACCCATGTTACACTGTTCATTTAGCTCCGTTAGTCATGAGTTTTCTTTACCGTGTGTGTCCTGCAGGGGTATCCAGGCCCTCTGGGGCAGCAGGGCCCTCAGGGCCCCCTGGCTTCCCGGGCCCCCAGGGGCCTCCAGGAGAAAAGGCCCAGAGAGGAGACGAGGGGCCAATCGGAGCCGCCGGGCTGAAAGGAGACTCGGTTTGTTTTATTCTGATCTGAACATGTCATGGAATCCGAAACCTTAGACCAGGGGTCGGCAACCCTAGCACGCGTGCAAATTGCAGTAGGCTACCCAGGAGCTGTACAAATGCCGCAGTTTTTGCGTGGCTGTGTCTTTAGTTGAAAGTCCAGGGCGGACTGGCCATCTGTGTGTTCTGGAGAATCTCAGAACGGACGGTCGTCATTATTATTATGCCGTTTAAACCAATATTTAAATGTGTTTAAAACGGCATCATGTGAGTTGCGCTGACAGGTGAAAGAGGTCCACACACTGCTTCCCCGCAGCGAGGCTCCCCACGAGCGCCTAGCTCCCCCCCCCCCCCCACGTCACACTGATCACATTTTTTTTTTAACTGGCACTTCATATCTAAAAGGTTGTCGACCCTGCCTTAGACATCAAGACATAATCAAATATACAACAAAATAGAAACACAGACACTCTGCTGATTGAAGGAATTATTATTGTTGTACAACTGGATAAGAGCCAGAACACTTGCGTCAAGTCCTCCAAGAGTTCATGAGTCTGTCTAAAGAAGAACAGAATCTCAAAGGTTTTATACACTTCTTTTAGTTTACACAGCTCTATAGCTTTTCCACCTTTTACACATGTTACAAGACCCTATGCTAACAAGACCCTATGCTAATAAGACCCTATGCTAATAAGACCCTATGCTAATAAGACCCTATGCTAATAAGACCCTATGCTAATAAGACCATATGCTAATAAGACCCTATGCTAATAAGATCCTATGCTAATAAGACCCTATGCTAATAAGATCCTATGCTAATAAGACCATATGCTAATAAGACCCTAAGATCCTATGCTAATAAGACCATATGCTAATAAGACCCTATGCTAATAAGACCCTATAATAAATAAGACCCTATAATAAATAAGACCCTATGCTAATAAGACCCTATGCTAATAAGACCCTATAATAAATAAGACCCTATGCTAATAAGACCCTATAATAATAAGACCCTATAATAAATAAGACCATATGCTAAATAAGATCCTATAATAAAGAAGACCCTATGCTAATAAGACCCTATGCTAATAAGACCCTATGCTAATAATACCCTATAATAAATAAGACCCTATGCTAATAAGACCCTATAATAAAGAAGACCCTATGCTAATAAGACCCTATGCTAATAAGACCCTATGCTAATAAGACCCTATAATAAATAAGACCCTATGCTAATAAGACCCTATAATAAATAAGACCCTATGCTAATAACACCTATGCTAATAAGACCCTATGCTAATAAGACCCTGTGCTAATAAGACCCTATAATAAATAAGACCCTATGCTAATAAGACCCTATAATAAATAAGACCCTATGCTAATAAGACCCTATAATAAATAAGACCCTATGCTAATAAGACCCTATGCTAATAAGACCCTATGCTAATAAGACCATATGCTAATAAGACCCTATAATAAATAAGACCCTACGCTAATAAGAACCTATGCTAAATAAGACCCTATGTTAATAAGACCCTATGCTAATAAGACCCTATGCTAATAAGACCCTATGCTAATAAGACCCTATGCTAATAAGACCATATGCTAATAAGATCCTATGCTAATAAGACCATATGCTAATAAGACCCTAAGATCCTATGCTAATAAGACCCTATGTTAATAAGACCCTATGCTAATAAGACCCTATGCTAATAAGACCCTATGCTAATAAGACCCTATGTTAATAAGACCCTATGCTAATAAGACCCTATGCTAATAAGACCCTATGCTAATAAGACCCTATGCTAATAAGAACCTATGCTAAATAAGACCCTATGCTAATAAGATCCTATGCTAATAAGACCCTATGCTAATAAGATCCTATGCTAATAAGACCATATGCTAATAAGACCCTAAGATCCTATGCTAATAAGACCATATGCTAATAAGACCCTATGCTAATAAGACCCTATGCTAATAAGATCCTATGCTAATAAGATCCTATGCTAATAAGACCCTAAGCTAATAAGACCCTATAATAAATAAGACCCTATGCTAATAAGACCCTATGCTAATAAGACCCTATAATAAATAAGACCCTATGCTAATAAGACCCTATAATAAATAAGACCCTATAATAAATAAGACCATATGCTAAATAAGATCCTATAATAAAGAAGACCCTATGCTAATAAGACCCTATGCTAAATAAGACCCTATGCTAATAAGACCCTATGCTAATAAGACCTATGCTAATAAGACCATATGCTAATAAGACCCTATGCTAAATAAGACCCTATGCTAATAAGACCCTATGCTAATAAGACCCTATGCTAATAAGACCCTATGCTAATAAGACCCTATGCTAATAAGACCATATGCTAATAAGACCCTATGCTAAATAAGACCCTATGCTAATAAGACCCTATGCTAATAAGACCCTATGCTAAATAAGACCCTATGCTAATAAGACCCTATGCTAATAAGACCCTATGCTAATAAGACCCTATGCTAATAAGACCCTATGCTAATAAGACCATATGCTAATAAGACCCTATGCTAAATAAGACCCTATGCTAATAAGACCCTATGCTAATAAGACCCTATGCTAATAAGACCCTATGCTAATAAGATCCTATGCTAATAAGACCCTATGCTAATAAGATCCTATGCTAATAAGATCCTATGCTAATAAGACCATATGCTAATAAGACCCTATGCTAATACGACCCTATGCTAATAAGATCCTATGCTAATAAGATCCTATGCTAATAAGACCATATGCTAATAAGACCCTAAGATCCTATGCTAATAAGACCATATGCTAATAAGACCCTATGCTAATAAGATCCTATGCTAGTAAGACTATGCTAATAAGACCCTATGCTAATAAGACCCTATAATAAATAAGACCCTATAATAAATAAGACCCTATGCTAATAAGACCCTATAATAAAGAAGACCCTATGCTAATAAGACCCTATGCTAATAAGACCCTATGCTAATAAGACCCTATAATAATAAGACCCTATGCTAATAAGACCCTATAATAAATAAGACCCTATGCTAATAACACCCTATGCTAATAAGACCCTATGCTAATAAGACCCTGTGAATAAGACCCTATAATAAATAAGACCCTATGCTAATAAGACCCTATAATAAATAAGACCCTATGCTAATAAGACCCTATAATAATAAGACCCTATGCTAATAAGACCCTATGCTAATAAGACCCTATGCTAATAAGACCATATGCTAATAAGACCCTATGCTAATAAGACCCTATGCTAATAAGACCCTATGCTAAATAAGAACCTATGCTAAATAAGACCCTATGTTAATAAGACCCTATGCTAATAAGACCCTATGCTAATAAGACCATATGCTAAATAAGACCCTATGCTAATAAGACCTTATGCTAATAAGACCCTATAATAAATAAGACCCTATGCTAATAAGACCCTAAGCTATAAGACCCTATAATAATAAGACCCTATGCTAATAAGACCCTATGCTAATAAGACCCTATAATAAATAAGACCCTATGCTAATAAGACCCTATAATAAATAAGACCCTATGCTAATAACACCCTATGCTAATAAGACCCTATGCTAATAAGACCCTGTGCTAATAAGACCCTATAATAAATAAGACCCTATGCTAATAAGACCCTATAATAAATAAGACCCTATGCTAATAAGACCCTATAATAAATAAGACCCTATGCTAATAAGACCCTATGCTAATAAGACCCTATGCTAATAAGACCATATGCTAAATAAGACCCTATGCATAAGACCCTATGCTAATAAGACCCTATGCTAAATAAGAACCTATGCTAAATAAGACCCTATGTTAATAAGACCCTATGCTAATAAGACCCTATGCTAATAAGACCATATGCTAAATAAGACCCTATGCTAATAAGACCCTATGCTAATAAGACCCTATAATAAATAAGACCCTATGCTAATAAGACCCTATGCTAAATAAGACCCTATGCTAATAAGTCCCTATGCTAATAAGACCCTATGCTAATAAGACCCTGTAATCAATAAGACCCTATGCTAATAAAGACCCTATAATAAATAAGACCCTATGCTAATAAGACCCTATGCTAATAAGACCCTATGCTAATAAGACCCTGTAATCAATAAGACCCTATGCTAATAAGACCCTATGCTAATAAGACCCTGTAATCAATTATTTCAACAAACACAAGATGGCCGACTCTCTGATGTTTACATATGACGTCAGATAATCTGTTTGTTTTACTTTCATACGTTTTACACCGAGGACGTTCCAGTGCAAGAAGGGTATACAGTGGATGAAGTACAAAGATGGAAAGGAACAGAAAGTTCTTGGAAATATTTTTTTAGAAAGGAGAACGTTTTTGTGGAAAAGTTAAACGTTGTGAGAGTCGACATGTTGCTGGTGAAGAACTTCATTTTAACTTCTGTTTTTGTTTCAGGGAAATTTCGGCGTTCCTGGTTTTCCCGGTTTAGAAGGAGTCCCGGTAAGAACCCCGCCCCCTCTCATTCTCTCACCTCATTGGCCCAGACATATCAATTACTCAATCAAACTCTAATTAAAAAGCACCTTTAGAGCAAATCAAATGCACTTCAAATGGAATCTAATTTCCCCCCAGAGATAAATATCGTCCTCTGATTCTGAGGTCATAGCGATCAGAAACACAGCGCCAAGTACACACATCCTTTACTCAAGTAGAAGTACACACATCCTTTACTCAAGTAGAACACACATCCTTTACTCAAGTAGAAGTACACATCCTTTACTCAAGTAGAAGTACACACATCCTTTACTCAAGTAGAAGTACACACATCCTTTACTCAAGTAGAAGTACACACATCCTTTACTCAAGTAGAAGTACACACATCCTTTACTCAAGTAGAAGTACACATCCTTTACTCAAGTAGAAGTACACACATCCTTTACTCAAGTAGAAGTACACACATCCTTTACTCAAGTAGAAGTACACACATCCTTTACTCAAGTAGAAGTACACACATCCTTTACTCAAGTAGAAGTACACACATCCTTTACTCAAGTAGAAGTACACACATCCTTTACTCAAGTAGAACACACATCCTTTACTCAAGTAGAAGTACACATCCTTTACTCAAGTAGAAGTACACACATCCTTTACTCAAGTAGAAGTACAGATACTCGTGTTTAAAAATACTCTGGTGAAAGTAGAAGTACTGACTAAACTTCTTTACTCAAGTAAAGTAAAGAGGCTTTGAAATGTACTTCAGTAAAAAGTACCCATAACTAGCAGCTGTTTTAAAGAGTACCTGACCTCCCTTTATATTAATAGAACAATAATGTCATTGTTAGCTAATGAATGTTTCCATGCTGAACAACGGCAACATGACAACGTTTCATTGGTCCCTCTTCTTTAGAGAAGACCAGGAAATGATGGATACACGGATCGTGTTCAAATCAATAGGCACGCAATGACTCTAAATAATAATGATCACGCCACCAAACACACATTCAGACTAAAGGAACCAGCCTGTTTGGAACATGGAAGAAGTAGAAAGTACAGGTATTTGGGTTCAACATGGAAGAAGTAGAAAGTACAGGTATTTGGGTTCAACATGAAGAAGTAGAAAGTACAGGTATTTGGTTCAACATGTAAGAAGTAGAAAGTACAGGTATTTGGGTTCAACATGTAAGAAGTAGAAAGTACAGGTATTTGGGTTCAACATGTAAGAAGTAGAAAGTACAGGTATTTGGGTTCAACATGTAAGAAGTAGAAAGTACAGGTATTTGGGTTCAACATGTAAGAAGTAGAAAGTACAGGTATTTGGTTCAACATGTAAGAAGTAGAAAGTACAGGTATTTGGGTTCAACATGTAAGAAGTAGAAAGTACAGGTATTTGGGTTCAACATGTAAGAAGTAGAAAGTACAGGTATTTGGGTTCAACATGTAAGAAGTAGAAAGTACAGGTATTTGGTTCAACATGTAAGAAGTAGAAAGTACAGGTATTTGGGTTCAACATGTAAGAAGTAGAAAGTACAGGTATTTGTTCAACATGTAAGAAGTAGAAAGTACAGGTATTTGGGTTCAACATGTAAGAAGTAGAAAGTACAGGTATTTGGGTTCAACATGTAAGAAGTAGAAAGTACAGGTATTTGGTTCAACATGTAAGAAGTAGAAAGTACAGGTATTTGGGTTCAACATGTAAGAAGTAGAAAGTACAGGTATTTGGTTCAACATGTAAGAAGTAGAAAGTACAGGTATTTGGGTTCAACATGTAAGAAGTAGAAAGTACAGGTATTTGGGTTCAACATGTAAGAAGTAGAAAGTACAGGTATTTGGTTCAACATGTAAGAAGTAGAAAGTACAGGTATTTGGGTTCAACATGTAAGAAGTAGAAAGTACAGGTATTTGGTTCAACATGTAAGAAGTAGAAAGTACAGGTATTTGGGTTCAACATGTAAGAAGTAGAAAGTACAGGTATTTGGGTTCAACATGTAAGAAGTAGAAAGTACAGGTATTTGGTTCAACATGTAAGAAGTAGAAAGTACAGGTATTTGGGTTCAACATGTAAGAAGTAGAAAGTACAGGTATTTGTTCAACATGTAAGAAGTAGAAAGTACAGGTATTTGGTTCAACATGTAAGAAGTAGAAAGTACAGGTATTTGGGTTCAACATGTAAGAAGTAGAAAGTACAGGTATTTGGGTTCAACATGTAAGAAGTAGAAAGTACAGGTATTTGGGTTCAACATGTAAGAAGTAGAAAGTACAGGTATTTGGGTTCAACATGTAAGAAGTAGAAAGTACAGGTATTTGGGTTCAACATGTAAGAAGTAGAAAGTACAGGTATTTGGGTTCAACATGTAAGAAGTAGAAAGTACAGGTATTTGGTTCAACATGTAAGAAGTAGAAAGTACAGGTATTTGGGTTCAACATGTAAGAAGTAGAAAGTACAGGTATTTGGGTTCAACATGTAAGAAGTAGAAAGTACAGGTATTTGGGTTCAACATGTAAGAAGTAGAAAGTACAGGTATTTGGGTTCAACATGTAAGAAGTAGAAAGTACAGGTATTTGGGTTCAACATGTAAGAAGTAGAAAGTACAGGTATTTGGGTTCAACATGTAAGAAGTAGAAAGTACAGGTATTTGGGTTCAACATGTAAGAAGTAGAAAGTACAGGTATTTGGTTCAACATGTAAGAAGTAGAAAGTACAGGTATTTGGGTTCAAAATGTAAGAAGTCAAAGTAAAAAGTCGTCAGAAAAATAAGTAGTGGAGTAAAGTACTGATACCAGAAACATGTACTTACAGTAAGTACAGTTACGAAGTATTTGTACTCCACTACTTCCCAGCTCTGCACAGCGATGATGATGTTGATAAAATCAGTGTTTGTGTTCAGGGTCACCCGGGTCCAGCTGGAGGTCCAGGGTTTCCAGGTCTGGACGGGTGTAACGGAACCAGAGGAGAGAGAGGAGATCCTGGGATTTCTGGACAACAAGGAACTTATGGAGAACCGGTCAGAGTCACAAATACAAACATGAAAACATTTTGATGACACTACAACACAATTCTTCTAGAACTAGTTGTAGTTCCTTTATAGCCCAACGTTAGCCTCCTTTAGCTTAGCGGTGGTGACGTGAAGTCATGTGACCGTGCTGTAGTTCCTTTATAGCCCAACGTTAGCCTCCTTTAGCTTAGCGGTGGTGACGTGAAGTCATGTGACCGTGCTGTAGTTCCTTTATAGCCCAACATTAGCCTCCTTTAGCTTATCGGTGGTGACGTGAAGTCATGTGACCGTGCTGTAGTTCCTTTATAGCCCAACATTAGCCTCATTAGCTTAGCGGTGGTGACGTGAAGTCATGTGACCGTGCTGTAGTTCCTTTATAGCCCAACATTAGCCTCCTTTAGCTTAGCGGTGGTGACGTTAAGTCATGTGACCGTGCTGTAGTTCCTTTATAGCCCAACATTAGCCTCCTTTAGCTTAGCGGTGGTGACCTGAAGTCATGTGACCGTGCTGTAGTTCCTTTATAGCCCAACATTAGCCGCCTTTAGCTTAGCGGTGGGGACGTGAAGTCATGTGACCGTGCTGTAGTTCCTTTATAGCCCAACATTAGCCTCATTAGCTTAGCGTGGTGACGTGAAGTCATGTGACCGTGCTGTAGTTCCTTTATAGCCCAACATTAGCCTCTTTAGCTTAGCGGTGGTGACGTGAAGTCATGTGACCGTGCTGTAGTTCCTTTATAGCCCAACATTAGCCTCCTTTAGCTTATCGGTGGTGACGTGAAGTCATGTGACCGTGCTGTAGTTCCTTTATAGCCCAACATTAGCCTCATTAGCTTAGCGGTGGTGACGTGAAGTCATGTGACCGTGCTTTAGTTCCTTTATAGCCCAACATTAGCCTCTTTAGCTTAGCGGTGGTGACGTGAAGTCATGTGACCGTGCTTTAGTTCCTTTATAGCCCAACATTAGCCTCCTTTAGCTTAGCGGTGGTGACGTGAAGTCATGTGACCGTGCTGTAGTTCCTTTATAGCCCAACATTAGCCTCATTTAGCTTAGCGGTGGTGACGTGAAGTCATGTGACCGTGCTGTAGTTCCTTTATAGCCCAACATTAGCCTCCTTTAGCTTAGCGGTGGTGACATGAAGTCATGTGACCGTGCTGTAGTTCCTTTATAGCCCATCATTAGCCTCCTTTAGCTTAGCGGTGGTGACGTGAAGTCATGTGACCGTGCTGTAGTTCCTTTATAGCCCATCATTAGCCTCTTTAGCTTAGCGGTGGTGACATGAAGTCATGTGACTGTGCTGTAGTTTCTTTATAGCCCATCATTAGCCTCCTTTAGCTTAGCGGTGGTGACGTGAAGTCATGTGACCGTGCTGTAGTTCCTTTACAGCCCAACATTAGCCACCTTTAGCTTAGCGGTGGTGACGTGAAGTCATGTGACCGTGCTGTAGTTCCTTTATAGCCCAACATTAGCCTCCTTTAGCTTAGCGGTGGTGACGTGAAGTCATGTGACCGTGCTGTAGTTCCTTTACAGCCCACATTAGCCACCTTTAGCTTAGCGGTGGTGACGTGAAGTCATGTGACCGTGCTGTAGTTCCTTTATAGCCCAACATTAGCCACCTTTAGCTTAGCGGTGGTGACGTGAAGTCATGTGACCGTGCTGTAGTTCCTTTATAGCCCAACATTAGCCTCCTTTAGCTTAGCGGTGGTGACGTGGAGTCATGTGACCGTGCTGTAGTTCCTTTATAGCCCAACATTAGCCACCTTTAGCTTAGCGGTGGTGACGTGAAGTCATGTGACCGTGCTGTAGTTCCTTTACAGCCCAACATTAGCCACCTTTAGCTTAGCGGTGGTGACGTGAAGTCATGTGACCGTGCTGTAGTTCCTTTATAGCCCAACATTAGCCTCATTTAGCTTAGCGGTGGTGACGTGAAGTCATGTGACCGTGCTGTAGTTCCTTTATAGCCCAACATTAGCCTCATTTAGCTTAGCGGTGGTGATGTGAAGTCATGTGACCGTGCTGTAGTTCCTTTATAGCCAAGCGTTAGCTTTTTACTTCTGAAATCATAAAGTGGTGTTAACAGGAGATTATCCTGCTGAACTAAACGTGTTAGTATCATAAACGTTGAGATTATTTTCTGCAATATTCCAAAATCACAAGGAGAAATTCATTGGACAGAGAGATGCTGCCTTTAGGGACCAACACGGAAATACGACATCCTGCAGCTCTGTGTTGTACAGTATATTAAAGTGTGTTTTATTCTGCAGGGTTTCTCAGGACTGAAGGGATTTCCAGGAGATCCCGCCGTCTACTACATACAGTATCCAGGAATATCTGTAAGTATTACAAACTGTGATGTTTTTGGCACCTGGTGGAGTGAACTTGGTTGTAGCTCAATTTCCCCAGAAAACCACAGATTTGGGGTTTGTTTCTGTTCATGTTTTTCTTTCATTTAACATGCAAAGGAACAATAAAGCAGTACGGTGTTTGTGTTTCAGGGCGACGTCGGGCCCAGTGGATTTACTGCTTTGTCGGTGAGAACAAACTAAACTAAATATGATTTTTCCTCATGCTGAGAAAATAATCTTGTTGAATTTTTTCACTCTTTATTTTAAAAGTGATTACCAGTGCTGTGAGAACACTGCGACCTGTTTTTAGTTATAAATATGTTTGTTTTTAAGTATTTTCTGAAATAATAAAGGCAATACTAACAAATATTTTTTATTCCATTACTTCAAGTTCATGGGTTAAGTATTTAGTTTTTCTCGAGGTAACAAAACTGGATTATTAACGGGTAGAATTGAATCTATTCTGGGAAAATAACAGACGGATTTCACAAGATTATACAAATAAGGACAATATTTACAGTGTTCTGAATGGATCAACCAGATAAAGTTAGATGTAGATAATGACAATAAAATAATAATAATATCACATTTACGGTATTTATATTCTAAACGTAAACATATTTAGTTTTCTCATCATTACATATTTTTAATATTTTGTAATCTAGAGAAAAAAATACACAAAATCTCTGTTTTCATAATATTATTTATAATATATATATTTATGTTTTTGAAACTAAATCCTTAAATTTAATAAAAAGCATTACTCGTTCAAGAAAATGTGTTTTTGATTTTTTATCAATATCTAATAACTGTTTTATTCCAAATGATTCGATGTTTTTCTGAGTTTAATATGATGTATGTGGGCGGCTGTGGCTCAGTGGATAGAGTGCTGGACTTCAAATCAGGGAGTACCAAGTTCGAGTCCCACTGCAGTCAGCATGTCGTTGTGTCCCTGAGACACTTCACCCCAAAGTGCTCCTGTGGGGATTGTCCACAGTATTGAATGTATGTAAGTCGCTTTGGATAAAAGCGTCTAACAAATGACATGTAATGTAATATATCGGTGTGTTTCTGCAGGGCAAGCCGGGCCTCTCAGGTCAGACTGGAGTTCTGGGTCCTGCAGGACCGGACGGGACCAACGTGAGTCACAGCTGACAGCCAAAAAACAACAATAACAATAATAACAAATATACAAATAATATTGATAAGAGTAATTACATTTTTTTTTTACTTCAAATTTTTTTGTTGTTGCTTTAAATTGCTGATATTTATTATGACCACGGTTGTGTACTTGTATTTTGCTTTATTTTATTAAACGTCTCTTTATTTGATATGTAATGTAATATTAATGTGTCTACAGGGTCTCCCTGGTCTGCCTGGCTTCAGGGGTTCACCTGTAAGTATTTGAAGTACATTTGATCACTTTACTTAAGTACAATTTGACATACTTATACTTCACATGAGTATTTCCACTTCTTCTACTAATGTAGACGTTACTACATTAGAGTAATTTATATACAAACATATGTTAAACCTTCATCAATGTTTTTGTGTTTCAGGGAGAAAAAGGTCGATCTCTGCCGGGACAGAAAGGAGACGAGGTACAAACAATTACTTGACCTATTATACAACATTAGCCACCTTTAGCTTAGCGGTGGTGATGTGAAGTCATGTGACCGTGCTGTAGTTCCTTTATAGCCCAACATTAGCCACCTTTAGCTTAGCGGTGGTGACGTGAAGTCATGTGACCGTGCTGTAGTTCCTTTATAGCCCAACATTAGCCTCCTTTAGCTTAGCGGTGGTGACGTGAAGTCATGTGACCGTGCTGTAGTTCCTTTATAGCCCAACATTAGCCTCCTTTAGCTTAGCGGTGGTGACGTGAAGTCATGTGACCGTGCTGTAGTTCCTTTATAGCCCAACATTAGCCTCCTTTAGCTTAGCGGTGGTGACGTGAAGTCATGTGACCATGCTGTAGTTCCTTTATAGCCCAACATTAGCCACCTTTAGCTTAGCGGTGGTGACGTGAAGTCATGTGACCATGCTGTAGTTCCTTTATAGCCCAACATTAGCCACCTTTAGCTTAGCGGTGGTGACGTGAAATCATGTGACCGTGCTGTAGTTCCTTTATAGCCCAACATTAGCCTCCTTTAGCTTAGCGTGGTGACGTGAAGTCATGTGATCATGCTGTAGTTCCTTTATAGCCCAACATTAGCCACCTTTAGCTTAGCGGTGGTGACGTGAAGTCATGTGACCGTGCTGTAGTTCCTTTATAGCCCAACGTTAGCCTCGTTTAGCTTAGCGGTGGTGACGTGAAGTCATGTGACCATGCTGTAGTTCCTTTATAGCCCAACGTTAGCCTCCTTTAGCTTAGCGGTGGTGCAGTCATGTGACCGTGCTGTAGTTCCTTTATAGTCCAACGTTAGCCTCCTTTAGCTTAGCGGTGGTGAGGTCATGTGACCGTGCTGGTTTATAGCTGTATTGTGTGTCTTCAGGGGGATCAGGGCCTCCAAGGACCTCCGGGACCGTTTGAGTACGTCGACCCTCCAGAAGACCTGTACCTTAAAGGAGAAAAGGTGAGTGGGATTTCAGATTATAGTTATATTGTAGTTCTATGTCTCTGTCTTCTATGTCATGAAACGCTATACCTGTTCCAGACGTGGTGTTTACGTGTCTTGTTTCTACTGTATTCCTACTGTAGTTGTCCATAGATCTACCAAAGGTTTCACTGTACCTTAGGTTTTCATGTAGTTCTACTGTATTTCCACTGTTGTTCTACCCTAGATCCACCATGGCTTTTACTAAGTTCTACGGTTGTTCTACTGTAGTTCAACGTAAGGTTCCACTTTCTACTGTAGTTCAACGTAAGGTTCCACTTTCTACTGTAATTCTACCCTAGATCTGCCATAGGTTTTACTGTAGCTCTACTGTAAATGTCATGAAACTCTTAACCGCTTCCACAGCAGCAGATGAGGTGTTTGTCCATCCTTGTCCTATGTTTCTAGTCCATGATCTGCTGTAGTCTGGTTCTGTTGGTTCTCATGATCGATCTGTTGGTTCTTCAGGGGGACCCGGGGCCTAAAGGCATCTGTGCAGTAACAGGACTGCCGGTAAGTTCAGACATTGTTCTGTTTCCTCCAAAGCTCCACCCTTTGTGTTACATTTAGGGGTGTAGTGCTATTTGTATAAGTACCAGAGCGCACCTAAGACTCGCGCATGCATGTTGTGGCACGACCACCAAACAGAAACATATGGACATAGGTTAATAAAAAGTATGTAAATGTATTTAGTATCCTATCCATGTGAACATGTTTTAAGTGGGAGGTGGACCTATCTATGGAAACATCTCTCAACAACACCCATATGAAACAGAACTGTAAACAGATGTACTTTTTCTTTATGCATATTTTACAAATCACTCCCCTTTTAAACTGTAGTTTTGTTTTACTCTCCTACACTATGAATTTGAATTATTTCATACCTTTTTTTCATGTATTCTCTAATTTTGTATAACTATAATGATCATATGAAGGTGTGCCTCGGAAATACTTGTTTACATATATGATGACCAAACCGTTTGAGACCCACAGAGATCACTTAGACTAAAGTTAACTATCTAAACCGCAACTGTAGTTGTTTAAGTGTCCGCGCGGCGTTCCGGTGCCTATCTAGATGGTGACGACCAAAATGTTGATTCTTGTAGATAACGAAAGTAACGCTGAGGTTGTTTTGGTTTCAGGGTCTGGATGCACTTCCAGGGATCTTAGGAGAGAAGGGGATTGTGGGATTTCCTGGACCCAGGGTGAGTCACCTAACATTATCAGGGTTAACCTCAGGGGTCATTTGATGAATCGGATATTTTCGGGGTTGGGGAAAAACGGGACCCAAGTCCAGTTAAAAAGACAAAAAAAGGTCTGGTAACAAAAAGTGAGCTTTATTAAAAAGCCCGTGACAGGAAAAACAAGAAACTTAACATTAACAAAACAAGGAAGCAGGACAGACAGGAACAAACTTACAGAAGGGAACAGGCAGGTAACACGGACAAGGAAGACGGGCAGGTAACTTGGACTTGAAGACGAACAGGTAACGTGGACTAAAAAAGAAGAGACGACGATCGGACTAAATACACAGAAGGGTAATCACAGGACAAGACACAGCTGGGCAGGGGAGGCAGAAACACAAGGGCATCACAATCAGACAATCAGACACAGGAGGGCGACTAACGACAGGAAGGCAAACACAGGAAGTAGGATCAGACAAGACACAAGGAGGAAAACATTTCAAAATAAAAGTGGAAAATGAAAACAACATAAATCCCAAACCATGACAGATATATTCAGATCAGTAAAGAAACATCTGTCTCTGTCTGATGTGTATCTGTGTTTCAGGGGTTTTATGGTAACCCTGGTGAGCCCGGAGAGAGCGGATTGAAGGTGAGTTAATTAACAACACTGAAAACGATGCGACTAAAACGAAAAAATACTCAAACGTTTTTTTTATACTGCCAAAAACGAGGTGTTTGAAATGGCTTTTTAAAGAAAAACAGTAAACCCATTAAGACGTACAGAAACACACTTCAAAATAACATTTGAATGCTGTATATTTTTTACTTTTTAATGCTGTTTTAATTCTATTTTGAGATGATTAATTTCTAGTATTGTTTATTTCTACTCTTTAATTTCTACTTATGTGCAATGCCTTGTTTTGTTTTGATGTTGTTTATGCTGCTGCAACGCTAAAATGTCCCAACTTGGGGTCAATAAAGTACCTCTTATCTTATTTAATGCAGTCATTTAGAAGTCAAGGGAATAGAAACTAAACTAGCTCAAATATAATGATTAATCATCATGCTAAATAATAGATATAGATATTTAATAAAAGAGTATTTTACATTTATTTGACTGTGTCGGAGAAAATGCAAAATGTACAAATCTTCCTCCTTTGATATACATCCGTCCATAAACTGGATGTGTGTGTGTGTGTGTGTGTGTTTGTTTTCAGGGGATGTGGGGAATCCCAGGTCTCCCAGGTCTGATTGGACGGGAAGGTCCTAAGGTCAGTCTGTTTCATTTCATTTCAAGCCTTTATTTATATTATAAACATTTAGTGGCACCAAATTGCTCAGTTTCGCCGAGTGCGGAAAAATGCTGCTACTTCCTGTCACCACCATCGGTTTACGGCCTTGTTGAAAATAGTGCCGACATCATAGATTTTATTGTTTTAAACTTTATTGAACATATTTGAATAACTTTAACAATGACTTTTTTCAAGCATTTCACCAGCTTTTCTTTGTTAAAGGTGGGGTAGGTAAGTTTGAGAAACCGGCTCGAGAAACACTTGTGTTATATTCCATGGAGTGCTCTTAACATCCCGATAGCAATGAATATCTAAATGCTTTGACAAAAATCCATAAAGAAACATCATCAGTGGAAGCTGTAGCGCTGTGAAAAGCACGACCAATCATCTGAGCCGGCTAAAGTAACTGGATGGCCTACCTGCCTGTCAGCCTTCCATCTGTGCACACACTTATCTCGTGCCCTCATTGGTCATGTGCGCGTTCGTGTGTGTTGGAGGAGGGGCTCTGTCAGGAAGTGGCAGATTTTTTCCGGTTGTGTATTTTCAAATTCCAGCGCACTCGAGCCGGTTTCTCAAACTTACCTACCCCACCTTTAATGAATGATGAAATTAGCTCTGTATTTTGGAAATTCTTCACCCAAACAAGAGAGAAAGTATTTATTTGATAAGGAACACCATACCTAGTCAAACCAAAGATAACATTATTATATTCAAATCCTAGAAAACTGCAGAAAAACGCTTTAAAATACTTCAGTCAGCAATCTTCCTAGTGGCCAAACGGTGGTACTACACGTTCCATGCGGCCATAAAACACATGTTGCCATTCACTGACATTGGGAAAGAGACTTCCCAGTACAAACATTTGAATAGTTTTTCTTTATATTTCTAGCTCCTAAAGGATATATAGTCTGTGCCCATTTTCCTCTATTGAGAACAATAATGCAAATATTATCATTCCCTTAAAATGTGTGTGTCATGTCCCCGTGATTGCAATATCAGTCAAAATTTGCAATTAGACATTTTTTCCAAATCGTTCAGCTCTCAACTATATATATCTATGACGTCTGTTCTGCACATTGGATCGATGCTTTTTATTTACAATCCTAAAGCTCCGGAAAATCTATGAAATAAGAAACGTTACTTTTGAAAGTAGAACTGACAAAAACAAAAATGTGTGAAACAAAAAAGTAGAATAAAGTTACTTCTGTGTTTTTTTATTTGTAATAATCCTGTTTTTGCTCGCAGGGCTTGACGGGAGATCCCGGTCCTAAAGGCGTCCCTCAGGATGTAGAGGTCACACACAGAGGTACACACACACACACACACACACACACCACACACACACACACACACCACACACACCACACACACACACACACACACACGTCGTGAGGATGACGAGGTCAGACAGGATGGTGTAAATGTGTGGGTAAATTAAACAGGTGTTTCACATCTGGAACATTTCTTTTTTTGAACATTTTGACATATTTTTAAGAAATGTTTAAGACATTAAAAAACAATCCGATTTTCATTTGTGAAATTCTGAATTTTCGTTGAAAATGTGAAAAGAAATCTGAATATTTTTGAAAGTCTGAAAATGTTGAAAAAAAAATTAAATGCTGAAAAAAACGTAATGACAAAAACGGAACTTCTAGAAGAAAAAAAAACTGCAATTATGCATAAAACTGAAAAAAAAAATCGGAATCTGAAAATGTTTCACTTAATCTTTTATTATTTAAAAAAAAGAATTCCACGGATTGTTTCGAAAATGTATTTAAATCGTTTTTCACATATTTTTTGAACACACTAGTCGTTCAGCTGGTGTTATGTCTGGTCTGACGTCAGCTCACTGCCTGTTGTTCTCCAGGTGACAATGGAGACCCCGCGGCCCTCGGACCCAGGGGCCCCCCAGGAGACATCGGGCTGATGGGGATGCACGGCCCCCCTGGAGCACCCGGCAGATCATTACCTGGTCAGTAATGTTGTGTTCTTTTGTTTGAAGACCAAGAGTTAGTCTAAAATAGACCAGGAAGCTTCTCGTAAAGTTTAACAGTATTTATTAATGCAATGGTAGAGTAGGTTTTACAAGGGAACACAGCTGTGGTTCTAATATTCAATTCATTGGTCCACAGTCCACATGAGCGGTTAGCTGTCTGCAGTAGAATGAATGAAAGAGACCGTTTCTCTATCAAACATCGTGTTTTATATCGTATTGTGGTCTTCATTCATTGGCTGGCGTCGACGGGGGCGGGCTTCTTCTGTAGCTTCTGATGACGTAGCCATGGCGCATTTCTTACGATATTTATTATACAATTGTTCTAATGTTTATTGGTCATAAACACACAGTGGCGAACCGTGTCTATCACAACTGGACCTGGACCTGAAACTCAGATTTGAACCTCAAACTGAGACTTTATTCACTGTTTTTACCCCTTAATATATTTATATAAATGATATCAGAATGGAGAAGACCACTGAGGATAATTCTACTCGCGTTAAAAACCTCCTGAACATTTCCTTTAGCTCTAACACTGATTTTTAACACGCAGCTGTATTTTGTCTCCGTTTCCAGATGTTTTAGACAATATGAGACCTCTGCTGATAATTCAGATACTTATAAAAACCTCCCTTACGTTCAGACCTTAAGTTAATGTTAGCCTTTAGCTCGTAGCCCCTGTGTCCACTACGGGAACCCTGACTTTTAAAACCAAACTTAAGCTTAATTCAGTTTTTTTACTGGTTTTGACTATTTGTTTCGTTGAGTTGAACTCTGAAGATAACTCGCCTCGGTGAATCTTCCTGAATGTCTGGATCTGAAGTTATCATAGAAACAAGCTAAGCTAACGCTAGCGGCAGCCGAACAGCCCGTAGGGAGAAACTCAGATTTTAACCTCAAACTGAGACTTTATTCACAATTTCTACCGCTTTATATGATAATATATATATTAAGTTATATCAGAGGAGAGGAGGAGACTCTAAAAACCTCCTGAACCATCAACACTGGAGGAATCACGGCTAAAAAGACAGATGGTTGGTTTTAAGGTGGTACGATGATGTCTGTTCTACAGTACTGCAACACTACCGGTGCAAGTGTTTGTCAACAGCTTTCAAATCTAAACTGCTCAACCTGTCAAAATCTGCTCTAAGATTGTTGGTCACCCTGTCAGAGACTCTGACTCAGCAGACCATAATAACCTGAGAGGCTCCAACAGCATCATCTGGGACCCAAAGCATGCTCTAACAGAGAATATGAACTGCTACCATCTGATGGAGATTCAATGAAGTCAGCCTGAAGCATCCTTTGAGCTCCAGTCGATCCTCTCAGTAAACACAGAGCTACAGATCAGATGCACGCTGAAGGCTCTTTGAGCAGCTCTCACTGATCCTGCTGTTATGTTCCATGTTTGTTGTTTGTTTTTCATGTGTTGTGTCTTGATGTTTGTCTGTTGATGTGACACATGGAGCTGCTGTGATGCAAGGAGCATTTCAGACTTGATCTGACCAATGAAGTAATATTGTATCGTATCGTAAAGTAATATGTTCCTCTTCAGGTCCCAGGGTTGTTGTGGGTGAGGGGGTCCTCTAGGATCCAGGGGACCGAGGAGACCCGGGTCTTTTATAAAGATCAACTCACACCGGGAGAACCAGGAAAACCAGGACTGCTTGGACCACAAGGACTGAAAGGAGAACAGGGGACACCAGGTACCGGAGAACATTGTTCCTACCTGTTGGTTTTATAGCTCTCACAGTAAGTGATGTCATTATCCAAAGTGAATGAACTCTGGTTTAGTTATTGATGATTTGGGATTTGCAGATGCATATGGAAACCATTTTAGCATTTTTCATTTGTTCATTTTGGACGTCAGCTCCAATAATAAATCTAAAATAAGTTTGTTTTCAAAATACACACAGTCAAAGCCTTAAGAACAAAAATGTCTCCACTGAAAGCCATTAAAAGCAAACTTTCATAAAATGCTGATTTCTATAATATCAACATCAAGACCCCTGAATTTAAAATGTAACTTTAAAAAAAAAGATATTCAAGATACTTTCTCATGTTTGCCTTATGGGAGAAATTCAAGTCAAATTCATCAAAACCAATTTAGTTGATACTTATTTGCATATCACAGATTTCACAGATACATCAATGATTGAACGTTACGTTTTTGAAACATTACATTTCTTAAAATATTGGGCTATTTGCTAGTTATGATCTGGACTGTTGTTAAATACAGATGTAAAACATTGAAAGTTGAATGATGCACAAAGGATAAACGTCACTTCCTTGTTCTAATATCTATAATCAATAAAGATGGTATGCTGTTGTCGTTCTGCTGACTTTCTGTTTTCTTCTTCAGGTACTTACTGTTTTCCGGGAGCTCCAGGAGAGTCTGGAGATCCTGGTGATCAGGGGCCACAAGGGTCCCAGGGCTCCCAAGGGTTTAAAGGTGAGCGTCTGGACGTATTGACTGCTTGATTGGTTGGTTGATTGGCTGACTGACTGACTGACTGACTGACTGACTGACTGACGGACGGACGGACGGACGGATGACTGACTGACTGACTGACTGACTGACTGACTGACTGACTGACTGACTGACTGACGGACTGACTGACTGACTGACTGACTGACTGACTGACTGACTGACTGACGGACTGACTGACTGACTGACTGACTGACTGCTGACTGACTGACTGACTGACTGACTGACGGACTGACTGACTGACTGACTGACTGACTGACTGACTGACTGACTGACTGACTGACTGACTGACGGACGGACGGACTGACTGACTGACTGACTGACTGACTGACTGACTGACTGACTGACTGACTGACTGACTGACTGACTGACTGACTGACTGACTGACTGACTGACTGACTGACTGACTGACTGACTGACTGACTGACGGACTGACTGACTGACTGACTGACTGACTGACGGACTGACTGACTGACTGACTGACTGACTGACGACTGACTGACTGACTGACTGACTGACTGACTGACTGACTGACTGACTGACTGACTGACGGACGGACGGACGGACTGACTGACTGACTGACTGACTGACTGACTGACTGACTGACTGACTGACTGACTGACTGACTGACTGACTGACTGACTGACTGACTGACGGACTGACTGACTGACTGACTGACGGACTGACTGACTGACTGACTGCTGACTGACTGACTGACTGACGGACTGACTGACTGACTGACTGACTGACTGACGGACTGACTGACTGACGGACGGACTGACTGACTGACTGACGGACTGACTGACTGACGACTGACTGACTGACTGACTGACTGACTGACTGACTGACTGACTGACTGACTGACTGACTGACTGACTGACTGACTGACTGACTGACTGACTGACTGACTGACTGACTGACTGACTGACTGACTGACTGACTGACTGAGTTAATTCAGCTTTACAAACAAATCAAAACACTTAAGGGATGAACGTTATTATTCATTGTCAATTGTTCAAGTCTTTACATCCAACAAAAAAAACTCAAATCTAGACATGTGGACAAATCCATGAACTAATTTTCTCAATGTTACAAAAAAGTAATTTAATGAAACGTTTTATATGACAAAAAACATCACTTTCAAAACCACATCGACACGTTTTTCACTGCTGTGGGTGATACCTCACTCCTTCAAAATAACATATATGGAAAAAAAGTGATTTATGAACATAAAAACAAAGATTTTATAATTTATGCATGAACGGTAAAGAACACAGGCTCCAGCACGTTTCCCTGAGGAACTCCACATGTTACTGACTTAATCTCAATGTGTGTTTCAGGTAGTTCTGGATGCTGTGATTGTGGCCCCCCCATTGTGATGAAGGGCCTCCCTGGACCGGAGGGTGATCGGGGGTCTCCAGGATATTCAGGAACATCAGGGGCAACGGGGCTGAGAGGAGAGAAAGGTTTACCTGGAGACACAGGAGTACGCGGAGAACAGGTAAGCAACCAAAATAAACAGGGTGATTGACTGACTGGATGGTCGGTCGGTCGGTCGTCGGTCGGTCGGTCGGTCGGTCGGTCCGGTCGGTCGGTCGGTCGGTCGGTCGGTCGGTCGGTCGGTCGGTCGGTCGGTCGGTCGGTCGGTCGGTCGGTCGAATGTTCGATAGATTAATTGATGTTTTGTTTTTAGGGTTTGGGGGGATTTCCAGGTGTCGTAGGGTTCAAGGTCAGAAGGGATATTTCATTGTGGTAGATTTTAAAGGTGAGTTCAAACATTAACTTAACTTATTAAGCACAATGTCATGTCAGCGTATGAATGGTTCTGATTGGACTTTTGTCTCCAGGTGAGAAGGGAACCTGGCCAGCAGGGCCTTCCAGGCAGACAAGGGTTTTCAGGGAAGAGAGGCCTCGATGGACTCCCAGGGGCCTCCGGAGACCCCGGCCCCCAGGTCAGTTACACACTCCTGATATCTAAGGTCGCTTTTTTACATGGCTGTGAAATCATTTCCTTCAAACAATTGTATTTAATTTTCATCAAAATGTACCTTCACCCATTGCTAAGTTTCATTTAAGTTCTTTGGACACCATTTCCTCCCAACTTGTAGCGCTATCCATTCTGTGTGTAATGATTTTCATTGGATGACAGATTGAAAGACCATAATGTAAACCCAGACTTGGTGCCTTTACTGTTGGCTATCTTTTTATGATTTCTCTGTGTCTTCTGTTTCTTCTCAGGGGGAAGGTTTCCCCAGTTCTCCTGGAGACAGAGGCCATACTGGTTACCCGGGAACAAAAGGGTCACCAGGACCTTCAGGGCCCCCGGGGCGAGATGTAGTCGGAGCAGTAGGACAGCGAGGGCCCCCTGGAGACTCAGGACCACAAGGACTCCCTGGCCCCCCGGGGCCGAAGGGGGTTATAGGTACAGATTTTAACCCATGTTTTATTATCTTGATTTATTATCAAACATGGTGACATTTCGCAGAAGTAGGATCCATATTTTTCTTACAGATACAGCGCAAACTAAAAAAATATTATTACTTCCTTCCAAAAATTATCGTACAAATACGATAATTGTTAACATCTGACCATTGTTGACTACTCCTCTTCCTGCAGGTGACACTCTGCCCTGTGTACCCAGAAACCCTGGCGCCCCCGGAGAGAAAGGAGACACTGGAAATGCAGGTAAGCATTACCTTTACACCTGTCTGTCTGCTCACCTGTCTGTTTACTTTCACCTGTCTGTCTGCTCACCTGTCTGTCTACTCTCACCTGTCTGTTTACTCTTACTTGTCTGTTTACTCTCATCTTTCTGTCTACTCACATGTCTGTCTGCTCACCTGTTTGTCTACTTACCTGTCTTTCTACTCACCTGTCTGTCTTCTCACATGCCTGTTTACTCACCTGTCTGTTTACTCACCTGTCTGTCTACTCACCTGACTGTCTACTCACCTGTCTGTCTACTCTCATCTTTCTGTCCTCTCACCTGTCTGTTTACTCACCTGTCTGTCTCACTTCCTGTCTGTCTCTCCAGGGTACCCAGGTTTCTTGGTCCTCCAGGTTTTCGTGGCATCACCGGACCTGATGGAGCTAAAGGAACAAAGGACAGTTTGGACTGTCTGGTCCACCTGGACGACAAGGTACCTGTAACACACCTGTACCACACCTGTAACACATCTGTTCCTCATCTGTACCACACTATTAACACACCTGTAGCATGTCTGTAACACACCTGTAGCACATCTGTAACACACCTGTTCCTCATCTGTAACACACCATTAACACACCTGTAGCACACCTTTATCACAGCTGTAACACACCTGTAGCACATCTGTAACACAACATTAACACACCTTTACCTCACCTGGAACACACCTGTACCACATCTGTAACACACCTTTACCACACCTGTAAAACACCTGTAACACACCTGTAGCACATCTGTACCACACCTGTGACACACCTTGTTACGACTGATTAAACGGGTATGAACCCAAAGCACAACTCACACAGGATTTAACAAATAAGGTTTTATTCAAACCAAAGCTCAACTATAGTGGTACAAAAAACAAAATCACTCTTAAAGAGGAAAAACACGAGGAGCATGAACAACAAAAATACTTAAATAAGACGTGGCTCGAAGCTCTGCTCGGGGTAATCCTGGATTGATAATGCTGGTTGTAGTCACAAGGAACGAAACGAACTGGCACAGGACAAAGGGAGACGAGGACAATAAATACACCAGGTAATGGGGAACAGGTGGAAACAATCAGGGGCGGGTCGACAATCACAGGAGTGGGAGACACACAAGGAAGGGAGGTCAGAGTATCTGAAACGAGAGGGAAGGTTACTATTCAAAAATAAAGGGAAAATCACTAGACAAAGACAAAAACACTGAACTAAACTAACATAATTTGCGAGAGATGACACACCTTCTGTAACACACCTGTGACACACCTTTTCCACTCCTGTAACACACCAGCTGTACCACACATGTAGCACATCTGTACCACACCTGTACCACACTTGCTGTACCACACCTTTTCCACTCCTGTAACACACCAGCTGTACCACACCTGTAGCACATCTGTACCACACATTAACTCAACTTTATCACATCTGTACGATACCTGTACCACACTTGCTGTACCACACCTTTACCAAACCTGTAACACACCTGTAGCACACCTTTCCACACCTGTAAAACACCTGTAACACACCAGCTGTACCACACCTGTAACACACCTTTACCACACCTGTAAAACACCTGTAACACACCTGTAGCACATCTGTACCCACCTGTAACACACCTGTACCACACCTGTAGCACACCTGTAGCACATCTGTACCACACCTGTAACACACCTGTAGCACATCTGTACCACATCTGTAACACACCTGTAACACACCTGTAGCACATCTGTAACACACCTGTACCACATCTGTACACACCTGTACCACATCTGTAACACACCTGTACCACATCTGTAACACACCTGTACCACATCTGTAACACACCTGTAACACACCTGTAGCACATCTGTAACACACCTGTAGCACATCTGTACCACATCTGTAACACACCTGTAACACACCTGTAGCACATCTGTACCACACCTGTAACACACCTGTAACACACCTGTAGCACACCTGTAACACACCTGTAGCACATCTGTACCACACCTGTAACACACCTGTAGCACATCTGTAGCACATCTGTACCACACCTGTACCACACCTGTACCACATCTGTAACACACCTGTAGCACATCTGTACCACACCTGTAACACACCACACCTGTCCTTTACACACCTGCTCTCCTCCTGCAGGACCCCCAGGTGTTGTTGGAGACCCCGGAGACGAAGGCCGAGAAGGCTTCAGTTATGATGGAGATCCAGGTGCACTCATCATTATTTACCTGCTTTAATCAGACTGGGATTTCACTAGTTTTACACATGTGTTTTTTCACAGATAAACGGTTCAATTCAAAACATTTTTGATGTAGATCTGAGCAATATATTGATATGATTGTGATGTTTCCCTCGAAACTGCTTACCTGTGTGTGTTTGAAGACATCATTGTTACAGAAGGTGATGCAGACGGTTTGCATGAATAATAAAGAGTGTGTGTTTCCCTGTGTGTCCACCAGGCTCTCCGGGGGTCCCAGGCTCTTCTGGACTCAGCGGGTCAGCAGGGATTCTGCTGTCGGGCCCTCAGGACCAATCGGATTCCGGGGCCTTCGGGCTCTCAGGGCCCAAAGGAGTGCCCGGACCCCCCGGCATCAATGGACTACCAGGTGAAATACTGCACCTGAATACACTCACACATATCTGGTCTGTTAATCACCTGCTAGAAGTCTACATGTTGTCCACAATCACTCTTTTACTTTGAAAATCTCACTCTGTTTTTCGTAAAAAAAAACAAATTCTGTTAAAGGTCTCCTATTATACTAATTTTAGGCATATATTATAGGTGTCGGATATAATGCATGTCTCTGAAGTGTCCTGCTCCAAACCCCAAACAGATCAGTGTAGCCCCCCCCCCCCTCTCTTCCAGCTGTTACTAAAGAGCTGACTCTGGGTCTGTAGCTTTAGAGAGAGAGTAGATCTCATCAGGAGAACTCTCCAGCAGAAAGTCAGCTAAATGCTGCCGTGATTAAACTCCATATCATGTTCCAAACCACATCAAGGATTCTCTCTGAAACAGTATGGAGCTCAAACCTTTCTCTCTCTCAGGTTTACCACAAGGTGAGTTCCTTTTGATTTCCTGCTTCTTCACACACACTCTCTCCAGTACAGGTTAGCTCTGAGTGTTAGCATGCTAATGTAAACAGACCATATTACTTCCAGAAACACGTCTCATTGTTTCTGACAGCAACGTTTCTGATTGGCCCGTTGGTGTAAAGCCCGCCCACATTTGAGTAATGTCGTCATGACGCAGCACATCTGGATCAGCTCCGTTGTTCCCCCGTTTTTAGAGATGTGGGTACGGAGGAAAGAGAGAGGGTTTTCTCCTGACACACGGAGACACATATTTATGTAGAAAAGACATCAAAAAGTGCATTTTGCATGATAGGAGACCTTTAATGTCCAAAATGGTAAAAAGTCAAATCTGTCAAATATGTATTTTTGTTTCCTGTGTTTGTCCAGGAGTCCTGGGTCTGGCTGGAGGTCCTGGAGTTCAGGGCCAGAGAGGACAGGATGGGGCTCCTGGTGTCCCCGGCCCTCAGGGGCCCACATCTACCCGCTGTGAGGCAGGAACACCTGGGCCAGTGGGCCTCTTTGGCCCTCAGGGACCCATAGGACCCCCAGGTAAACTCTGCCTACTGAATATGGCATTACATTTCATTACATTTCATTGGCAGACGTTTATCCAAATCGACTTACAATACGTGCATTCAACCAGGAGGGCATAGAGTAACAAGAATCATGTAGGTACATTCGTTTGAACTAAGCCAATCCATTCGAAGCGCTAGTACATTATTACGATATGTATAGAGATTTCATTGGCCGAGGTGCAGTCGCATGCAGTGGCATCACTTGTTGACTGTAAACCATAAAGGCGACTTCAGATGTAAAACCGCTTCCTTAGACATCAACGCAACCTTCCTCACTGATTGATTTGTAGCTGACTTAATGTCCATTAACCAATGAAACAACATTTTACTACAGTATGAATGACTGTACACAAAGGATTGTTGGGCTCCTTGGAATTATTTGCCTTGTGCTTTAGTCATCAAAGGTGTATTCACAAATTGTCATAGTACGGTACTTAGAAGTATATTTAAAAGAAGAAAAAAAAGTGAATGTGTGTTCACTAAAACCTCTTGAAGATTGGTGTCGGAATAAGAACATTTGTAAGTTTGTGTCCTTTTTTTGGGGAATAACTGTGTATTCTGTGCCATAAAAATGTATCTGATCTGTTTGCTACGAGTTGGATTATTATAAAATTATTAATTAATTGGTTCGGGCACCTAGTAAGGATGCCACCTGGGCGCCTCCCTAGGGAGGTGTTCCAGGCACGTCCAGCTGGGAGGAGACCGAGGGGTAGACCTAGGACCAGGTGGAGGGATTATATCTCTTCTCTGGCCTGGGAGCGCCTGGGATCCCCCAGTCAGAGCTGGTTGATGGCCAGGGAAAGGAACGTTTGGGGCTCTCTGCTGGAACTGATACCTCCGCGACCCGACCACGGATAAGAGGGAGAAGATGGATGGATATTAATTAATTCACTTTAATGAATTTGATTGATATAACATTAAAAGCCCGGGGGCCAAATGCGGCCCCAGCTAATTCTGAAAGTATAATGAAATATGTCCCACTAATGAAACTTGTGCTTGTCTTATATTGTACTTCTTAAACATATATGTAACCATATATTACACAGTAGTATTCATGTGTTAATGAGCCCACTTTTAAAATAAAGTCAGTCAATTACATTTGAAAAATGCTTCTAACAAATCTAACTTGATAAGAAAAAAGCACAATAACTTATTTGTATAACAAGCTTGAAATAGACCCTTCATAATTCCTCTTATCATCAATCTGAAGCTTCTGTTTTAAGGGATGAGCAGCTAACAAGATAAATGAAACCCTCTGGAGAGCTGGGAGCTGTTTGTTTCTTAAAGCATATTAAAGTATCAAGAATCATTTACCTACATTTGATTCATTTTAAAACGTAACTTATGAGGCGATAAACCTCTAGTGAGCGGCCCAGCCCTTCGTATGTTTTTCTGTATGTGGCCCTCGGTGAAAACAGTTTGGACCCCCCTGACCTAATGTGCTGTATTTCTGTATTCAGGGTTTCTGGGGAGAAAGGAGAGTTCGGGGAGGTTGGCCCCCCAGGTTTGGGCCCTCAGGGTCCTAAAGGGAAATCAGGAAGTCCAGGTCTCCCAGGTTACCCGGGGCCTCAGGGACCCTCTGGCCTCAGTGGAGACTTCGGCTTCCCGGGGCCAGATGGAGAGAAAGGTAAGGCCCCGCCCCCTAAGACACACCTGTGTTTTTGGGAGAAGGGGTGGCTTCCTTCCTTATTTTCCATCAAGCCACTAGACGCCTTAAACAGACATTTTTAACTGTTTTCTTTTCTTCCTTTATATTCGTGTTTCTCACAGTTGAAGAGTTGCTTGGCCTCCGATGGTTTGGATGATATTGTGCAATGCTCCAAATAAAATGACAAACTTTTACACATGCAAGAAAGAAAAGAGGCCTTTATAGTCAAACCAAAGAGGCGAACTCAAATAAAATAACAAACAACTTGATAACTTTAACAATATCTTAACGGTTAAAAACTGTGCCTTGATGGCGTCTTTCTGACAGGTTGACCATCTCTGTCACTTTAGAGGAGGCACCGTGGGTATTGTAGTCTTTTGTTGACTACAGACGTCATGATTAGGTGGCCTTTTTTATAAAAACAAAATACTGGCTCTAACAGGTGGGAGCGTAAACTTCTTCCCTCCCCTTTTCAGATGTGTAATTAGATCATTTGTTTATATCATTGTAAGTCAATAATATTTTTGTTTATCAATTTGATACCGCTTAAGTTTGTACAGTATCATAATTCTCTTGTTTCATTTCATTATTATTATTATTATTTTTTGTATTATTGTTTTTCAAAATAAATCAAATCAAATAAATGTTTCCTGACGACAGCTTCACAGAAATCCTCGCGCTGTGTTTCAGGTGTGATTGGCCCCCGGGGCCAGGATGGAGAGCTGGGGGCCCCTGGACAGACCGGGGCCCTCGGATACCCAGGGATGAAGGGAGAGAGAGGGTTAAACGGAGTAGACGGCGGTTTAGGATGCGAGGGAACCAAAGGAGAGATAGGTATATATATCCTTTATTTAACCAGGTAAAAGAGTGAGAGTACAAATCTATTTTTCAAGAGTTAAACCTTGTTTTATATATTTGAGATAACTTTTTATTTGATTGTATTTTTCCTCATAGCATTGTAAAGCACCTTGAGATGACGTTGTTTTTTAAAAAGTGTGGTGGAAATGTATCGAGACAAACTAACAAATAATAATAAAATGGGAGGAAACCTTTCCGTTAGACTGAAATGAAGATTCTTGGAATGAGACGGTCTTTTAGGGAGTTTATTCTTTGAAGAAGGTAAATCATTACAGAGTCAGCAGTCAAAGGAGAGAAAGTATAGATATATCCTTTATTTAACCAGGTGAAAGTCTCATTGAGAGTAAAAGTCTCTTTTCCAGAGCGACCTGGCCAAGAGGAAAGGACACAGTCACAACACATGAACACCAAACAATACAGGCAGAGGAATACAGCTGTAACACACAAATGAAATGCACATTAATAAACAGTACCATGGTGCCAGAGTGAGTCAAAGGTCAGCTGTTGCTCATGAAACTGATCCTGCTGCCATGGATTAACCAACGTGTCCCCTGCAGGCTGTAAAGGGTTCCCGGGGCCTCAGGGAGAGACAAATGGTGTCCCTATCAAAGGCCAGCGAGGACAAGAAGGAGCGACCGGATACTCCGGCTTCCCTGGACCACGAGGTGAAAGAACACTTCCTCTACTTCCAACTGACTCTACTGAGAGAGAGAGTCCAAACTGACTCTACTGAGAGAGAGTACAAACTGACTCTACTGAGAGAGAGTCCAAACTGACTCTACTGAGGAGAGAGTCCAAACTGACTCTACTGAGAGAGAGAGTACAAACTGACTCTACTGAGAGAGAGAGTACAAACTGACTCTACTGACTGAGAGAGTACAAACTGACTCTACTGAGAGAGAGAGTACAAACTGACTCTACTGACTGAGAGAGTACAAACTGACTCTACTGACTGAGAGAGTACAAACTGACTCTACTGAGAGAGAGAGTACAAACTGACTCTACTGACTGAGAGAGTACAAACTGACTCTACTGAGAGAGAGTACAAACTGACTCTACTGACTGAGAGAGTACAACTGACTCTACTGACTGAGAGAGTACAAACTGACTCTACTGAGAGAGAGAGTACAAACTGACTCTACTGAGAGAGAGAGTACAAACTGACTCTACTCACTGAGAGAGTACAAACTGACTCTACTGACTGAGAGAGTACAAACTGACTCTACTAACTGAGAGAGTACAAACTGACTCTACTGAGAGAGAGAGTACAAACTGACTCTACTGACTGAGAGAGAGTACAAACTGACTCTACTGACTGAGAGAGTACAAACTGACTCTACTGAGAGAGAGAGTACAAACTGACTCTACTGACTGAGAGAGTACAAACTGACTCTACTCACTGAGAGAGTACAAACTGACTCTACTGACTGAGAGAGTACAAACTGACTCTACTGAGAGAGAGAGTACAAACTGACTCTACTGACTGAGAGAGTACAAACTGACTCTACTGACTGAGAGAGTACAAACTGACTCTACTCACTGAGAGAGTACAAACTGACTCTACTGACTGAGAGAGTACAAACTGACTCTACTGAGAGAGAGAGTACAAACTGACTCTACTCACTGAGAGAGTACAAACTGACTCTACTGACTGAGAGAGTACAAACTGACTCTACTGAGAGAGAGAGTACAAACTGACTCTACTGACTGAGAGAGTACAAACTGACTCTACTGACTGAGAGAGTAAACTGACTCTACTGACTGAGAGAGTACAAACTGACTCTACTGACTGAGAGAGTACAAACTGACTCTACTGAGAGAGAGAGTACAAACTGACTCTACTGACTGAGAGAGTACAAACTGACTCTACTGACTGAGAGAGAGTACAAACTGACTCTACTGAGAGAGAGAGTACAAACTGACTCTACTCACTGAGAGAGTACAAACTGACTCTACTGACTGAGAGAGTACAAACTGACTCTACTGACTGAGAGAGAGAGTACAAACTGACTCTACTGAGAGAGAAAGTACAAACTGACTCTACTGACTGAGAGAGTACAAACTGACTCTACTGAGAGAGAGAGTACAAACTGACTCTACTCACTGAGAGAGTACAAACTGACTCTACTGACTGAGAGAGTACAAACTGACTCTACTGAGAGAGAGAGTACAAACTAACTCTACTGACTGAGAGAGTACAAACTGACTCTACTGAGAGAGAGAGAGAGTACAAACTGACTCTACTGAGAGAGAGAGTACAAACTAACTCTACTGACTGAGAGAGTACAAACTGACTCTACTGACTGAGAGAGAGAGTACAAACTGACTCTACTGAGAGAAAGTACAAACTGACTCTACTGAGAGAGAGAGTACAAACTAACTCTACTGACTGAGAGAGAGTACAAACTGACTCTACTGACTGAGAGAGTACAAACTGATCTACTGAGAGAGAAAGTACAAACTGACTCTACTGAGAGAGAGAGTACAAACTGACTCTACTGAGAGAGAAAGTACAAACTGACTCTACTGACTGAGAGAGTACAAACTGACTCTACTGACTGAGAGAGTACAAACTGACCTACTGAGAGAGAAAGTACAAACTGACTCTACTGACTGAGAGAGTACAAACTGACTCTACTGACTGAGAGAGTACAAACTGACTCTACTGACTGAGAGAGTACAAACTGACTCTACTGACTGAGAGAGAGTACAAACTGACTCTACTGACTGAGAGAGAGTACAAACTGACTCTACTGAGAGAGAGAGTACAAACTAACTCTACTGACTGAGAGAGTACAAACTGACTCTACTGACTGAGAGAGTACAAACTAACTCTACTGAGAGAGAAAGTACAAACTGACTCTACTGACTGAGAGAGTACAAACTAACTCTACTGACTGAGAGAGTACAAACTAACTCTACTGAGAGAGAAAGTACAAACTGACTCTACTGACTGAGAGAGTACAAACTAACTCTACTGACTGAGAGAGAGTACAAACTAACTCTACTGACTGAGAGAGAGTACAAACTGACTCTACTGACTGAGAGAGAGAGTACAAACTAACTCTACTGACTGAGAGAGAGAGTACAAACTGACTCTACTGACTGAGAGAGAAAGTACAAACTGACTCTACTGACTGAGAGAGTACAAACTGACTCTACTGACTGAGAGAGAGTACAAACTGACTCTACTGACTGAGAGAGAGAGTACAAACTAACTCTACTGATGAGAGAGAGAGTACAAACTGACTCTACTGACTGAGAGAGGAGTACAAACTAACTCTACTGACTGAGAGAGAGAGTACAAACTGACTCTACTGACTGAGAGAGAGAGTACAAACTAACTTACTGACTGAGAGAGAGAGTAAACTGACTCTACTGACTGAGAGAGAGAGTACAAACTAACTCTACTGACTGAGAGAGAGAGTACAAACTGACTCTACTGACTGAGAGAGAGAGTACAAACTGACTCTACTGACTGAGAGAGAGTACAAACTAACTCTACTGACTGAGAGAGAGAGTACAAACTGACTCTACTGACTGAGAGAGAGAGTACAAACTAACTCTACTGAGAGAGAAAGTAAACTGACTCTACTCACTGAGAGGTACAAACTGACTCTACTGACTGAGAGAAAGTACAAACTGACTCTACTGACTGAGAGAGAGAGTACAAACTAACTCTACTGACTGAGAGAGAGAGAGAGTACAAACTGACTCTACTGAGAGAGAAGTACAAACTGACTCTACTGACTGAGAGAGAGAGTACAAACTGACTCTACTGACTGAGAGAGAGAGTACAAACTAACTCTACTGACTGAGAGAGAGAGTACAAACTAACTCTACTGACTGAGAGAGAGAGTACAAACTGACTCTACTGAGAGAGAAGTACAAACTGACTCTACTGACTGAGAGAGAGAGTACAAACTGACTCTACTGACTGAGAGAGAGAGTACAAACTAACTCTACTGACTGAGAGAAGAGTACAAACTGACTCTACTGACTGAGAGAGAGAGTACAAACTAACTCTACTGACTGAGAGAGAGAGTACAAACTGACTCTACTGACTGAGGAGAGAGTACAAACTAACTCTAGACTGAGAGAGAGTACAAACTGACTCTACTGACTGAGAGAGAGAGTACAAACTGACTCTACTGACTGAGAGAGAGAGTACAAACTAACTCTACTGACTGAGAGAGAGAGTACAAACTAACTCTACTGACTGAGAGAGAGAGTACAAACTGACTCTACTGACTGAGAGAGAGTACAAACTAACTCTACTGACTGAGAGAGAGAGTACAAACTGACTCTACTGACTGAGAGAGAGAGTACAAACTAACTCTACTGACTGAGAGAGAGAGTACAAACTGACTCTACTGACTGAGAGAGAGAGTACAAACTAACTCTACTGACTGAGAGAGAGAGTACAAACTGACTCTACTGACTGAGAGAGAGAGTACAAACTGACTCTACTGACTGAGAGAGAGAGTACAAACTGACTCTACTGACTGAGAGAGAGAGTACAAACAACTCTACTGACTGAGAGAGAGAGTACAAACTGACTCTACTGACTGAGAGAGAGTACAAACTAACTCTACTGAGAGAGAAAGTACAAACTGACTCTACTGACTGAGAAGTACAAACTGACTCTACTGACTGAGAGAGAGAGTACAAACTAACTCTACTGACTGAGAGAGTACAAACTGACTCTACTGAGAGAGAAAGTACAAACTGACTCTACTGACTGAGAGAGTACAAACTGACTCTACTGACTGAGAGAGAGTACAACTAACTCTACTGACTGAGAGAGTACAAACTGACTCTACTGAGAGAGAAAGTACAAACTGACTACTGACTGAGAGAGTACAAACTAACTCTACTGAGAGAGAAAGTACAAACTGACTCTACTGACTGAGAGAGTACAAACTAACTCTACTGAGAGAGAAAGTACAAACTGACTCTACTGACTGAGAGAGTACAAACTGACTCTACTGAGAGAGAAAGTACAAACTGACTCTACTGACTGAGAGAGTACAAACTAACTCTACTGAGAGAGAAGTACAAACTGACTCTACTGACTGAGAGAGTACAAACTGACTCTACTGAGAGAGAAAGTACAAACTGACTCTACTGACTGAGAGAGTACAAACTGACTCTACTCACTGAGAGAGAGTACAAACTAACTCTACTGACTGAGAGAGTACAAACTAACTCTACTGAGAGAGAAAGTACAAACTGACTCTACTGACTGAGAGAGAGTACAAACTAACTCTACTGACTGAGAGAGTACAAACTAACTCTACTGAGAGAGAAAGTAAAACTGACTCTACTGACTGAGAGAGTACAAAACTGACTCTCTACTGACTGAGAGAGTACAAACTAACTCTACTGACGAGAGAGTACAAACTAACTCTACTGAGAGAGAAAGTACAAACTGACTCTACTGACTGAGAGAGTACAAACTAACTCTACGACTGAGAGAGTACAAACTAACTCTACTGAGAGAGAAAGTACAAACTGACTCTACTGACTGAGAAAGTACAAACTGACTCTACTGACTGAGAGAGAGAGTACAAACTGACTCTACTGACTGAGAAAGTACAAACTGACTCTACTAACTGAGAGAGAGAGTACAAAACTGACTCTACTGACTGAGAGAGTACAAACTGACTCTACTGACTGAGAGAGTACAAACTGACTCTACTGACTGAGAAAGTACAAAACTGACTCTACTAACTGAGAGAGAGAGTACAAACTGACTCTACGACTGAGAGAGTACAAACTAACTCTACTGACTGAGAGAGTACAAACTGACTCTACTCAGAGAGAGTACAAACTGACTCTACTGACTGAGAGAGTACAAACTGACTCTACTGACTGAGAGAGTACAAACTGACTCTACTAACTGAGAGAGTACAAACTGACTCTACTCACTGAGAGAGTACAAACTGACTCTACTGACTGAGAGAGTACAAACTGACTCTACTGACTGAGAGAGTACAAACTAACTCTACTGACTGAGAGGTACAAACTGACTCTACTGACTGAGAGAGTACAAACTGACTCTACTAACTGAGAGAGTACAAACTAACTCTACTGACTGAGAGAGTACAACTGACTCTACTCCTGAGAGAGTACAAACTGACTCTACTGACTGAGAGAGTACAAACTGACTCTACTGACTGAGAGAGTACAAACTGACTCTACTAACTGAGAGAGTACAAACTGACTACTCACTGAGAGAGTACAAACTGACTCTACTGACTGAGAGAGTACAAACTGACTCTACTGAGAGAGAGAGTACAAACTGACTCTACTGACTGAGAGAGTACAAACTGACTCTACTGAGAGAGAGAGTACAAACTGACTCTACTGAGAGAGAGAGTACAAACTGACTCTACTGACTGAGAGAGAGTACAAACTGACTCTACTGACTGAGAGAGTACAAACTAACTCTACTGACTGAGAGAGAGTACAAACTGACTCTACTGACTGAGAGAGTAAACTAACTCTACTGACTGAGAGGTACAAACTGACTCTACTGACTGAGAGAGTACAAACTGACTCTACTGACTGAGAGAGTACAAACTGACTCTACTGACTGAGAGAGTACAAACTAACTCTACTGACTGAGAGAGTACAAACTGACTCTACTCACTGAGAGAGTACAAACTGACTCTACTAACTGAGAGAGAGAGTACAAACTGACTCTACTGACTGAGAGAGTACAAACTGACTCTACTGACTGAGAGAGTACAAACTGACTCTACTGAGAGAGAGAGTACAAACTGACTCTACTGACTGAGAGAGTACAAACTGACTCTACTAACTGAGAGAGTACAAACTGACTCTACTCACTGAGAGAGTACAAACTGACTCTACTGACTGAGAGAGAGTACAAACTGACTCTACTGACTGAGAGAGTACAAACTGACTCTACTGACTGAGAGAGTACAAACTGACTCTACTGACTGAGAGAGTACAAACTGACTCTACTGACGAGAGAGTACAAACTGACTCTACTGAGAGAGAGAGAGTACAAACTGACTCTACTGACTGAGAGAGTACAACTGACTCTACTGAGAGAGAGAGTACAAACTGACTCTACTGAGAGAGAGAGTACAAACTGACTCTACTGACTGAGAGAGTACAAACTGACTCTACGACTGAGAGAGAGAGTACAAACTGACTCTACTGAGAGAGAGAGAGTACAAACTGACTCTACTGACTGAGAGAGTACAAACTGACTCTACTGACTGAGAGAGTACAAACTGACTCTACTGAGAGAGAGTACAAACTGACTCTACTGACTGAGAGAGAGTACAAACTGACTCTACTGAGAGAGTACAAACTGACTCTACTGACTGAGAGAGAGTACAAACTAACTCTACTGAGAGAGTACAAACTGACTTACTGACTGAGAGAGAGTACAAACTGACTCTACTGAGAGAGTACAAACTGACTCTACTGACTGAGGAGAGTACAAACTGACTCTACTGAGAGAGAGAGTACAAATGACTCTACTGAGAGAGAGAGTACAAACTGACTCTACTGACTGAGAGAGAGTACAAACTGACTCTACTGAGAGAGAGTACAAACTGACTCTACTGACTGAGAGAGAGTACAAACTGACTCTACTGAGAGAGAGAGTACAAACTGACTCTACTGACTGAGAGAGAGTACAAACTGACTCTACTGAGAGAGTACAAACTGACTCTAACTGACTGAGAGAGAGTACAAACTGACTCTACTGAGAGAGTACAAACTGACTCTACTGACTGAGAGAGAGTACAAACTGCTACTGAGAGAGAGAGTACAAACTGACTCTACTGATGAGAGAGTACAAACTGACTCTACTGAGAGAGAGAGTACAAACTGACTCTACTATGACTGAGAGAGTACAAACTAACTCTACTGAGAGAGAGAGTACAAACTGACTCTACTGACTGAGAGAGAGTACAAACTGACTCTACTGACTGAGAGAGAGTACAAACTGACTCTACTGAGAGAGAGAGTACAAACTGACTCTACTGACTGAGATAGAGTCAAAACTGACTACTGACTGAGAGAGAGTACAAACTGACTCTACTGATGAGAGAGTACAAAAAACTCTACTGAGAGAGAGAGTACAACTGACTCTACTGACTGAGAGAGAGTACAAACTGACTCTACTGAGAGAGAGAGTACAAACTGAACCTACTGACTGAGAGAGTACAAACTAACTCTAACTGAGAGAGAGAGTACAAACTGACTCTACTGACTGAGAGAGTACAAACTAACTCTACTGAGAGAGAGAGTACAAACTGACTCTACTGACGAGAGAGAGACAAACTGACTCTACTGAGAGAGAGAGTACAAACTGACTCTACTGACTGAGAGAGTACAAACTACTCACTGGAGAGAGAGTACAAACTGACTCTACTGATGAGAGAGAGTACAAACTGACTTACTGACTGAGAGAGAGTACAAACTGACTCTACTGACTTGAGAGAGAGTACAAACTGACTCTACTGAGAGAGAGTACAAACTAACTCTACTGACTGAGAGAGTACACACTGACTCTACTGACTGAGAGAGGAGTACAACAAACTGACTCTACTGAGAGAGAGTACAAATGACTCTACGACTGAGAGAGAGTACAAACTAACTCTACTGACTGAGAGAGTACACACGACTATACTGACTGAGAGAGAGTACAAAACTGACTCTACTGACTGAGAGAGAGTACAAACTAACTCTACTGACTGAGAGAGTACAACAACTGACTCTACTGACTGAGAGAGAGTACAAACTGACTCTACTGAGAGAGAGAGTACAAACTGACTCTGACTGAGAGAGAGTACAAACTGACTCTACTGACTGAGAGAGTACAAACTGACTCTACTGACTGAGAGAGAGTACAACTGACTACTGAGAGAGAGAGTACAAACTGACTCTACTGACTGAGAGAGAGTACAAACTGACTCTACTGATGAGAGAGAGTACAAACTAACTCTATGAGAGAGAGAGGTACAAACTGACTCTACTGACTGAGAGAGAGTACAAACGACTCTACTGACTGAGAGAGAGTACAAACTACTCTACTGACTGAGAGAGTACACACTGACTCTACTGACTGAGAGAGTACAAACTGACTCTATGACTGAGAGAGTACACAACTGACTCTACTGACTGAGAGAGTACAAACTGACTCTACGACTGAGAGAGAGTACAAACTGACTCTACTGAGAGAGAGAGTACAAACTGACTCTACTGACTGAGAGAGAGAGTACAAACTGACTCTAACTGAGAGAGAGAGTACAAACTGACTCTACTGAGAGAGAGAGTACAAACTGACTTACTGACTGAGAGAGAGAGTACAAATGACTCTACTGACT
>JAAKFY010000013.1:40779442-40796942 GCA_011823955.1 Dissostichus mawsoni
CTCGATGCTAACCGCTTACCAAGCGGAGCTCTGTGCGGACATGACAGCTAAGCCTGAACCGGCCGTGGGGAGGAGATCACAGCGATCACGGACATTTGCCTCCGCGTGCAGCGCTGTGCAGTCCAGGCCACAGGCAAGTCGCTGGGGATGATGGTGGTGCAGGAGAGAGCCAGTGGCTTAACCTGACGAACCTCCCGGACCGGGAAAAGGAGGACGTGTTGGACATGCCAATCGTCCCGAGGGCATATTCGGCACTGCTCTTGCCTCCATGCAACAGCGGTGTGAGGCCAAGAAGAAGGAGGATGAAGCTCTCAGCTTTGCCTCCCTCGGAAGCCCAGCCGCCGCCTCCAACGGTCCTGCGACGGACCTTCTCCCAGGCTGCCCCGCACTCGTCCCTGTTCAAGGTCCCGAGCGGCAGAAGCCACAGCCCGCCCCCGGTCTCCCACCCAGACACGAGGCGCGGACGATTGGCCAAGAAAGTCCCCGGTCCCGGCAGCAGCCACAGGCGCAGCCGGCCCAGACTTTCAGCCACCAGGCGAGGAAGAAGAAGAGGGCAGCCTGACAGCCTTCCCTCCCCCCCTCGGGGAAAGGGCTGGAGGTTTCCTGTTTCTTTCAGCCCTGGATCGTGTTCCGCACGTGTCCAGCCCATGTGTTTCCGGGGGACAACCACGCCCCCCTTCCCGCCGCCTCGGTGATGACAGCACGTCATCCTCCAGTTCGCGCCATGAAGCAGACTTCACAACACTGACAGCAGTTCCTGCCAGTGTTCGAGTCACACAACACACACGGGTTAAAAATAAAATGTTTGCCACTGTCGCTTCCAGGCTTAAAGCCAAGGGCGCAGTCGAAAATATTAAAAAGAAAAACAATGATCAATAAACAGTCAGGTGACTGCCCGCTTCTGAGAGTGGCTGTAAACGCCTCTCTCGGAAAGCGGACGGTGGCCGGGTCTGTGAACGCACCATCACCGCGCGCATGCGCAGTGTCGACCGAGGTTGTCACCCTGGGCGCCACCGTGTTCAGACACTAGAGGGCGCCATAACACAACCAATGCGGTCACAGGTGCAGACAACAGAGATATGGTGACGTCTCCACTCGCTTTGAGGAGCGAAAGGTGGAAGATGCTCACATGCTCTGCTTGGGTTTTCAAGACGATATCACGGGGCTACAGACTCCAATTCGCTGTCACCCCCCCTCGCTTCTCGGGCATTGTGCAATCACAAGCCCGGGGAGCGTCGGCTCACATTCTAGAGCAGGAGATTCTCTCGCTACTAGAAAAGAAAGCCATATCCATCGTACCCTCCGAACGGAGTCAGAGCGGCTTCTATTCCAAATACTTCCTCGTTCCCAAACGGGGAGGGAATGGAATTCGCCCATCCTAGATTTAAGGGCTCTGAACGGGTATCTCAGAAAATACAAATTTCGGATGCTTACTCACACATCCCTGCTGCGTCTCGTGCGTCAGGACGATTGGTTCACATCAATCGACCTGAAAGACGCGTATTTTCACATCCCAGTATATTATCCACACAGGAAATATCTGAGGTTCGCTTTTCAGGGTGTCTGTTACGAGTACAGAGTGCTTCCCTTCGGTCTGTCTCTCAGCCCACGGGTGTTTGTGCGATGTACGGAGCAGCGATAGCCCCGTTAAGACAACAGGGTATTCGCCTGGCAACCTATTTAGACGACTGGCTCCTTCTGGCACAGTCGGAGCAGGAGGCTATTATGCAGACGAATATCCTCATGAAACACCTGCTCGACCTGGGTTTTGTAATAAACACAGAAAAGAGCATGTTGTCCCCAGCCCAGTCTGTGCTCTTCCTGGGCTTACGTCTGAGCTCGGTGCCCTTCACAGCCCGCCTGTCAGCGGAAAGAGTGAAAGCCTTCAGGGCTTGCCTCGCTCATTTCCAGCCACGCAAATATGTTCTCTTCAGATCATGTCTGCGGTTACTGGGGCTCATGGCGTCAGCCATCCTAGTAGTACGTCTGGGCCGCTTACACATGAGGGAATTTCAGCGCTGGGTAGCTGCCCTCAGACTAACCCCGTGCGTCATGGCGCGCGGAGAGTGATGGTCACTGTGCTGCGTAACGGCACTGCGCCACTGGCTGCACCCGACTTTCCTAGTACGAGGCGTGCCTATGGGTGCTGTCCTATCGCGGAAGGTGGTCACCACGGACGCATGTCTGACGGGCTGGGGGGGCATATACGAAGGTCGACCTGTGAGGGGTCTCTGGAGCAGAGACCTCCAACGGTCACACATAAATTATCTGGAGCTCTTAGCGGTGTTTCTCACCCTAAGACGCTTTCTGCCTTTTCTCAGGGGACATCATGTCCTCGTGAGGACAGACAACACGACCACAATATCGTATATAAACCGCCAAGGGGGTTTGCGTTCTCTCCAGTTACACATGCTGGCACGCAAACTGATCTTATGGAGCTGCGGACGTCTCCTCTCTCTGAGAGCGACACACGTACCGGGAGTGATGAACCTCGGGGCAGATCTGCTGTCCAGGGTGCACCACTATATGCAGACTGGACTCTACATCCAACGATTGTGAGTCAGCTGTGGGTGCGTTACGGCCGGGCCGCGGTAGATCTGTTCGCATCAAAAGAAAATGCTCAATGTCAGCTGTTCTTTTCAATGCGCGATCTAAACGCACCGTTAGGCGTGGACGCGCTCGCACACGTTTGGCCCCCGGCCCTTCTGTACGCGTTCCCACCCCTGGCTCTAATACCTCCAACTCTGGCCAGAGTGAGAGAACAACGCCACACACTGATCCTGATAGCTCCACACTGGCCTGCAATGTACTGGCTGGCGGAGATATATCAGCTGCTGTGCGGACAGCCGTGGCAGCTCCCGCTACGCAGGGACATACTATCTCAGGCGGGGGGGATGATTTTTCACCCACACCCAGAGCGCCTGGCGCTATGGGCCTGGCCCGTGAGTGGTATAACCTGAGTACAGTGGGGCTCCCTCAGAAAGTGATAAACACTATTCAGAGTGCAAGGGCTTCCTCCACCAGGTCTCTCTATGACTGTAAGTGGAGGGTGTTTGAGGAGTGGTGTCTTCAAAAGACACATCTCTTTTCAATGCCCTGTCGGTGTGATTCTATCATTTCTACAGGATCTGATTGATAAACACAGAGCTTTCTCCACGATCAAAGTGTACCTGGCTGCTATTGCCGCATGCCATGTGGGCTTTGGGGTAAGACGGCTAGCCAACATCCCTTGGTCTGCCGTTTTATGAAAGGGGCTCGCGGCTCCTCCCCGTTTCCAGGTCACTGGTGCCCCTGTGGGACTTGACAGTGGTTTTAGATGGGCTCGCTCGAGCTCCATTTGAACCCCTGGAAGACGCTGACATGAAGCACCTGTCACTGAAGACAGTGTTGTTACTGGCTCTGGCATCTGCCAAACGAGTCAGTGATATTCACGCGCTCTCTGTGCATCCTTCGTGTACTCAGTTTGCCCCGGGGCAAACGAGAGTATTGCTGAAGCCCAACCCGGCCTTTGTGCCTAAGGTGGTTGGCTCATGCACTCCCATTGACCTTGAGGCATTTCCTTCACCGCTAGGTTCCTCTGGAACAGCGGCCGAATTTGCTTTGCCCAGTTCGTGCTTTGCGCACTTATATGGACAGGTCGAAAGAGTTTCGGTGCAATGACCAACTCTTTGTATCTTGGGCTAACCCTCATAAGGGCAAGCCCGTTACCAGGCAACGGCTCTCCCACTGGATTGTGGAGGCGATAGCTCTGGCTTATACGAGTCAGGGTTTGCAGGCACCAACGGGCCTGCGCGCTCATTCTACTCGTGGATTGGCTACATCCTGGGCTTTGTTCAAGGGTGTTTCCATTCAAGACATTTGTGCAGCAGCGAGCTGGTCCTCGCCGCTCACTTTTGTCCGCTTTTACAGGCTAGATGTTTCTGCTCCAAGTGTGGCCCGCGCAGTGCTGGGCCCCGTATTGGGACAGGGTTCTACCTGTTAAGTTCTGTTTTTGTGTTGGTGATTTTCGAGATAAGCATGTCTGGCAATGCGGGAGTCTCAATATCCCATAGTGAGACATCGAACGGAGTGTTATGAATGAGAACTATAGGTTACTTACGTAACCCCAGTTCTCAGAGTAACATGAAGTGAGATGTCTCACCTGACGGCCCTTCTTGCTGAGGCGAAGCGAGAAGAGGTGCTTATTTTGAATGACGCTGCGTCGTGGCGCAAGCTACTTATAGGGTGGGTGGATTCCCTGAGTCGTCAAGATCACCAGCCAATCAGGATTGGCGTAATGAGATTGATGCTTCTGGTGCATACGCGTTGAGGCGCATCCCATAGTGAGACATCTCACTTCATGTTACTCTGAGAACTGGGGTTACGTTAGTAACCTATAGATTTGCTGCGTCATGACGACATTACTAAAATGTGGGCGGGCTTTACACCCACGGGCCAATCAGAAACGTTATTCATTCTGATCAGGCATTAGCTCCCTCTCCTCTTTTTCTTTTTTTTCAAGCTGAGGACCCAGAATCAGCGTTTCTCTAACAGCGGACACAGAGGGATATGAGGGATTTCTAAAATGCATGATCTGTTTGGTATTTTGAGCAAAACACTTCATAGACATGTTTTTTATATATTTGTATATATCTGAGACTCATAATATATGCCTACAAATAGCACGATAGGAGACCTTTCAAGAAGAAGTTGATTCCCCAAAAAATGAAATGAAATTAATGTTGGCGACTAAAAGAAGCAAAAAAAAGACAAGTTGTGTTATAAAGCAACATCGGAAGGAGTCATGTGATCACATTGTTAAAAAAGACCATGAAACATTTTAGGTGAGCTTCAAACAACAGAACAATAATACTGGCAGTATATATTCCTGAGATCCAGTGGAGTAGAAGTACCTTTCATTCCAACACAAGTACAAGAGATGGCTTTCATATAACCCCTTACTGAAGAGGCACTCACGTGTGTGTGTGTGTGTGTGTGTGTGTGGGGTGTGTGTGTGTGTGTGTGTTATGTGTGTGTGTGTGTGGTGTGTGTGTGTGTGTGTGTGTGTGTGTGTGTGGTGTGTGTTGTGTGTGTGTGTGTGTGTGTGGTGTCCTGCCAATCATCTGCTGTCATTGAGGTTTAATTCCTGAAAGCTTTTCTTAACAAATAGTTAATGGGTGAAAGGAGCTGCTAATCTGAGTGCAGCAGCTGCTACACACACACACACACACACGCACGCACGCACGCACGCACGCACGCACGCACGCACGCGCACACACACACACACACACACACACACACACACACAGAGAAAAGAGCCTCTTTAATACATATTATCAATGATGTATGAGATAACTTATACCCCTCTCTGTTAGAGTGGCAGTGTCTCTGCAGGGACTTGGTATGGGAACCGAAGGGGCACCGGTTCAAGTCCCGATTCCTATGTGATAGGCTCCAGTACTATCCATAATATATATGTATTCTAACCAGGGGTGTAGTGCTGCCGGCACTTCAAAAATTCCAATACCCATAAGGAGCCGTACTCATGCCACAGTTTTTTGCGTAGCTGTGTCTTTAGTTGAAAGCCCAGTGGCGATCTGCTCATCTCTCTGATGATCATACAACAACGCCAGATAATGTGATACAGGACAAGTACTTCTGGCTCTCTGTGTTTCATTCAAGCTCTCTCTGTGTGTGTGTGTGGTGTGTGTGTGTGTGTGTGTGTGTGTGTGTGTGTGTGTGTGTGTGGTGTGTGTGTGTGTGTGTGTGTGTGTGTGTGTGTGTGTGTGTGTGTGTGGTGTGTTGTGTGGTTGTGTGTGTGTGTTTGTGTGTGTGTGTGTGTTGTGTGTGGTGGTGTGTGTGTGTGTGTGTGTGTGTCCATTAAAGAGGGTTTCATCCTCCGATTCTAACATAACACTTTGTGGTACTTAACACAAAAGGACTCTATGAGCTGGAAACAGACTATATGTGTACATCAAAAACTATGTGTGTAATGTAAATACTGTTACTTAAGTACAATTGAGAGGTACTTGTACTTTACTTGAGTGTTTCCATTTGATCCTACTGTGTACTTATACTCCACTACAGTTCAGAGGTACATGGTGTACTTCTACTCCTCTACAGTTCAGAGGTACATGGTGTACTTCTACTCCACTACATGTATTAATCCCTTTAGTTACTTCACAGATCTGGATGAATGATGTGAAATCTAACCAAGTGTTAAATCAGACTTTAGTTCCACCTGGAGTAAATCCTCAAGCTACCCTGCAGTATACAAAGTCATTCAAACTAGCTGCACCTTTACCAGCTTTGAGAACACTTTCATGATCAATCATTATAAAACATATCAGATATATTATTCTGAAATGGACCAATCTGCACAATGACTACTTTTACTGTCTCTACTTTCACTATATTTTGATGAGAATACTTTTATACTTTTACTTGAGGAACATTTTGAATGCAGGACTTTTACTGTAACAGAGTATTCCTACACTCTGGTACTTCTACTTTTACTCAAGTACAAGATCTGAGCTTCTACTTTTACTCAAGTACAAGATCTGAGTACTTCTACTTTGACTCAAGTACAAGATCTGAGTACTTCTACTTTTACTCAAGTACAAGACCTGAGTACTTCTACTTTTACTCAAGTACAAGATCTGAGTACTTCTACTTTTACTCAAGTACAAGATCTGAGTACTTCTACTTTTACTCAAGTACAAGATCTGAGTACTTCTACTTTTACTCAAGTACAAGATCTGAGTACTTCTACTTTTACTCAAGTACAAGATCTGAGTACTAATACTTTTACTCAAGTACAAGACCTGAGTACTTCTACTTTTACTCAAGTACAAGATCTGAGTACTTCTACTTTTACTCAAGTACAAGATCTGAGTACTTCTACTTTTACTCAAGTACCAGATCTGAGTACTTCTACTTTTACTCAAGAACAAGATCTGAGTACTTCTACTTTTACTCAAGAACAAGATCTGAGTACTTCTACTTTTACACAAGTACAAGACCTGAGTACTTCTACTTTTACTCAAGTACAAGATCTGAGTACTTCTACTTTTACACAAGTACAAGATCTGAGTACTTCTACTTTTACTCAAGTACAAGATCTGAGTACTTCTACTTTTACTCAAGTACAAGATCTGAGTACTTCTACTTTTACTCAAGTACCAGATCTGAGTACTTCTACTTTTACTCAAGAACAAGACCTGAGTACTTCTACTTTTACTCAAGTACAAGATCTGAGTACTTCTACTTTTACTCCAGCTGTACCGCCCCCCCCCCCTGGAAATGAAACAGCGTTTTTGTCTGAAAGTGATTTTATTAAAGCCACAGTTAAAAATAGGTTGTTGAGTTTCCGTTCAGAAAATCTACACATCCGGACTGTACAGGGGGGGGGGGGGTAACAGGAAGTGAAGGGGGGGGGTAACAGGAAGTGAAGTGGGGGTTAATGTGATTGAAACTTCTGAAGCAATGGAGACAAAACTCAGTGAACTGGAACTTTGATGGAAACACTGATGGTTTATTTGGAGACATGTCGGTTGCCAAACCAGTTCTGAAGATCTCTACCCCAGACCCATGGACCCTCTCTACCCCAGACCCATGGACTCTCTCTACCCCAGACCCATGGACCCTCTCTACCTCAGACCCATGGACTCTCTCTACCCCAGACCCATGGACCCTCTCTACCTCAGACCCATGGACCCTCTCTACCTCAGACCCATGGACTCTCTCTACCCCAGACCCATGGACCCTCTCTACCCCAGACCCATGGACTCTCTCTACCCCAGACCCATGGACTCTCTCTACCCCAGACCCATGGACCCTCTCTACCTCAGACCCATGGACTCTCTCTACCCCAGACCCATGGACCCTCTCTACCCCAGACCCATGGACTCTCTCTACCCCAGACCCATGGACTCTCTCTACCCCAGACCCATGGACCCTCTCTACCTCAGACCCATGGACTCTCTCTACCCCAGACCCATGGACCCTCTCTACCTCAGACCCATGGACTCTCTCTACCCCAGACCCATGGACTCTCTCTACCCCAGACCCATGGACTCTCTCTACCCCAGACCCATGGACTCTCTCTACCCCAGACCCATGGACTCTCTCTACCCCAGACCCATGGACTCTCTCTACCCCAGACCCATGGACCCTCTCTACCCCAGACCCATGGACTCTCTCTACCCCAGACCCATGGACTCTCTCTACCCCAGACCCATGGACCCTCTCTACCCCAGACCCATGGACTCTCTCTACCCCAGACCCATGGACTCTCTCTACCCCAGACCCATGGACTCTCTCTACCCCAGACCCATGGACTCTCTCTACCCCAGACCCATGGACTCTCTCTACCCCAGACCATGGACTCTCTCTACCCCAGACCCATGGACTCTCTCTACCCCAGACCCATGGACTCTCTCTACCCCAGACCCATGGACTCTCTCTACCTCAGACCCATGGACTCTCTCTACCCCAGACCCATGGACTCTCTCTACCCCAGACCCATGGACTCTCTCTACCCCAGACCCATGGACTCTCTCTACCCCAGACCCATGGACTCTCTCTACCCCAGACCCATGGACTCTCTCTACCCCAGACCCATGGACTTTCTCTACCCCAGACCCATGGACTCTCTCTACCCCAGACCCATGGACTCTCTCTACCCCAGACCCATGGACTCTCTCTACCCCAGACCCATGGACTTAGATAGTTCTGAGAGAAGAATCAACATGCTGCACAACAAGATAAAACAAGATAAAGCACTATAACACTTCTAACAGAAAGGAAGAAGGAGACAAAACACTGAGAGCAGCCCAAGGTGCAGGTGCTCTGTGAGGGCAGACTGATAAACTGGGTCAGACGGTGGGCCTGGGACAAGATCTCCCCAACAGTAGGAATAGGATTAGTTGCACACTGCAGTTAACAGGAAGTGAAGAGGGGGTTAACAGGAAGTGATGGGGGGGTTAACAGGAAGTGAAGGGGGGTTAACAGGAAGTGAAGGTCTTCCAGAAGAAGTTCTTGCAGCCGGCCTTCCTCTCTCGGGGGGTCAGCAGCGGCCCGGCGGCGGCGGCGCGTTCCAGATCCAAACGGATGTTCTCCGGTTCTCCAGCAGCAGGGAACCCGTCCTCCTCCAGAGCCTCGTTCTCCTGCAGCAGGTCGGACAGCAGCAGCTCGGCCAGCGACGCGCGGGACAACTCCTGGGGTTTCATGAATATATACATGTTAGAGATATTAGAGATATTAGAGATATTAGAGATAAAGACCAGGGAGTCTCAGGAGTTCTGAGATTTAATAAATAATACAAAATAATGATATATATTAAAAAGATAAAAGATGAAAACCAGGGACATCTCCTGACATAATAAATACAAATAACAATAATACAAAAATCAACAGAGAAAGGATTTGATCAAAATAGCATTAAGATAAAAAAGTAAAAAGAAAATTCTACAGTATACAATTCAAAATAAAAGTATGTTATTTAGATGCATGATTTAATCATCTCATAAAGCCTGAGACTCACGTGGAGTTCATATATATATATGTATATATATATATATATATATATATATATTGGTTATATAAATACCGTTTGACAGATTGTAATATCTGTTTTCTCAGCTTTTATTTTGAACCATTGAATTGAATATTGTTCCATATTGAGTTTTGTTTTTTTGAGTAGAAAATAAACATTTATACGATAAAATCATTTTATCGGAATAAAAGATAAAACAGAACAAAAAAATATGAAAGTTGATCGTGAGGAAAAATGTGTCCGCAGTTTCAGGACAAAACCCCTCAGACTCAGAGACAGTTTCAGGACAAAACCCCTCAGACTCAGAGACAGTTTCAGGACAAAACCCCTGAGACTCAGAGACAGTTTCAGGACAAAACCCCTCAGACTCAGAGACAGTTTCAGGACAAAACCCCTCAGACTCAGAGACAGTTTCAGGACAAAACCCCTCAGACTCAGAGACAGTTTCAGGACAAAACCCCTCAGACTCAGAGACAGTTTCAGGACAAAACCCCTCAGACTCAGAGACAGTTTCAGGACAAAACCCCTGAGACTCAGAGACAGTTTCAGGACAAAACCCCTGAGACTCAGAGACAGTTTCAGGACAAAACCCCTCAGACTCAGAGACAGTTTCAGGACAAAACCCCTCAGACTCAGACAAAGTGTCCTCCCTCAATAAGACTGTTAGACTCCTGAACTCTGAAGAACATCCATACACATTCATCTGTAATTTATTTATCATATTCCATCTTCTTGTATACAGACTCTTCTGGCACTATTTCTGTTTTATTTGTATTTTCTTGCACATCTCAAACCATTCTCTTGCACTATTTGATCTGTTTTATTTGTTCTATGTCCTAAATATATTCATGTTGCTCTGTTGGAGGAGACTTCAGTTTGTCATCTCCATATCTCCACTGTAGCTGCTGAGACCTGATGAGAGAGACTTGAAACTTGAATTTACAGAGAAAAGTCAGAATTCTTAGATTTTCTGAATTTTGAGAAAAATTCTGACTTTTTGAGTTTTTCAGAACAAAGTCAGAATTTTTAGATTTTCAAAATGTTGAGAAAAAGTCAGAATCTTTTGATTTTCAGAGTCAGAATTGATGAAAAATGACTGTATCGATGTTTTATTAGATGTATCTGTTTTATTAGTTCTATGTCCTATGCAGTATATATTCATGTTGCTCTGTTCAGTTTGTTATCTCCATATCTCCTCTGTAGCTGCCGAGCACATGGCGAGAGAGACTTGAATCTTGAACATCATTTACATTAGTGTGCATTATGGCATGTTAGATTAGGAACAGATGTAAATGTACAGTGAGAAGTTATCCAGTTAACAGAAGAGGAACCATGGAGCTGTGAGTCCTCCTTTCTATGGAGTTATTATAGGGTTTTAACGACAGGTATATAAACAAAGGTGTAATCAGATTACTGCGTTACATCACATTTTGAAATAGATGTTGATATATGTCAGGCGGTCAATCTTCTTCATTAAAATGTTTTAAAAGTGGACGCCTGATTTATTAAACTAAAATACTGTTTTGCTTTTCATTCATTTCCTAAACGACATGTTCTCTGATTTAAGATCAAAGCATCTTGACTTCTTCTTTCCTAACGTCAACTTAAGAAACGGAAGAATGTCTTTATATTTTGATGATGAGGTCACTGATTACAGTTTACCCCTAACCTGCTGTAACGCCTACCTGTTAGTCACTTTGCTCTCTGTCTGAGATCATAAACGTGTGTGTGTGTGTGTGTGTGTGTGTGTGTGTGTGTGGTGTGTGTGTGTGTGGTGTGTGTGTGTGTGTGTGTTGTGTGTGTGTGTGTGTGAGTCACGTCTCGTTTTGTGTTTCCTTCTGTGTCTGTTTTGAGCGTCTGTCGTTATAGTTTCCATTTTTGGTCGTTTTGCGTCTCTTTTTTGGCGTTTTTAAATCCCGTATCGATCGTTTCAATCTTTTGTTGGTGTTTTTTTCTTCTTTTTCGTCTGTTTTTGACGCTTTTTTAGGTTGTTAAGTGTCTCCTTCTGTTTTCCATCACCTGTTAGTCACTTTGCTCTCTGTCTGAGATCATAAACGTGTGTGTGTGTGTGTGTGTGTGTGTGTGTGTGTGTGTGTGTGTGTGTGTGTCTGAGTAAGTAAATGTTTCAACACCTATTTCTCTATGTCTCGTTTTGTGTCTCCTTCTGTGTCTGTCGTTATAGTTTCCATTTTTTGTCATTTTGCGTCTCTTTTTTGGCATTTTTAATCCCTTATCGATCGTTTGAATTTCTTGTTGGTGTTTTTTGTTATTTTTCTTACTTTTGACCCTTTTTTCAGTTGTTTAGTGTCTACTTCTGTTTTAGTCATTTTGCTCTCCGTCTCAGATAATAAAATTGTGTGTGAGTATGTGTGTGTGTCTCTTTATGTGTGTGTGTGTGTGTGTGTGTGTGTGTGTGTGTGTGTGTGTGTGTGTGTGTGTGTACCTGTTTGAGCGGGCTCCGGTGCAGCAGCAGCAGTTTGGAGTCTCTCTGGGCGGCCGAGCAGCAGCAGAGCGAGGCGGAGAGAGAGAGGAGCAGCAGGAGGTGTGAGGAGGAGGAGGAGGCCATCTTCATCATCTTCATCATCGCCTGTCTGTCTGTCTGTGTGTCTGACTGCCTGACGGTGTGTGTGTGTCTGCCTGTGTGTGTCGGAGGTGTTCTGCTGCGTCCCGTCAGAGCGGCTCTTATACAGCCGGCTGACGTCACTGATGGGGTGAGGAGGGAGGAGGTGAGGAGGGAGGAGGGGAGGAGGTGAGGAGGTGAGGCGGGTGAGTAATGGTGATGATGTTTCCTCCCGCTTTAGTGAAATGATCCGTTTCTCTTCCTGCTTCTCCTCCTCCTCAAAGAGTCAAAGGTTTTATCATCATATGCTCATAAGCTTCAATGAGATTCTTCTGACCTGAGCTCCTCCAACAACGCAACATATATAATAATTGACAGGAAGTTCCTAAAGAAACAACGTGACGGAGAAAAGCAGCGGAGAAAAGTCATATCTACATATAGAAAGTAAAGGATAACGTTTGTGTTTAAGTGTTAGCAACCCCCGAAGAGGCACAAGCTCTCACGTTGATATTGGAGATTTCATTCATATCATCAAGTCTTCTAGCATTACTCGGAGGGAAATGCTACGATATCATTTCTCCACGCTATCTGATCACTCACTTTAAAACGTCCTGAGGTCAAGGGTCAAATGTGATGCATTGACCTTAAGGTGATTTATTTTTGGAGGGTTTTGAGATTAAAGTCACGATTCTAAAATGCTGAGGATATCCTTGGGAGGCCGACAGAGACTCTTTCTGATTTGAATGTTTTGAATTGCACACTTTTTCTTTCCATTACTGATATACCTCATTTTTTATTTTGCTATTATTATTATTTTACTTTTTCCATGCCATGGAGGAGAGGGATTTCTTTACGCAGTGTACCGCCAACATTTCTTTGTTCTGAATGGAAAATTCAATACAAAATGTAATTTCAAAAAGAAAAAAGTCACAATTTCCTTTTTTTCCTCATAATTCTGACTTTTTCTTAGAATTCTTAGATTTTCGGGGGAAAAAATGGAACCAGTTTTTTGTTGGGATTCAGAATTCTGAGATTTTGTTTGTTTTTATTTCTGACTTTAATCTCTGAATTCTGAATTTTGTGATTTTTTTAATTTATTCTGAGATTAAAAGAGATTTTCTTGGGAGGGGAAGAGTCAGAGAAAATAGACTGAAAAACTCCAAATATCAGATTTTTCCCCTCAGAATTCAGACTGTGGCCCGTATCCTCTTCCGTAAAATCAATCTTTAAATAAACCAACAATCGCGCTTTGAAAATAATCTCTGACGTTGATTTTTGTGACGTATTTTATCTCTGCGTACTTGCTCTGTCTTTTTTGTGTTTTTTTGTCTCTTTGACCCCTTTTTTGTCTCTTCGTGGACATTTGCTGTCTCTATGAGGTCTGTCTCTATGAGGTCTGTCTCTATGAGGTCTTTCTCTATGAGGTCTGTCTCTATGAGGTCTGTCTCTATGAGGTCTGTCTCTATGACGTCTGTCTCTATGAGGTCTGTCTCTATGAGGTGTGTTTCTATGAGGTCTGTCTCTATGAGGTGTTTCTATGAGGTCTGTCTCTATGAGGTCTGTCTCTATGAGGTGTCTCTATGAGGTGTTTCTATGAGGTCTGTCTCTATGAGGTCTGTCTCTATGAGGTGTCTCTATGAGGTCTGTTTCTATGAGGTCTGTCTCTATGAGGTCTGTCTCTATGAGGTGTCTCTATGAGGTCTGTCTCTATGAGGTCTCTCTATGAGGTCTGTGTCTATGAGGTGTCTCTATGAGGTCTGTCTCTATGACGTCTGTCTCTATGAGGTGTCTCTATGAGGTCTGTCTCTATGAGGTCTGTCTCTATGAGGTGTCTCTATGAGGTGTTTCTATGAGGTCTGTCTCTATGAGGTCTGTCTCTATGAGGTGTCTCTATGAGGTGTCTCTATGAGTTGTCTCTATGAGGTCTGTCTCTATGAGGTCTGTCTCTATGAGGTGTTTCTATGAGGTCTGTCTCTATGAGGTAGTTTTTGTGTTTTGAGCTCTTTTTGTGTCTTCTAATGGATGTCTTCTGTCTCTTTGTGTCTCATAGTGGTTTGGTGACTCCTTCAGATTATATCCATACAATTGTGTCTTTAAAACAACACACACAACAAAAAATAAATAAATAAAACGGTGAGTTATTATTGACGTCAATCTGTCGATAAACGTGAGACGTTCAGGGGACATCTGTCTTTCAAAAATATTTCCAATTTTCTTTTTTGTTGTCGTGTTTTTCCGTCACGCTGACCCTGTCGTCATGCCGCCTGCAGGGCTGTCAAAACGACTCACCTGCTGACACACACACGCACGCACGCAGGCACGCACGCACGCACCCACGCACACACACACACGGCCCTTTTATCTTTGCTCACAGATGTCAGCACAGCTCCTCATTGTGTCTCCTTTAATGAATTCCTCCTCCTCTCTTCAGCGTTTGAGCGTAACATCTTCTCCGCTGACTCCCAGCTGCTGATGTTCACACAGAAGCTGAAAGATAACCAGTATCTGATTCAATCTGAGGAATCATTTCCACGGACTCACAAATACCTTCCTCGTCCTTCACTGCTAATAATCCACCATCAATGTTGTTGCTAATCTTTATCCAAGACTGTGATAAAGAACTAAACATTTATTAAAATGGAAAATAACTGCACTTTTCTTAAAAAACGCGACATCATGTTTTGAAACTGGCAGTTAAAGAGTTACAATCCTGGAAATAGTTGAATATTTGGTATTTTCGATCAGACTGAAGTTGATTTAAAAGATTTAACCCCAAAAAGTCTGTTATCATTTTATATCAGTTTTTGGAGGTGGACATTTTTATTGTATTTTGGGTGATTTTTACGCTTCTTTTGGTCCATTTTGCGCACTTTGAACAACTCTCCCTACAGATTTCCTCGTACCGTCTTCTAAACTTGGTCAGGTTTGTTTAAATACCTTGAGGATCAAACATGATTTGCATCGACTAAACGTCCTTTAACCTCAAATGCGGACATTTACAGGACCAACATCGAGACATAGCGCCACCTGCTGGCCACAGGAAGTCAGCCTTTCAACTCTCATTTTATCTTTTTAAACCAAACAGATGATCGTTTTAAGACTCGAAAACCAACAGGAAGTCCTTTTTGTTTTCCATTTTGAGCACTTTGAACAACTCCCTACAGATTTCCTCGTACCGTCTTCTAAACTTGGTCCGGTTCGTCTAAATACCTCGAGGACCAAACATGAAACCAACAGACGATCGTTTCAAGACTCGAAAACCAACAGGAAGTCCTTTTTGTTTTCCATTTTGCGCACTTTGACCGCCTCTCCCTACAGATTTCCTCGTGACGTCTTCTATCCTCGTCAGGTTTGATTTTATTTCCGACGCTGGTTTTAAAGACTTCTCCCACAGCTGGATGTTTGTCGCTCTGTTTTAAAGTGTTTTTATGAGAGGCGGTGATGTGCAGAAATGTCCTGCTGCGTCTAATCACAGCTTTTAATATTCCTGCAGAAACAAACTCAGTCACACCCCGACGCCTCGTTTACATGAACATGTCGTGTTGTTGCAGCCATCAGCATGATTAACCAATCACAGAGCCCCCCTGCTGCTGATGGAGGAGCTGCTCTGTGATTGGACGAGACGGAGCCACGTCAGAGACGAGACGGACGAGTCTCCGTCTCCACGGCGATCAGGTGAGTCACTGCCTGCACCTGTGTGACATCATCACGACTCAGGTGAGTGAACACATTGGGGAGGAAGCTTCTTTTTCAAAATAAAAGCATCGTAGAACTGTATCCTGCAAGGAAGCTGTGGATGAGACTTGTTTTTCAAAATAAAAGCCCCATAGAGTAACTGTTTCATCCCAGAGGGTTTAGGATAAAGCTTGATTTTCAAAATAAAAGCCCCACGGCGTAACTATTTTCTATCAAGAAAATTAGGATTATGTTGTTTTTTCAAAAATAAAAGCTCCACAGCATAACCATTGCACCTGTTTCTCACCACATAACACCCTCAGCCGTCAGGTGGCTAACGGCTAACGGCTAATGGCTAACGACAGCCGTTACGTTTCACAACTGTCCAACGCTGTTACCGTGACGGCGACTGTCTGCTCCTGACAGCTGATTGGTTCGGCCTGTTGCTGCGAATTACAGGAAGCTAAACTTTATTATTACTGTGACACACACACACACACACACACACACACACACACACACACACACACACACACACACACACACACACACACACACACACACACACACACACACACAGTAAGTATGTCCAAATGAACACAGCAGCATGTGTGTGTGTGTGTGTGTGTGTGCGTGTGTGTGTGTATGCGTATGTGTGTGTGTTGTGATGTGCAGCGTGTGTCTGTCTGTGTGTTTGTGTGTGTGTGATGTGTGTGTGTGTGTGTGTGTGTGTGTGTGTGTGTGCTGTGTGTGTGTCAGCAGTGTGTGTCCTCATTACTTCTCGTCCATTAACTAAAACACACTGAGAGCAGCAGCTGATTGCATCACACACTATGGGGAGCCAATCAGGGATCAGCATTCTGCTCCGATGTCTCCTTGTCTCCTCTGTCTTCCTTTCAGTCATCAGGTTTTTGCAGATGTGTTCACGACTCCTCACTTCATTGTCCGCCCACTCCCACTTCTCCTACATCCTCTTTCCTTCCCTCCTTGTCTCCTCTTTCCTTGTCCCTCTGTGGATCTACTTTTCTCTTCTCACTTCCTTACATGCTTGTCTCTAATCTCCTCTCTTTTCTCCTTTCCTTTCCCTCTTTCCTTTCCTTCCTCTTCTCGCATCCTTGTTTTTTCCATTTCCTTCCCTTTTTGGCTCTCCCCTCTCCTCTATCCTTGTCTCATTGGCTCTCATTTCCTCTTTGTGTCTAGTCTCTTCTCCTCTCTCCTTACATCCTTCTCTCGCATTGTGTTTCTCATTTCCTCTTTCCTTGCCTCCTTGTCTCTCCTCTAGTCTTTGTGGCTTCTCTCCTCACCTATTTCATTGTCTCCCTATTTCTCCTTTCTTTCCCTCCTTGTTTATTCTATTTCCTTGCCTCCATGGCTCTCCTTTCCTCTTCTTACCTCCTTGTCTCCTCTCTCCTTGTCTAACCCTTTTCTTGCTTCCTTTCCCTTTCTCACCTCCTTGTCCCTAACCCCTAATCCCATGTTTTCCTTGCCTCCTTGTTTATCATCTCTTCTCTGCTTACCACCTTTTCTAATGTTTCTGTAGTGTTGAGTTTCTCCGCTCAAAATGTCACGAAAGGAAATACTTCCACTCCTTTGTTCCTACTTCATTATATAATACTGTATATTATTATATTGCATACACTTGTCTCTCCTCTTCTCACCTCCTTGTCTCCTCTCTCCTCTCTAATTGACTCTTTAGCTTCCTGTCAGGCGGACATTGTTTCTGTCTTTCA
>JAAKFY010000013.1:40801942-40811942 GCA_011823955.1 Dissostichus mawsoni
AATGACCAGAAACAACTCCTACAAAACGGATAAAAAGAGACGCCAAACAACTAAAAAGTAAAAAGAGACACAAGACATCAATTAATAACCAAAACTAAAACATCAAAGACATGCAAACTACTAAGCTACCAAGAAGAGACACTAAGCTACCAAGAAGAGACACTAAGCTACCAAGAAGAGACACTAAGCTACCAAGAAGAGACACTAAGCTACCAAGAATACACACTAAGCTACCAAGAAGAGACACTAAGCTACCAAGAAGAGACACTAAGCTACCAAGAAGAGACACTAAGCTACAAGAATAGAGACTAAGCTACCAAGAAGAGACACTAAGCTACCAAGAAGAGACACTAAGCTACCAAGAATAGACTAAGCTACCAAGAAGAGACACTAAGCTACCAAGAAGAGACACTAAGCTACCAAGAAGAGACACTAAGCTACCAAGAAGAGACACTAAGCTACCAAGAAGAGACACTAAGCTACCAAGAATAGAGACTAAGCTACCAAGAAGAGACACTAAGCTACCAAGAAGAGACACTAAGCTACCAAGAGACACTAAGCTACCAAGAATAGAGACTAAGCTACCAAGAAGAGACACTAAGCTACCAAGAATAGAGACTAAGCTACCAAGAAGAGACACTAAGCTACCAAGAAGAGACACTAAGCTACCAAGAAGAGACACTAAGCTACCAAGAAGAGACACTAAGCTACCAAGAAGACACTAAGCTACCAAGAATAGAGACTAAGCTACCAAGAAGAGACACTAAGCTACCAAGAAGAGACACTAAGCTACCAAGAAGAGACACTAAGCTACCAAGAATAGAGACTAAGCTACCAAGAAGAGACACTAAGCTACCAAGAAGAGAGACTAAGCTACCAAGAATAGAGACTAAGCTACCAAGATAGAGACTAAGCTACCAAGAAGAGACACTAAGCTACCAAGAATAGACACTAAGCTACCAAGAGAGACACTAAGCTACCAAGAAGAGACACTAAGCTACCAAGAGAGACACTAAGCTACCAAGAATAGAGACTAAGCTACCAAGAATAGAGACTAAGCTACCAAGAAGAGACACTAAGCTACCAAGAAAGACACTAAGCTACCAAGAAGAGACACTAAGCTACCAAGAAGAGACTAAGCTACCAAGAGAGAGACTAAGCTACCAAGAAGAGACACTAAGCTACCAAGAAGAGACACTAAGCTACCAAGAATAGAGACTAAGCTACCAGAAGAGACACTAAGCTACCAAGAACACACACTAAGCTACCAAGAAGAGACACTAAGCTACCAAGAAGAGACACTAAGCTACCAAGAATAGAGACTAAGCTACCAAGAAGAGACACTAAGCTACCAAGAATAGAGACTAAGCTACCAAGAAGAGACACTAAGCTACCAAGAATACACACTAAGCTACCAAGAAGAGACACTAAGCTACCAAGAATAGAGACTAAGCTACCAAGAAACACTAAGCTACCAAGAAGAGACACTAAGCTACCAAGAATAGAGACACTAAGCTACCAAGAAGAGACACTAAGCTACCAAGAACAGACACTAAGCTACCAAGAAGAGACACTAAGCTACCAAGAAGAGACACTAAGCTACCAAGAATAGAGACTAAGCTACCAAGAAGAGACACTAAGCTACCAAGAAGAGACACTAAGCTACCAAGAAGAGACACTAAGCTACCAAGAAGAGACACTAAGCTACCAAGAAGAGACACTAAGCTACCAAGAATAGAGACTAAGCTACCAAAGAGACACTAAGCTACCAAGAATAGAGACTAAGCTACCAAGAAGAGACACTAAGCTACCAAGAAGAGACACTAAGCTACCAAGAGAGACACTAAGCTACCAAGAATAGACACTAAGCTACCAAGAATAGAGACTAAGCTACCAAGAAGAGACACTAAGCTACCAAGAAGAGACACTAAGCTACAAGAAGAGACTAAGCTACCAAGAATAGAGACTAAGCTACCAAGAATAGAGACTAAGCTACCAAGAATAGAGACTAAGCTACCAAAAGAGACACTAAGCTACCAAAAGACACTAAGCTACCAAGAAGAGACACTAAGCTACCAAGAGACACTAAGCTACCAAGAAGAGACACTAAGCTACCAAGAAGAGACACTAAGCTACCAAGAAGAGACACTAAGCTACCAAGAATAGAGACTAAGCTACCAAGAAGAGACACTAAGCTACCAAGAAGAGACACTAAGCTACCAAGAAGAGACACTAAGCTTCTAAGAAGAGACACTAAGCTACCAAGAAGAGACACTAAGCTACCAAGAAGAGACACTAAGCTACCAAGAATAGAGACTAAGCTACCAAGAAGAGACACTAAGCTACCAAGAATAGAGACTAAGCTACCAAGAAGAGACACTAAGCTTCTAAGAAGAGACACTAAGCTACCAAGAAGAGACACTAAGCTACCAAGAAGAGACACTAAGCTACCAAGAAGAGACACTAAGCTACCAAGAAGAGACACTAAGCTACCAAGAAGAGACACTAAGCTACCAAGAATAGAGACTAAGCTACCAAGAAGAGACACTAAGCTACCAAGAAGAGACACTAAGCTACCAAGAATAGAGACACTAAGCTTCTAAGAAGAGACACTAAGCTACCAAAAAGAGACACTAAGCTACCAAGAAGAGACACTAAGCTACCAAGAAGAGACACTAAGCTACCAAGAATAGAGACTAAGCTACCAAGAAGAGACACTAAGCTACCAAGAAGAGACACTAAGCTACAAGAATAGAGACTAAGCTACCAAGAATAGAGACTAAGCTACAAGAAGAGACACTAAGCTACCAAGAAGAGACACTAAGCTACCAAGAAGAGACACTAAGCTACCAAGAAGAGACACTAAGCTACCAAGAGAGACTAAGCTACCAAGAATAGAGACTAAGCTACCAAGAATAGAGACTAAGCTACCAAGAAGAGACACTAAGCTACCAAGAAGAGACACTAAGCTACCAAGAAGAGACACTAAGCTACCAAGAAGAGACACTAAGCTACCAAGAAGAGACACTAAGCTACCAAGAATAGAGACTAAGCTACAAGAAGAGACACTAAGCTACCAAGAAGAGACACTAAGCTACCAAGAATGGACACTAAGCTACCAAGAAGAGACACTAAGCTACCAAGAATAGAGACTAAGCTACCAAGAAGAGACACTAAGCTACCAAGAATAGAGACTAAGCTACCAAGAATAGAGACTAAGCTACCAAGAAGAGACACTAAGCTACCAAGAAGAGACACTAAGCTACCAAGAAGAGACACTAAGCTACCAAGAATAGAGACTAAGCTACAAGAATGACACTAAGCTACCAAGAAGAGACACTAAGCTACCAAGAATGACACTAAGCTACCAAGAAGAGACACTAAGCTACCAAGAATAGAGACTAAGCTACCAAGAAGAGACACTAAGCTACCAATAGAGACTAAGCTACCAAGAATAGAGACTAAGCTACCAAGAATAGACACTAAGCTACCAAGAAGAGACACTAAGCTACCAAGAAGAGACACTAAGCTACCAAGAAGAGACACTAAGCTACCAAGAATAGAGACTAAGCTACAAGAAGAGACACTAAGCTACCAAGAAGAGACACTAAGCTACCAAGAATGGACACTAAGCTACCAAGAGAGACACTAAGCTACCAAGAATGGACACTATAATACCATCGTCATCACAGGTGTTCAAAGTGTTTGAGATAATTGATCATGAAGAGACGCTAAAGGACAAATATACCTGTATGTTTTCTAATATTAAAACTCTGGACAGATGAGAGGCGGAGCCACAAAGTTGACTGATTTCTCTTTTTATTGATAATTACATAAATTATTCGGGTACAGTGCAGCAGGACAGCTGCTGATTGGTCCATCCAGTCGCAGAGGGGAAGGTCAGGTGATCGGCCGGTTGGTCAGCTGGGAACAAAAAACAAGAGGACAGGTGAGACACAAAATACAAGGTACTGGGCGTGGCTTAAATAGGCAGTCAGGTAGGGGGCGGGGCTTAAACACGTAATCATGCAATGGGCGGGGGCTTAAACAGACAGTCTGGTAACTGGGCGGGGCTTAAACTGACAGTGAGGTAACTCGGCGGAGCTTAAACTGACAGTGAGGTAACTGGGTGGGGCTTAAATAGTTAGCAAGTGACATGGGCGGGGCTTAAACTGACAGTAAGATACCTGGGCGGGGCTTTAACAGGAAGTGAAGCCCTTCCAGTAGAAGTTCTTGCACCCGGCTTTGCGTTCCCGGGGGGGCAGGCTGTTTGGGGGGTCGATGGACCGCTCCAGGTTAGTCTTCCCTCCGTTGCCATGGAAACGACCTCTGCGTCGCGCTGGGCGGCGTTGGGAGGAAGAGACATCTGAGCCAGCAGGTCCTCGACCGCACGTTTACTCCAGTCCTGAAAACAGGTTTAGAGAGGGTTCAATCTCAGGATCCATGTATTTGTGATCCTCTCCAGAATGGAAGGAGTCATCACATACAGAGCATCAACTAGTTCCTGAACAGTGTCCTTCACATGCTGATATCCAAGAGAGGAGTACACAGTCACAACATGGAGGAATAGAAAGCAGTATTCAATGTTTACTTCAGATTAGCTCCACGTCAGAAATGATCATGCTTGTCAACTGTCTCTCTCCATAGAGGCTGAATCATCATGTTAATCACATAGCTATCATATGCCTCAAACAGTCCTGATGCTCTTCTAGGTAATCATACATCCTGTCATGTTCACAGCTACAGTTGGGATACCTTTGTTAGCATGTTGCTCTCATGTTGGAGGAGGACATTAACACAGATCTGATATATGAAAACCAAATAAAGGATTAACAAGAAGATGTCTGCCCTAACAGACACATGAGCTCGCCTAAAGAAACAAAAGAAATCCCTTTGTTGTCATGAAATAAGACACAACAAATACATAGGAGATTTAAAAAAACTAAAAGACACAATAAATGCCTTAAGGACATAACAAATATCCCCAAAAAGATGTAAAAAACATCCCATAATTGCCCCAAAAAATCTCCAGTTTTCTACGTTGTTTCACTTTTCTGTGTCATCATCTTTTATGAATGCTAAAACATAGTTTCATGTATCATCTAATAATCAACATAAACAACAAGCACTCTTCATTTGGCGGATCTTGTGGTTAAAGGTTTGATGCAATTTGATGAACATGGGCTGTGTAGGTTTTGATTCTGTTTGGAGGTTTGAAAATAAACCAAATGAACTTATTTAGTTTAAAAACCTACGTTTTCATGAAGACTGCACCATGCATCTGTGTCACATGTCGCTTTAATCTAATGTAAACTGTGTGGAGCCTCACAACGGACTAAACCATTGAGTGTATAGACACCAGACTACTCAGTGTGATGCGAACTGGGACTCAAATTTGAGAAAACACAGGAGGAGAAAATGTTCTGGGGTTATCAGGAAATGATGTTTCACAACCTGTAATTACTTTGCTTTGTTGTTAGTCTTTACAAAAAAACACCGCGTTATGCTTCCCACTGTTAGACGCCACGTTACAGACATTTAAAAGATCTAAGTCTATGTTTTACGCATTGGTTTTCGGCGTCACATGTTTCAGACGTCCTGCAGTGTCTCTCAAAACAGGAGCTTCCATTTCATCATTCAGAGCTCATCCATGCTGAGACAACGTGTGAAATACAGGTGGGGCGAGGACCCTTTGTATATCAGTATGTAGTGTCTCTACTTTAAAGAGTCCTCTCCTGCTGATGTTCAGGTGTATATCAGTGTGTAGTGTCTCTACTTTAAAGAGTCCTCTCTGCTGATGTTCAGGTGTATATCAGTATGTAGTGTCTCTACTTTAAAGAGTCCTCTCCTGCTGATGTTCAGGTGTATATCAGTATGTAGTGTCTCTACTTTAAAGAGTCCTCTCCTGCTGATGTTCAGGTGTATATCAGTATGTAGTGTCTCTACTTTAAAGAGTCCTCTCCTGCTGATGTTCAGGTGTATATCAGTATGTAGTGTCTCTACTTTAAAGAGTCCTCTCCTGCTGATGTTCAGGTGTATATCAGTGTGTAGTGTCTCTACTTTAAAGAGTCCTCTCCTGCTGATGTTCAGGTGTATATCAGTGTGTAGTGTCTCTACTTTAAAGAGTCCTCTCCTGCTGATGTTCAGGTGTATATCAGTATGTAGTGTCTCTACTTTAAAGAGTCCTCTCCTGCTGATGTTCAGGTGTATATCAGTTGTAGTGTCTCTACTTTAAAGAGTCCTCTCCTGCTGATGTTCAGGTGTATATCAGTATGTAGTGTCTCTACTTTAAAGAGTCCTCTCCTGCTGATGTTCAGGTGTATATCAGTATGTAGTGTCTCTACTTTAAAGAGTCCTCTCCTGCTGATGTTCAGGTGTATATCAGTATGTAGTGTCTCTACTTTAAAGAGTCCTCTCCTGCTGATGTTCAGGTGTATATCAGTATGTAGTGTCTCTACTTTAAAGAGTCCTCTCCTGCTGGTCCTAAATGGTGAGATATGAAAATGATATGCAAGAAGGTATAAGGTACACTATGGGGTTCTATCAGTATATAATGTCATTTTAAGGATTAAAAACAGCTATATTTCTGTGACTTAAGCTAAAGCAATTAGAAATAAGTGAATCTGTATAAAATTGAAGTAGTTTCTTATCTTAGCGGTACCGTAGCATCAGGACTAAAACCACCAGACTCAGGGACAGTTTCATCCCACAGGCCACATGACTGTTAAACACCTGAACTTTTGCAACTTATATTATCAATATTCCAATTACTTGTATATAGAATATTCTGCACTGTTTTTATTATATTCTATTTTATTTTATGTACTTCCAGTTGTATTGTGTTGCTCTGTTGGAGGAGCCTGGGACCTCAGATTTTCATTGACAATAAAAGCCTTGAATCTTGAATCTTATCTCACCTGTGACAGGAGTCCGGCGCTGCGAGCACGTTGAAGCAGACGATGGTGACGCAACTCCAGATCCAGGTCCAGGTCCTGGTTCTGATACTGGTCCTGGTTCTGGTCCTGGTCTCTGTCGGCCTGTGAGGAAACACCCGGGCCGAACAGAACCAACGCCACGACGACCAAGATGGCAGGAAAACGAACGCACTGCATACCTGCCGGGAGAAGAAAACACAGGTGAGGAACTCAACCAATCAGAGCGAAGCTGAGGAGAGAGGAAGGCCCGTACTAAGAGAAGATACAATAAATAAGATAAGAAGTACTTTATTGATCCCAATTTGGGAAATGTTTGCGTTGCAGCAGCATAAAAAGACAATACAAAATAAAAGACTAGAAATAAACAATCGAAAATGTAAACATGTCTCAATAGAAATAAAATAGCATAAGTAGAAAAGAAACGTGTTGAATTACAAATGTACAGTAACAAAATATAAAGTAGGATGTTATACATACTTTCTGCTGGTCTGGGTTCTGCTTCTTCTTCTTCTTCTTCTCTTTTTCTTCTTCTTCTTCTGCTTCTTCTTCTTTGCTTCTGCTTCTTCTTCTTCTTCTGCTTCTCTTCTTCTTCTGCTGCTGCTGCTGCTGCTGCTGGGAGTTCTGGATCTGGGATCGTTCTCTGGCCCTGGTGCTCTTGGTGCCGCTCTTTTAAAGTCCTCCTTCAGGTCACATGACGTCGGGTGTTTTGATTGACAGCCGGCGGGCGTGCACGGCGACGGAGGAATGTCGGAACAAACGTCCATTAGTCCTTATTGACTTTTAATGGAGTGTGAACAATAAAACAATAAAACTATCAGCGGCAGGCAGTGTTGAACACACACAACGGCAGAATGTCCGGCTGAAGAGCGGGGAATTAACGAAGCGTCGGAGGATTAGCAGAATTCATTAGCACTCGCTGATATCTCCATTAAACAAAGAGGCAGCAGCAGAGTCGCCCACTCCACATTTAGTGAGAACAAACACCACTTTAAAACTCTTTGTGTTCTGCAGAGGAGACTCACGGCGTGTTTATCTCCAGGAGAAGAAGTGCAGAAAGTAAAGTTTAGCTGACATCTGAACACCAGTGAGGAGACGTTAACATTGGATGAAGCCAGGCTCATTTTCTGTGTGTTTTCAGTGATAAAGTGTGTATAAATGTGAATATAGTGTTAACAGCTTCAGAATATAGAGAGGATTTACAGTTTGAGTGAATTTGGGCTGAGAGAGGAGGAGAAACTGTTCTGGAGAAATGAATAATCCGACAAAAAGTGAAAATGTTCAGACGAGGAGAAAAGGTTCAAGTATTCCGTAAAAAGAGATTTCCATAACATTTGAAAATGTTCTGGAAAGAAGTCATAATAATTCAAGAAAACAACGACGAGTAAAGATGAGACGTGGAGAAACAGACTGGTGTTATATTTAAAAAGGAAAGTCTTAATATTTAAAGGATAAACGGCCTCTAAGGATCTGGATATAAAACTCTTACCTGTTGACCCTACAGGTTAAAGACTGTAGCTGACAGATATCACCATGAAGCCCCACTTCACTCCTGACATTAACACAATTATCTTACAAGTTTTCTGACATGTTATGTTTAAATATGCTAATGAGGCAGAAGTCTGCAGACACAGAGTTAGTGAAATAAACTCCTGAAGGTGATTGGTCTTTCACACAACATATTGATCAGTGCATTAAAAAGAAAAGACACATTTCTCCGAGTCGTGGATTAACAGGCGCTGCAACGGTTTAAACGTTTGGAAAAACGTACCCAAAATGTTTTATGGTCTTATTTAACAATGTGATCACATGACTCCTTCTGATGTTACTGCAGATCTGCTGTAAGCTAGCTAGCTAACGTAGCTAACCTAGTCATTTCAGATATACTGACAAACTCTTAGTTATGAGACGACTAACTCTGAGACAGAGACAGTTGCTTAATAATCCCCCACCAAAAAAAAGGCAACGCAACTTCTCGTTTTTTTTTCTTCTTTTAGTTGCCAACATTACATACATTTATTTTATTTTGGGAATCAATTATTTTCTTTGGTCAATATTGTTTTGTGTCAACTGTTTTGGGTCCATTTCCTTTGACACCTTTTTTTAGTCAACTTTTTTTTGGACACATTTTTTTTGTCTGCAACATTTTTTCATAATTTTCCTTTTTTGTCATCAACCTTTTTCTCCTTTTGTCACAAATGTCCTTTTTTTTGTCTGCAAACATTTCAGCTTCTTTCAGCGTTTTGTATTTGCAGCATTTGGTTTCTGCAGCTTTCAGTAAATGCTGCATGTCTCCTCAAGTTGCTGAATGTTCTCTAAACGCTGCATGTCTCCTCAAGTTGCTGAATGTTCTCTAAACGCTGCATGTGTTGCTGAATGTTCTCTAAACGCTGCAAGTCTCCTCAAGTAGCTGAATGTTCTCTAAACGCTGCATGTGTTGCTGAATGTTCTCTAAACGCTGCATGTGTTGTTGCTGAATGTTCTCTAAACGCTGCATGTGTTGTTGCTGAATGTTCTCTAAACGCTGCATGTGTTGCTGAATGTTCTCTAAACGCTGCATGTGTTGTTGCTGGAGATGTTTCTTCATGAGGAACCTTTGGGTTTTTTGATGAATTATTAAACATTTTCGAGGATTTCTTTCCAACATACCCTCGATTTAAAATGTATATTATTCTTCATTGATCTTAAAACCCTCAGGAACTGGTACTGTACTTTAATAATAATAATAATAAATGTGAGACATTTAGATCCAGTGTCCTCGCGTCCTCAGGTCTGGCTGTAAACAGCAGCTGAAAAGGATCCTTTGGAAACGCTGGCAGGTCACAGAGCTGCAGATCAGCAAACAAACACGCTGTATAACCTGTTGGTACTTCCAGTTCAAACTGAATTGCTTTAACTTTGCATGGCGTCACCAGCGTGATCAACCGTTTACCTGCCAAAGAAACAGTTTGTAAGCTTTTAAATGAACTGTCATTAAGTTAGACTGTCGTTTGGGTGAGATGAGACAAGTTAAGAAAACGGCTAAATAATAACTGATATTCAGAGCTGTGAGAAGTACTCAGATCCTA
>JAAKFY010000013.1:40816942-40861942 GCA_011823955.1 Dissostichus mawsoni
GAGGACTCTTTAAAGTAGAGACACTACATACTGATATACACCTGAACATCAGCAGGAGAGGACTCTTTAAAGTAGAGACACTACATACTGATATACACCTGAACATCAGCAGGAGAGGACTCTTTAAAGTAGAGACACTACATACTGATATACACCTGAACATCAGCAGGAGAGGACTCTTTAAAGTAGAGACACTACATACTGATATACACCTGAACATCAGCAGGAGAGGACTCTTTAAAGTAGAGACACTACATACTGATATACACCTGAACATCAGCAGGAGAGGACTCTTTAAAGTAGAGACAAAGTACATACTGATATACACCTGAACATCAGCAGGAGAGGACTCTTTAAAGTAGAGACACTACATACTGATATACACCTGAACATCAGCAGGAGAGGACTCTTTAAAGTAGAGACAAAGTACATACTGATATAACCTGAACATCAGCAGGAGAGGACTCTTTAAAGTAGAGACACTACATACTGATATCACCTGAACATCAGCAGGAGAGGACTCTTTAAAGTAGAGACACTACATACTGATATACACCTGAACATCAGCAGGAAAGGACTCTTTAAAGTAGAGACACTACACACTGATATACACCTGAACATCAGCAGGAGAGGACTCTTTAAAGTAGAGACACTACATACTGATATACACCTGAACATCAGCAGGAGAGGACTCTTTAAAGTAGAGACAAAGTACATACTGATATACACCTGAACATCAGCAGGAGAGGACTCTTTAAAGTAGAGACACTACATACTGATATACACCTGAACATCAGCAGGAGAGGACTCTTTAAAGTAGAGACACTACATACTGATATACACCTGAACATCAGCAGGAGAGGACTTTAAAGTAGAGACACTACATACTGATATACACCTGAACATCAGCAGGAGAGGACTCTTTAAAGTAGAGACACTACATACTGATATACACCTGCACATCAGCAGGAGAGGACTCTTTAAAGTAGAGACACTACATACTGATATACATGAACATCAGCAGGAGAGGACTCTTTAAAGTAGAGACACTACATACTGATATACACCTGAACATCAGCAGGAGAGGACTCTTTAAAGTAGAGACACTACATACTGATATACACCTGAACATCAGCAGGAGAGGACTCTTTAAAGTAGAGACACTACATACTGATATACACCTGCACATCAGCAGGAGAGGACTCTTTAAAGTAGAGACACTACATACTGATATACACCTGAACATCAGCAGGAGAGGACTCTTTAAAGTAGAGACACTACATACTGATATACACCTGAACATCAGCAGGAGAGGACTCTTTAAAGTAGAGACACTACATACTGATATACACCTGAACATCAGCAGGAGAGGACTCTTTAAAGTAGAGACACTACATACTGATATACACCTGAACATCAGCAGGAGAGGACTCTTTAAAGTAGAGACACTACATACTGATATACACCTGAACATCAGCAGGAGAGGACTCTTTAAAGTAGAGACACTACATACTGATATACACCTGAACATCAGCAGGAGAGGACTCTTTAAAGTAGAGACACTACATACTGATATACACCTGAACATCAGCAGGAGAGGACTCTTTAAAGTAGAGACACTACATACTGATAGAGTAACACAGAGAAAGTGCAGTAGTTCAAAGGATGTGAAGCGCTCTTTAATGAACAGGATCCAACACAAAGTCACTTCTGTAAAACAACATGTTTTATTGAAACTCAACAAGAATAATATTCACAAATGTTATCAGTGATCTTTAACAGTTACAGGAGAAGATTATGTACAACGAGGATTAGATAATAATGTCGGACTGTAAACACATAATACTAATATTCCAGTTTATTAAAATCGTTTAATACAGATAAAGTTCCTGCAGATTTTTGTAATGACAACTACAATCCCCAGAATGCATTGCTGTGTGAATCATCCCAATGAAAGGCTCCACACTCAGTCGCCGTGCAGAAAATAGCAATGTATTTTTATTTAATTACTTTACTCATTCATTTCAAGTTTTCTAGGAGCTCCTTTCTTCTTCAGTGGTGTTTCAGCACTGCCCTCTCCTGGCTGCAGGAGGTACTGCAGCAGTATTATTGGTCATATTCGTACCACTGGAAGAAGTATTCAGATACTGTACTGTAGTAAAAGTACCAAAAGATTACCGTTAAAATACTCCAAGTAGAAGTCCTGCATGGAAAACGTCGTTTAATCAGCAAATTGGACTTAACGTCTCAATATTAAAGTATTCATCTGAAACGTTATTAACATCAATGTTGTATTAAGTAGGATTTTACTGATGTAGACAAACACAGTCCTTATTCATGTTTAAGAACGTATTTTTTGTATTTACATAATTGTGTATTAATATATAAATCTGCAAAGCAGCTGGTAACTGAAGCAGTGGATTACAACGTGTAATGGAGTCAAAGTAAAAATTCATAATGTGGAAATACCTCAACATTTTATTTAATAAACGTACTTAGGTCCCACCCCTGTTTCTCTGTTGTTTGAATACTATTGAGTATTTATCAGCAGTACAGAGTCAGTAGTATTTACAGCAGTAGTATCTGTACTATTTGTTGTAACTGTAGTATCAGTAGTATCTGTAGTATCTGCAGTATCTGTAGTATCTGTAGTATCTGTAGTATCTATAGTATCTGCAGTATCTGTAGTATCTGCAGTATCAGTAGTATCTGTAGTATATGTAGTATCTGTAGTATCAGTAGTATCTGTAGTATCTGTAGTATCTGCAGTATCTGTAGTATCTGCAGTATCAGTAGTATCTGTAGTATATGTAGTATCTGTAGTATCAGTAGTATCTGTAGTATCTGTAGTATCTGCAGTATCTGTAGTATCCGTAGTATCTGCAGTATCTTAGTTTCAGTAGTATCTGTAGTATATGTAATATCTGCAGTATCTGTAGTTTCTGTAGTATCTGCAGTATCTGTAGTATCTGTAGTAGTATCTGTAGTATATGTAGTATCTGTAGTATCTGTAGTATCTGTAGTATCTGCAGTATCTGTAGTATCTGCAGTATCTGTAGTATCTGCAGTATCAGTAGTATCTGTAGTATCTGCAGTATCTGTAGTATCTGAAGTATCTGTAGTATCTGTAGTATCTGTAGTTTCAGTAGTATCTGTAGTATCTGCAGTATCTGTAGTATATGTAGTATCTGCAGTATCTGTAGTATCTGCAGTATCTGTAGTATCAATAGTTAGTTACAGTTGCTTCATGCAGACTCGGCAGCGGCTGATCAGATTTCCTGGAAACTCTCCGGTGTCGGTCTGAGGCTTCGGTTTACTGCGGGGAGAAACAAACAATCACACAATCAATCACACAATCAATCACACAATCAATCACACATGACACAATCAATCACACAATCACACAATCAATCACACAATCACACAATCAATCACACAATCACACAATCAGAGGTATTGTGATGGTGCTGCTGCGTGTCTGGACACCATCATATGTTTGTTACCATAGCAATAATACAGGCTTCTTATCTCAATATGTTGACGACACTGTTGCGTATCTGATTGTGTTAAAAACACGTTAAGGTGACGTTGTTACCTGGATATGTTTTGTACTTGAACGTCTCATTGAAGGTGTGTGTACCGAATGACTCGTTAAAACTGTGGTACCCCAACGTCTTGTTAAAGTTGTGTGTGTACCTGAATGTCTTGTTAAAGGTACCTGAATGTCTGGTTAAAGGCACCTGAACGTCTTGTTAAAGGTACCTGAATGTCTTGTTAAAGGCACCTGAACGTCTTGTTAAAGGTACCTGAACGCCTGGTTAAAGGCACCTGAACGTCTTGTTAAAGGTACCTGAACGCCTGGTTAAAGGCACCTGAACGTCTTGTTAAAGGTACCTGAATGTCTTGTTAAAGGTACCTGAATGTCTTGTTAAAGGTACCTGAACGTCTTGTTAAAGGCACCTGAACGTCTTGTTAAAGGTACCTGAACGCCTGGTTAAAGGCACCTGAACGTCTTGTTAAAGGTACCTGAACGCCTGGTTAAAGGCACCTGAACGTCTTGTTAAAGGTACCTGAATGTCTTGTTAAAGGTACCTGAATGTCTGGTTAAACGCACCTGAACGCCTGGTTAAAGGCACCTGAACGTCTTTTAAAGGTACCTGAATGTCTGGTTAAAGGCACCTGAACGCCTGGTTAAACGCACCTGAACTGTCTTGTTTAAAGGCACCTGAATGTCTGTTAAACGCACCTGAACGTCTTGTTAAAGGCACCTGAACGCCTGGTTAAACGCACCTGAACGTCTTGTTAAAGGCACCTGAACGCCTGGTTAAACGCACCTGAACGTCTTGTTAAAGGCACCTGAACGTCTGGTTAAAGGCACCTGAACGCCTGGTTAAACGCACCTGAACATTTCATCAAGGCACCTGAACGCCTGGTTAAACGCACCTGAACGTCTTGTTAAAGGCACCTGAACGCCTGTTAAACGCACCTGAACGTCTTGTTAAAGGCACCTGAACGCCTGGTTAAACGCACCTGAACGTCTTGTTAAAGGCACCTGAACGTCTTGTTAAAGGCACCTGAACGCCTGGTTAAACGCACCTGAACGTCTTGTTAAAGGCACCTGAACGCCTGGTTAAACGCACCTGAACATTTCATCAAAGGCACCTGAACGTCTCATCAAAGGCACCTGAACGTCTCCTTAAAGGCACCTGAACGTCTCATTAGAGGCACCTGAACGTCTCATTAGAGGCACCTGAACGTCTCATTAGAGGTACCTGAACATGTCGTTGGGTTGAGGCGGCCAGCCAGTAGCTGTAGGAGTCAGTGTAGTAGTTGCAGGTTCCTCTGCCGTGACACTCGATAAAGGGAATCTTCCGGAAGTTTTGCAGGCAGGATCCTGGAGAGGCCAGAGGCTGACCTGAACCCTCAGCCCCCACCCCCGTCTCCTGCAGACCAATAACAGCAAGGGGCAAAGGTCAAAGGTCAACCCATTGTAGACTGTTAGGAAAATCTCACTGGTCACCAGCTTGAGCTTCAATCTCAGGATCCATGTGTTGTGATCCTCTCCAGAATGGAAGGAGTCATCACATACAGAGCATCAACTAGTTCCTGAACAGTGTCCTTCACATGCTGATATCCAAGAGAGGGAGTTACACAGTCACAAGATGGAGGAATAGAAGCAGTATTCAATGTTTACTTCAGATTAGCTCCACGTCAGAAATGATCATGCTTGTCATCTGTCTCTCTCCATAGAGGCTGAATCATCATGTTAATCACATAGCTATCATATGCCTAAAACAGTCCTGATGCTCTTCTAGTAATCATACATCCTGTCATGCACACAGCTACAGTCGGGATACCTTTGTTAATGTTACTCTCATACTGGAAGAGGACATTCAGGATTTTCCTAACATAGACCACATGGGTTCATCTTTTTACTAAAAACGACTAACGAGTTCAGTCCACAAGCAGCCCAGTTTATTCACTTTCCCACTCAGCATGTTTAAGAAAGGTCTGATGTAGAGACCCCAAAAAACCTCTTTACATTTAGCTGATGCTTTTATCCAAAGCGACTTACAACAAGTGTCTGTTGATTGTGTGTATATAGGATATAAATATTTTTATACATTTTTTTAATATATTTGTATTTTCGTATCTCTCTGTCTGTACACACAAACTGAAAGATTGACAATAAAGTTGACTTAGACTTGAAAACCCATAAAGATTTAAACTCCGAACAACAAGGAAAGTGCAGATACTTTCACTTCAAGCGAGAACCTACCATAGTAAGTGCTGGTGAATCAGATAAAGGCCTAAATCAAGCCCCCCGGTTTATTCACTTTCCCACTTCAATTCAAAGGTTTCAAACATTCACAGGTGTTCTCATCAGATGCTCAGCAGCTACAGGGTAGAAATGGCAATGCAATTCTTCTGACCTGAGCTCCTCCAACAACGCAACATATATAATAAAATAAAAAATACAAAATAAAAAGTAGTGCAAAAAGACTATATACATGTCAATAGAATATGGGATATGTACAAGAACAGAATATGAAATTAAATAATGTAAATTAAGACAAATTTCAGTGATAACTATTTATATAAATTAGTATATTGCAAGATGACAACTCAGCATGATTAACGGAAATCTGCTTTTACATCTGTCGCTGTCATATTTGAACAATGACCATAACTTAACAAGAATTGCCACCATATTCAGCACTGGGACATCTCTCAGGGTTAGGGTTTCGTAAATGTGATCTCACCATGACGAAGGAGTATCCGAACCACAGGGGGTCCCATCCCGACGGACACTCGGGATCTCGCTGGTCTGACTGTGGACGGAGATCACGTTGGCCCGGGCCTCGCACACCGAACACCTTCAACACAGGACCAGGGTTTTTTATTTAAAGGTATCCTATTATATATATTTTTAGGCATATATTATAGGTCTCAGAAATATAAAACATGTCTATGAAGTGCTCAAAATACCAAACAGATCATTCTAGCCTCATCCCCCTCTATTTCAGCTGTTAGTAAAGAGATGATTCTGGGTCCGTAGCTTTAAAAATTAAAAAAATTAAAATAATAAGAATTCTCCCAGCAGAGACTCAGCTAAATGCTGCCGTGATTAAACTCCATATCATGTTCCAAACCACATCAAGGATTCTCTCTGAAACAGTATGGAGCTCAAACTCTTTCTCTCTCTCAGGTTTACCACAAGGTGAGTTCCTTTTGATTTCCTGCTTCTTCACACATACTCTCTCCAGTACAGGTTAGCTCTGAGTGTTAGCATGCTAATGTAAACACAGACCATATTACTTCCAGAACACGTCTCATTGTTTCTGACTGCAACATTTCTGATTGGCCCGTGGGTGTAAGCCCGCCCACATTTTAGTAATGTCGTCATGACGCAGCAAATCTGGATCAGCTCCGTTGTTCCCCCGTTTTTAGAGATGTGGGTACGGAGGAAAAGAGAGAGGGTTTATTTCCTGACACTTTGTGAGTCTCCTGACACACCGGGGACACACCGGGGACACACCGGGGACACATGGTGATGTAGAAAAGACATCACTTTGTGAGTCTCCTGACACACTGTGTGTGTGTGTGTGTGTGTGTGTGTGTGTGTGTGTGTGTGTGTGTGTGTTTGTGTGTGTGTGTGTGTGTTACCGGCTGATGTAGTCCTTCAGAGAGTCCCCGGAGATCAGCGGCATGCTACCCGGCAGTGGTTTGTCGGTGGACAGCCAATAGGAGTAGTCGTTGCGGAGGCGTAGCGGCAGGTGTTGTCGGTGTTGCAGAACAGGAAGGGCATGGTGGTGAAGCGAGGTAAACAACTACCTAATGTACCTGCAGAGAGAGAGAGAGAGAGGTTTGATTAGTCAACGACGTCTTTCTGTTTCGTACCGCCACTCCTCGGTCGATAAGGAATTTGATTCAACACTGATCTGGATCCTACGGTAGCTAACACGGGCAAACACGGTCATTTCCATCGGTAGCAATATGTAGCTGCTTTTCTTCTTTTGTAATATCAATTTTTGAAAGTTATGAAACGACTAAAAGTAAGGGTCCCAATCCGTACATGACTCTAAACCGTTCTTAAGAAAGAATCAAAACTCTGCGAAGAGTCTGTTTATTATTTCATAGAGCACTGACTGGTAAGGTGACCAACACAAAGTACTTAAAACCTCTCAAAACTCAACATGAGTGCATCAGAATCAGAATCCCTTTATTAGGCCACGGAGGGGAAATTTAGATTCTTACAGCAGAAAAGAGCCAAAGAAAGCTGAATGTTAACTAAAACATATTAAAAAGTGCAGAGTGCAGTACTGCGGTAAGTATTCTAAGTACCCAGGTCTTGTCCGTGCGCTCGGTTGTTTCCGTTGATGAACAGCAGCGAGTAGCCGCTGTACATCAGGGTGGATCCTGCAGGGCATTCTGGGATAAAGAGTTCCTGGCTGTGTCTGGTGAACAGGAAGCCGTCGTTCTCCGGAGCGTCCCGGCACGGACCGGCGCGACCGGGAATACCTTTAGCACCGACCTGTCCTCGTTCACCCAAGATCCCTGAAAACACAGAGTCTCTGTTCATCGTCCAGTCATTGTTAGAGACGTTAAGAAAGGTCTGATGTAGAGACCCCAAAAAACGTCTTTACATATCATGACATTCATTTCAGTTGGCTGACACTTTTATTTAGAGTGACTTACAATAAGTGCCAAACCCATAAAGATTAAAACTCCGAACAACAAGGAAAGTGCAGATATTTTCACTTCAAGCAGATCATACCATAAGTGCTGGTGAATCAGATAAATGCCTAAATTAACGCAAAAAGTATGTTTTTTAACTGTTATATAATGGAGGAAGGGGCATGCTGTTTTCTCTAATAAAGTAGAGAAACATTGGAGATCGGCAATAATGAACCCCCCTCATGAAGCCCCCGTTTTCCATATGAGCCAATCACTTCTGCAAATAAAACCAAACCACAGAGTTGTAAAGGATGTGGACCGTATCCCCTTTCTTCATCCTTCATCCAAGTATTAAAGATCTTCTAAGGACTTTGATACGCATATTGTGTTTCTGTGCATTTGTTGCCTAACTCATAACGTCTTTAGACAACAGCTGAATTTGAGGTTTATCCCGTTTCTGTGTTTCGTCAGCTTTTGTGAAATAATTATCTACATTTTTGTTATTCATACCTGCCATCCTGTTTTTTTATTGAATTTGGGTCCAGCATCCTGACCAAACCCTGACGCTTTCCAATGTTAGACGTGTGGTTCTTTTTTTAAAATATATATTGAAGTATATTATATATTTATATTGAAGTTTTCAAATATAACACATACATAAAAGGGTCAATCTAGGTGGCAGATACAGTGTAAAAAAGGAATAGGCATGTAAATAAACACAGGTGAGTATACAGATGATACAGGGATAACAAAGTACAGAAATCTGAAAGAATATGACGTGGGCGACTACACTTTATAATCTTATTCCCGTTAGTTTTATTGAACATTACCAACATTATTTTTCAAAAACTCCATGAAACCCCAGATATTTTCAAAAACTGCAAGCTTTCCTTAAGTAATGTATGTTCTAACCTAAAGCAACACATTCTGACAGATCCTTAATATATTTATTCATACTTGGTTTGTTCACATTTTTCCATTCTATAGCTATTGCCCTCTTAGCTTGTAAAAGTCTGTAAGTGCACGCTCACTCTTCTCAGAGACAAAGTCTTTTGGATAAATACCCAGGATGCACATCTTTGGTGGTTCTTACCTTTTGATCCAAGGAAACCTCGATCCCCCTCTTCTCCTTTGACTCCAGGACGTCCGCCGTGTCCTGGCCTGCCCCCCCTCCCGACAAATCCTTTTATACCTGCAGCCACAAAACACATTATCTGTTTCCAAAACCGCCTGTACTCTGATCACAAAACAGCGTGTATGGCGTTCGTGCAAGGCAAGTTTATTTATAGAGCACTTTTCAACACAAGGCAATTCAAAGGGCTGAAAGACATTAAGAGCATAAAACACATTAGAAACATTAAAAAGCAAAGATAATAAAACATGAATCAAAGTTACAGTGCAGTGTGAGATGTGAATAGTTCAATTAAAACAAAAAGAAAGTCTTCAGCCTGGATGTAAAAGTAGTCAGAGCTGCAGCGGACCTGCAGGTTTCTGGGAGTTTGTTCCAGATTTTTTACCTTTTTATATTCTTTTCTCTTTCATCTATTTTGCATCTCCAGAAAACACATGTTCCTGTTTTACTGATACCCGAACCCATCTTTGACCTTTAAACCACTTTTCTTTTCAAATCCCAGTATTAGGATATTTAAACCTGTTTTAAGATTTCCCTCAAGAATCTTTGGTCTTTTGTGTATCACAGCTAAATATTCCAGACTCACCTGGACCTCCAGGTGTCCCTCGGGCCCCCGGGGGTCCGTTTTCTCCTGGGTACCCCGGGGTGCCATCTGAGCCTTGTTCCCCTGGCAGCAGCGACACGTTCCTGGGTACATCCTTCCCCCTCAGGCCTGCAGGGGGCAGTGTTCAGTTCTACATCTGGTACTTATTGGACATGTAACATTTTATATTTGTATTCAATTTAATATTCAATAATCAATTTCTTGCACAATTAATGTAAATATAATATCCTGCATTATATTTTGTTACTGGAAATGTGTATTTCCACATGTATATTTTTTAACTTTTTAATACTATTTTATTTTTAATTCAGAAACATTTTTTAATTGTTTATTTCGAGTTTCTTAATTTCTCTTATGCTTTGTTTTTTAAGATGCTGTAATGCAAACATTTCCCAGATTGGGATCAATAAAGTACTCTCTCTCTCTCTCTCTCCTCTCTCTCTCTCTCTCTCTCTCTCTCTCTCTCTCTCTCTCTCTCTCTCTCTCTCTCTCTCTCTCTCTCTCTCTCTCTCTCTCTTTCTTTCTCTCTATCTATCTACAGTGTATCTATCTATCTGTCTGTCTGTCTGTCTGTCTATCTATCTATCTATCTGTCTGTCTGTCTGTCTGTCTGTCTGTCTGTCTGTCTGTATGTCTGTCTGTCTGTCTGTCTGTCTGTCTGTCTATCTATCTATCTATCTGTCTGTCTGTCTGTCTGTCTGTCTGTCTGTCTGTCTGTCTGTCTGTCTGTCTATCTATCTATCTCTCTATCTATCTACAGTGTATCTATCTATCTGTCTGTCTGTCTGTCTGTCTGTCTGTCTGTCTGTCTGTCTGTCTGTCTGTCTGTCTGTCTGTCTGTCTGTCTGTCTATCTCTCTATCTCTCTATCTATCTACAGTGTATCTGTCTGTCTGTCTGTCTGTCTGTCTGTCTGTCTGTCTGTCTGTCTGTCTGTCTGTCTGTCTGTCTGTCTGTGGGTCTATGTATTATACTAATATGCATTTTTAACATTTTTAATGCACTTTATAGCTTTTTACACCATTGCTCTTAGTTATTTATCACCCCATGTATGATTGTTTATGTAACTGTTTTCATTACTGCACATTTAGACAGGGTTGCGCTCCAAAATGTATCGCCGTTAGCTTGTGGTGCTAGCGGCGTAACGTTGATGAGTGTGTGTTCGAGACAGAGAAAGTGTGTGTACAGTTTATTTGGAGTATATAACGCTTTAGACCCCTTAAGACTGCAGCCAAACTCTACCTGCTGATTAAAGGTTAGGTTCGGTTAGCTCCAAACTTAGCAACAACTCCGGCTAAAGCTCACTTAAGGTGGACTGACATTTTCAGGTGGACTTGCTTTGAGAAGCAACACACCTCCAACAACAGAGGTGTATTATTTAATTCCTTTGAACAATGTGAAGAGATTATTTTAACATTAAACTTTCTGGAAAAGCCCAGTAAAACATATTGGAGCTGTTTTTGCTGAGTATATACTGTACATGTGACTGATTGTGTTTAACGGGCAGAGGATCCTGAATTTCTCTGGTGTTTTTGTCAAGTATTAATTACCTCTCCTCCCAGATGGTCCCGGAGGTCCTCTTGGGCCGTCGCTACCTGCTGGTCCGATCTCCCCCTTCAGACCTGAAACACACAATGAGCCAAAAGGTCACCGAGTTTTTAAACTTTCAAATAACGCTTAATCAGGTCCGCTTGGTATCACTCTTTAATGCACTTTGTACCCCGGTGGTGTTATTTTGCACGGTCGTCCGCTAAATAGTGAATTTAAAAACAGCGGTCTAAATGAGACGACTAAACGTCATCACACCCAACATTACTCTCCTTTAGCTTAGCGGTGGTGACGTGAAGTCATGTGACCGTGCTGTAGTTCCTTTATAGCCCAACATTAGCCACCTTTAGCTTAGCGGTGGTGACGTGAAGTCATGTGACCGTGCTGTAGTTCCTTTATAGCCCAACATTAGCCTCCTTTAGCTTAGCGGTGGTGACGTGAAGTCATGTGACCGTGCTGTAGTTCCTTTATAGCCCAACATTAGCTCCTTTAGCTTAGCGGTGGTGACGTGAAGTCATGTGACCGTGCTGTAGTTCCTTTGTAGCCCAACATTAGCTCTTTACTTCAGAAATCGTGAAGTGGTGTTAATATGTGGAGGTTATCCTGCTGAACTAAACGTGTAAGAATCATAAACGTTTGTTTGAACAGAGATTATTTTTTGCTATAATCCAAAACCAATCCAACTCAGAAACACCACATCCCTGCAACACTCTTTTCAACTGTAGTCCTTACCAACAGGTCCGGTGACTCCAGTATCTCCCATCATGCCTTTCTGTCCCGGTGGGCCTGGTGGTTTGTCTTCACCCTGTCAATTAAACAACCGTGTAAAAATAAAAAGACGGTGTTTTGAGGAAATCCAATCAAACACACCTCTCCTTCAGTTTCCTGATAAAATATGAAAGAATATATACTTTTGATTTAAGATTCCAGTGTAAGATTTCAAATCTGAGATGAACTGGACACACATATATCTTTCTTCCTTCTTTATCTTTTCAGATGTATAACTATGGGATGTACTGACCGGCGGGCCCCGGGGTCCAGTGTCTCCATGGTTACCAGGTGGTCCCTGGTCTCCTGTAGCTCCTTTAAATCCCTCGTCTCCTTTAAAGCCAGGACCCGGAGGACCAGGAGGACCTCGGTAACCTGTCGGACCTGCAGAGGAACGTTTACACACATCATTACACTCACTAAATATACTAAAACAGGACCATTCTACTCATACATGTGCAAACTTAGCGACTTACAATAAGTGCCAAACCATAGAGATTCATTTTCTCACCTTTGGGTCCGTGTTCTCCAGGGATTCCTTTCTCTCCTTTGACTCCTTCAATGCAGACTCCCTCTTTTCCAGGACAACCAGAGGGGCCCGGTGGTCCCGGAGGACCAGAACACCCTGGGTTTCCCCCAGCACCAGGAGGGCCCGGTGGACCGCAGGCCCCCGGAGGACCCGCCCCTCCAACACACCCTGAGGAGAGGGTGGGGTTTAATCCTCGTCTTTAATTCTGACTGAAAACTAAACTCGATTACAGATCAGGACTCACCAGGTGGACCCGTCTTCCCGTCGGGGCCCCGAGACCCGATCCCAGGAAGGGGGACAGAAAACCAACCAATCAGAGATCCAGACCAGCACCAGACTGGGTTCTAAGCTGAAACTCTTTTCAACACGTATGGTGGATTCAGAATATTGAGCCCGGTCTCCTACCTCCCATAGCTCCTTTCTCCCCAGGAGGACCAGGTATCCCGTCCTGGCCCTGGTTCCCTCTGGGACCCGCTGGACCAGGATCTCCAGGGGCCCCCTTGTTCCCTGAAAATGAAGAAAATAACCCACATTAAAGTCTTTAGATCAGTGTGAGTGTGGTTCTGCTTCCTGGCGGCACGAACACTCTGGTTTTGGTACTGTAGGTTTTTTTAGCTCTGAGCTCAGGATTAGCTGAAAAGAGTCCAGGAAGCTTATTTACAAGTTAACAGCGTTTAATAAAACAATGATACGATTATACAAGGAAATTGCAAAGATGGTGGCTCTCCCCGATGGTTGCTGCTCCGTTGGTGTTGGTCAGCTGGGAAAGGAGACCGGCTTCCAGCTGGCCTCCTATTTTATAATCTGTAGTCTTCTCCTATTGGCTTAACGTTGACGGGGGCGGGTCCAAGGCACGTCCTGTCGTTTTCTGATGTTAGTTTTACAATATTCTAATATCTGTTGGTCATTGAAACATTCCCTAATAATAGTATTGCAGCGTCAATAAGTGAGGGTAAAAGACAGTGTGTTTAGTGTGCAACACCACGTGTCATTTCTCCTTAAATACACGCACACATGGGAGGCTGTGGCTCAGTGGGTAGTGTGCTGGACTTCGAATCAGGGGATAGCAAGTTCGAGTCCCACTGCAGTCAGCATGTCGTTGTGTCCCTGAGACACTTCACCCCAAAGTGCTCCTGTGGGGATTGTCCTCAGTACTGAATGTATGTAAGTCGCTTTGGATAAAAGCGTCTAACAAATGACATGTCATGTAATGTAATGTACACAAAACATAATATTAGCTACATGCTAATGCTAACCGGAAGTTGACAATATTTATTCGCGAAAACCGGAATCGAGTGTGTGAACATCCGGTTTTCAGAATAAAGCAGCTTTAAATTAGAACAGTGTATTCATTTAAATTCCGCCATATAAATATTGATTGTATTCCTTACAGTACCTGTGAGGCCGGTGGGTCCTAAGGGGCCGTTGTTCCCGGCAGGACCATCACAACCCTTTCCCCCAGGGTTCCCAGGAGGACCTGGAGGGACAGACACATTAATGGAGGCGTTTAGTGACCTGCTCTACCTGACCCTGAAACATTAAGAGGTGAATACACTGCTGGACAGTTTCACAATGATCTTTACTGTGTTTGTTCTCCAAATACTCAGCAACATATTTCACATGACATGAGGACATGAGGACATGAGGACGCTTATCATGAGTCTGAGAAAAAGGCCTTCACAGTTTTCAGACAGTTTTGAACCATAGTTATGATTATTTGAGCCTGAAATGGGCGCCTCTGAATATGATGATACAAACAATGATGAAGTTTGATATTCTGATAGAAGTAAAACCTCTGTACAGTAGAATAAACTGCAGATATATGACGTATCAACTGGATAAACTGCAGATATACCTCTACATCCCGGGGGTCCCGACCCTCCTTTGGGGCCACAGGAGCCACTTTCTCCTGGAGGACCAGGCTCTCTGTTGTCCCCTGGTTGCCCATCTGGCCCCGGTGATCCTGAACAGCCTGAATTACCCTTAAAGGAGGAGACGATACTTTATTTACTGTTTTGATTTGAAATGTCTTTGAAGGAGCTTACATCAGGGTCATAAAGACATATCTTCAAGTTAATCGGAAAACAGAAACGAACAAGGATAAAGACCGGCAACAGGAAGCAGGAAGTCATCTGCATACAAAGATATCAGGTTAGGGGATAAAGCAACTTAACATTGATTTATTATGAGAAATCGCATTCATGTTGACAATATTCTAAAAGTCAGACATCTAGTTTGACAGTGGAACCGCCAGAAGAGCTTTGCTCCGATCAGCTTCTGACAGAACTCCAGGTCTACATTGAATAGGAAATATTTAATCTGGAGATATTACGTTTCAGTATGTCCCTGTATGTGTGTGCTACCTTTTCTCCTGGAGGTCCTTTAGATCCTGGTCCAGGTGGACTCGCTTCTCCTTTAGCACCTTTAAGTCCTCCTGGTCCTGGTGATCCGTCCGGTCCAGGTTCCCCACAAGAACCTGCACAACCTTTCCCCCTTTGAGACCTGGATAAGAAACAAGATGTGTAAATATGATCTTCTGAGAGTCCAAGCATTGTTCCAGACACGACATTTAGCTGTTAAATCATGTTATTTAATGTTACTTTTAAAAGGTATGACTCTTAAGTAGCAAGAACATTTTAAAGAACTCAAAAAAAGATACGACCACCATATAAGCAAGGCATGACAAAAGAGCATTTGAATTTGACAGGTGGGCTTTCAGTCATGTGATGGGGTATATGTCCTACTAAAGTATAGTTTTAAAGTACTTTCACTTGAGTATTGAAATGTAATGACCACTACATCTCAGGGGCGAATGTTGTACTGTATTCTCTACTACATCTTTACATGGTTACTGAGGCAAAAACCTAATGTTGGGCTATACAGGAACTACAGCACGGTCACATGACTTCACGTGACCACCGCTAAGCTAAAGACGTTTGGCGTGATGACGTCTAGTCGTCTCATTTAGACACTTGTTAACAACCACAGTTTTTAAATCCAGCAGTGGGGTATTTACTGACGTATTTTATGTCGTAGAACGAAACTTTAAAGTCTCTTCAGCTTGTGTTAACCACAGACCTCATTTCAGGAAACCATTGACCTCCAGACTAGAGGACAGGAAGGACAGGGGGACTGTACCTGGCTTCCCCATCTCTCCTTGGTGTCCGTTGTGTCCAAAGGGACCGGGAGGCCCTTGCACTCCTCCACCTGCCGGGGTCTCCAGAAGGTCCTGCCACGAACACATCCATCAAATGTCCGTTATTATCCTATATATTCATCAGACATGCATCCCTTTCATTTGACTGCCAAATAAAGAGCTTTTCAGTTCACCTTGTGGGCCGCCAAATCCTGGTCTACCATTGCTGCCGTCGGGCCCCTGTGGCACCTGGAGACCCCTTTCTCCTTTGGTACCAGTGAGACCAGTGGGACCTGAGGGTGAGACAGGAAGCAGAAAGACAAGTGTGAGACAGGTAGAACACCTGGACTGGGCTGTAGTCATTTAGTCAAAATGATGCCTTTTTAAAACCACTTCTCCCTGACCTGGGAAGGGAGGATCCTCAGGACTTAAACCTGTCTGCACGAGACCAGTGGTTTCTTTCAATATGTACCCCCTAAACAATTTGGTAGGGAAGAAAAGCCTATATAAAGAGGGAGAGTACAGCGCTGCACCATCAGTGTCTGAGTTATTAAACAACAACCTTGTAAATGTTTACGATCCATCACTAAACCAATTTTAACATCATGCAATAACACTAAGACGACATGAGTTGCATTGAACTGATCCTTTTAATAAGTTGTACTTACTTTTAGTGAGAAACATGGGCGTGTGCTTCACTGAGGATCATGAGGCAAACTGCAGTTATGTGTAACTCTCCCACACTGCTGTGTATATTTATCATCGAGTACATTTGTTTTTCTAGTCACTAGACGACATATTGTGTTTGTGTCAAACTCTAGGCTTTAAACCAGTAGACCAGAGACCACGGGTCTCAGTGTTTTCTCAGTCTTTGCACCAAGGTTCCTGACTAACTAGTACTACTGTTCTCATGTAGAACCGACAGGAATAGATTACCAGAGTCTCCCAGGACTCCAGGATCCCCGTACATCTCCACATCGGTCTGGAGTCCTTTAGGTCCAGAATATCCTCGGTCCCCCTGAGGCCCCTGGGGTCCCTGAGACCCCTGACCCCGTCTACAGCCTTCTCACCTGCCAACAGAGAAACAGGTTGTTATGGCAATTATTGGTATGGTATTAAAGATCCCCTATTATACTGTTCTTCATCAATATATCACAGGTCTCAGATATATCCAGAGCCTGTCTCTGATTGGCTGAAACACCAAACAGATCATTGCAGCATTACCCATAATCCCCTCTGTTTCAGCCCTGTTTCCAAAGAGCTGATTCTCTGTTACTTTAGATGAAAATAAGGAGCCCCTCCCCACGCCCCTCTGAGAGAGATTTGGTTACAAAGAACTCAATGGTGCTCTAGGAGGAGATTCAGGTGATAAGGTGGGGGGGGGGGGTTACCTTGGTTGCTGATTGGCTAATGGTTACACAAGACAAAACATCGTGATGACATCATAAAGTGGCCAAAATCTGATCAGCTCATTTTCAGACAGGTTTTTATAGAAATGGATCAGGAGAAAAAGAGAGAGAATCTTTGTTCCTGAAACTTTCAGAGTCTCTTTACACAGAGGGGACACATGTTGATGTAGAAGAGACATGAAGAAGGGGACACATGTTGATGTAGAAGAGACATGTGTCCCCTCTGTGTGAAGAGAGAGTCTCTTTCCACAGAGGGGACACATGTTGATGTAGAAGAGACATGTGTCCCCTCTGTGTGAAGAGAGAGTCTCTTTACACAGAGGGGACACATGTTGATGTAGAAGAGACATGAAGAAGAGGGGACACATGTTGATGTAGAAGAGACATGAAGAAGAGGGGACACATGTTGATGTAGAAGAGACATGAAGAAGAGGGGGACACATGTTGATGTAGAAGAGACATGTGTCCCCTCTGTGTGTGAAGAGAGAGTCTCTTTCCACAGAGGGGACACATGTTGATGTAGAAGAGACATGTGTCCCCTCTGTGTGAAGAGAGAGTCTCTTTACACAGAGGGGACACATGTTGATGTAGAAGAGACATGAAGAAGAGGGGACACATGTTGATGTAGAAGAGACATGAAGAAGAGGGGACACATGTTGATGTAGAAGAGACATGAAGAAGAGGGGACACATGTTGATGTAGAAGAGACATGTGTCCCCTCTGTGTGAAGAGAGAGTCTCTTTCCACAGAGGGGACACATGTTGATGTAGAAGAGACATGTGTCCCCTCTGTGTGAAGAGAGAGTCTCTTTACACAGAGGGGACACATGTTGATGTAGAAGAGACATGAAGAAGAGGGGACACATGTTGATGTAGAAGAGACAAGAAGAAGTGGATGTTGCACAATAGGTGACCTTTAAAGCTTAATATAGTGTAATCCTAATGAAATGTAACTGTGATATCCTGGGAAGGGCATAGTATGTCTGATAAGAGATGTGTTCACGAAGGGTTTTATGACACTACAGGAAGGACAGGAGGTATGTGCAATATGTATATATATATATATGCCGTTAATAACTGTGCAATATATACCTGGCTGCTAAATCCTCAGAACTGTTACAGGAGGTGTATTTTGTCAATTGTGTAATTGTTACCATTCTTTTATCTTGAATATGTTTTGTACGCAGCTTCTTGGTCAACATGAAGCTGTCTTTGGCTCTTTCTGCTGTAACAATGTCCATGTCCCCTCTGTGGGACTGATTCTGAAGACATTGTCTCCATCTGAACACCCAACTGTTCTTTGTAGGGTGTGAGTTTAGCTTATTGTGATCCACCTGGACCACATGTTGTTGTCAGGTAAATGATCTCTGATGTCTCCCTATAAGAGAGTCTGTCACTCAGAAGGAGTCGTCATGCTTGCATTTAAAGAAAAGATCTTAAAGTACTTGATATCGATATTATGTTTCTTTGCCTAACTCGTCATTTTCTCTCGACAGCAGCTGATTCTAAGATGCTTCGAGGTCATATACGGTAAGGGTCAGGCAGAAGTGAAGCATTGATCGACTGATTGATAGATGAAACCTCTCAGTCCTGGTGGTCCGGTCTCTCCTGGTTCCCCATCGACCCCTGGACCCCCGAGGGCCCCTGGAGGGCCACCGTCCCCTCGGAGACCTGCATGTTGGATTATATATATATTTTAATTCTTTATTTGGGAACACATTATATTAAAAGTACAGTTTTGCGAATCATATCTCTTTAGAGACCTGGAAATGGCAAATTAAATACAGAACAGAATTAGTCAAATAAAATTAAAAATTAAAAGTACATAGGGGTTGTTTGAAATTACAAATATTTACACACGTACACATGTATCTACTTAAGCATGCACACATATAATAATAATACTAATAATAATAATAATAATAATAACAGTACATTTAATTTTGAAAGCGCTTTTCCTGGTGCTCAAAGACGCTTGAATATATGTATATATAATATATATTCACACATACATATATACATGTTGGATTGTTATGTACTAGTGAGGACACTTCATCGATCTTCAGTCACAGGTTGGATGGATTCAGTTTGGCCACGCCTCCTTGCCTTAGCTTCCTGGCTCCCATTGGCCCCATAACTATTATCATAATGCTCTTAATTATCATAGTTTATATAAAAATAGGATGAGAAATGAAACTGTCTTGTTACCTGAACATGGACTTGTAGGAATGTATTTTTTGGGTGTATGTGTATGTATATGTGTACATATGTGTATGTATATATAGAATTGTGTTTATCTGTGTGCGTATTTAATACGGAATAATCTTTTTTCTCTTGATCCTGCAGCTGGATGAGTAACGGGAGCTTCCTCTGGATAGACTCTGCTTTCTGCCCTCCAGCTTCAACTCATTGTGTTCGTTTTTCGGATAAACTGTCTAATTGTTGAAATAGTAGAATAAATAATACTAAATAAAATGAAATGTCAATGATCTTTAGGCCACGCTCCTTACCTGTGCTTCCTGGCTCCCCATTGGCCCCACTCTGGCCTTTGGATCCAACTTCCCCCACTGACCCTGGCGCTCCATCAAACCCTGGGCCCCCAAAATCCCCTGAGGCCCCGGGACCCCAACGCCAGATCTCCCAGGGTCCCCCTTCAGTCCCTTTGGGCCCCGTCGTCCTGCAAGACAGGGATAGAGATGTCAAATAATAAAAAAATAAATAAATAAATAAAATAAATAAAAAAAAATAATAAAAAAATAAATAAATAAATAAAATAAAAAATAAAAAGTGTGCAGTTACTAGAAATCAGTTTAAATGACAGGCCTAGAATATTATTACATTTGCAAATTCAACAAAATGACAATAAAGCACACCCACAGTACTTAAAGGTCCCATGTCATGCTTTTCTGGTTATCAGCCGTCCCCTTGTGTTATGAAGCTTGTTCTGCATGTGAACGGTCTGAAGAGTCTCAAACCCTCAAAGTGCACCCTGTAGGGAGTAAAACTCTAACACAGAGAAGACCAGTCTCTGCTGCCCCTGAACGCCTCGTTGGAGATTTCTCATTTTCCATTGTTTACTTCCTGGGTACTCTGACGTGGGGATACCCAGAGGCCGCACCCTCTGCCAGCATTTCACGAAACAAAGCTTCCCAAACCTTTCAGCGATTCATGCGGATATGTACAGCGTAGGGCACTGAAGAACGATGCTGTTCCTACTTTGTTTGGACCAGCGGGAGATTCGGGTACACAACCTGTAAGTATTCATTGTTGTTTGTGTATTTATGATGTTTAAAACAAACAAGGTATCTACCACGACTGTGTAAATGGGTAAACGTTTTTCGGGCTGCTACGTTGGGATGGCGGAGAAATGCTCTCCGCAGACCCATGCTCTGCAGACCCATGCTCTCTGCAGACCCATGCTCTCCGCAGACCCATGCTCTCTGCAGACCCATGCTCTCTGCAGACCCATGCTCACAGCGTTATAAACCTTTTTCTTACTCAATATCAAGCCACACTTATTGTTTTGACTTCGGCTGTGAGTGTTTGTGTGCTCAGGATGAGTTTCGCTTGTTCTCCTGTATCGCCGACACGGAAGCCTGTCCGCTCCTCGCAGCAGATCGCAGCAACGAGCCCCGCAAACGTCCCGACCAATCAGAGCAAACTGGGCTCAAAGGGAGGGGGGGCAGGAGCTCCAACAAGCCGTGTAGGACAGAGAGTGAATACACAGAGATGCTGTATGAGAAACCAATGTGAGTTTGGAACATTGACAATATACATCTATTCTAGTAGAGCTCAACAATGGAACTATGATCAGTAGAAATGGCCGTGGGACCTTTAAGAAATGTTCTGCATGCTTCTTCATTATATGAATCTATCTTTGGCTCTTCACTTGCTGGAACAATAAAATCCCCCTCGAATATGTTCTGATTCTGTTTATGTGGGAAATGTCTGTTTCCTTGTTCTTGCTCTTTATTAGGATCCCCCCCCCCCCCCCACACACACACACACACACAGACACAGACACAACACACACACACACACACACACACACCACAACACACACACACACACACACACAACACACACACACACACACCACACACACACACATACAGACAGACAGACATACAGACAGACACAGAGACAACACACACACCACACACACACACACACACACACACACACACACACACACACACACACACCACACACAAACACACACACACACACACACACCCCCACACACAGTTCAATTATAATTTATGATACGGAGATGCTGTTTAGGCAACTTTTTAAACGTACTTTGGACTGTCTTTGTGCTTGGAGTTTCCCAGAATAATATTGACTGGTAGTTACTCCCTGCTGCCCAGTTACTCCCAGCTGCCAGTTACTCCCTGCTGCCCAGTTACTCCCAGCTGCCCAGTTACTCCCTGCTGCCCAGTTACTCCCTGCTGCCCAGTTACTCCCTGCTGCCCAGTTACTCCCTGCTGCCCAGTTACTCCCTGCTGCCCAGTTACTCCCTGCTGCCCAGTTACTCCCTGCTGCCCAGTTACTCCCTGCTGCCCAGTTACTCCAGCCCCAGTTACTCCCAGCTGCCCAGTTACTCCCTGCTGCCCAGTTACTCCCAGCTGCCCAGTTACTCCTGCTGCCCAGTTACTCCCAGCTGCCCAGTTACTCCCTGCTGCCCAGTTACTCCCAGCTGCCCAGTTACTCCCTGCTGCCCAGTTACTCCCAGCTGCCCAGTTACTCCCTGCTGCCCAGTTACTCCCAGCTGCCCAGTTACTCCCTGCTGCCAGTTACTCCCTGCTGCCCAGTTACTCCCTGCTGCCCAGTTACTCCCTGCTGCCCAGTTACTCCCAGCTGCCCAGTTACTCCCTGCTGCCCAGTTACTCCCTGCTGCCCAGTTACTCCCAGCTGCCCAGTTACTCCCAGCTGCCCAGTTACTCCCAGCTGCCCAGTTACTCCCTGCTGCCCAGTTACTGCCCAGTTACTCCCTGCTGCCCAGTTTACTCCAACTGCCCAGTTACTCCCAGCTGCCCAGTTACTGCCAGTTACTCCCTGCTGCCAGTTACTCCCTGCTGCCCAGTTACTCCTGCTGCCCAGTTACTCCCTGCTGCCCAGTTACTCCCAGCTGCCCAGTTACTCCCTGCTGCCCAGTTACTCCCTGCTGCCCGTTACTCCCTGCTGCCCAGTTACTCCCAGCTGCCCAGTTACTCCCTGCTGCCCAGTTACTCCCTGCTGCCCAGTTACTCCCTGCTGCCAGTTACTCCCTGCTGCCCAGTTACTCCCAGCTGCCAGTTACTCCCTGCTGCCCAGTTACTCCCTGCTGCCCAGTTACTCCCTGCTGCCCAGTTACTCCCTGCTGCCCTTACTCCCTGCTGCCCAGTTACTCCCTGCTGCCCAGTTACTCCCTGCTGCCCAGTTACTCCCAGCTGCCCAGTTACTCCCTGCTGCCCAGTTACTCCCAGCTGCCCAGTTACTGCCCAGTTACTCCCAGCTGCCCAGTTACTGCCAGCTGCCCAGTTACTCCCAGCTGCCAGTCACTCCCAGCTGCCAGTTACTCCCTGCTGCCCAGTTACTCCCAGCTGCCCAGTTACTCCCAGCTGCCCAGTTACTGCCCAGTTACTCCCTGCTGCCCAGTTACTCCCTGCTGCCCAGTTACTCCCAGCTGCCCAGTTACTCCCTGCTGCCCAGTCACTCCCAGCTGCCCAGTTACTGCCCAGTTACTCCCAGCTGCCCAGTTACTGCCCAGTCACTCCCAGCTGCCCAGTTACTCCCAGCTGCCCAGTTACTCCCAGCTGCCCAGTTACTCCCAGCTGCCCAGTTACTCCCAGCTGCCCAGTTACTCCCTGCTGCCCAGTTACTCCCTGCTGCCCAGTTACTCCCTGCTGCCCAGTTACTACTCCCTGCTGCCCAGTTACTCCCTGCTGCCCAGTTACTCCCTGCTGCCCAGTTACTCCCTGCTGCCCAGTTACTCCCAGCTGCCCAGTTACTCCCTGCTGCCCAGTTACTCCCAGCTGCCCAGTTACTGCCCAGTTACTCCCAGCTGCCCAGTTACTGCCAGCTGCCCAGTTACTCCCAGCTGCCCAGTCACTCCAGCTGCCCAGTTACTCCCTGCTGCCCAGTTACTCCCTGCTGCCCAGTTACTCCCTGCTGCCCAGTTACTCCCAGCTGCCCATTACTCCCTGCTGCCCAGTTACTCCCTGCTGCCCAGTTACTCCCTGCTGCCCAGTTACTCCCTGCTGCCCAGTTACTCCCTGCTGCCCAGTTACTCCCTGCTGCCCAGTTACTCCCAGCTGCCCAGTTACTCCTGCTGCCCAGTTACTCCCAGCTGCCCAGTTACTGCCCAGTCACTCCCAGCTGCCCAGTTACTGCCCAGTCACTCCCAGCTGCCCAGTTACTCCAGCTGCCCAGTTACTCCCTGCTGCCCAGTTACTCCAGCTGCCCAGTTACTCCCAGCTGCCCAGTTACTGCCAGTTACTCCCTGCTGCCCAGTTTACTCCCTGCTGCCCAGTTACTCCCAGCTGCCCAGTTACTCCCTGCTGCCCAGTCACTCCCAGCTGCCCAGTTACTGCCCAGTTACTCCCAGCTGCCCAGTTACTCCCTGCTGCCCAGTTACTCCCTGCTGCCCAGTTACTCCCTGCTGCCCAGTTACTCCCTGCTGCCCAGTTACTCCCAGCTGCCCAGTTACTCCCTGCTGCCCAGTCACTCCCAGCTGCCCAGTTACTGCCCAGTTACTCCCAGCTGCCCAGTTACTCCCTGCTGCCCAGTTACTCCCTGCTGCCCAGTCACTCCCTGCTGCCCAGTTACTCCCTGCTGCCCAGTTACTCCCAGCTGCCCAGTTACTCCCTGCTGCCCAGTTACTCCCAGCTGCCCAGTTACTCCCTGCTGCCCAGTTACTCCCCTGCCCAGTTACTCCTGCTGCCCAGTTACTCCCTGCTGCCCAGTTACTCCCTGCTGCCCAGTTACTCCCTGCTGCCCAGTTACTCCCTGCTGCCCAGTTACTCCCTGCTGCCCAGTTACTCCCTGCTGCCCAGTTACTCCCAGCTGCCCAGTTACTCCCTGCTGCCCAGTTACTCCCAGCTGCCCAGTTACTGCCCAGTTACTCCCAGCTGCCCAGTTACTGCCAGCTGCCCAGTTACTCCACTGCCCAGTCACTCCCAGCTGCCCAGTTACTCCCTGCTGCCAGTTACTCCCAGCTGCCCAGTTACTGCCCAGTCACTCCCAGCTGCCCAGTTACTCCCAGCTGCCCAGTTACTGCCCAGTTACTCCTAGCTGCCCAGTTACTCCCAGCTGCCCAGTTACTCCCAGCTGCCCAGTCACTCCCAGCTGCCCAGTTACTCCAAGCTGCCCAGTTACTCCCAGCTGCCCAGTTACTGCCCAGTTACTCCCAGCTGCCCAGTTACTCCCAGCTGCCCAGTTACTCCCAGCTGCCCAGTTACTGCCCAGTTACTCCCAGCTGCCCAGTTACTCCCAGCTGCCCATGGCTCTGTGTGTGTGACTGTTCTCTGTCTTCTTTGATTGATGATGGAGCTGCTGTCCTCCCGTTCTTCCCTCCAGGCAGTGTATCTGGTGTGTGTTTGGCACCACCCTCTGTTTAAATGTGGTACTGCACCAAAGACAGGTGTTAAAAGTCAGTCCACTGAGCAGAGTCACATGGTGTTGCACCGGCCAGTGAAATCCTTCCATTTGACCCATCATTAAGCCAACATCCATAAACATTCACCTGTTTGCATCTCACTGTTTATGTATCTATATATCATATTCCATCTATTTACAGACTCTTCTTGCACTATTTCAATTTTATTTGTATTTACTTGCACATCTCAAAACATTCTCTTGCACTATTTGATCTGTTTTATTAGTTGTATGTCCTATATATATTCATGTTGCTCTGTTGGAGGAGGACTTCAGTGTTTCATTGACAGATCTCCACTGTAGCTGCTGAGCTCATGAAGATAGAGACTTGAAACTTGAATCTTGAATCACACACACTGCCTGTAAGCATGTCTTTGTTGTTTGAAGGTATATCTTTATGTTATGGATTATTTGAGTAGTTTTAATGTTTCTATACACGTATTTGTATAATGTTAAAATGCTAGCATTACGCTCTGAAGTTACATAGCACGTTCAGTAAATGAGAAATGCCTTTAAGTTGCATTTAGGATATTTAGGGCAGTGATTCTTGTACTGCTTGTGTGTGAAGTTGTATCAAGCAAATAGCGATACGTCCACCTGTGTGAGCAGTTCAATGTATATTTCTGTTGGTTCTAGCTTTACTCTATGAGTCTACAGCAGTGTTTCTCAAACTTGTTCAGACCAAGGACACTTAACCAATAAAAAACCACTCAGGGACCACCTGACTCCCAAATATCCAGAAACAAAAGGCCTGCTCACCACTGCAACAGTTTGTAACACATTACAGCCTGATGATGACAGCTTAAAGGGGACCTATCATGCTATATTTAAATAATATATAAGGTATTATATATATATAAGGTATATTAATACGTTTTAATTTTCAAAATACGAAACATATCATGCATTTTAGCCATGCCTCATTTTGCCTCACTCCAGCTCTGTCTTTGCAAGGTCTGATTCAGCTGACCACGCCCCATGCGGAAGAGGGGGGCGTGACACGGCCCCGGCACGAGCGTCATGTTATCATGCTTGCTGTGATTACGAGTGGAGAGTCAACATGGCCCAACCTCTCATTCCCCTGATTGGTGGAGAGTTGACCAATCAGGCGGAGTGCACCTACATTACGTCAAAAAGGTGCAAATAAAAAATCCACCCGTATCAAATCCGTTGCAGCCCCGTTTTAGAGATTTGGGTATGGAGGAAAAGAGAGAGGGTTGGTTTTTCTGACACTTTGTGAGTCCCTGGAACACCGGGGACACATATGTATGTATAAAAGACATCACAAAGTGCATTTGCATGATAGGTCCCCTTTAACTTCTCTATATCGCCTCGTTCACACATTAAATCAACAATACAACTACAACTACAGATTCTACATTTCCTTCCTATGAAAGTGCTCAGATTTTACACCTCATATGAAATGTAGACTGCATTTATCACGGAGTTTATGTCAAACAGACTCACAGATCGTTTTCTACTGAGAGAAATGCAAAATGCATGTAGTACGACCTCGCTGTGTGATTTTCAAAATAAAAGATAGTAAAACTATGGTTGCAGGCCCAAGTTTAACACGAATTCAACATTAAACACAAGTTAATTATTTACACTGTTCCATTTAATTAGCATTGTTTACGCACTCATTGACTGCGTGTCTCTGTTGCTCCTATACTAGTCTTTTAAACAATTTGAGAAACACTGGTCTACAGTAAAGCTGAAGCTTATGTTATTTCCTGACTCTCGTGGTGTTTATTTGGACTCTGGCAGTCTACGTCCTGTTAGACTCACCTTCAGGAGGACAGCTGTGAGGCAGGACATGTGTCAGACTTGTTCTGACAGTAAAGGATTATCACATCGTAAGGCGTTGTGTTTGACGAACAGACAGATGTAGGATTCTTATGGACGGAGATGTTACCTGTGAATCCGATGACGCCCATCGGTCCCGGCTGTCCTTCAGGTCCGGGGGGTCCAGATAAACAGGGTCCAACAAAACCAACGGGACCAGAGAGACCCTCCAGACCAGTTCCACCTGAGAGACACTTCAGTTCAGTCCAGTTCACCCTCACACCTCAGCAGAGAGGGGAAAGTATTGGAGTACAAATACTTCATTACTGTACTTAAGTACATTTTTCTAGTATCAGTTCCTTACTCCACTACTTATTTTTCAGACAGATTTTTACTTTGACTTCTGACATTTGAATCCAAATACATGTACTTTCTACTTCTTCCATGTTGAACACAAATACTGTACTTTCTACTTCTTACATGTTGAACCCAAATACCTGTACTTTCTACTTCTTCATGTTGAACACAAATACCTGTACTTTCTACTTCTTACATGTTGAACCCAAATACCTGTACTTTCTACTTCTTACATTTGAACCCAAATACCTGTACTTTCTACTTCTTACACTTTGAACCCAAATACCTGTACTTTCTACTTCTTACATTTGAACCCAAATACCTGTACTTTCTACTTCTTACATGTTGAACCCAATACCTGTACTTTCTACTTCTTACATTTGAACCAAATACCTGTACTTTCTACTTCTTACATTTGAACCCAAATACCTGTACTTTCTACTTCTTACATGTTGAACCCAAATACCTGTACTTTCTACTTCTTACATGTTGAACACAAATACCTGTACTTTCTACTTCATTTTCTTACTTTTACTTGAGTAAAGAAGTTTAGTCAGTACTTCTACATTTACCAGAGTATTTTAAACACGAGTATCTGTACTTCTACTTGAGTAAAGGATGTGTGTACTCTGATTACTTCCCCTACCCCTATAAATCAGGTACCTTTGGGTCCGGGGGGTCCGTCTAGTCCTGGAAGTCCTGGCTCTGCATCTGATCCTCGGGGTCCGGGGTTCCCTGGGGGCCCAACAGAGCCGTCCTCCCCTGGGGGCCCGAGCGACCCTGCTGACCTGGGAAACCGAAGCCGCTGTCGCCCTGTGACGCGGACACCAACACGAGTCAGTAACCAATCACAGTACTGCCATACTATCCAGTACAAGTGTTTGTCAACAGCTTTAAAATCAACCCTGCTCCACCTGTTCGAAATCTGCTCTAAGATTGTTGGTCACCCTGTCAGAGACTTTCCGACTCAGCAGACCATAATAACCTGAGAGGCTGTCCAACAACATCATCTGGGACCCAAAGCATGCTCTAACAGAGAATATGAACTGCTACCATCTGATGGAGATTCAATGAAGTCAGCCTGAAGCATCCTTTGAGCTCCAGTTGATCCTCTCAGTAAACACAGAGCTACAGATCAGATGCACGCTGAAGGCTCTTTGAGCAGCTCTCACTGATCCTGCTGTTATGTTCCATGTTTGTTGTTTGTTTTTCATGTGTTGTGTCTTGATGTTTGTCTGTTGATGTGACACATGGAGCTGCTGTGATGCAAGGAGCATTTCAGACTTGATCTGACCGGTAAAGAATTATCCTATCGTATCGTATTATCGTATGACTTCTGGTGAGGACTTCCTGTCTGTTCCCGTCCACGTTACCTTGGGCCCCGGCATCCCTGGGGCTCCGGATGGTCCGGCACGTCCCTTGATGCCAAAACTTGGTGAACCTGGAGCTCCTGGAGGGCCCTTGAGTCCTGATCCAATCAAATCAATGTATAGCTGTTATTTAAGATCTTCTAAACTCTTTGACTTTAAATCAGGGGTGGCAAACTCAATTTCGGGCCACATCAGCATTATGGTTGCACTCAAAGGGCCGGTTGTAACTTTAAGACTACATAAACATACAAATATAAATATACATATATAATATATAAAATAATGTATTATATTACATTATTGCCTCTGCATTGGATTATTATCGGATAGGGTAATAACTTCATTAACTACGTCTGAAAGCAGAAGTCTCTTCAGTGCGCATGTCACAAAATGAGATGCATTGTGGGACATGTAGTTTATGGGCAACGTGCTTCTGTAAAGCTGCATGTAACCGTATAATAAACGTATTATATTCTTTGCAAGCTCTTGCGGGCCGCATAAAACAAAGTCGCGGGCCGAATACTTGAGTTTGACACCACTGATTGAATCAACCCCGTTCATAATAATAATAATAAATTGTATTTATAAGCGCACTTTTTATTTGAGTAAACAAAACTCAAAGTGCTACAGAGTAAAATGGTTGAAACAAAACAACAGAAACAAATACCAAATAACATAACCCTGACCTTTGACCCCGGGGATCCCTGGGGGCCCCTGGACGGAAAACCCTTCGTCTCCTCTTTCTCCCCTCGGACCGACAGATCCTGGTAACCCTGGAGGCCCCGAAACACCTGAGAGCAGAAGAGACATCAGCGTGACGGCTCGGTCGATACAAGAACAGAACAGCAAGACATCCTACGAGTGCATCAGCTTCCAGTCTGCCACACCAACGGCTTCATAAAGAAATAAGTTAAAGTTGTACAGGTGTGTTTCAGGTCGCATTCACACAGCCTTCTTTAGTCCGGTTGAATCGAACCCTGGTGCGTTTCGTTTGGGTCGATGTGAATGCAGTCCGAGACCTCTGAAGTGAACTAAACAACCTGAAAGAGGTGGTCTCAGACCTCTGAAGTGAACTAAACAACCTGAAAGAGGTGGTCTCAGACCTCTGAAGTGAACTAAACAACCTGAAAGAGGTGGTCTCAGACCTCTGAGTGAACTAAACAACCTGAAAGAGGTGGTCTCAGACCTCTGAGTGAACTAAACAACCTGAAAGAGGTGGTCTCAGACCCCTGAAGTGAACTAAACAACCTGAAAGAGGTGGTCTCAGACCTCTGAGTGAACTAAACAACCTGAAAGAGGTGGTCTCAGACCTCTGAAGTGAACTAAACAACCTGAAAGAGGTGGTCTCAGACCTCTGAAGTGAACTAAACAACCTGAAAGAGGTGGTCTCAGACCTGAAGTGAACTAAACAACCTGAAAGAGGTGGTCTCAGACCTCTGAAGTGAACTAAACAACCAGACTCTTGTCCTCCTAAAAGAGGCGGTCTCGGACCGCTTGCTAGTGAACTCTGGAGCGGTTCATCTCTGGTGTGAACGCAGTCAGCACCAAAACACAGGAAACGAAGTATTTACGAGTCACAGAACGTGGAGGTCTTCAAAATCTTTAGCGAAAGAGTGAAGCTGATTGAAGTGTTGAACAGTGTCAGAGTCAGAGCCACCTGCTGTCGGTGAAACCCCCTCCTGACTGCAGAACGTCTCTCATATGTGTTATAATGCTTTTTAACGCACGTTGTCTGATTGTATAATCATACGTCCACTAGAGTCTGTTGAGCTCCAGACTAACAGCAAATAACCTGCCGATGCTCCATGGCGGAGGCTACGGTAGAAATTGCCAGGATTTGTGTTGTACCCCCTTAATGTCTGACCAATGGTTGAACAGCATTTCCGTGCACATGAATTGTGTTTAAAGTTTATAGTCCGTTTGAGTTTTGTCTGTGTGAACCAAACTATAGGTGTGAATGCGACCTCAGTCTCACCTTCAGGTCCGGGGTTTCCAGATAAACCTTTCTCTCCTTTCAGTCCTGGGTCTCCTGGAGAGGTTTTGATATCCCCCAGAGAACCTTTTTCCCCTGAATGAACAAACAGACGGACAGAGTTGTTGTCTGAATACACCATTTACAATTGAGGTATCCATCGTTATGCACGTGTACAAATACGTTTTAGCCTTTGGATAATGTGCATTCTCAAAAACGTAATGATGTTGTAGTTGTTGGTTCCAATTGAATCATCTGAGTTGTTTATTACAAATATAAATTACTAAGGTCATCTGTTCTGAGAATGTTGGCCCACTTAAGGAGTGGCTTCCCTCAATAGGGTTTGGGCCCCTGAGCTCTCACCAGAGGTGGAAGTATGTTTCTGGTACAGTACTTTACTCCACTACTTATTTTTCTGACCACTTTTTACTTTCTACTTCTTACATTGAATCAAATACCTGTACTTTCTACTTCTTCCATGTTGAACAAATACCTGTACTTTCTACTTCTTACATGTTGAACCAAATACCTGTACTTTCTACTTCTTACATGTTGAACACAAATACCTGTACTTTCTACTTCTTACATGTTGAACCCAAATACCTGTACTTTCTACTTCTTACATGTTGAACCAAATACCTGTACTTTCTACTTCTTACATGTTGAACCCAAATACCTGTACTTTCTACTTCTTACATGTTGAACCAAATACCTGTACTTTCTACTTCTTACATGTTGAACCCAAATACCTGTACTTTCTACTTCTACATGTTGAACCCAAATACCTGTACTTTCTACTTCTTACATGTTGAAACAAATACCTGTACTTTCTACTTCTTACATGTTGAACCCAAATACCTGTACTTTCTACTTCTTCCATGTTGAACCAAATACCTGTACTTTCTACTTCTTACATGTTGAACCCAAATACCTGTACTTTCTACTTCTTACATGTTGAACTCAAATACCTGTACTTTCTACTTCTTACATGTTGAACCCAAATACCTGTACTTTCTACTTCCATGTTGAACTCAAATACCTGTACTTTCTACTTCCATGTTGAACCCAAATACCTGTACTTTCTACTTCTTCCATGTTGAACCAAATACCTGTACTTTCTACTTCTTACATGTTGAACCCAAATACCTGTACTTTCTACTTCTTACATGTTGAACCAAATACCTGTACTTTCTACTTCTTACATGTTGAACACAAATACCTGTACTTTCTACTTCTTACATGTTGAACCAAATACCTGTACTTTCTACTTCTTACATGTTGAACCAAATACCTGTACTTTCTACTTCTTACATGTTGAACCAAATACCTGTACTTTCTACTTCTTACATGTTGAACCAAATACCTGTACTTTCTACTTCTTACATGTTGAACAAATACCTGTACTTTCTACTTCTTACATGTTGAACCAAATACCTGTACTTTCTACTTCTTACATGTTGAACCAAATACCTGTACTTTCTACTTCTTACATGTTGAACCCAAATACCTGTACTTTCTACTTCTTACATGTTGAACCCAAATACCTGTACTTTCTACTTCTTACATGTTGAACCAAATACCTGTACTTTCTACTTCTTACATGTTGAACCCAAATACCTGTACTTTCTACTTCTTACATGTTGAACCAAATACCTGTACTTTCTACTTCTTACATGTTGAACCAAATACCTGTACTTTCTACTTCTTACATGTTGAACCCAAATACCTGTACTTTCTACTTCTTACATGTTGAACCAAATACCTGTACTTTCTACTTCTTACATGTTGAACCAAATACCTGTACTTTCTACTTCTTACATGTTGAACCCAAATACCTGTACTTTCTACTTCTTACATGTTGAACCCAAATACCTGTACTTTCTACTTCTTACATGTTGAACCCAAATACCTGTACTTTCTACTTCTTACATGTTGAACCCAAATACCTGTACTTTCTACTTCTTACATGTTGAACCAAATACCTGTACTTTCTACTTCTTACATGTTGAACCCAAATACCTGTACTTTCTACTTCTTACATGTTGAACCCAAATACCTGTACTTTCTACTTCTTCATGTTGAACCCAAATACCTGTACTTTCTACTTCTTACATGTTGAACCCAAATACCTGTACTTTCTACTTCTTACATGTTGAACCCAAATACCTGTACTTTCTACTTCTTACATGTTGAACAAATACCTGTACTTTCTACTTCTTACATGTTGAACCCAAATACCTGTACTTTCTACTTCTTCCATGTTCCAAACAGGCTGGTTCCTTTAGTCTGAATGTGTGTTTGGTGGCGTGATCATTATTATATTAGTAAAGAAGTTTAGTCAGTACTTCTACTTTACCAGAGTATTTTTAAAACGACTATCTGTACTTCTACTTGAGTAAAGGATGTGTGTACTGCTGCCCTCTCTGGCTCTCACCTGGTTTCCCACGTCCCTCGGGGCCCCAGGACCCCACATTGCCTTTATTTCCTGGAGGTCCTGAATCCCCAATCCCCGGAGGTCCTGAGGTCCCATCTGACCCAGTGGTCACTGGAACCAGTCTCTCCGAGGGGGCCCTGCTCACCTTTGGCCCCTAGAGGCCCCTGAGAGCAGGATTAGAGAGAAACAACATCATTTTAGATCAGGGGTGTACAAACTACGGTCCGGGGCCAAAAGCGGCCCGCGGACCATTTTGAAACGGCCTCAGCAAATTCTGAAAGTATAATGTATACGGCCCACAAAGTAACTTGTGCTTGTCTTATATTGTACTTCTTAAATATAAATGTAAACACATTTTACACGTAGTTTTCATGTGTTAATAAGACCCTTTCAGTCAATTCAAGTTGAACATGTGTTCTAACAAATCTAAGTTGATAAGAAAAAAGCCCAATAACTTATTTGCATAACAACCTTGAAATATACCCTTCATATTTCCTCTTTTTATAATCAATCTAAGGCTTCTATTTTAAGGAATGAGCTGCTACAAAATAAAGTATATATAAAAACCATGCATGCTAGCAAACCCAGTTTCCCATTGGTAGATTATTTTGTATGACTCAGAGATGGTTTAAAGAAGCTTCTGAGTAATTCCTGACGTCTGAATTTGTTTCTACGTGGTCAGATCATTCATACAGGGATTCATAAAAGAGATTCTATGGCAAAATGTCCAAGCCATCATTTGTGGCATCTTCAAAATGTGCCTAATAGTAACCCTCAAAGGAGTTGAAGTGCCATTCTGTCCTTGATCCACTCTTGAAAGCTTTCCTTGTATATTCAGCACTTTAGATGGAAACACAGCACCATGTGTAGGATCCAAAAACTGTACTCTGGCTCCAACTGCTGGAGAAATCAGTTATGAAACTCTAATTTAAGTCACCGTCAGAGTAATATGTGGCTTATAGGAAAGTTTCACAGTTTTTTTTTTTTAAATTTTCAGTAAAATGTCACAATTTTGATATTTTCAGAAAAAAGTCAGAATTTTAAGTTTTTCTGAAAAAAGTCTGAATTCCGATTTTTTTCAAAAAAAACTCAGAATTTTGAGGGGAAAAGTCGATTTTGAATGAAATCAGAATACAATTATCCCGGGGAATTTGGGTTTCATCACAATTTAGGATGAAATAAATAAAATATAATATAAACATAAGAAGTGAGGTCGCCCGATTGAACTGAGACCGTTTAATTCTCTTCTGGGGGCCGAATTAAGAATTTCCCAAACTGGGATTAATAAAAGTAAATCTAATCTAACAATGCCTAATAATACAACTAACTATTCTTTTATTTCTGTTCTTCTTGCAATACTTTTTATAGTTTATTGTTTTATGTCTTATATATTTTTATGTTATATTGTTGGAAGAGCCTGCCTTAATCGCACTGAAGCTGCTGTGCGTACGATGATTAAAACCATTGAATTTTCATTCCCCCAGTCAGAGCTGGTTGATGTGGGCATGGGAAGGGACGTTTGGCGCCCTCTGCTGGAAATGTCTCTGAGTTTCAGGTCTCTGAGTTTCAGGTCTCTTGAGTTTCAGGTCTCTGAGTTCAGGTCTCTGAGTTTCAGGTCTCTGAGTTTCAGGTCTCTTGAGTTTCAGGTCTCTGAGTTCAGGTCTCTGAGTTTCAGGTCTCTGAGTTTCAGGTCTCTGAGTTTCAGGTCTCTGTGTTTCAGGTCTCTGAGTTTCAGGTCTCTGAGTTTCAGGTCTCTGTTTCAGGTCTCATGTGTTTCAGGTCTCTGAGTTTCAGGTCTCTGAGTTTCAGGTCTCATGTGTTTCAGGTCTCTGAGTTTCAGGTCTCTGAGTTTCAGGTCTCATGTGTTCAGGTCTCTGTGTTTCAGGTCTCTGAGTTTCAGGTCTCTGAGTTTCAGGTCTCTGAGTTTTCAGGTCTCTGTGTTTCAGGTCTCTGAGTTCCAGGTCTCTGTGTTCAGGTCTCTGAGTTTCAGGTCTCTGTGTTTCAGGTCTCTGTGTTTCAGGTCTCTGTGTTTCAGGTCTCTGAGTTTCAGGTCTCTGTGTTTCAGGTCCATGTGTTTCAGGTCTCGTGTTCAAGTCTCTGAGTTTCAGGTCTCTGAGTTTCAGGTCTCTGAGTTCCAGGTCTCTGTTTTCAGGTCTCTGAGTTTCAGGTCTCTGAGTTCCAGGTCTCGGTGTTTCAGGTCTCTGAGTTTCAGGTCTCTGAGTTCCAGGTCTCTGTGTTTCAGGTCTCTGAGTTTCAGGTCTCTGAGTTTCAGGTCTCTGAGTTTCAGGTCTCTCTGATTGTGATTGTGTTTTGTTCGGGCTCTGATACTCACAGGGTTTCTTTCTGTCCTCGACCACCTTTGGGTCCTGTATATCCTGCAGACCCGCCCGTCCCCTCTGATCCTGGGGGTCCCGGGGCCCCCTGGATCCCGTCCTCTCCTCTCTGCCCCACCCTCTGCATGACCCCGGGGTCCCAACGGTCCTGGGGGGCCGGGGGGGCCGGGGATACCAAAGGCGCCTGAATACAGAACAAGAGAGAGAGAGAGAGAGAGAGAGAGAGAGAGAGAGAGAGAGAGAGAGAGAGAGAGAGAGGAGAGGGAAGTCAGAGAGAGAGGGAGAGGAGAGAGAGAGAGAGGGGAGTCAGAGAGAGAGAGGGAGAGAGAGGGAGAGAGAGAGAGAGAGAGAGAGACGAGAGTCAGAGAGAGAGGGAGAGAGAGGAGAGAGAGAGAGAAGAGAGAGAGAGGGGGAGAGGAGAGAAGAGGGAGAGAGAGGGAGAGAGAGGGAGAGAGGAGAGAGAGAGAGAGAGAGAGAGGGAGAGTCAGAGAGAGAGGGAGAGGAGGAGAGAGAGAGAGAGAGAGAGAGGAGAGAGAGAGAGACGATAATGAGGTGTTTTAAAAGTCAGAATTTTGAGTTGTTATGAAAAAAGGCACAATTTCGAGATTTTCAGATAAAAATCAGAATTTTTTTTTTGTATTCCATCAGAATACATTTCTCCCGGGGAATTTGGGTTTCATCACAATTAGGATGAATAAATAAAATGTAATAAACATAAGAAGTTATGGTGTTGTCAGTGAGGTCGCCCGGTTAAACAGAGACAGTTCTTTCTCTTCTGGGGGCCCAATGAAGGATTTCACAAACTGGGATTAATGAAGGTAAATCTAATCCAGCGATATAATACAACTAACTATTATTTTAGACAATGAGGTGTTTTATTTTGTCTATTGTCGTGTGAAATGTTCATATAATCATTTAAAGACAGTTTCTTCCGCAGAGCAATAAACTCCAGCTTGCACTTAAACAATATATCTATATTTTTAATACACATTCAAACATATTTATTTTCACTTAAACCGATATATTCCTGCACTTTAACTTTATCTGCATATTGAAGTATGAATGCTTGTTGTTTGTATGTTGTCTCCTCCTGAATGTTGTACGTCCTCTTGTTTGTTTTTTTGTACTCTTGATGGCAGCTCTACTCATCTCACAGTACCTGTATGACAATAAAGGATTATATTCTATTCTGAATCATATACAGTATTTATAGATTCTGTTTTTATACTCTGATTGCCTTTTACTCTGTTAAATCCAAGTGTAAAAGGTGGATTTTGCTAGGGGTTAAGGACTGGGGGTTAATGGGTTAATGATGGGATGGAGGACCAGCCGTTTCCTCTCATGAATATATAGAGAGACTGTGAGCAGAACTTCTTCCTCCTCTGAGGAGGAAGAAGTTCTGTTCCTGCATTTCAGATCCATTTCACTTTATATTGACTTTCTTTATTACTTTATTAAATATAACAAAAGACAAACTTTGTCCACGAATCATTGCTCAGTTTTCTCTGAAGAGTTTCCTCACACAATACAGAGAGACAGACTGTGTGTCTGAGTTTGGAAAACGTCTACTTTGGCGCGTGTGTTAGTGAGGACCTGAGGGAGTACGTAGGGCTCTATTGCAGCTCCGCCCGGCCCACTTCAGATTGAGCAGGAAGTTAAGGGGCAGGGGGATCCGTAACCCCATGGATTTAGTTCTAATTTAGAATCCAAACAATGGTGGAATGCATTGGGTTTAGACAGAAAATGAAAGGTATAGTTGCAGCGCTGTCAGTGTTGTTGGACAGATATTAATAGTTATTTGATTCAATAATCAAATAACTATGTTGTATTTTAAACACAACATGGTAACATGTGGGGCATTTGGGACAATAAACCACACCTAAGCGTCTTTGAGTTTTAGAAAAGCGCTATATAATGTCATGTATTATTATTATTATTATTATTATTATTATTATTATTATTATTATTAATAAGCAGCAAACAGAAAGTCTTCAGTTAAAATAAGTCAGATTGCAGACCTGTAGTTTTCTGGTTGTTTGTTCCAGATATATGGAGCATAAAATACAGATGAGCTCACCTGTGGACCAGGTGGTCCTCCGACACTTTTCGCCCGTTGTGACCTTTGGGTCCAGGAAACCCGGTTGACCTGGAAATAAAACGACATCACAGACAGAGACGGTGAGTTTAACGTGGTGCCATCACTGTCACTCTGAATCAGATGCTGCTGTCTCTGGCTGCTCAATGTGAACAGACCAGTACCAACAATCATGAATGTGACCAAGCGCTCCGGTCCCAGCTGTGTGCGTCACTCTTTAGTGTCCCCTGGTCTCCCAGCTGTGTGCGTCACTCTTTATGTCCCCTGGTCTCCCAGCTGTGTGCGTCACTCTTTAGTGTCCCTGGTCTCCCAGCTGTGTGCGTCACTCTTTAGAGTCCCCTGGTCTCCCAGCTGTGTGCGTCACTCTTTCGTGTCCCCTGGTCTCCCAGCTGTGTGTGTCACTCTTTAGTGTCCCCTGGTCTCCCAGCTGTGTGCTTCACTCTTTAGTGTCCCCTGGTCTCCCAGCTATGTGCGTCACTCTTTAGTGTCCCCTGGTCTCCCAGCTGTGTGCGTCACTCTTTAGTGTCCCTGGTCTCCCAGCTGTGTGCGTCACTCTTTAGAGTCCCCTGGTCTCCCAGATGTGTGCGTCACTCTTTAGTGTCCCCTGGTCTCCCAGCTGTGTGCGTCACTCTTTAGAGTCCCTGGTCTCCCAGCTGTGTGCGTCACTCTTTAGTGTCCCCTGGTCTCCCAGCTGTGTGCGTCACTCTTAGTGTCCCCTGGTCTCCCAGCTGTGTGCGTCACTCTTTAGAGTCCCCTGGTCTCCCAGCTGTGTGCGTCACTCTTTCGTGTCCCCTGGTCTCCCAGCTGTGTGTGTCACTCTTTAGTGTCCCCTGGTCTCCCAGCTGTGTGCTTCACTCTTTAGTGTCCCCTGGTCTCCCAGCTATGTGCGTCACTCTTTAGTGTCCCCTGGTCTCCCAGCTGTGTGCGTCACTCTTTAGTGTCCCCTGGTCTCCCAGCTGTGTGCGTCACTCTTTAGAGTCCCCTGGTCTCCCAGATGTGTGCGTCACTCTTTAGTGTCCCCTGGTTTACATAGTGTTTAGAAATTCTTGCAGCATTCCATGTTTGAATGTGAGAAAGAAGTCTGATCAGAATTTTCTGAAAAGTCATAATTTTGAGATTTTCAGAAAAATTCAGAATTTTTATTTTCAGAAAAATTCAGAATTTTAATTTTTTTATTTTCAGCATTCTGAGAGTTTAATCTTTTTTTACAGCAGGTACATATTTCTAGTAGCCTCCAACATTATTTAAATTATTCAGATTTCTTCTCTTCAATACACATACTGACAATTAGCTTAGATAATCAGAGTAAATGAGTCAGGTGTTTTCTTACCTGTCACCCCCGATTTCACCTTGCTCTCCTTTTCTGCCTGGAGGTCCTGGGGAGCTCCTGGGGAGGCCGACAAACCGAGCACACTCCCCCCTTCTCACCTGAATGACAAAAAATCAATCAGTTATGCTCAACAAGGCAAGGCAAGGCAAGGCAAGGCAAGGCAAGGCAAGGCAAGGCAAGGCAAGGCAAGTTTATTTATACAGCACTTTTCAACACAATGCAATTCAAAGTGCTTTACAAAAATGACATTAAGAGCATAAAACACATTAGAAACATTAAAGAGCAAAGATAGTAAAACATGAATAACACCACTAAACTCGTAAAAATCTGATGTCTTTTTTATCATAATACAAAATTCACATGGCAAATCTACTGTTTTAGTAAAGCTCAGACTGGTATTTCATGTCTCCCCCCACTCACCTGTCAGTCCTTCCTCCCCTCTGACTCCAGGAAATCCAATCAGGCCTTTTAGACCTTTATCTCCTGGAGCGCCGTCATCTCCCGGGAGAAAATCTGACATGAAAGTGAAAAACAAAAGAATGATTTGGCATTGTCGACAGGTAGATTTTTGATCATCTTGGTGAAGCTCTCTGGCTATACGATCCCCTCCGCTTCAATTATTTGCGCTAAGCTAGGCTAACATCTCCTCATTTGACTCTTCCCAGAAATGTAACTAAGAGCTGTGAGTCTACAAATAGTTAGGAAACATGCACCACTCTATGAGCAGACATTGGTAGGAAGTCAATAAAATGTTGTGAATGAACCTTTTTTTATGACAATGTTCACTTCACCCTCTTGTTACTTGTCTGATATGTTAGTTGGTTCTAGAAAGAACGTTTGGATTATTCAATTGTATTTTTATATTTCCTTATTTCACTGCAGAGTAATGTTTTACAGATTTTGTTCCCAACTTTGTGTGCAACTCTTCACTTTCAACAGCCTTATCAGGACGATAAATACTCTTATTGTAAAGAGTCGTTTTATAAAGATTCCAACATATGACTCTCTCTGTCCGGAGATAACTTTCTCAAGATTAAAGGGGCCCTATTCTGCTCATTCTCATCTTCATATTAGAAGCCTATCACTCAATGTACAATGTGTTGGAGCGCTGGCCAATAGGAGTGCAAGTGTTATATAGTCATGTCTTTATTTCTGGATGGACTTTGCAGACCATTTCCATGCAGAGAAACATATAGAATCACTACAGGGAGGGAACACCACACGAAGCAGAACAGGGCCTCTTTAGACAAACTATAAACAGAAAACAAGTTTGAAACCCTCACCTGGTATTCCCTTCGCCTGGTTCTCCTTCCAATCCTGACCTCCAGGAACTCCAGAGAGTCCTGGGGGGCCGACCACGAGGGGACCGGAATCTCCTGGTTCTCCTTTGGGTCCAGTTGAGCCTGGAGGCCCCTGAGGGCCCGGTGGACCATCGGAAGCCACACCTGGAGGGAAAAGAAGAGTCTTTATTTAGAGTCTTACACACATCCTTTACTCAAGTAGAAGTAAAGATACTCGTGTTTTAAAAATACTCTGGTGAAAGTAGAAGTACTGACTAAACTTCTTTACTCAAGTAAAAGTAAGAGGCTTCGAAATGTACTAAAGTAAAAGTACCCATAACTAGCAGCTGTTTTAAAGAGTACCTGACCTCCCTTTATATTAATAGAACAATAATGTCATTGTTAGCTAATGAATGTTTCCATGCTGAACAACGGCAACATGACAACGTTTTCATTGGTCCCTCTTCTTTAGAGAAGACCAGGAAATGATGGATACACGGATCGTGTTCAAATCAATAGGCACGCAATGACTCTAAATAATAATGATCACGCCACCAAACACACATTCAGACTAAAGGAACCAGCCTGTTTGGAACATGGAAGAAGTAGAAAGTACAGGTATTTGGGTTCAACATGGAAGAAGTAGAAAGTACAGGTATTTGGGTTCAACATGTTAGAAGTAGAAAGTACAGGTATTTGGGTTCAACATGTTAGAAGTAGAAAGTACAGGTATTTGGGTTCAACATGGAAGAAGTAGAAAGTACAGGTATTTGGGTTCAACATGTTAAAGTAGAAAGTACAGGTATTTGGGTTCAACATGTAAGAAGTAGAAAGTACAGGTATTTGGTTCAACATGTAAGAAGTAGAAAGTACAGGTATTTGGGTTCAACATGTTAGAAGTAGAAAGTACAGGTATTTGGGTTCAACATGTTAGAAGTAGAAAGTACAGGTATTTGGTTCAACATGTAAGAAGTAGAAAGTACAGGTATTTGTGTTCAACATGGAAGAAGTAGAAAGTACAGGTATTTGGGTTCAACATGTTAGAAGTAGAAAGTACAGGTATTTGGGTTCAACATGTAGAAGTAGAAAGTACAGGTATTTGGGTTCAACATGTAAGAAGTAGAAAGTACAGGTATTAGGGTTCAACATGTAAGAAGTAGAAAGTACAGGTATTTGGGTTCAAAATGTAAGAAGTAGAAAGTACAGGTATTTGTGTTCAACATGTAAGAAGTAGAAAGTACAGGTATTTGAGTTCAACATGGAAGAAGTAGAAAGTACAGGTATTTGGGTTCAACATGTGAGAAGTAGAAAGTACAGGTATTTGGGTTCAACATGTAAGAAGTAGAAAGTACAGGTATTTGGGTTCAACATGTAAGAAGTAGAAAGTACAGGTATTAGGGTTCAACATGTGAGAAGTAGAAAGTACAGGTATTTGGGTTCAACATGGAAGAAGTAGAAAGTACAGGTATTTGTGTTCAACATGTAAGAAGTAGAAAGTACAGGTATTTGGGTTCAACATGGAAGAAGTAGAAAGTACAGGTATTTGAGTTCAAAGTGTAAGAAGTAGAAATTACAGGTATTAGTGTTCAAAGTGTAAGAAGTAGAAAGTACAGGTATTTGGGTTCAACATGTAAGAAGTAGAAAGTACAGGTATTTGGGTTCAACATGTAAGAAGTAGAAAGTTCAGGTATTTGGGTTCAACATGTAAGAAGTAGAAAGTACAGGTATTTGGGTTCAACATGGAAGAAGTAGAAAGTACAGGTATTTGAGTTCAACATGTAAGAAGTAGAAAGTACAGGTATTTGAGTTCAACATGTGAGAAGTAGAAAGTACAGGTATTTGGGTTCAACATGTAAGAAGTAGAAAGTACAGGTATTTGGGTTCAACATGTAAGAAGTAGAAAGTACAGGTATTTGGGTTCAACATGTAAGAAGTAGAAAGTACAGGTATTTGAGTTCAACATGTGAGAAGTAGAAAGTACAGGTATTTGAGTTCAACATGTAAGAAGTAGAAAGTACAGGTATTTGTGTTCAACATGTAAGAAGTAGAAAGTACAGGTATTTGTGTTCAACATGTAAGAAGTAGAAAGTACAGGTATTTGAGTTCAACATGTGAGAAGTAGAAAGTACAGGGATTTGTGTTCAACATGTAAGAAGTAGAAAGTACAGGTATTTGGGTTCAACATGTGAGAAGTAGAAAGTACAGGTATTTGGGTTCAACATGTAAGAAGTAGAAAGTACAGGTATTTGTGTTCAACATGTAAGAAGTAGAAAGTACAGGTATTTGGGTTCAACATGTAAGAAGTAGAAAGTACAGGTATTTGTGTTCAAAATGTAAGAAGTAGAAAGTACAGGTATTTGAGTTCAAAGTGTAAGAAGTAGAAAGTACAGGTATTTGAGTTCAACATGTAAGAAGTAGAAAGTACAGGTATTTGTGTTCAACATGTAAGAAGTAGAAAGTACAGGTATTTGTGTTCAACATGTAAGAAGTAGAAAGTACAGGTATTTGTGTTCAAAATGTAAGAAGTAGAAAGTACAGGTATTTGGGTTCAACATGTAAGAAGTAGAAAGTACAGGTATTTGGGTTCAACATGTAAGAAGTAGAAAGTACAGGTATTTGGGTTCAAATGTAAGAAGTAGAAAGTACAGGTATTTGGGTTCAAGTGTAGAAGTAGAAAGTACAGGTATTTGTGTTCAACATGTAAGAAGTAAAGTACAGGTATTTGTGGTTCAAATGTAAGAAGTAGAAAGTACAGGTATTTGGTTCAACATGTAAGAAGTAGAAAGTACAGGTATTTGTGTTCAACATGTAAGAAGTAGAAAGTACAGGTATTTGGTTCAAAATGTAAGAAGTAGAAAGTACAGGTATTTGGGTTCAACATGTAAGAAGTAGAAAGTACAGGTATTTGTATTCAAATGTAAGAAGTAGAAAGTACAGGTATTTGGGTTCAACATGTAAGAAGTAGAAAGTACAGGTATTTGGGTTCAACATGTAAGAAGTAGAAAGTACAGGTATTTGTATTCAAAATGTAAGAAGTAGAAAGTACAGGTATTTGGGTTCAACATGTAAGAAGTAGAAAGTACAGGTATTTGAGTTCAAAGTGTAAGAAGTAGAAAGTACAGGTATTTGGGTTCAACATGGAAGAAGTAGAAAGTACAGGTATTTGGGTTCAACATGTAAGAAGTAGAAAGTACAGGTATTTGTTCAAAGTGTAAGAAGTAGAAAGTACAGGTATTTGGGTTCAACATGTAAGAAGTAGAAAGTACAGGTATTTGGTTCAAAATGTAAGAAGTAGAAAGTACAGGTATTTGTTTCAACATGTAAGAAGTAGAAAGTACAGGTATTTGGGTTCAACATGTAAGAAGTAGAAAGTACAGGTATTTGGGTTCAACATGGAAGAAGTAGAAAGTACAGGTATTTGGGTTCAACATGTAAGAAGTAGAAAGTACAGGTATTTGGGTTCAACATGTAAAAGTAGAAAGTACAGGTATTTGGGTTCAAAGTGTAAGAAGTAGAAAGTACAGGTATGTGGGTTCAACATGTAAGAAGTAGAAAGTACAGGTATTTGGGTTCAAAATGTAAGAAGTAGAAAGTACAGGTATTTGTATTCAACATGTAGAAGTAGAAAGTACAGGTATTTGGGTTCAACATGTAAGAAGTAGAAAGTACAGGTATTTGGGTTCAACATGGAAGAAGTAGAAAGTACAGGTATTTGGGTTCAACATGTAAGAAGTAGAAAGTACAGGTATTTGGGTTCAACATGTAAGAAGTAGAAAGTACAGGTATTTGTGTTCAACATGTAGAAGCCAAAGTAGAAAGTACAGGTATTTGGGTTCAACATGTAAGAAGTAGAAAGTACAGGTATTTGGGTTCAACATGTAAGAAGCCAAAGTAGAAAGTGGTCAGAAAAATAAGGAGTGGAGTAAAGTACTTATACCGAAACATGTACTTAAGTACAGTAACGAAGTATTTGTAGGAACTGAGTCGGAGTTTACCTGGCTCGCCCTTCAGGCCAGGAAATCCAATGAGTCCTGAAAGAAACCACAGAAGAAGAACGTGACTGAGCATCGTCACTAGACTGAATAAAGTTATCAGATCACATGACTTTAACACAGAGGATGAGAGAGATGCTGTGCAGCTGATTTAACAGAAATCCTCCCCCAAAACACAAACTGATCCATGAGACAGATACTTCCTAATATCATTTGTTATTTTACAATGACTCAAAAGGTATCATTTAAATACGTGTGTGTTTTGTTTTTGTTTGTATTTCAGTTTTACAAAATGGAAATGAAAAATGGAAATTAATGAAAATGTATCAGTAAACATCCGAGACTGACCTGCTGCCTCCTGAGTGTTTATTGCTAAACCGTGTTAAGCTATCTGCCAACCCAGCAATCTCTAAATATTCTTGTTGTTGGGGAAATATTTTCCAAGGCCCATAACTTTGACCCAGTGTATCAGTTCATGCTGTCCTGACTGAGCACACGCACCTGTAGCCTTGGCTGCTGTGCTCTCAGTGTTCTGTCTCCCTGTTCCTGCCTGTTGGCGTCAGCTGATAGAGGTGTTATGGTTCTATGTTCCTGCCTGTTGGCGTCAGCTGATAGAGGTGTTATGGTTCTATGTTCCTGCCTGTTGGCGTCAGCTGATAGAGGTGTTATGGTTCTATGTTCCTGCCTGTTGGCGTCAGCTGATAGAGGTGTTATGGTTCTATGTTCCTGCCTGTTGGCGTCAGCTGATAGAGGTGTTATGGTTCTATGGTCCTGCCTGTTGGCGTCAGCTGATAGAGGTGTTATGGTTCTATGGTCCTGCCTGTTGGCATCAGCTGATAGAGGTGTTATGGTTCTATGTTCCTGCCTGTTGGCATCAGCTGATAGAGGTGTTATGGTTCTATGGTCCTGCCTGTTGGCGTCAGCTGATAGAGGTGTTATGGTTCTATGTTCCTGCCTGTTGGCATCAGCTGATAGAGGTGTTATGGTTCTATCTTCTTATGCACAATGTTGATTATTCTCTCAGAACTAGCTAAATACACGGGTCTGGGGTAAAGTTCTTCAGAATTGATTGTGGCATCTCAACCTGTGACACCTCGTGGCTCGTGACATGT
>JAAKFY010000013.1:40866942-40886942 GCA_011823955.1 Dissostichus mawsoni
GTCGGACCGCGCGATAACCCTGAAATCAAAAGCAGCTGGCGGTGATGATGATGAAGATGATGGAGATGATGATGATGATAATGTTTTACAGGTTAGAAACATTTGAGTAAGTGTTTTATATTTCATGTGTCTGCTCACATTTCAATCAGAGTGTAACATTTTACAGGTGACGTGACTTTTTGCGATTAGCTTCAATATTAGCATCAGCATCAGAATCAAGTTTTTGGGAATTTGTCTTTGTCTTTTGGTGCATACATAAACTTACGAAAATACATTTAAGAAAACTATAATAACATTAAAAAATATAAAAAATTCTCTTAAAACATAGCAATATTGACTTTGAATATGGGTTGAAATCGTAGTAATAAAATTGGAATAAAAGTAAGGTTTCTCTTCAGACCCGTCGGCTCACCTTCTGTCCGCGGGGGCCTGGTATCACTGGACTGGGACCCTCCTGACCCTGAAACACAAACACAGCCTCATCAGGAGAGAGTGACATGATTCAGGGTCATGCTGTAACATTTTTGCAGCTTAATACAGAAAAGTTTTTTCATTTTTATTGACCAATGAGTTTATGTATTATAGCATCTTCATTTTGCTCTCAAGGTCAATCTAATTCCTGATGCATTTAACTTTAAATTAACTAAATGTAGGGTGAGCATTTATTTTTTCACATATACTGTAGGAGAAATATTTATTGCAATGTCAGTTTTTCCGAGATCGTGAAACCCTAATTTACATTTTGTGCGATTAAAGTCCACTGTGTTTAACTAACGAGCCCTAAAGTCTAGAGAAGAGCAAAATATTAAATGATGTAAACAACATACTAACTTGTAAGTTAAGATACCAACTTTCCAAACTGAATGTTCACTTCCAGATATAGATATATAGATAAGATTGTAGCTTTGGTGGTTCTGTTGTAAACATTTTTTTAAAGATGTATTTTTGCCAGTGTTTGTTGATTTTGGCCTGAGTTTGTTGATTTTGGCCTGAGTTTGTTGTTTCCTGAGTGTTACAAAAAACAAGATGAATTTGTTTGTAAAAGTGCAATGAGGATTATTAGCAAACGTACCTTCTCTCCTGCTAATCCTGAAAACCCTGGATTTCCCTACATTTAAAAGAGACCATAAAGGAAAGAGCTGATGTCAGTGGGTTGACGCGTCAGTTACAGACATTTAAATAAAGTTTGATTGTTAAAGACTTTACAGGAAGTCCTGAAGGTCCTGGTTCTCCTGGAAAGCCCAGTTCCCTGGATCTCCACTCAGCCCCTGCAACACAAACAGCCAATCAGAGGACTTTGTCCACTAGCCAATCAGATGATTTTCTCCACCAGCCAATTAAATGACTTTCTCCACCAGACAGTCAGAAGATTTTTTGTCCACTAGCCAATCAAACGATACTATCCATTAGCTAATTAAAGGATTTTCTCCACTAGCCAATCAGAGGATTTCTCCACCAGCCAATCACAATCCCAAATATAGAATATTACAAGTCAGATCACAAAACATCCACAAAAAATTAAGAACACTGACATATTCTCCTTCTCGTCCTTGGGGTCCTGGTGCTCCTTTAATATCTGGAGTTGCTGCAAAAACGTAAGTGTCTCCCTGTAACCAAAAACAGAAACATAACACGGTTCAATGTTTCGTTTATCTGTTAAAAAGAACCAGTAATAATTCCCACACGAGTAATATTTAAAAACAATCAACACAAAAATACGTAAAAGAAAAAAGGTAATACATTTTTAAATAAATGCAAAAATGATTTTAAGGCTGTACTCCAAAAGTATTATCTAGTAAAAAAAATAAATAAGTTTAGCAACATTCAGCAAGCTGTCTTCCCTCATATAAAGAATAATAAAGATATAATTATATATACATATAATATGATTATATATATGTATTCACGTGAGAAATGTGTGCTTCTATCACATCAATGACAGGCACTGTATGAATATGTTCAGACATTGATATTCATACATGTTATGAACTGTTTAATATTAACTGCATGTGTGGCTCAAGTGAAAACCCTTTTTCATTTTGTACCAAGATTGAAAACATAATGACAGTATGTGAGTCTGTGCAGGCGTTACCTTTGCACCTCGCAGTCCTGATCGACCCTGAAACACAGAAGCATAGTTAGCTTTAGCTTCTTATAAGATAAGATAAGATAAGAATGACTTTATTGATCCCAATTTGGGAAATGTTTGCGTTGCAGCAGCATAAAAATACATGGCATTGTACTTTAGAGGATTTAAAAGACTAGAAATAAACAATCCAAAATGTAAACATCTCAATAGAAATAAAATGGCATTCAAAAAAGTAGAAAATATACATGTTGAATTACAAATTTACAGTAACAGAATATAAAGCAGGATATTATATATACATAACTAGCCTAGTTTAGCTTCAGCTTGCAGTGATACAAATGTTTCAAAAGGTCAACAGGAAGTATTCAAAGCATCCAACCACCGCTTTGGAATAGAATCCTTTATTGTCATTATAAAAGGTATACAATGAGATGAGTAGAGCTACTCCATTAGTTAAGGTGCCATCAAGAATACAAAAACCAACAAGAGACGTACAACATTCAGGAGGAGACAACATACAAACAACAAGCATTCATACTTCAATATTCTTACGGGAAGTAGGTGGGACTTACTTGAATGCCGCCAGGACCTGGAGCCCCAGAGAACCCTGGGTAACCAACATCGCCCTGGAAGACACCAATAAGTATATTATTAAGTGATGGATGAGGCCAGGTGATTTCCGTTTCATGGAGTAACCTCTCTGAAAAGTCAAGGGTAGAGCTGTTCTGTAAAGTGTGACGTTATGTAAATCTATGATGCTGAGTCCAAGTGAAAAACAGAAATGAAAGTGATGGGAATGTCGTTCATAAAAGTGCCTGATAGTTGTATCTCACCTTCAAAATCATGTTTTAAATACATGTTAATTTTACATCTGGTGTGCCACAGGGCACGAGTCAAGATCCTCTGTTTTCCCATTTAAATGCTTCTCAAATGCTAACCACGTCATTAGAAGACATAATGTGTATGTTTTAACAGATGACAACCCAGAATATATTCTTGTCTTCTTTGTGATAGTAATGATGAATTGACTGATGACTTTGATTGGTGTATTTTAACCTCTGAATTCACGACCCAATCGCAATAATCGTGTGAAGTTCATCGTCTATAAAATATACCTGTGGTGTACCTCAGGGCTTCATTCTGGGTCTTCTGCTATTCTCCATTTACTTGCTTCTAAATACCCACATAATTAGAAGAAATATCGTGTTTTTTCCGATGATACCCCAGTGTTACTTCCTGTCTATATGTGTAGACATAGACATAATACGATTGCATGATAGTGCTATTCTTTTATTATCTCCATAATCAAATTGAAATAAATGTTCATTGTCTATCAATTGTTCCTGAGGCGTAACTGGGGTAAGTATTTCTTCCTGTCTGTCTCTGTGATAGTAACGTTAATCTGAATGTTACAATGGGGACTTAACAGGAATTGTTGAGCTTCATCCCTACCTTTGTCCCGTTGCATCCTGGGAGTCCTGATTGGCCGAGGGGTCCTTCATGTCCGGGGAGACCCTGAGAAAATAAACAACAGTACTGTTTATTTAAAGAACATGATAAATATTCGACAAATCAAATGGAAAACAATCTTATTCTTCAATAATAATAATAATAATAATAATAATTGTAAAACATAAATAAATAAATTGAATTAAATAACAAATAATAATATGAAAAAGTATTAATATTAAATACGATAACAATAATAATGATTATAACAATGAATAATAATAATACCTTGAAAAAATAAATAAAGTTGCATGATAATAAGATTATATTAATATTGAATTAACTAGATTTAAAATAACAACAAATAAAGGATAATAACAATAAACGCAATACTAAAAAATCTTATACAAATAATAAGGTTCTAATAGCATTATCCAAATGTTTGGTTTAATAGATTGATGACAATCTAAATGGTCTTTATGCTTTAAATCATAAATCATATGATGGTTCGTACCGGCAGACCTGGAGGTCCTGGAAAACCTGGTTTTCCTGGAAGACCTGGAGAAAACAGAGAGACTCATTTAATCTGTATACAGGTCAGGTTTACAGAAATACAAAATGTTTAAGAATGAATTATGGATCATCATCATCATCATCGTCATCATCATCGTCTACATACCCGAGAGCCTTTGAGTCCTGAACTCCCAGCTGTTCCATGATCACCCTGAGGACAAAATAATAAAAAATAATCATGAAAATTCAGCAGAGATCTCTGACATTTATAATAATGGTATTAAAGGTCCCATGTCATGGCCATTTCTACTGATCATAGTTCCATTGTTGAGGTCTACTAGAATAGATTTACATTGTTCAATGTTCCAAACTCACATTGGCTTCTCATACAGCATCTCTGTATAGTATGTGTATTCACTCTCTGTCCTAAACGGCTTGTTGGAGCTCCTGCCCCCCCCCCCTATGAGCCCACTGTGCTCTGATGTGCATTTATGTTTTACAATGGCGTTTGTTAACAACCAGGAAATGACACCAGTAATGACAAACAGATGAGAATGCTGCGTGGGGTCTGGTTGCCGTGTTGGCGGGACATTGCGAGGCTCGCTGAGGAGCGGACAGTGTGAGCTGGCTTACTGGTGGGTTTCCTGGTTGCTACGTGGGGTCGGCGAGACAGCGAGACACAGCGAAACCCAGCCCGAACCCAGCCCGAGCACACACACACCCGCAGCTTGGCTGTGAAATTGTGTGTGTTCTCACACACAGACTCACAGCCTCGCCGCGTCCCGCCGTCTCAGGCTGAGAAATCGGAGGAGCTGCAGCTGAGAAAAGATTGAGTGTGTGTGTGTGAGGAAGTCCGCGGATTGGTCCAAATGTAACGGCTCCGCGGATGTAACGTAACAGCTCTGTTACGTTACGTTACGTCACTATACCCAAATACGTCACTATACCCAAATACGTCACTATACCCAAGAAGAAAACAATGGAGAAAGAGAAATCTCCAACGAGGCGTTCTGGGACAGAGAGACAGGTCTTTTCTGTGTTAGAGTTTTACTCCCTACAGGGTGCACTTTGAGGGTTTGTGACTCTGCAGACTGTTCACATGCAGAAGCTACAGAACACAAGGGGACGGGTAATAACCGGAAAAGCATGACATGGGCCCTTTAAACTGTGGGTTTAATAAATACATGGTCTCCCAGCTGTGTGCGTCACTCTTTAGTGTCCCCTGGTCTCCCAGCTGTGTGCGTCACTCTTTCGTGTCCCCTGGTCTCCCAGCTGTGTGCATCACTCTTTAGTGTCCCCTGGTCTCCAGCTGTGTGCGTCACTCTTTAGTGTCCCCTGGTCTCCCAGCTGTGCGCGTCACTCTTTAGTGTCCCCTGGTCTCCAAGCTGTGTGCGTCACTCTTTAGTGTCCCCTGGTCTCCCAGCTGTGCGCGTCACTCTTTAGTGTCCCCTGGTCTCCCAGCTGTGTGCGTCACTCTTTAGTGTCCCCTGGTCTCCAGCTGTGGAGACAGCTTCTCTCATCAAATCTATACACTAAGGATGCACAAAGACTGTTTTTACGTATCCATAGTTTTGCATTTGTTTTGATTTTATCACGTAAAGTATGAAGTCAGCAGATGCACGTCTCTGATATAAAATCTGCAGATCATGAACAGTCGTTGTGTTTGAGCTGCAGACAGGAACAGGCCTGCAGACAAATGAGGCATTGATGGGATCTGATAACAATCTGAAAACACTGAGATGTTTGATGTAGTGAAGAAAAATATAGGTCTAAATAAACAAATGTTGCTGACCTGTAACATCGGAGGTTTGTTCTCTGAGCTGAAGTTATCAAACATTAAATATCCATCAGACTCCAGATTATTTCAGTATTTTTTTTAATAAAAAGAGGACTCGGGACAAAACCCTGAGGAACTCCACTATCTTGTGTTTAAGTCGATTAAATAATGGAAAGGGTGATAATTAGATGGATGTTGTTACCTTTTCTCCAGGAAAGCCCTGGTTTCCCTCATTTCCGGGATAACCAATCACTCCAGGAAGTCCATCGTATCCAACGTAACCAGTTTCACCCTGCAGACAAAAGCACAAGTGGATCTCATGAGGATAATGTCCTATTTCTGTGTTGGTCCCTGAAGGCAGCATCTCCCTGGTCCAATGGGATTTCTCCGTGTGATTTTGGATTATGTCAGAAACTAATCTCCGTGTCAAACAAACGTTTATGATTCTTACACGTTTAGTTCAGCAGGATAATCTCCACATATTAACACCACTTTATGATTTCTGAAGTAAAAAGCTAACATTAGGCTATAAAGGAACTACAGCACGGTCACATGACTTCACGTCACCACCGCTAAGCTAAAGGAGGCTAATGTTGGCTATAAAGGAACTACAGCACGGTCACATGACTTCACGTCACCACCGCTAAGCTAAAGGTGGCTAATGTTGGGCTATAAAGGAACTACAGCACGGTCACATGACTTCACGTCACCACCGCTAAGCTAAAGGTGGCTAATGTTGGGCCATAAAGGAACTACAGCACGGTCACATGACTTCACGTCACCACCGCTAAGCTGAAGGAGGCTAATGTTGGGCTATAAAGGAACTACAGCACGGTCACATCACTTCACGTCACCACCGCTAAGCTAAAGGAGGCTAATGTTGGGCTATAAAGGAACTACAGCACGGTCACATCACTTCACGTCACCACCGCTAAGCTAAAGGGGGCTAATGTTGGGCTATAAAGGAACTACAGCACGGTCAAATGACTTCACGTCACCACCGCTAAGCTAAAGGGGCTAATGTTGGGCTATAAAGGAACTACAGCACGGTCACATGACTTCACGTCACCACCGCTAAGCTAAAGGAGGCTAATTTTGGCCTATAAAGGAACTACAGCACGGTCACATGACTTCACGTCACCACCGCTAAGCTAAAGGAGGCTAATGTTGGGCTATAAAGGAACTACAGCACGGTCACATCACTTCACGTCACCACCGCTAAGCTAAAGGTGGCTAATGTTGGGCTATAAAGGAACTACAGCACGGTCACATGACTTCACGTCACCACCGCTAAGCTAAAGGAGGCTAATGTTGGGCTATAAAGGAACTACAGCACGGTCACATGACTTCACGTCACCACCGCTAAGCTAAAGGAGGCTAATGTTGGGCTATAAAGGAACTACAGCACGGTCACATGACTTCATGTCACCACCGCTAAGCTAAAGGAGGCTAATGTTGGGCTATAAAGGAACTACAGCACGGTCACATCACTTCACGTCAGCACCGCTAAGCTAAAGGAGGCTAATGTCGGGCTATAAAGGAACTACAGCACGGTCACATGACTTCAGGTCACCACCGCTAAGCTAAAGGTGGCTAATGTTGGGCTATAAAGGAACTACAGCTTGGTCACATGACTTCACGTCACCACCGCCAATGTCGTAGAACAAAACGTTAAAATCTCTTCAGTTTGTGTTAACCACAAACCTGATTTCAGGCTAACAACCAAAAACAAATTCAGAAAACCATTGACCTCCAGATCAGGGGACAGGAAGTGAGGAAATGCTGAGTCATGTCACGGTTTTAGGACTCATTCCTTCTCTCAACAGTTTTACTCAGGTGAAGTGAGGGGTCAGTTCCCCTGCTGTCCACACGGTGGCAGTACACTCAGGTACACCCAGGTACACCCAGGTACTCTCAGGTGTACATGTGTACATCTTGGCTGTGTTCCAGGTTCCGGAGAGAGCAGACGGACGTTTCATGTTCACCCGAGAGGAACCAGCCTTTTTTATCCTTCCAAAACACACCTGAGATCACAGAGCTCGCACCTGGGTGGCCTTCAGACTTCAGACTCCACTTCACATTCAGATCTCAGCCTTTCTTTGAAATATTTTTCTTTAAATGTGGTCTTTTTATCATCTTCTCCTTTTGAGTTTGGTTCTAATCCCCTATTGTACCTTTACTAAATAAAATTCCTGTTTTTCAACCCGTTTTGTGAAGCACCTTCACGTGGTGCGATATACATACTTGGATTGACGCTATAAAGAAAACTACCAAATCTAAATTCTACAAAAATCTATAATTGCTTCAAGCTGTGGTGGAAAACGGACTGAAATACTCCGTAACAAATACAAAAAATGCTGTAAAACCATCCCATCACCTCAGCTGGGAATTAACTCTGATTAGACTCACTGTTTACATGATGCTTCTTTTCTCAAGTTTCTGAATTTTTTCTAAAAATTCGGAAAATGTTAACTTTTTCATCAAAATCTTATAATTCTGTCTTTTTCTCAAAATCTCCAATGTTTTATTCTCTTTCTCAAAATTATAACTTTTTCTGAAAATCTAAACAATTTGACTTTTTTTTGTGTGTTCATGTTGAGATGTCCTCACCTTCTGACCTTTGACCCCATCACAGTGACAGAGAGACTTTCCGCTGCAGTGACACACCTGCAGACACACAGGACAAAATAACATAAATACATACGTTTCACATATTATAAAGCTATATACAGCTATTTTAAAAAACAATTGTAAGAGTATTATAACACATTAACAATATAAACATATGATACATATATACAGTGGAGGATTTACATAATCACATATCCATGTTATTATGGGGTAGATCAATGGTTAAAGGACCTAATTTACACAACATTTCACCCACTTTCTGAGTGACCTAAAGGCAACACATTGGGATTATTTGGACTAAAGTGAACTGCAGTTAAGATCACAGGGACTATTGATGGATTATCACAGCATGGTCATAGTTTGAGAAGGATTTTAAAACCATTCAAATAAATACATAATGGCAACAAACTATGCCCCCTGATACTTTCAATTGAAATAATGAAAGAATTGTTCTTATTTATTTCTTGCGAAGAACGTAGAATGAAACCATCCATTTTGTTTTAGATTAGATTAGATTCCTTTATTGTCCCAACAGAATTCCAAGCATTCCTGATGGTGCAATCACACATAACAGACAGTGTGAGTATAACGTTGACAATACAAGCTAAAACTTTAATATATAAGGTGACTATAAATGCACTGTTGTTGCAATGAGATAAAATCACCTCTGTCTGTCTGTCTGTCTGTCTGTCTGTCTGTCTGTCTGTCTGTCTGTCTGTGTCTGTCTCTCTGTCTGTCTGTCTGTCTGTCTGTCTGTCTGTCTGTCTGTCTGTCTCTCTGTCTGTCTCTCTGTCTGTCTGTCTGTCTGTCTGTCTGTCTGTCTGTCTATCTGTCTGTCTGTCTGTCTGTCTGTCTCTGCCTGTCTGCCTGCCTGCCTGCCTGTGTCTGTCTGTCTGTCTGTCTGCCTGTCTGTCTGTCTGTCTGTCTGTCTGTCTGCCTGTCTGCCTGCCTGTCTGCCTGTCTGTCTGTCTGTCTGTCTGTCTGTCTGTCTGTCTGTCTGTCTGTCTGTCTGTCTGTCTGTCCGTCTGTCTGTCTGTCTGTATCTGTACTTCTACTTGAGTACAGGATGTGTGTACTTCAGCCATCTCTGGATACATCTTATCTTCATTCCTGTCTCCCCCTCCTGCCTCGACTCGTCCTCCAGACATCAGATGGGTTCAGTTCGACCTCATGACCTGACGTATAAACTCACTGCAGTTTTCTAGACTAGACACAGGTAGGATATTAAGAATAACAACTACAGAGTCCCCTTCAAGTTCACCTGTAGAACATCAGACATGTTCCTGTTCACCTGTAGAACATCAGACATGTTCCTGTTCACCTGTAGAACATCAGACATGTTCCTGTTCACCTGTAGAACATCAGACATGTTCCTGTTCACCTGTAGAACATCAGACATGTTCCTGTAATTCTGCAACACTTTTATTAGTTAGTGTTTGCACGGAACTGTTTACAGCGCGTTTCAAGAGGGATACAAATAGTGTTGCACCTGGCGTGGTAGAGCAGCAGACTTTCTGTTGGAGGGTTTAATTACTTTAATGACTTCCTGTTGGAGGGTTTAATTACTTTAATGACTTCCTGTTAGAGGGTTTAATTACTTTAATGACTTCCTGTTAGAGGGTTTAATGACTTCCTGTTAGAGGGTTTAATTACTTTAATTACTTCCTGTTAGAGGGTTTAATTACTTTAATGACTTCCTGTTAGAGGGTTTAATTACTTTAATTACTTCCTGTTAGAGGGTTTAATGACTTCCTGTTAGAGGGTTTAATGACTTCCTGTTAGAGGGTTTAATGACTTCCTGTTAGAGGGTTTAATTACTTTAATTACTTCCTGTTAGAGGGTTTAATTACTTTAATGACTTCCTGTTAGAGGGTTTAATTACTTTAATTACTTCCTGTTAGAGGGTTTAATGACTTCCTGTTAGAGGGTTTAATTACTTTAATTACTTCCTGTTAGAGGGTTTAGTACTTTAATTACTTCCTGTTAGAGGGTTTAATTACTTTAATTACTTCCTGTTAGAGGCAAGGCAAGTTTATTTTTAGCACCTTTCAACACAAGGCAATTAAAGGTGTTTTACAAAAATGAAAGACATTCAGAAAAAGGCATTTAAAACCAGTCATTAAAAAGAAAAGATAATAAAAGAAACATTAAAAGAAAAATACATGAATAAAAAGCATATGAATAAAAAGTTACAGTGCAGTTTAAGATATGAATAGTTCACACAGAAGTTCCACTTTACTGATGCCTTTCTTTAAGGTTTCTCCGAACATGAGCTGTGTACGCTTGTATGGCACATACGTCCCGAGCAGCATACACAGAGAATCAGCCAGGACAAAGTCCCCAGACTCTGATTCCCTGGGGTTACAGCCCCAAATGTTCATTAACCAAAAACGAAACACAACCGCTCAGTTTCAATTAAAAGCAGCGACAAAAAGAAAAGTCTTCAGCCTGGATTTAAAAGTAGTAAGAGTTGCAGCGGACCTGCAGGTTTCTGGAAGTTTGTTCCAGATATTTGGAGCATAATAACTGAACTTCTCCATGTTTAGTTCTGACTCTGGGGACAGAAAGCTGACCAGTCCTGAAGACCTGAGAGATCTGGATGGTTCATCATTTAGCATAGGTCAGAAATGTATTTTGGGCCTAAACCATTCAGTGCTTTATAAACCAGCAGCAGTATTTGAAATCTATTCTTTGACACACAGGAAGCCAGTGTAAAGACTTCAGAACAGGAGTGATGTGATCCACTTTCTTAGTGTCAGTGAGGAACCAGTGTAAAGACTTCAGAACAGGATGTGATCCTCTTTCTTAGTGTTAGTGAGGAACCAGTGTAAAGACTTCAGAACAGGAGTGATCCACTTTCTTAGTGTCAGTGAGGAACCAGTGTAAAGACTTCAGAACAGGATGTGATCCTCTTTCTTAGTGTTAGTGAGGAACCAGTGTAAAGACTTCAGAACAGGAGTGGTGATCCACTTTCTTAGTGTCAGTGAGGAACCAGTGTAAAGACTTCAGAACAGGAGTGATGTGATCCTTTCTTAGTGTTAGTGAGGAACCAGTGTAAAGACTTCAGAACTGGAGTGTGATCCACTTTCTTAGTGTCAGTGAGGAACCAGTGTAAAGACTTCAGAACAGGAGTGATGTGATCCACTTTCTTAGTGTCAGTGAGGAACCAGTGTAAAGACTTCAGAACAGTGATGTGATCCACTTTCTTAGTGTCAGTGAGGAACCAGTGTAAAGACTTCAGAACAGTGATGTGATCCACTTTCTTAGTGTCAGTGAGGAACCAGTGTAAAGACTTCAGAACAGAGTGATGTGATCCTCTTTCTTAGTGTAGTGAGGAACCAGTGTAAAGACTTCAGAACAGGATGTGATCCACTTTCTTAGTGTCAGTGAGGAACCAGTGTAAAGACTTCAGAACAGTGATGTGATCCTCTTTCTTAGTGTCAGTGAGGAACCAGTGTAAAGACTTCAGAACAGTGATGTGATCCTTTCTTAGTGTCAGTGAGGAACCAGTGTAAAGACTTCAGAACAGGAGTGATGTGATCCACTTTCTTAGTGTCAGTGAGGAACCAGTGTAAAGACTTCAGAACAGGAGTGATGTGATCCACTTTCTTAGTGTCAGTGAGGACTCGAGCAGCAGCGTTCTGAATCAGCTGCAGCTTTCTAATAGATTTTTAGTGAGACCTGTAAAGACACCATTACAGTAGTCCAGTCTACTGAAGATAAAAGCATGGACAAGTTTTACCAAATTCTGTGACATTAGTCTTTTAATCCTAGAAATATTCTTCAGGTGATAGTAGGCTGATTTAGTAATTGTTTTAATGTGACTGTTGAAACTCAGGTCAGAGTCCAGACTACACCTAGACTCTATTTGTTGTTTTGAACATTGCAGACTGAAGCTCAGCGCTAACTTTTATACGTTCTGCCTTGGCTCCAAAACCATTACCTCAGTTTTATCTTTGTTAATTGGAGAAAGCTCTGACACATCCAGTCATTGATTTGTTCATGCACTTACTCAGGGTTTGAATTGGAGCATAGTCTCCTGGTGAAATGGTTATGTAAATGTGTGTGTCATCCGCATAGCTATGGTAACTTATTTTGTTGTTTTTCATTATCTGAGCCAGTGGTAGCATGTAGATGTTAAAGAGAAGAGGCCCAAGATGGAGCCTTGAGGAACCCCACATGTCTTATTTGTCAACTCAGATGTGTATTTACCTATAGAAACAAAGTTGTTTTCTGTCCTTTAAGTAGGATTCAAACCAGTTTAGAACTGTTGCCGAAAGTCCCACCCAGTGTTCCAGTCGGTCTAGTAATATGTTCTGGTCAACAGTGTCAAACGCAGCGCTGAGATCTAATAATACTAACACTGAAGTTCTGCCACTGTCTGTGTTTAAGTGGATGTCATTGAAACCTTTACAAGAGCAGTCTCAGTGCTGTGGTTTGGATGAAAGCCTGACTGGAACACATCCAAACAGTTATTTAATGCAAGAAATTACTCAACTGTTGAAAAACGACTTTTTCAAAGATTTTACCTGGAAATGTGGGGTTTGATGTCGGCCTGTGATTGTTCATTACTGAAGCATCTAGATTATTCTTTTTTAGAGCGGTTTAATGACTGCAGTTTTCAGGGCCTGTGGAAAAACACCTGAGTGAAGAGACTTGTTTACTATGTGAAGTAGATCTGAGGCCATGCAAGGAAAAACCCTGTTGGAATAATATCAAGGCAGCAGGAGGAGGATCTCAGAAGTTGTATAATGTCCTCTAGGTTTTTATCATTAATCTGATGGAACTGTGTCATGGTGTCTGTGTTTGTTTTTGGTAATGATGTCAGAGAAGAAAGACTGTCGGGCAATTTTCAATTCCAAATGATAAAGGCCAAGTCTCTCTTATAGATTTCAAAGTGAACCTGGAGATTTGTTTTCGCCACCTGCGTTCAGCTTTTCGACACTCTCTCTTGTTTCTGTTCTCACGGTCATGGCCTTTCTCCATGGAGATATTTTCTTGCCAATCACTTCCTTTACCTTAGTTGGAGTAATGGCATCTATAACATTTTACATTTTTGAATTAAAATGATCTACTAGCTCATTTACTGAGATGTTAGCAGGGGCAAGTGTGGAAGAAACATTCTGAGTAACATTTCCCTAGTGTTTTCAGTTAAATATCGCTTTGTGGTTACCTCTTTTTGAACATTTTTGTGAACAGAAATAGAGCTCTCAAAGAAAGCACAGGAATGATCAGAGAGCGCAACATCAGTCACCACAACCTCAGAGATATTCAGACCCTTTGAGATCATTAAGTCCAGAGTGTGCCCCTTATTGTGCGTGGGCTCCGTCACATGCTGAGTCAGTCCATAGTTATCAAGAACACAAAACAGTTCTTTAGCCCCTCTGTCCTGGGGGTCGTCAACATGGATGTTAAAATCACCAGCAACGACTAGACGGTCAAAGTCAATACACACTATAGACAGCAGTTCAGTAAAGTCATCAAAAAAGCTTGCACAGTATTTGGGTTCTATAGATATTTAGGAACAGAGCTCGAGAGGAGCATTTCAGCTGAAGGGCCACATATTCAAAAGAAGCAAAGTTCCCATAAGATGTCTTCCTGCATTGAAGGGAATCATTGAACAAAATAGCAACTCCACCTCCTTTCTTATGCATTCTTTCCTGACTCATAAAACTAAGTTGGGAGGCGTTGATTCGATAAGAACAGCTGCACTGTTATTTTGTTCAATCCATGTTTCCGTTAAAAACATAACATCCAGATTGTGCTCAGTGATAAAATCATTGATTAAAAATGTTTTACCTGCCAAAGACCTGACATTTAATAAAGCTAGTTTAAGTTTGTTAAATACACTATCAGTCAGATTTTTGTGGCAAGCTGTGGCTGACATGGAATCACTTCTAAATTTGATAAACTCACACAAACTTTTGAGCGCTTCCTGTGTCTAAGCTGATTCACCGCTCTTAATCTATTACCTATTAACACAGATATCGGCAAAGCTACTGGCAGGCAGGGCCCCGGCTTGTCCTGGAAAGAGTTGAGAGTGCCATACGCCCTTGAGCCTGGACCCAGCACATATCAGTAGAGATTACGTTTTGTACACACACATTCTTATTAGGCTTCGGAGACAGTGAAGGGGGGGGGGACGTTTTGGTCCGGATGATTGTGGTAGGCATGGTGACGGGTGATGGTGCGCGTTTATGCTTCGGTGATTGTGGTGGGCGTCGTTGAGGAGGGGCGGGGGTAAAGGAGATGCTGCCAACCCTGCGTATCGCCTTCATGCTGCGGTCATTGAACTCCAGGAAGGACTTGGTGCCAACCCTCTGTATCTCTTTCATCTGCTCATCAAACTCCAGGGGGGTGGGCGAGGGTGAAAGGGTGAGCGGAGAGTAGAGAGAGCTGGGGTGTGAAGGAAGAGTATCCTCAAAGGTGTTGACAGGGGGGTGAATGGCGGTGGACACTCCTCCATTTGTGTCATAGGTCTCCCATAATCAAACATTCCTCATGCAGGTGCAGTGACACTTCTTCAAGGTTTTCTGAGCGATGTGTTGTGTCTTTCTCCTGTTTTGATTCCTCTTGCCGTTTGTCCTTGGCAGAGGGAACAGATTGATGACGCAGGCAGTTGAATATGTTAGAGATAACCAATTGTACTCCTGACTTGTTCAGGCAAATTCCATCTGCCTTAAAAAGATGTCTGCGGTCCCAGAAAAAGTTAAAATTGTCAATAAAATGGATAGAATGGTCAGTACAGGCAGTTGAGAGCCACGTGTTCAGTGCAAACAATCTGCTGAATCTCTCCACTCCTCTTCTGACTGGCGGTAGAGGGCCACTGATGAACACCTCCGAATAAACGGTCCACAGAGGATGCAATCTCCTCCGCTCTCCACCCAGCCCTCACACACCTGAACACTAAGACTAAGGACTCATATGTTAGAATGCAATTCATAGACTTCAGCTCAGCATTCAACACTATCATCCCCCAGCAGCTTGTACAAAAACGTACAGACCTGGGCCTCAGCCCCTCTCTCTGCAACTGGTTGCTGGACTTCCTCACAGAGAGACCACAAGCTGTACGGGTCAACAACAACACCTCAAACACCCTCATACTGAGCACGGGGGCCCCCCAAGGATGTGTGCTCAGCCCCCTTCTCTTCACTCTGCTGACCCACACTGCAAACCCAACTTCAGCTCCAACCACATCGTGAAGTTTGCAGACGACACTACTGTGGTGGGTCTCATCAGCACAACATGAGACTAACTACAGGAAGGAAGTGAACCAGCTGGCCCTTTGGTGCCAAAGTAACAACCTCTTCCTCAACCTGGAGAAAACAAAGGAGATAGTTGTTGACTTCAGGAGAACCCACTACCGACCCCCTCTCCCCCTGACCATCAACGGCGCTGCTGTGGAGCAGGTGACCAGCACCAAATTCCTTGGTGTGACCATCACTGATGACCTCACCTGGAATAACAACACCACCGCACTAGCGAGGAAAGCCCAGCAGCGCCTGTACTTCATCCGGAAGCTCAAGCGAGCCGGAGCATCACCCCCCATCATGCTGTCTTTTTACCGAGGCGCCACCGAGAGCATCCTCAGCAGCTGTATCACGCTGTGGTTTGGAAGCTGCACCGCCTCCAACCGCAAGAGCCTGCAGCGCATTGTGAACTCTGCCCAGAGGATCATCGGTGCCTCACTCCCATCACTACAGGACATATATAACACCCGCCTCACCCGCAGAGCACTCAGCATCGTGGGTGACTCCACCCACCCCTCCAACAGCCTCTTCAGCCTCCTGCCTTCAGGGAGAAGGTTCCTCAGCCTCGGCTCGGGCAAACAGGCTGGGGAACAGCTTCCTCCACCAGGCGGTCAGGATGCTGTACTCTCTCCCCTCCCTCCCTCTCTCCCCCTCTCTGACATCTCTCCCTGAACTCTCCACCCTGCCTCCCACCTTTCCCCCCTGCCCCAAATGGTCCCTCATCCAGCACCAGTCACTTTTCTGCCCAACTCCGCTGCTACTGCACTGAAACTGTACTTTGAACATTTTAAATATACTATTAACATTTTAAATTGCATACCCCGTTTATCTAGGCCCTTATTGTTTTGTTTTATGTATATATGTCACACTGTGGGACTGCGGGAAACGATATCTCGAGATTTCTGGATGTATAAAGCATGTAGTAATTTTGACAATAAAGCTGACTTTGACTTTTGATTTAGAGAGCTGACAGTTTCCAACAGACATTTAAAGTCTTCTTTCAGCCCTTCTGACTGTTGTTTCACAACATCATTTGTTCCAATGTGCAGTACCACATTCTTCACAGTCGGATGTTCAGTCCCAATATGCAGGATCTTCTCAGCCAAGTCAGAGACCATATCCTTGGGAAAACAAGTACTTTGGTGTTGTTCTTACTACACAGACATTTTACATCTCTTACAGCAGAGTCACCCACAATCAGAGTCTCAGGCCCAGTCGTTAGCTTTCCCTCTAGCCTTTTACTTTTGGAGTAGCTATTGGTCCTACCCTGCTGTGTGAAGAGGACAGGTTATCCAGGTCATCAGAAAGAGATCTCCGGTTCTGTGTCAGTGTAGCGTATCTGTTCTGGATTGGCACAGTTGGTGGTTTAGGAGGATTGTTTGTAGTTCTCCCTTTAGCAGCTGTCCACGGCTGTTTCCTAGGAGGAAGAGGGGTTGAAGAGGCGCTCTTCCTGGGTGATAACAATGCAGGCCAGCCGGTCGCATCACAGATTTCAGAGCGCTGGGCTCTGCCTGTTGTTCGTCCTCCCAAATCCCATGGAAATGATTTACTCTTGGTTTTGCACCCAGAGAGTTCCAGGGAGGACTACCACTTGTAGATTTATTACCCGGTTACACAGCCCTCCTGTTCCTTGGAATCCTTGTAGCTGCTAACTAGCTGTAAGTTAGCATGCCCTTTTCCATTTTTGCAGCACTGGTAAAGTGGTGTCATTCCAACCTAGTCCATTCACTTCCACGTTAACTTCCAACCGTTGCATTTTCATTTCCAACACTGCCATCTTCTGTAGAAGTTTGTGGAAGTCATCTCTCAGGAGAGAGAGGACGCTGGCATTGTCTGTTCGCCGCTTCTCTGTCCGAAAAAAACTTCTCTAGGTTATTTATCTGCCGAGTTTTGGACCAACGTTTCTACCTCAGTTTCCAGACGTTCAGTGGCTTGCACACGCTGTTCTGGACACTTTTGTAACACCCGATCGCAACTTTTACGGATGCTCCGCTTCCTACCTGTCCACCCTGCTACACCTGCTAATGTTGCTCACCTGCTCCTGCTTCAGGGCTAACGCTATCGCTAACGTTAGTGGCTCCATCTGACGACAAGCCCGATTCTCCGTCTCATTTTCCCTTTTTGAGTCCCGATCCTGCTTCACTGTATCACCTGCTTAGCTGCTGTCTGATTTTTGTTCTGCCGTAAAAGACACAACAACGGTCCTCTCCACCCAGCCAGTCTGACGGCGATCAGAAGCTAGCCTAGTTCTACTTGCTCAGGCCTAGCCTGCTCTGGCCACCACCGGTGCTCCTCTGCGGCAAACATCTTCAACTTCCACCATCTCTCCTCAGTGCTGTCCGTCCTTGAGTCGCTTCCTGGACAGGTTGCCTGCTGTCCTGGTTCATCTGTACTCTTGGCTGATAGCGCATTCTCCCGGCCGATCCGCCACCACAGCTAACGCTGTGCTAACGTTAGCATCATACCATCGTGATGCTTCGTTACTCCGCCTCGCAACTTTTTAGGATCAACAACTTCACTACACCCTCTATGTCTGTCAGTCATTGAATACCTCGGGCTGTTACGAGTTGGCAGACCCAGGTATGTCCATAGAGGTTCCAAACGTGGGTTTGTTTACACCGGCTCAGCTGACACTATCCCAACTGTGTGGTCCCGGAGCCCCGTCACCGCCCACTTACGTCATCACAACAAACCACACGTGTGCAGTGTTAACCTGAAGCCCTTGGCCTGTGTTGATGGCATCACTGTTTTACCAGCCATTGCAACATATAAGAACTCCCCCACATTCATGTTGTTAAATACCCGCTCCCTTAACAACAAGCATCACTTATTAATGAAATCATCATTGATAGGAAATTGGATTTTCTCTGCCTCACTGAGACATGGCAAAACCAACAGGACTTCCTCACACTCAACCTAGCCACCCCCCCAGGTTATGCTTATCTCCAACAGCCCCGCTCCATTGGTCGTGGTGGTGGGCTGGCAGTCATCCACAGAGCAGATATCCCTGTCAAACAGCTGCCTGTGACGAATAAAATCTCACTTGAGTGCATTGCCTTCTCAGTGGCTGCCCCCTCAAAGCAGCAGGTCGTCCTCATTTACCGCCCCCCAAACCTTCCACCTCATTCATGTCTGAGTTGTCTGAGCTTCTCACCTCAATCTGCTCCATGTCCCATCCACACTACTGCTAGGTGATTTTAACATCCACGTGGACTCCAGCACCTGCACTTTTGCCACTGAGTTTCTGTCACTATTGGAGTGCTTTAACATCACGCAGCACGTCCAAGGTCCCACCCACACTAAGGGCCACACCTTGGACTTAGTGTGCTCAGTGGGCACTGAACCTACCCATCTCCAGGTTTTAGATCTCGCTGTTGCCGACCATCATGCCATCTTGTTTTCTCTACCTATTCCCCTGCCGTTGCAGCGCTCAAAACGCACCATCACTTTCAGGAACATCAAGTCAGTGAGTGCACCTGCCCTACACACCATGGTAGCATCCCATCTCGCCCCCTATCCCCCTAATACCCCTGTTGATGACCTGGTAGCCTGTTACAACACTGCCCTAGCGCTCACCCTTGATGCTCTGGCCCCTCTCAAAACCCATACCGTCTCCTACACCTGCCCTGCCCCATGGTTCACTGCCGAACTCCGCTCCATGAAGGCTGCTTGTCGCCGGCTTGAGAGACTCATTAGAGGAACTGGTCTCACTGTCCACCGTGAGGCATACAAGGACCATGTAAGGGCCTACAAGGAGGCGCTCACCCGGACCAAAGCTCAATACTATTCAACTATAATCCACGACCAACAACATCAACCAAGAAAACTGTTTTCAACAATAAATAGTTTACTCCGCCCCATTGCTGCCCCACAACCTCCTGGTGCTCGTGACCTCTGCTCGGACTTCCTGGATTTCTTCCAGGCCAAAGTGAATTCCATCCACTTGCAGCTTAACGCACCTGCCCCCCCTGCTCCACACACAGCTCGTACTCCAAGCACCGCTGCTCCAACTGCACACTCCTCATACTGCCACCTCTCTGCTTTCGCCCCTGTGGATGCTGTCCAGGTGGCTAAGCTGGTCTATAAGGCCAAGCCCTCCACCTGCTCTCTGGACCCCATGCCCACTGTCCTAGTAAAGGCAACACTATACACTGTTCTGCCCACCATCGTTGACATCATTAACTCCTCCCTGCTAACTGGCATCTACCCGACATCCTTCAAAACCGCCTCAGTCACCCCCATTCTGAAGAAACCCGGACTTGACCCAACTGACCTCAACAACTACCGGCCA
>JAAKFY010000013.1:40891942-40911942 GCA_011823955.1 Dissostichus mawsoni
ACACACCGCCTTTCACGCACCGCCTTCACTGTGTTTACCTTCAGAATCATTGGAAAGGTTAAAGACAGGCTGATGTGTTTTAACCACACACACCTCTACACACACACACACGATTTAAACGCAGACTTTTGTTCCTCCATGTTTCGTTGTTATTGTTTCACTGAGCGGACCCGCGAATTTTTTTCAAACGCTCCCTTTTTTGGTCCATCTGCGGCGGTAATAGGTTTTGTGCGCTGCGATGATTCGGCTGTACCTTTAGTAATGAATATTAAATGTTGTGAGGAAATCTTTCCACCAATAATTCCAAATAAGTAATCCAAAATGTATTCACTTCAGGTTTACGAAAGTAACTGTAATCAGATTACTCGTTTTTCAAATGTAACGCGAGCTGAATACAGTTACTTGATTTTTGTATTCTGATTACGTAACGCCGTGACATGTATTCCGTTACAACCCAACCCTGCACAACACACACACACACACCACACACACACACACACACACACACACACACACACACACACACACCACACACACACACACACACACACACACACACACACACACACACACACACACACACACCAGGGTTCCCGCTAGGATTTTTTCTCGCCGGTCAAATGTCCGGACAGAATTTCAAATTTGAAACTTACCGGTCATGTTTCAATAATAATAATAAGAATTGTGTAGCAGAGTTTCCGTTAGCAGGTAATTACCTGTATATGACCGGATATGCTGATGTTTAAAACTCAGTTAATGGGAGTCATTTTTATATTGCTTCAGTTTATAATCGTAACAGATCGAAAAAAGATTAATTTTTCAATAAATGATTCCACAAACAACAAACAACATCATTATTATATTCAAACAAGCTACTTGTAGTAGATGAAGTACATTATTCAAAAGTTTACATTAACTTTGAATATTAACACGGGAGAAACAGATCCTCTCTCTCACTCCCTCTCTCTCCTGACAGCCCGTCAGTTTCTCATGCAGCTCGCTAAACAGTGGGCGGGGCTTCAGGTGATCATGCAGAGCTGCGTGTGTCCGTCAGACTCAGCAGCTGATCTGATCTCTCTCTCGCGTCCGGTTATACTTCTCTCGCGTTTATCTCCATATCGATCAGATCCAGCTCTCCTGATCGGCCTTTATAGAGAGCACCGATCAAACTATTAAGAGTGAATATCGGCCGATAATGACCGGCGGCCTATCGATCGGAGCATCCCTAATTATTACCGGCAGGTTTTGAATTTACCGGTTTTTAATAAATTTTACCAGCTAAAAACCGGTAATTACCGGCTAACGGAAACCCTGACACACACACACACTTAGACACACATACACACACACACACACACACACACACACACACACACACACTCAGACACACACATGATGAGCATTAACAGGATGTCAATATTACACAAAAAAGGAACGATTTCTTTTTCTTTTTTTTTTAATTCTAACAGTTTTTCAAAATAAAATCCCATTTATCGGAAAAACTTGTATTAAATTATCATTTCTATATTTTGACCTTTTACACTTTTCTTTTAGAATACATATTATTATTTAAACTCATCATTATCAGAATCAGAATTCCTTGATTCGTCCCACGGAGGGAACATTTACATTGTTAGAGCGAAAGTAAAGATCCATAGATTGCCTACCTGCATAAGATAAAAACTCAAATGACACAAAATACAAAGTAGCCTACCAGTAACAGTATTTTGTTTAATAAGTGTATCATGTATAAAGCAGTGTGATAGTAGCCAGGTGACGGGTTGAAAAGTGGAAGTGTTAGTTACGGACTGATTTATTATGTGCGTGGTGCGTTCACGTACCCTCTTGGCGGCGGTGCAGCAGAGCATCAGAAGAAGAAGCAGCAGCGGGATGATCCGCCGCCTCAGGCCGCCCAAAGCCTCCATGCAGGCGGACTCACAGCTGCAGAATCCCCGCTGAACAGCTCCGGAGGAACTCCTCTTGCAGGTTCGCTTCAGTTCGCTTCAGTTCGCCTGAGTTCGCCTGAGTTCGCCTGAGTTCGGTTCGGTCCACAGGGGGGTCGGTGCGGCTGATTTCTGTCCGGCCAAAGCAACCTGTTGCGGGATGGAGAGAGGGAAACGGTCCGCTGGAGGGTGGTGGCGGGGGGGGGGGGGGGGATGAAATGTGTGAAACAAACCAGCATCACTCAGGACTACACTTCCGATTCACCATTTCAAAATAAAAGCCTGCACTCACGCAGATAATCAGAATCAGAATACCTTTATTAGTCCCTCTGAGGGTACATTTACATTGTTACAGTAGAAAGGTCACCTATCATGTAAAATCCACTTCTTCATGTCTTTTATACATCACCATGTGTCCCCTCTTCTTCATGTCTCTTCTACATCAACATGTGTCCCCTCTTCTTCATGTCTCTTCTACATCAACATGTGTCCCCTCTTCTTCATGTCTCTTCTACATCAACATGTGTCCCCTCTTCTTCATGTCTCTTCTACATCAACATGTGTCCCCTCTTCTTCATGTCTCTTCTACATCAACATGTGTCCCCTCTTCTTCATGTCTCTTCTTCATCAACATGTGTCCCCTCTTCTTCATGTCTCTTCTACATCAACATGTGTCCCCTCTTCTTCATGTCTCTTCTACATCAACATGTGTCCCCTCTTCTTCATGTCTCTTCTACATCAACATGTTCAAGGTTCAAGGTTCTTTATTGTCAAACTAACATAGCTACAGAGTAATTATGTCGTTGAAAATCTTAGGTCACAGGCTTCTCCCACAATGCAACACAATAATATAGATAAGCAGACAATACTAAAGCAATATTAAAGTATATTATATTAAAAGTGATACAAAAGAAAAATAGTTCTAAATAAAGTGATAAAAGAAAGTGGAATAGTGCAATACGAGTCTATATACAGGTTATTGGAATGATATGTTAGATAATAGATAGATATTACTAAGTAGCAGATGAATGTTATGAAATTGTTTCAGCAGTTCAGGTGTTGAACAGTCTTATTGCCTGCGGGATGAAGCTGTCTCTGAATCTGGTGGTTCTTGTCAGGAAGCTTCGGTAACGCCTGCCCGACGGCAGCAGACTGAACAGTTTGTGGCTGGGGGGATGGGGGTCTTTGATAATCCTGAGGGATTTCTTCCTGAGCCGCTGGGAGTAAAGGTCCTCCATGGATGGCAGCTCCGTGTCCCCTTTTCTTCATGTCTCTTCTACATCAACATGTGTCCCCTCTTCTTCATGTCTCTTCTACATCACCATGTGTCCCCTCTTCTTCATGTCTCTTCTACATCAACATGTGTCCCCTCTTCTTCATGTCTCTTCTACATCAACATGTGTCCCCTCTTCTTCATGTCTTTTCTACATCAACATGTGTCCCCTCTTCTTCATGTCTCTTCTACATCAACATGTGTCCCCTCTTCTCCATGTCTCTTCTACATCAACATGTGTCCCCTCTTCTTCATGTCTCTTCTACATCAACATGTGTCCCCTCTTCTCCATGTCTCTTCTACATCAACATGTGTCCCCTCTTCTTCATGTCTCTTCTACATCAACATGTGTCCCCTCTTCTCCATGTCTCTTCTACATCAACATGTGTCCCCTTCTTCATGTCTCTTCTACATCAACATGTGTCCCCTCTTCTCCATGTCTCTTCTACATCAACATGTGTCCCCTCTTCTTCATGTCTCTTCTACATCAACATGTGTCCCCTCTTCTTCATGTCTTTTCTACATCAACATGTGTCCCCTCTTCTTCATGTCTCTTCTACATCAACATGTGTCCCCTCTTCTTCATGTCTCTTCTACATCAACATGTGTCCCCTCTTCCTCATGTCTCTTCTACATCAGCATGTGTCCCCTCTTCTTCATGTCTCTTCTACATCAACATGTGTCCCCTCTTCCTCATGTCTCTTCTACATCAACATGTGTCCCCTCTTCTTCATGTCTCTTCTACATCAACATGTGTCCCCTCTTCTTCATGTCTCCTCTACATCAACATGTGTCCCCTCTTCTTCATGTCTCTTCTACATCAACATGTGTCCCCTCTTCTTCATGTCTCTTCTACATCAACATGTGTCCCCTCTTCTTCATGTCTCCTCTACATCAACATGTGTCCCCTCTTCTTCATGTCTCTTCTACATCAACATGTGTCCCCTCTTCTCCATGTCTCTTCTACATCAACATGTGTCCCCTCTTCTTCATGTCTCTTCTACATCAACATGTGTCCCCTCTTCTTCATGTCTCTTCTACATCAACATGTGTCCCTCTTCTTCATGTCTCTTCAACATCAACATGTGTCCCCTCTTCTTCATGTCTCTTCTACATCAACATGTGTCCCCTCTTCTTCATGTCTCTTCTACATCAACATGTGTCCCCTCTTCTTCATGTCTCTTCTACATCAACATGTGTCCCCTCTTCTTCATGTCTCTTCTACATCAACATGTGTCCCCTCTTCTTCATGTCTCTTCAACATCAACATGTGTCCCCTCTTCTTCATGTCTCTTCTACATCAACATGTGTCCCCTCTTCTTCATGTCTCTTCTACATCAACATGTGTCCCCTCTTCTTCATGTCTCTTCTACATCAACATGTGTCCCCTCTTCTTCATGTCTCCTCTACATCAACATGTGTCCCCTCTGTGTAAAGAGACTCTGAAAGTTTCAGGAACAAAGATTCTCTCTCTTTTTCTCCTGATCCATTTCTATAAAAACCTGTCTGAAAATGAGCTGATCAGATTTTGGCCACGTTGTGATGTCATAACGATGTTTTGTCTTGTGTAACCATTAGCCAATCAGCAACCAAGGTAACCCCCCCCCCCCCCCCTCCTTATCACCTGAATCTCCTCCTAGAGCACCATTGAGTTCTTTGTAACCAAATGTCTCTCAGAGGGGCTGGGGAGGGGCTCCTTATTTTCATCTAAAGTAACAGACAGAGAATCAGCACTTTGGAAACAGGGCTGAAACAGAGGGGATTATGGGTAATGCTGCAATGATCTGTTTGGTGTTTCAGCCAATCAGAGACAGGCTCTGGATATATCTGAGACCTGTGATGTATTGATGAAGAAGAGGATGATAGGGGACCTGCTATGTTAACTAAGAGCATGCATAACAAAAATGAAAACAAATATTAAAGAGGAAGTTTCTTTTTTTTTTATTACACAATTTACAAAATACACATCCTCTAACAGTCCTGAGGATTTAGCAGCCAGGTATATATTGCAGAGGTTATTAACGGCATATATATATATATATATATATATATTGCACATATTTAGATAGTAAGATAAGAGAGGACTTTATTTATCCCGAAGGAACTGGTTTTGCCAGAGTTACAAAAATACAATGAAAACAGCAGCGTGACGACAGACTCCAGGAAACACAGAGGGAGGCTGAGAGCTGCAATCGACAATTACAAAGTGCGAAACACTGGAGAAAACTAGAGAATGAAACCGGAAAGGGAGTGCCCATCATACCAGAAGTGATTGACACAAACTGAAGTTTGTTTTGGAGGATAGCCCGCCGGTACCTCTGGACCTTTATGGTCCTTCAACATGTTTTGTCCGTTCTGTGGAAACCACCTGGGCCAAGTGACACGGTTTGCTCATCATGAGATACTTTCTCACACGAGAAAGTTACAGGTTCACCAAGTAGGAAGTGGAGCTGTACACACACACACACACACACACACACACACACAACACACACAACACACACACACACCACACACACACACACACCACACCACACACACACACACCCACACACACAACACACACACACACACACACACACACCACACACACACACACACTGAACACACACACACCACACACACAAACACACTGAACACACACACACACACACACACACAAACACACTGAACACACACACACACAACACCACAAACACACAAACACACTGAACACACACACACAGAGCAGAGCACACACACACACACACACACACACACCACACACACACACACACACACACACACCTCTACACACACACACACCTCTACACACACACCTCTACACACACACACACACACACCTCTACACACACACACACACCTCCACACACACACACACACACACACACACACACACAAACACACACACACACAAACACACACACACACACACCGACACACACACAGAGCGGAGCTGAGCACACACACACACACAGACACACACACACACACACACACACACACACACACACACAAACACACCAAACACACACACAGAGCGGAGCTGAGCACAACACACACACGTCATGCGCCTTGTGGACCGGACGTCTCCTTCATAAAACGAGTAATAGGGGGAATAATCGGGCATTTCGATGTGTGTGGTGTGTAGAGGTGTGTGTGTGTAGAGGTGTGTGTGTGTGTGTGTGTGTGTAGAGGTGTGTGTAGGTGTGTGTGTGTAGAGGTGTGTGTGTGTAGTGGTGTGTGTGTAGAGGTGTGTGTAGGTGTGTGTAGAGGTGTGTGTGTGTGTGTGTAGAGGTGTGTGCGTGTAGTGTGTGTGTAGAGGTGTGTGTGTGTGTGTGTAGAGGTGAGTGTGTGTGTGTGTGTATGTGCGTGTGTGTGTGTGTGTGTGTGTGTGTGTGTGTGTGTGTGTGTGTGTGTGTAGGTGAGTGTGTGTGTGTGTGTGTGTGTGTGTGGAGGTGAGTGTGTGTGTGTGTGGTTGTGTGTGTGTGTAGAAGTGTGTGTGTGTGTGTGTGTGTTGTGTGTGTGTGTGTGTGTGTGTGTGTGTGTGTGTGTGTGTGGTGTGTGTGTGTACAGCTCCACTTCCTACTTGGCGAACCTGTAACTTTCTCGTGTGAGAAAGTATCTCATGATGAGCAAACCGTGTCACTTGGCCCAGGTGGTTTCCACAGAACGGACAAAACATGTTGAAGGACCATAAAGGTCCAGAGGTACCGGCGGGCTATCCTCCAAAACAAACTTCAGTTTGTGTCAATCACTTCTGGTATGATGGGCACTCCCTTTCCGGTTTCATTCTCTAGTTTTGTTAAAGTGTTTTGCTCATGTCATTTTGTTTTATAAAATGTTAAAGTGTCTCACACTTTGTAATTTGTCTCAGCCACCGTAAAACATAGAGGTCACATAATTCATATAAGAAAGTATGACGAGCAGTATTTAGTCGTGCAAAAGAACGTAGTGGCAGACACCTAATTATTGAACATTAATAATATTGCACATGTAATATAGCAGAGAGTCATGATGGTATTTATTTTGCACGTAGAGGTGGAAGTTCTCAGTTCTCTTTACTGAAGGGTGAGGAGTTATAGAGTTTGATCCGTTTAAAGATCCATGAAAAGGTTTGAGTCACAGTGAAGACATGGCAACGAAACAATGACACATACATATAACACTATATACACTATTACAAACAGTCCGTCATGTTTTTGCACTTTAAGGAAAAAGCCTTCTATTATTCTGTTTCCTGCGCGATAGAATCATTTAGTACAAAATCCCAGAAGCATTTTGTAAACAGAAAATAATCAATAATGGATTTCACGTTTTCTTTCCTATCTTATATTCATATTTGTATTTATGATCAGGAACAAAGGTGGTTAAAGAATATGAAAATAACATTAAAGCGTATTATTATTAAGTATTTCTTTGAATGTTTTTATACGCAGCAGTTAGTTTGCAGCTTTATGTCTTCCTCGTGTCCTGAGGAGAATTGATTTTCAGGAAGTTGAAAAATATATTATTTAACGATGTTTTTCACTAAAGAAAGATGCTCAGATAATGACAGATATTGGTCTTTATATTGATCTGCTAAATGATAAATACACGTTGTGCTGCTGAATATCCTCGAGATGTTGTTTGTGAGACTGAGTGGGACGTGACTAACGACTTTGACAAAGGGAAAAAAATTGACATTATAATTATTTGTAATGATTTATTTGTATTAACAAAACAAATGTTTTAATTATTTTTTAATATTATTTATTTGTATTAAGAAAAATAAAATATTAAAATGAAAATTACAACAATTCAATTACATTTGAATGCGTATCCTCGTGGTTCATTGTGCTCATTGTAAGTCGCTTAGGATAAAGACATCAGTTAAATGTGATGTAAACATACTGTATGCCCCCGCTCCCCCCCCTCTCTCTCTCTCTCTCTCTCTCTCTCTCTCTCTCTCTCTCTCTCTCTCTCTCTCTCTTCATGCTTTTATTTTGTAGCGCGGGCACCGGAAGTGTGTGTGCGGCAGGGTTCGAGTTATAAACTGAGCTCTATTGAGGTCTTTAAAACTAACGCACACGCACACAAACACGCACACACTCAATCTCACACACACACACACACACACACACACACACCACACACACACACACACACACACACACACACACACACACACACACACCACACACACACAGCAGCAGCAGCCCTCTACTTGCTACAAACTTAAATATGAAAAGGTTCAACTACGCACACACACATCATCTCGGCCCGCGCAGTACACTCACACAGATTGCGCAATAATGTATTGCGCACCTTGGAGGTGCAGCGCAGGCATATTGTCATTCAAGAGATGCGTAGTTCTTCTGGAAAACATGTTTTTCTTTTAGCCTATTTACCTCGTTAACGTAAATAGAACTCATTACATTGACACATGCAGTATTTGTGATCAAAATAATGGTTGTTGGTAATGTATTAGCGACCCCCACAGATGTATGATTTCACTGCGTCCGTGGGAGCTCAGACCCCTCCTTGTGGGAGCTCAGCTCCCATTGGCTCCCACATAACTCGAACCCTGGTGTGCGGCGGCTGACAGATGTGAGTGTGTCTCGCGGCGCTCAGCTTCATTTAGTAATACACTTTGAGTTATCTGTCCGCGTGTCCCTGAAATGAACCCCACGTGAAAGCTTGAGACTGAGCGCGAGACCTTCAGGTAAGTGAGCGAGCTGATCACCTGTGTGTGTGTGTGTGTGTGTGTGTGTGTGTGTGTGTGTGTGTGTGTGTGTGGTGTTGGGGGGGTGGGGGGGCGTTAATACCGTTCATTAATCAGCTCCTATTAACCGCTGACGTCAGCAGGTTAACTGACGTTAATTAATGTTAATGAAGCTGCAGAGGAGAAAGTAACGATTGCTTTTACTCAATATATATATATATATATATATATATGTTTGATCAACTGTGTACAAATACTCAAGTCCTACCTGCAAATACCATGCTGAAACAACTCGTTAATAATGCTAAATGTACTCAAAGTACTCCCTATACTGCAGGACATTGAAGTTCTTCATATATTGTATTATAACATAAAGCTCTCAGCAGGATTTCACTAGTTTACTGCTTGGAATGAATCATGTTTCCACCGGTTAGTGCTGTGTTTAGTGTATAACGCAGCTGGGTGTAGAAGTTCCTCTTTAAACCTGAGTCTAAAAGCGTAAAAGCAACCAATCAGCAGATGCAAAGGGCAGTGTTGATTTGATTTCCTCTGCAGGAGCAAGTCTGTGTGTGTGTGTGTGTGTGTGTGTGTGTGTGTGTGTGTGTGTGTGTGTGTGTGTGTGTGTGTGTGCGTGCGTGCGTGCGTGCGCGTGCGTACAAGCGTGCGTCTGTCTGTCTGTCTGTCTGTCTGTCTGTCTGTCTGTCTGTCTGTCTGTCTGTCTGTCTGTCTCTCTCTCTCTCTGTCTGTCTGTCTGTCTGTCTGTCTGTCTGTCTGTCTGTCTGTCTCTCTCTCTGTCTATCTGTCTGTCTGTCTGTCTGTCTCTCTGTCTGTCTGTCTGTCTGTCTGTCTGTCTGTCTGTCTGTCTGTCTGTCTGTCTGTCTGTCTCTCTGTCTGTCTGTCTGTCTGTCTGTCTGTCTGTCTGTCTGTCTGTCTGTCTGTCTGTCTGTCTGTCTGTCTGTCTGTCTGTCTCTCTCTCTCTCTGTCTGTCTGTCTGTCTGTCTGTCTCTCTCTCTGTCTGTCTGTCTGTCTGTCTGTCTGTCTGTCTGTCTGTCTGTCTGTCTGTATGTCTGTATGTCAGCTTTGTTTTATTCTCTTATTTAACATCATATTTTACAAATACTATCAGGTACATAAAAGCCCTAGCTGTTAGCCACTGTTAGCTCGCTGTAAGCTAGCTGTTAGCTCGTTTTAACTAAAGGTCAAACATTCTACTTCAGTTTTATCACTTCCTGTTTCCAGAGTGCTTGGTGACGTTCAGGATTATAAAGCTGGACAACTGTCTCTGTTGTTGGAAGCGTCCCCTGGTCTCCAGCTGTGTGCGTCACTCTTTAGTGTCCCCTGATCTCCCAGCTGTGTGCGTCACTCTTTAGTGTCCCCTGGTCTCCAGCTGTGTGCGTCACTCTTTAATGTCCCCTGATCTCCCAGCTGTGTGCGTCACTCTTTAGTGTCTCTGATCTCCCAGCTGTGTGCGTCACTCTTTAGTGTCCCCTTGTCTCCCAGCTGTGTGCGTCACTTTTAGTGTCCCCTGGTCTCCAGCTGTGTGCGTCAATCTTTAGTCCCCTGATCTCCCAGCTGTGTGCGTCACTCTTTAGTGTCCCCTGATCTCCCAGCTGTGTGCGTCACTCTTTAGTGTCCCCTTGTCTCCCAGCTGTGTGCGTCACTTTTTAGTGTCCCCTGGTCTCCAGCTGTGTGCGTCAATCTTTAGTGTCCCCTGGTCTCCCAGCTGTGTGCGTCACTCTTTAGTGTCCCCTGGTCTCCCAGCTGTGTGTGTCACTCTTTAGTGTCCCCTGGTCTCCAGCTGTGTGCGTCACTCTTTAGTGTCCCCTGGTCTCCCAGCTGTCTGTGTCACTCTTTAGTGTCCCCTGGTCTCCAGCTGTGTGCGTCACTCTTTAGTGTCCCTATTCTCCCAGCTGTGTGCGTCACTCTTTAGTGTCCCCTGGTCTCCCAGCTGTGTGCATCACTCTTTAGTTGCCCCTGGTCTCCCAGCTGTGTGCTTCACTCTTTAGTGTCCCCTGGTCTCCAGCTGTGTGCGTCACTCTTTAGTGTCCCCTGGTCTCCCAGCTGTGTGCGTCACCCTTTAGTGTCCCCTGATCTCCCAGCTGTGTGCGTCACTGTTTTGTGTCCCCTGGTCTCCCAGCTGTGTGCGTCACTCTTTAGTGTCCCCTGATCTCCCAGCTGTGTGCGTCACTCTTTAGTGTCCCCTGGTCTCCCAGCTGTGTGCGTCACTCTTTAGTGTCCCCTGGTCTCCCAGCTGTGTGTGTCACTCTTTAGTGTCCCCTGGTCTCGAGCTTTGTGCGTCACTCTTTAGTGTCCCCTGGTCTCCCAGCTGTGTGTGTCACTCTTTAGTGTCCCCTGGTCTCCCAGCTGTGTGCATCACTCTTTAGAGTCCCCTGGTCTCCAGCTGTGTGCGTCACTTTTTAGTGTCCCCTGGTCTCCCAGCTGTGTGCGTTACTCTTTAGTGTCCCCTGGTGTCCAGCTTTGTGCGTCACTCTTTAGTGTCCCCTGGTCTCCCAGCTGTGTGTGTCACTCTTTAGTGTCCCTGGTCTCCCAGCTGTGTGCGTCACTCTTTTGTGTCCCCTGGTCTCCCAGCTGTGTGCGTCACTCTTTTGTGTCCCCTGGTCTCCAGCTGTGTGCGTCACTCTTTTGTGTCACCTGGTCTCCAGCTGTCTGCGTCACTCTTTGGTGTCCCCTGGTCTCCCAGCTGTGTGTGTCACTCTTTAGTGTCCCCTGGTCTCCAGCTGTGTGCGTCACTCTTTAGTGTCCCCTGGTCTCCAGCTGTGTGCGTCACTCTTTAGTGTCCCCTGGTCTCCCAGCTGTGTGCGTCACTCTTTAGTGTCCCCTGGTCTCTCAGCTGTGTGCATCCTCTTTGGTGTCCCCTGGTCTCCCAGCTGTGTGTGTGTCACTCTTTAGTGTCCCCTGGTCTCCCAGCTGTGTGTGTCACTCTTTAGTGTCCCCTGGTCTCCAGCTGTGTGCGTCACTCTTTAGTGTCCCCTGGTCTCCGTTGTGTTTTGAGCTTCTTCAGCATTTGGTTTCTGCAGCTTTTAGTAACGCTGCTCATGTCTCCTCAAGTTGCTGAATGTTCTCTAAACGCTGCATGTGTTGTTGCTGAATGTTCTCTAAACGCTGCATGTGTGTTGCTGAATGTTCTCTAAAGCGCTGCATGTGTGTTGCTGAATGTTCTCTAAACGCTGCATGTGTTGCTGAATGTTCTCTAAACGCTGCATGTGTTGTTGCTGAATGTTCTCTAAACGCTGCATGTGTTGTTGCTGAATGTTCTCTAAACGCTGCATGTGTTGTTGCTGAATGTTCTCTAAACGCTGCATGTGTTGTTGCTGAATGTTCTCTAAACGCTGCATGTGTTGTTGCTGAATGTTCTCTAAACGCTGCATGTGTTGTTGCTGAATGTTCTCTAAACGCTGCATGTGTTTGCTGAATGTTCTCTAAATGCTGCATGTGTTGCTGAATGTTCTCTAAACGCTGCATGTGTGTTGCTGAATGTTCTCTAAACGCTGCATGTGTTGTTGCTGAATGTTCTCTAAACGCTGCATGTGTTGCTGAATGTTCTCTAAACGCTGCATGTGTTGTTGCTGAATGTTCTCTAAACTGCACGTGTTGTTGCTGAATGTTCTCTAAACGCTGCATGTGTTGTTGCTGAATGTTCTCTAAATGCTGCACGTGTGTTGCTGAATGTTCTCTAAACGCTGCATGTGTTGTTTGCTGAATGTTCTCTAAACGCTGCATGTGTTGCTGAATGTTCTCTAAACGCTGCATGTGTTGTTGCTGAATGTTCTCTAAATGCTGCATGTGTTGTTGCTGAATGTTCTCTAAATGCTGCATGTGTTGTTGCTGAATGTTCTCTAAACGCTGCATGTGTTGTTGCTGAATGTTCTCTAAACGCTGCATGTGTTGCTGAATGTTCTCTAAACGCTGCATGTGTTGTTGCTGAATGTTCTCTAAACGCTGCATGTGTTGTTGCTGAATGTTCTCTAAACGCTGCATGTGTTGTTGCTGAATGTTCTCTAAACGCTGCATGTGTTGTTGCTGAATGTTCTCTAAACGCTGCATGTGTTGTTGCTGAATGTTCTCTAAACGCTGCATGTGTTGCTGAATGTTCTCTAAACGCTGCATGTGTTGCTGAATGTTCTCTAAATGCATGTGTTGTTGCTGAATGTTCTCTAAATGCTGCATGTGTTGTTGCTGAATGTTCTCTAAACGCTGCATGTGTTGCTGAATGTTCTCTAAACGCTGCACGTGTTGTTGCTGAATGTTCTCTAAACGCTGCATGTGTTGCTGAATGTTCTCTAAACGCTGCACGTGTTGTCGATGAAGATGTTTCTGCATTTGCATGTTAGTTTAAATGTTAGTGTTTTTATATTTGCATCCTTTCTGAAGCTGCAGCGTGTTTCTGTTAATGGAGGTGTTTGTAAAGCGTTTTCACCTGTTAGCCTCCGTATAATTCTCATTCCAACTACTTCTCAGTACCGGGGTAAATGTACTGGGACACATTCCACCACTTAATGCGAGACACTTTAAACAATGATGTTGTGTTTCTTTGTGTTCCTGCATTAGATGCTTGTTGCTGTAGTGAACGTGTGAAGTCACATGTCTCCCGTCTCCTTCTGGGATATAAAGTCTCTATTAAGAATCATACAAAATACACAACATCTGCAGGACGACCCCCACTGTTGGAGCGTCTGGAGGCGGAGTCAGAGTGACGTGAAGAGGGCGGAACTTCCTGTGAGCGGACGACAAGATGCTGCTGACTTCCTGCTGCTGGCTCTGGTAAGCTAAACACACACTAAGTATCTCAAACATTTATTTCAGTGAAAGTAGAAGTACTCAGATCTAGTACTTGAGTAAAAGTAGAAAAGTATTATCATCAAAATATAGTTTAGGATCACTTATCATGCTATTTTTAGGCAATAGCATAGGTCTCAGATATATAAAAATATATAAAAAACATGTCTATGAAGTGTTCTGCTCAAATACCAAACCGATCACCGATTCTAGCCATGCCTCATATCCCTCTATTTCACTTCCTGTTTCAAAAGTGCTGATTTTATGTAAAAATTGATAAAATAAAAAGGAGGGGGCTGAGCTCATGCGGGACCCGGCAGATACTGTCTAAACTAAATACTGCCGTGATGAAACGCCATATCATGGATTATCAAGGATTATTTCTGAAACAGTATGGAGCTCAAAGGCTTTCTCTCTTGCCGGTTATACCACAAGGTGAGTTCCTTTTTATTTCCTGCTTCTTCACACATGCTCTCCAGTACAGGTTAGCTCTGAGTGTTAGCCATGCTAATGTAAACACCGACCATATTACGTCCAAAAGAGTCGGGCATTGTTTCTGATAGCAACGTTTCTGATATTACGTCATATCGGACGCAAATCTGGATCAGCTCCGTTGTGACCCGTTTTTAGTGATTTGGGTACGGAGGAAAAGAGAGAGGGTTTTATTTCCTGACGCTGCGTGAGTTCCCCGACACACCTGGGACACACCGGGAGACACCGGGGAGACACCGGGGACCACCGGGGACACATAGTGATGTAGAAAAGACATCAAAAAGTGCATTTTGCATGATAGGTCCCCTTTAAAGTAGCGACAGTAAAAGTAGTCATTGTGCAGATTGGTCCATTTCAGAATAATATATATGATATGTTTTATAATGATTGATCATTAAAGTGTTCTCAAAGCTGGTAAAGGTGCAGCTAGTTTGAATGACTTTGTATACTGCAGGGTAGCTTGAGGATTTACTCCAGGTGGAACTAAAGTCTGATTTAACACGTGATTATATTTCACATCATTCATCCAGATCTGTGAAGTAACTAAAGGTATTAATACATGTAGTGGAGTGCTGTCTGCTGGTCTGGTAATGAAAGCTGTGTTTCTTCTTCAGGTGTTCCTGCTGATCCTGACAGTTCCTCCTGCTCTCGGGGTGAGTTCATCACTCTAATGCTTTTAATGGTTTTGCACAATTTAATAATGCACAAACATAACAGCTAACAAATCATGCACAGTGCAGGAAGAGGCAAAAAACCCATTGGGCTTATTTAAAGCCTATACCTAAATAAAACTATTTCATATAAACACAAGATCATCAGAGGTGGGAGAAGTACTCAGATGTTGTACTCAAGTTAAATACCAGATTATAAAATACTCTACTTTAAAGAGTCCTCTCCTGCTGATGTTCAGGTGTATATCAGTATGTAGTGTCTCTACTTTAAAGAGTCCTCTCCTGCTGATGTTCAGTGTATATCAGTATGTAGTGTCTCTACTTTAAAGAGTCCTCTCTTGTTGATGTTCAGTGTATATCAGTATGTAGTGTCTCTACTTTAAAGAGTCCTCTCCTGCTGATGTTCAGGTGTATATCAGTATGTAGTGTCTCTTCTTTAAAGAGTCCTCTCTTGTTGATGTTCAGGTGTATATCAGTATGTAGTGTCTCTACTTTAAAGAGTCCTCTCCTGCTGATGTTCAGGTGTATATCAGTATGTAGTGTCTCTACTTTAAAGAGTCCTCTCCTGCTGATGTCAGGTGTATATCAGTATGTAGTGTCTCTTCTTTAAAGAGTCTCTCCTGCTGATGTTCAGGTGTATATCAGTATGTAGTGTCTCTACTTTAAAGAGTCCTTCCTGCTGATGTTCAGGTGTATATCAGTATGTATGTCTCTACTTTAAAGAGTCCTCTCCTGCTGATGTTCAGGTGTATATCAGTATGTAGTGTCTCTTCTTTAAAGAGTCCTCTCCTGCTGATGTTCAGTTCATATCAGTATGTAGTGTCTCTTCTTTAAAGTCCTCTCCTGCTGATGTTCAGGTGTATATCAGTATGTAGTGTCTCTACTTTAAAGAGTCCTCTCCTGCTGATGTTCAGGTGTATATCAGAATGTAGTGTCTCTAATTTAAAGAGTCCTCTCCTGCTGAAGTTCAGGTGTATATAGTATGTAGGGTCTCTACTTTAAAGAGTCCTCTCCTGCTGATGTTCAGGTGTGTATCAGTATGCAGTGTCTCTACTTTAAAGAGTCCTCTCCTGCTGATGTTCAGGTGTATATCAGTATGTAGTGTCTCTACTTTAAAGAGTCCTCTCCTGCTGATGTTCAGGTATATCAGTATGTAGTGTCTCTACTTTAAAGAGTTCTCTCCTGCTGATGTTCAGGTGTATATCAGTATGTAGTGTCTCTACTTTAAAGAGTCCTCTCCTGCTGATGTTCAGTGTATATCAGTATGTAGTGTCTCTACTTTAAAGAGTGCTCTCCTGCTGATGTTCAGGTGTATATCAGTATGTAGTGTCTCTACTTTAAAGAGTCTTCTCCTGCTGATGTTCTGGTGTATTATTAGTATGTAGTGTAGTCTCTACTTTAAAGAGTCCTCTCCTGCTGATGTTCAGGTGTGTCTCAGTATGCAGTGGCTCTACTTTAAAGAGTCCTCTCCTGCTGATGTTCAGGTGTATATCAGTATGTAGGTCTCTACTTTAAAGAGTCCTCTCCTGCTGATGTTCTGGTGTTATTAGTATGTAGGGTCTCCACTTTAAAGAGTCCTCTCCTGCTGATGTTCAGGTGTATATCAGTATGTAGTGTCTCTACTTTAAAGAGTTCTCTCCGGCTGATGTTCAGGTGTATATCAGTATGTAGTGTCTCTACTTTAAAGAGTCCTCTCCTGCTGATGTTTCAGGTGTATATCAGTATGTAGTGTCTCTACTTTAAAGAGTCCTCTCCTGCTGATGTTCAGGTGTATATCAGTAAGTAGTGTCTCTACTTTAAAGAGTCCTCTCCTCCTGATGTTCAGGTGTATATCAGTATGTAGTGTCTCTAATTAAAGAGTCCTCTCCGGCTGATGTTCAGGTGTATATCAGTATGTAGTGTCTCTACTTTAAAGAGTCCTCTCCTGCTGATGTTCAGGTGTATATCAGTATGTAGTGTCTCTACTTTAAAGAGTCCTCTCCTGCTGATGTTCAGGTGTATATCAGTATGTAGTGTCTCTACTTTAAAGAGTCCTCTCCTCCTGATGTTCAGGTGTATATCAGTATGTAGTGTCTCTACTTTAAAGAGTCCTCTCCTGCTGATGTTCAGGTGTATATCAGTATGTAGTGTCTCTACTTTAAAGAGTCCTCTCCTCCTGATGTTCAGGTGTATATCAGTGTGTAGTGTCTCTACTTTAAAGAGTCCTCTCCTGCTGACGTTCAGTGTATATCAGTATGTAGTGTCTGTACTTTAAAGAGTCCTCTCCTGCTGATGTTCAGGTGTATATCAGTATGTAGTGTCTCTACTTTAAAGAGTCCTCTCCTGATGTTCAGGTGTATATCAGTATGTAGTGTCTCTACTTTAAAGAGTCCTCTCCTGCTGATGTTCAGGTGTATATCAGTATGTAGTGTCTCTACTTTAAAGAGTTCTCCTCCTGATGTTTCAGGTATATCAGTATGTAGTGTCTCTACTTTAAAGAGTCCTCTCCTGCTGATGTTCAGGTGTATATCAGTGTGCAGTGTCTCTACTTTAAAGAGTCCTCTCCTGCTGATGTTCAGGTGTATATCAGTGTGTAGTGTCTCTACTTTAAAGAGTCCTCTCCTGCTGATGTTCAGGTGTATATCAGTATGTAGTGTCTCTACTTTAAAGAGTCCTCTCCTCCTGATGTTCAGGTGTATATCAGTGTGTAGTGTCTCTACTTTAAAGAGTCCTCTCCTGCTGATGTTCAGGTGTATATCAGTGTGCAGTGTCTCTACTTTAAAGAGTCCTCTCCTGCTGATGTTCAGGTGTATATCAGTGTGTAGTGTCTCTACTTTAAAGAGTCCTCTCCTGCTGATGTTCAGGTGTATATCAGTGTGCAGTGTCTCTACTTTAAAGAGTCCTCTCCTGCTGATGTTCAGGTGTATATCAGTGTGTAGTGTCTCTACTTTAAAGAGTCCTCTCCTGCTGATGTTCAGGTGTATATCAGTATGTAGTGTGTCTACTTTAAAGAGTCCCTCTCCTGCTGATGTTCAGGTGTTCCCACGGGCCAATCAGAAACGTTGCTGTCAGAAACAATGAGACGTGTTCTGGAAGTAATATGGTCTGTGTTTACATTAGCATGCTAACACTCAGAGCTAACCTGTACTGGAGAGAGTATGTGTAAAGAAGCAGGAAATCAAAAGGAACTCACCTTGTGGTAAACCTGAGAGAGAAAAAGAGTTTGAGCTCCATACTGTTTCAGAGATAATCCTTGATGTGGTTTGGAACATGATATGGAGTTTAATCACAGCAGCATTTAGCTGACTTTCTGCTGGGAGAATTATTTTAATTAAAGCTACAGACCCAGAATCAGCACTTTAGTAACAGCTAAAATACATGGTCTGTTTGGTATTTTGAGCAAAACACTTCATAGACATGTTTTTTATATATCTGTATATATCTGAGACCCATAATATATGCCTAAAAAGCTTAATAGTAGACCTTTAAGGCAAACAGAGGAATATTGGGAGAAATCTGACGGGTGGTGGACAGCAGATAGCTAGCTAGCGATAGCCACATTCCTGCTGATAGCTACGCCTGAATGATAACCTGGTTTACACAACGCTGCAGGAATGTGGTGCTACACAAACACTGCTGCATGCTGGGAAACACACCGTCTGGGGCCCACTGAGATTAAAAAACACACACACGCTCGTCCAGGTCACCAAGGGGGGCCCAGTGTGGGACGTGTGAAGCGGGGACCATCAGTTTTATTATTATATCTTTACTGAAAAAGGACCGGGAATAAAAACACAAACAGCTCACACAGAGTACACAGAGTGCATGCAGTATTAATACACGGAGTACACAGAGTACATGCAGTATTAATACACGGAGTACACAGAGTACATGCAGTATTAATACACAGAGGACACAGAATACATGCAGTATTAATACACGGAGTACACAGAGTACATGCAGTATTAATACACAGAGGACACAGAGTACATACAATATTAATACACGGAGTACACAGAGTACATGCAGTATTAATACACAGAGGACACAGAATACATGCAGTATTAATACACGGAGTACACAGAGTACATACAGTATTAATACACAGAGGACACAGAGTACATACAGTATTAATAAACAGAGGACACAGAGTACATGCAGTATTAATACACGGAGTACACGAGAGTGTATGCAGTATAAATACACAGAGGACACAGAGTACATGCAGTATTAATACACGGAGTACACAGAGTACATGCATATTAATACACAGCGGACACAGAGTACATACAGTATTAATACACGGAGTACACAGAGTGCATGCAGTATTAATACACAGAGTACACAGAGTGCATGCAGTATTAATACACGGAGTACATGCAGTATAAATACACAGACTACACGAGAGTGTATGCAGTATGTTTTGACTGCCTCTCTGTTTGATGATATCTGAAGAACAGAAGCTCCACATCTGTCCTCATTCACACCGATCAGAGAGTGTGTGTGTGTGTGTGTGTGTGGTGTGTGTGTGTGGTGTGTGTCGGGAGAAATGGATGCTTGATTGTCACTGGCGTTATCAGATAAACACACACACACACACACACACACACACACACACACACACACACACAGTCAGCTGTCTGCGTGCTAAGGATCTCAGAGATGCTTGTCTGTCTGCTGGCTGTTTACATTCCTTGGTGTCTGCACACAGCATCAGAAACACAGAAACAAACACTGTAGCAGACACACACACACACACACACACACACACACACACACACACACACACACACACACACACACACACACCACACAAACACACACACACACACACACACACACACACCCACACACACACACACACACACACACACACTGCAGCAGACACACACACACCTCATTCTGATCCTGTAGCGATTCAACTTCAAAAATCTGAAAAACGTGACTCGGTTTTCCAAAGTATTGCCATTGCTCCAGACAATCAGCAATAGTAAATGTATTTTGTGAGGCAGCGTTATTGAAACAAGGACAATGATCAAAAGGGCATGAACTACAAAGATAATGGAGCTTCATTTCCAAAAAGATATCAATGTTTAAAATGTCAATGTTCAAACTGCAGCTGTCAAAGTACGGAGGCCGAC
>JAAKFY010000013.1:40916942-40951430 GCA_011823955.1 Dissostichus mawsoni
TATTACACCCCATTACACTATTATTACACCCCCATTACACTTTTATTACACCCCTAACACACCCATAGTACACTCTTATTACACCCCATTACACTATTATTACACCCCATTACACTTTTATTACACCCCTAACACACCCATAGTACACTCTTATTACACCCCCGTTACACTATTATTACACCCCCATTACACTTTTATTACACCCCTAACACACCCATAGTACACTCTTATTACACCCCCATTACACTATTATTTACACCCAATACAGCCATATTACACTGTGTATTACACCCCATAGTACACTGTTATTACACCCCATTACACTCTTATTACAACCCCCATTACACTCTTATTACACCCCATTACATATTATTATACCACTAACACACCTAATACACTGTCATTACACCCCTATTACAGCCATATTACACTGTTATTACACCCATATTACACCCATGTTACACTGTTCATTTAGCTCCGTTAGTCATGAGTTTTCTTTACGTGTGTGCCTGCAGGGTATCCAGGCCCTCTGGGGCAGCAGGGCCCTCAGGGGCCCCTGGCTTCCCGGGCCCCCAGGGGCCTCCAGGAGAAAAGGCCCAGAGAGGAGACGAGGGGCCAATCGGAGCCGCCGGGCTGAAAGGAGACTCGGTTTGTTTATTCTGATCTGAACATGTTCATGGAATCCGAAACCTTAGACCAGGGGTCGGCAACCCTAGCACGCGTGCAAATTGCAGTAGGCTACCCAGGAGCTGTACAAATGCCGCAGTTTTTGCGTGGCTGGTCTTTAGTTGAAAGTCCAGGGGCGGACTGGCCATCTGTGTGTTCTGGAGAATCTCAGAACGGACGGTCGTCATTATTATTATGCCGTTTAAACCAATTATTTAATGTGTTTAACGGCATCATGTGAGTTGCGCTGACAGGTGAAAGAGGTCCACACACTGCTTCCCCGCAGCGAGGCTCCCCACGAGCGCCTAGCTCCCCCCCCCCCCACGTCACACTGATCACCATTTTTTTTTAACTGGCACTTCATATCTAAAAGGTTGTCGACCCCTGCCTTAGACACAAGACATAATCAAATATACAACAAAATAGAAACACAGACACTCTGCTGATTGAAGGAATTAATATTGTTGTACAACTGGATAAGAGCCAGAACACTTGCGTCAAGTCCTCCAGAGTTCATGAGTCTGTCTAAAGAACAACAGAATCTCAAAGGTTTTATACACTTCTTTTTAGTTTACACAGCTCTATAGCTTTTCCACCTTTTACACATGTACAAGACCCTATGCTAATAAGATCCTATCTAATAAGACCCTATGCTAATAAGATCCTATGCTAATAAGACCCTATGCTAATAAGACCTATGCTAATAAACCATATGCTAATAAGACCCTAAGATCCTATGCTAATAAGACCATATGCTAATAAGACCCTATGCTAATAAGACCCTATAATAAATAAGACCCTATAATAAATAAGACCCTATGCTAATAAACCCTATGCTAATAAGACCCTATAATAATAAGACCCTATGCTAATAAGACCCTATAATAAATAAGACCCTATAATAAATAAGACCATATGCTAAATAAGATCCTATAATAAAGAAGACCCTATGCTAATAAGACCCTATGCTAATAAGACCCTATGCTAATAATACCCTATAATAAATAAGACCCTATGCTAATAAGACCCTATAATAAAGAAGACCCTATGCTATAAGACCCTATGCTAATAAGACCCTATGCTAATAAGACCCTATAATAATAAGACCCTATGCTAATAAGACCTATAATAAATAAGACCCTATGCTAATAACACCCTATGCTAATAAGACCCTATGCTAATAAGACCCTGTGCTAATAAGACCCTATAATAAATAAGACCCTATGCTAATAAGACCCTATAATAAATAAGACCCTATGCTAATAAGACCCTATAATAAATAAGACCCTATGCTAATAAGACCCTATGCTAATAAGACCCTATGCTAATAAGACCATATGCTAATAAGACCCTATAATAATAAGACCCTACGCTAATAAGAACATATGCTAAATAAGACCCTATGTAATAAGACCCTATGCTAATAAGACCCTATGCTAATAAGACCCTATGCTAATAAGACCATATGCTAATAAGATCCTATGCTAATAGACCATATGCTAATAAGACCCTAAGATCCTATGCTAATAAGACCCTATGTTAATAAGACCCTATGCTAATAAGACCCTATGCTAATAAGACCCTATGCTAATAAGACCCTATGTTAATAAGACCCTATGCTAATAAGACCCTATGCTAATAAACCCTATGCTAATAAGACCCTATGCTAATAAGAACCTATGCTAATAAGACCCTATGCTAATAAGATCCTATGCTAATAAGACCCTATGCTAATAAGATCCTATGCTAATAAGCCATATGCTAATAAGACCCTAGACCATGCTAATAAGACCATATGCTAATAAGACCCTATGCTAATAAGACCCTATGCTAATAAGATCCTATGCTAATAAGATCCTATGCTAATAAGACCCTAAGCTAATAAGACCCTATAATAATAAGACCCTATGCTAATAAGACCCTAAGATCCTATGCTAATAAGACCCTATGTTAATAAGACCCTATGCTAATAAGACCCTATGCTAATAAGACCCTATGCTAATAAGACCCTATGTTAATAAGACCCTATGCTAATAAGACCCTATGCTAATAAGACCCTATGCTAATAAGACCCTATGCTAATAAGAACCTATGCTAATAAGACCCTATGCTAATAAGATCCTATGCTAATAAGACCCTATGCTAATAAGATCCTATGCTAATAAGACCATATGCTAATAAGACCCTAAGATCCTATGCTAATAAGACCATATGCTAATAAGACCCTATGCTAATAAGACCCTATGCTAATAAGATCCTATGCTAATAAGATCCTATGCTAATAAGACCCTAAGCTAATAGACCCTATAATAAATAAGACCCTATGCTAATAAGACCCTATGCTAATAAGACCCTATAATAAATAAGACCCTATGCTAATAAGACCCTATAATAAATAAGACCCTATAATAAATAAGACCATATGCTAAATAATCCTATAATAAAGAGACCCTATGCTAATAAGACCCTATGCTAAATAAGACCCTATGCTAATAAGACCCTATGCTAATAAGACCCTATGCTAATAAGACCCTATGCTAATAATACCCTATAATAAATAAGACCCTATGCTAATAAGACCCTATGCTAATAAGACCCTATAATAAATAAGACCCTATGCTAATAACACCCTATGCTAATAAGACCCTATGCTAATAAGACCCGTGCTAATAAGACCCTATAATAAATAAGACCCTATGCTAATAAGACCCTATATTAAATAAGACCCTATGCTAATAAGACCCTATGCTAATAAGACCCTATGCTAATAAGACCATATGCTAATAAGACCCTATAATAAATAAGACCCTACGCTAATAAGAACCTATGCTAAATAAGACCCTATGTTAATAAGACCTATGCTAATAAGACCCTATGCTAATAAGACCCTATGCTAATAAGACCCTATGCTAATAAGAACCTATGCTAAATAAGACCCTATGCTAATAAGATCCTATGCTAATAAGACCCTATGCTAATAAGATCCTATGCTAATAAGACCATATGCTAATAAGACCCTAAGATCCTATGCTAATAAGACCATATGCTAATAAGACCCTATGCTAATAAGACCCTATGCTAATAAGATCCTATGCTAATAAGATCCTATGCTAATAAGACCCTAAGCTAATAAGACCCTATAATAAATAAGACCCTATGCTAATAAGACCCTATGCTAATAAGACCCTATAATAAATAAGACCCTATGCTAATAAGACCCTATAATAAATAAGACCCTATAATAAATAAGACCATATGCTAAATAAGATCCTATAATAAAGAAGACCCTATGCTAATAAGACCCTATGCTAAATAAGACCCTATGCTAATAAGACCCTATGCTAATAAGACCCTATGCTAATAAGACCATAGCTAATAAGACCCTATGCTAAATAAGACCCTATGCTAATAAAGACCCTATGCTAATAAGACCCTATGCTAATAAGACCCTATGCTAATAAGACCCTATGCTAATAAGACCATATGCTAATAAGACCCTATGCTAAATAAGACCCTATGCTAATAAGACCCTATGCTAATAAGACCCTATGCTAATAAGACCCTATGCTAATAAGACCATATGCTAATAAGACCCTATGCTAATAAGACCCTATGCTAATAAGACCCTATGCTAATAAGACCCTATGCTAATAAGACCCTATGCTAATAAGATCCTATGCTAATAAGATCCTATGCTAATAAGACCATATGCTAATAAGACCCTATGCTAATAAGATCCTATGCTAATAAGATCCTATGCTAATAAGACCATATGCTAATAAGACCCTATGCTAATACGACCCTATGCTAATAAGATCCTATGCTAATAAGATCCTATGCTAATAAGACCATATGCTAATAAGACCCTAAGATCCTATGCTAATAAGACCATATGCTAATAAGACCCTATGCTAATAAGATCCTATGCTAATAAGATCCTATGCTAATAAGACCCTATGCTAATAAGACCCTATAATAAATAAGACCCTATAATAAATAAGACCCTATGCTAATAAGACCCTATGCTAATAAGACCCTATGCTAATAAGACCCTGTGCTAATAAGACCCTATAATAAATAAGACCCTATGCTAATAAGACCCTATAATAAATAAGACCCTATGCTAATAAGACCCTATAATAAATAACCCTATGCTAATAATACCCTATGCTAATAAGACCCTATGCTAATAAGACCATATGCTAATAAGACCCTATAATAAATAAGACCCTACGCTAATAAGAACCTATGCTAAATAAGACCCTATGTTAATAAGACCCTATGCTAATAAGACCCTATGCTAATAAGACCATATGCTAAATAAGACCCTATGCTAATAAGACCCTATGCTAATAAGACCCTATAATAAATAAGACCCTATGCTAATAAGACCCTATGCTAAATAAGACCCTATGCTAATAAGTCCCTATGCTAATAAGACCCTATGCTAATAAGACCCTGTAATCAATAAACCCTATGCTAATAAGACCCTATAATAAATAAGACCCTATGCTAATAAGACCCTATGCTAATAAGACCCTATGCTAATAAGACCCTGTAATCAATAAGACCCTATGCTAATAAGACCCTATGCTAATAAGACCCTGTAATCAATTATTTCAACAAACACAAGATGGCCGACTCTCTGATGTTTACATATGACGTCAGATAATCTGTTTGTTTTACTTTCATACGTTTTACACCGAGGACGTTCCAGTGCAAGAAGGGTATACAGTGGATGAAGTAAAAAGATGGAAAGGAACAGAAAGTTCTTGGAAATATTTTTTTAGAAAGGAGAACGTTTTTGTGGAAAAGTTAAACGTTGTGAGAGTCGACATGTTGCTGGTGAAGAACTTCATTTTAACTTCTGTTTTTGTTTCAGGGAAATTTCGGCGTTCCTGGTTTTCCCGGTTTAGAAGGAGTCCCGGTAAGAACCCCGCCCCCTCTCATTCTCTCACCTCATTGGCCCAGACATATCAATTACTCAATCAAACTCTAATTAAAAAGCACCTTTAGAGCAAATCAAATGCACTTCAAATGGAATCTAATTTCCCCCAGAGATAAATATCGTCCTCTGATTCTGAGGTCATAGCGATCAGAAACACAGCGCCAAGTACACACATCCTTTACTCAAGTAGAAGTACACACATCCTTTACTCAAGTAGAAGTACACACATCCTTTACTCAAGTAGAAGTACACACATCCTTTACTCAAGTAGAAGTACACACATCCTTTACTCAAGTAGAAGTACACACATCCTTTACTCAAGTAGAAGTACACACATCCTTTACTCAAGTAGAAGTACACACATCCTTTACTCAAGTAGAAGTACACATCCTTTACTCAAGTAGAAGTACACACATCCTTTACTCAAGTAGAAGTACACACATCCTTTACTCAAGTAGAAGTACACACATCCTTTACTCAAGTAGAAGTACACACATCCTTTACTCAAGTAGAAGTACACACATCCTTTACTCAAGTAGAAGTACACACATCCTTTACTCAAGTAGAAGTACACACATCCTTTACTCAAGTAGAAGTACACACATCCTTTACTCAAGTAGAAGTACACATCCTTTACTCAAGTAGAAGTACACACATCCTTTACTCAAGTAGAAGTACAGATACTCGTGTTTAAAAATACTCTGGTGAAAGTAGAAGTACTGACTAAACTTCTTTACTCAAGTAAAGTAAAGAGGCTTTGAAATGTACTTCAGTAAAAAGTACCCATAACTAGCAGCTGTTTTAAAGAGTACCTGACCTCCCTTTATATTAATAGAACAATAATGTCATTGTTAGCTAATGAATGTTTCCATGCTGAACAACGGCAACATGACAACGTTTCCATTGTCCCTCTTCTTTAGAGAAGACCAGGAAATGATGGATACACGGATCGTGTTCAAATCAATAGGCACGCAATGACTCTAAATAATAATGATCACGCCACCAAACACACATTCAAACTAAAGGAACCAGCCTGTTTGGAACATGGAGAAGTAGAAAGTACAGGTATTTGGGTTCAACATGGAAGAAGTAGAAAGTACAGGTATTTGTGTTCAACATGGAAGAAGTAGAAAGTACAGGTATTTGTGTTCACATGTAAGAAGTAGAAAGTACAGGTATTTGGGTTCAACATGTAAGAAGTAGAAAGTACAGGTATTTGGGTTCAACATGTAAGAAGTAGAAAGTACAGGTATTTGAGTTCAAAGTGTAAGAATAGAAAGTACAGGTATTTGAGTTCAAAGTGTAAGAAGTAGAAAGTACAGGTATTTGGGTTCAAAGTGTAAGAAGTAGAAAGTACAGGTATTTGAGTTCAAAGTGTAAGAAGTAGAAAGTACAGGTATTAGTGTTCAACATGTAAGAAGTAGAAAGTACAGGTATTTGAGTTTCAACATGTAAGAAGTAGAAAGTACAGGTATTTGGGTTCAACATGTAAGAAGTAGAAAGTACAGGTATTTGGGTTCAACATGTAAGAAGTAGAAAGTACAGTATTTGGGTTCAACATGTAAGAAGTAGAAAGTACAGGTATTTGAGTTCAACATGTAAGACGTAGAAAGTACAGGTATTAGTGTTCAACATGTAAAGAGAAAGTACAGGTATTTGGGTTCAACATGTAAGAAGTAGAAAGTACAGGTATTTGAGTTCAACATGTAAGAAGTAGAAAGTACAGGTATTTGGGTTCAACATGTAAGAAGTAGAAAGTACAGGTATTTGAGTTCAAATGTAAGAAGTAGAAAGTACAGGTATTTGGGTTCAACATGTAAGAAGTAGAAAGTACAGGTATTTGGGTTCAACATGTAAGAAGTAGAAAGTACAGGTATTTGTGATCAAAATGTAAGAAGTAGAAAGTACAGGTATTTGGGTTCAACATGTAAGAAGTAGAAAGTACAGGTATTTGTGTTCAACATGTAAGAAGTAGAAGGTACAGGTATTTGGGTTCAACATGTAAGAAGTAGAAAGTACAGGTATTTGTGATCAAAATGTACGAAGTAGAAAGTACAGGTATTTGTGTTCAAATGTAAGAAGTAGAAAGTACAGGTATTTGGGTTCAACATGTAAGAAGTAGAAAGTACAGGTATTTGTGATCAAAATGTACGAAGTAGAAAGTACAGGTATTTGTGTTCAAAATGTAAGAAGTAGAAAGTACAGGTATTTGGGTTCAACATGTAAGAAGTAGAAAGTACAGGTATTTGGGTTCAACATGTAAGAAGTAGAAAGTACAGGTATTTGGGTTCAACATGTAAGAAGTAGAAAGTACAGGTATTGGGTTCAAAATGTAAGAAGTAGAAAGTACAGGTATTTGGGTTCAACATGTAAGAAGTAGAAAGTACAGGTATTTGTGATCAAAATGTACGAAGTAGAAAGTACAGGTATTTGTGTTCAAAATGTAAGAAGTAGAAAGTACAGGTATTTGGGTTCAACATGTAAGAAGTAGAAAGTACAGGTATTTGGGTTCAACATGTAAGAAGTAGAAAGTACAGGTATTGAGTTCAACATGTAAGAAGTAGAAAGTACAGGTATTTGGGTTCAACATGGAAGAAGTAGAAAGTACAGGTATTTGTGTTCAAAATGTAAGAAGTAGAAAGTACAGGTATTTGTGTTCAAAATGTAAGAAGTAGAAAGTACAGGTATTTGTGTTCAAATGTAAGAAGTAGAAGGTACAGGTATTTGGGTTCGAAATGTAAGAAGTAGAACGTACAGGTATTTGGGTTCAACATGGAAGAAGTAGAGAGTACAGGTATTTGGTTCAAAATGTAAGAAGTCAAAGTAAAAAGTCGTCAGAAAAATAAGTAGTGGAGTAAAGTACTGATACCAGAAACATGTACTTACAGTAAGTACAGTTACGAAGTATTTGTACTCCACTACTTCCCAGCTCTGCACAGCGATGATGATGTTGATAAAATCAGTGTTTGTGTTCAGGTCACCCGGGTCCAGCTGGAGGTCCAGGGTTTCCAGGTCTGGACGGTGTAACGGAACCAGAGGAGAGAGGAGATCCTGGGATTTCTGGACAACAAGGAACTTATGGAGAACCGGTCAGAGTCACAAATACAAACATGAAAACATTTTGATGACACTACAACACAATTCTTCTAGAACTAGTTGTAGTTCCTTTATAGCCCAACGTTAGCTCCTTTAGCTTAGCGGTGGTGACGTGAAGTCATGTGACCGTGCTGTAGTTCCTTTATAGCCCAACGTTAGCCTCCTTTAGCTTAGCGGTGGTGACGTGAAGTCATGTGACCGTGCTGTAGTTCCTTTATAGCCCAACATTAGCCTCATTAGCTTAGCGGTGGTGACGTGAAGTCATGTGACCGTGCTGTAGTTCCTTTATAGCCCAACATTAGCCTTTAGTTAGCGGTGGTGACGTGAAGTCATGTGACCGTGCTGTAGTTCCTTTATAGCCCAACATTAGCCTCCTTTAGCTTAGCGGTGGTGACGTGAAGTCATGTGACCGTGCTGTAGTTCCTTTATAGCCCAACATTAGCCTCATTAGCTTAGCGGTGGTGACGTGAAGTCATGTGACCGTGCTGTAGTTCCTTTATAGCCCAACATTAGCCTCTTTAGCTTAGCGGTGGTGACGTGAAGTCATGTGACCGTGCTGTAGTTCCTTTATAGCCCAACATTAGCCTCCTTTAGCTTAGCGGTGGTGACGTGAAGTCATGTGACCGTGCTGTAGTTCCTTTATAGCCCAACATTAGCCTCATTAGCTTAGCGGTGGTGACGTGAAGTCATGTGACCGTGCTGTAGTTCCTTTATAGCCCAACATTAGCCTCTTTAGCTTAGCGGTGGTGACGTGAAGTCATGTGACCGTGCTGTAGTTCCTTTATAGCCCAACATTAGCCTCCTTTAGCTTAGCGGTGGTGACGTGAAGTCATGTGACCGTGCTGTAGTTCCTTTATAGCCCAACATTAGCCATTTAGCTTAGCGGTGGTGACGTGAAGTCATGTGACCGTGCTGTAGTTCCTTTATAGCCCAACATTAGCCTCCTTTAGCTTAGCGGTGGTGACGTGAAGTCATGTGACCGTGCTGTAGTTCCTTTATAGCCCACATTAGCCTCCTTTAGCTTAGCGGTGGTGACGTGAAGTCATGTGACCGTGCTGTAGTTCCTTTATAGCCCATCATTAGCCTCCTTTAGCTTAGCGGTGGTGACATGAAGTCATGTGACGTGCTGTAGTCTTTATAGCCCATTAGCCTCCTTTAGCTTAGCGGTGGTGACGTGAAGTCATGTGACCGTGCTGTAGTTCCTTTATAGCCCAACATTAGCCACCTTTAGCTTAGCGGTGGTGACGTGAAGTCATGTGACCGTGCTGTAGTTCCTTTATAGCCCAACATTAGCCACCTTTAGCTTAGCGGTGGTGACGTGAAGTCATGTGACCGTGCTGTAGTTCCTTTATAGCCCAACATTAGCCTCCTTTAGCTTAGCGGTGGTGACGTGAGTCATGTGACCGTGCTGTAGTTCCTTTACAGCCCAACATTAGCCACCTTTAGCTTAGCGGTGGTGACGTGAAGTCATGTGACCGTGCTGTAGTTCCTTTATAGCCCAACATTAGCCTCATTTAGCTTAGCGGTGGTGACGTGAAGTCATGTGACCGTGCTGTAGTTCCTTTATAGCCCAACATTAGCCTCATTTAGCTTAGCGGTGGTGATGTGAAGTCATGTGACCGTGCTGTAGTTCCTTTATTGCCAAGCGTTAGCTTTTTACTTCTGAAATCATAAAGTGGTGTTAACAGGAGATTATCCTGCTGAACTAAACGTGTTAGTATCATAAACGTTGAGATTATTTTCTGCAATATTCCAAAATCACAAGGAGAAATCTCATTGGACCAGAGAGATGCTGCCTTTAGGGACCAACACGGAAATACGACATCCTGCAGCTCTATGTTGTACAGTATATTAAAGTGTGTTTTATTCTGCAGGGTTTCTCAGGACTGAAGGGATTTCCAGGAGATCCCGCCGTCTACTACATACAGTATCCAGGAATATCTGTAAGTATTACAAACTGTGATGTTTTTGGCACCTAGTGGAGTGAATTTGGTTGCAGCTCAATTTCCCCCAGAAAACCACAGATTTGGGGTTTGTTTCTGTTCATGTTTTTCTTTCATTTAACATGCAAAGGAACAATAAAGCAGTACGGTGTTTGTGTTTCAGGGCGACGTCGGGCCCAGTGGATTTACTGCTTTGTCGGTGAGAACAAACTAAACTAAATATGATTTTTCCTCATGCTGAGAAATAATCTTGTTGAATTTTTTCACTCTTTATTTTAAAAGTGATTACCAGTGCTGTGAGAACACTGCGACCTGTTTTTAGTTATAAATATGTTTGTTTTTAAGTATTTTCTGAAATAATAAAGGCAATACTAACAAATATTTTTTATTCCATTACTTCAAGTTCATGGGTTAAGTATTTAGTTTTTCTCGAGGTAACAAAACTGGATTATTAACGGGTAGAATTGAATCTATTCTGGAGAAAATAACAGACGGATTTCACAAGATTATACAAATAAGGACAATATTTACAGTGTTCTGAATGGATCAACCAGATAAAGTTAGATGTAGATAATGACAATAAAAATAATAATAATATCACATTTACGGTATTTATATTCTAAACGTAAACATATTTAGTTTTCTCATCATTACATATTTTTAATATTTTGTAATCTAGAGAAAAAAATACACAAAATCTCTGTTTTCATAATATTATTTATAATATATATATTTATGTTTTTGAAACTAAATCCTTAAATTTAATAAAAAGCATTACTCGTTCAAGAAAATGTGTTTTTGATTTTTTTATCAATATCTAATAACTGTTTTATTCCAAATGATTCGATGTTTTTCTGAGTTTAATATGATGTATGAGGGCGGCTGTGGCTCAGTGGATAGAGTGCTGGACTTCAAATCAGGGAGTACCAAGTTCGAGTCCCACTGCAGTCAGCATGTCGTTGTGTCCCTGAGACACTTCACCCCAAAGTGCTCCTGTGGGGATTGTCCACAGTATTGAATGTATGTAAGTCGCTTTGGATAAAAGCGTCTAACAAATGACATGTAATGTAATGTATCGGTGTGTTTCTGCAGGGCAAGCCGGGCCTCTCAGGTCAGACTGGAGTTCTGGGTCCTGCAGGACCGGACGGGACCAACGTGAGTCATAGCTGACAGCCAAAAAACAACAATAACAATAATAACAAATATACAAATAATATTGATAAGAGTAATTACATTTTTTTTTTTACTTCAATATTTTTGTTGTTGCTTTAAATTGCTGATATTTATTATGACCACGGTTGTGTACTTGTATTTTGCTTTATTTGATTAAACGTCTCTTTATTTGATATGTAATGTAATATATTAATGTGTCTACAGGGTCTCCCTGGTCTGCCTGGCTTCAGGGGTTCACCTGTAAGTATTTGAAGTACATTTGATCACTTTACTTAAGTACAATTTGACATACTTATACTTCACATGAGTATTTCCACTTCTTCTACTAATGTAGACGTTACTACATTAGAGTAATTTATATACAAACATATGTTAAACCTTCATCAATGTTTTTGTGTTTCAGGGAGAAAAAGGTCGATCTCTGCCGGGACAGAAAGGAGACGAGGTACAAACAATTACTTTACCTATTATACAACATTAGCCACCTTTAGCTTAGCGGTGGTGATGTGAAGTCATGTGACCGTGCTGTAGTTCCTTTATAGACCAACATTAGCCTCCTTTAGCTTAGCAGTGGTGATGTGAAGTCATGTGACCGTGCTGTAGTTCCTTTATAGCCCAACATTAGCCTCCTTTAGCTTAGCGGTGGTGACGTGAAGTCATGTGACCGTGCTGTAGTTCCTTTATAGCCCAACGTTAGCCTCCTTTAGCTTAGCGGTGGTGACGTGAGTCATGTGACCGTGCTGTAGTTCCTTTATAGCCCAACATTAGCCACCTTTAGCTTAGCGGTGGTGACGTGAAGTCATGTGACCATGCTGTAGTTCCTTTATAGCCCAACATTAGCCACCTTTAGCTTAGCGGTGGTGACGTGAAGTCATGTGACCGTGCTGTAGTTCCTTTATAGCCCAACGTTAGCCTCCTTTAGCTTAGCGGTGGTGACGTGAAGTCATGTGACCATGGTGTAGTTCCTTTATAGCCCAACGTTAGCCTCCTTTAGCTTAGCGGTGGTGCAGTCATGTGACCGTGCTGTAGTTCCTTTATAGCCCAACGTTAGCCTCCTTTAGCTTAGCGGTGGTGACGTGAAGTCATGTGACCATGCTGTAGTTCCTTTATAGCCCAACATTAGCCACCTTTAGCTTAGCGGTGGTGACGTGAAGTCATGTGACCGTGCTGTAGTTCCTTTATAGCCCAACGTTAGCCTCCTTTAGCTTAGCGGTGGTGACGTGAAGTCATGTGACCGTGCTGTAGTTCCTTTATAGCCCAACATTAGCCACCTTTAGCTTAGCGGTGGTGACGTGAAGTCATGTGACCATGCTGTAGTTCCTTTATAGCCCAACATTAGCCACCTTTAGCTTAGCGGTGGTGACGTGAAGTCATGTGACCGTGCTGTAGTTCCTTTATAGCCCAACGTTAGCCTCCTTTAGCTTAGCGGTGGTGACGTGAAGTCATGTGACCATGCTGTAGTTCCTTTATAGCCCAACGTTAGCCTCCTTTAGCTTAGCGGTGGTGCAGTCATGTGACCGTGCTGTAGTTCCTTTATAGTCCAACGTTAGCCTCCTTTAGCTTAGCGGTGGTGAGGTCATGTGACCGTGCTGGTTTATAGCTGTATTGTGTGTTCTTCAGGGGGATCAGGGCCTCCAAGGACCTCCGGGACCGTTTGAGTACGTCGACCCTCCAGAAGACCTGTACCTTAAAGGAGAAAAGGTGAGTGGGATTTCAGATTATAGTTATATTGTAGTTCTATGTCTCTGTCTTCTATGTCATGAAACGCTATACCTGTTCCAGATGTGGTGTTTACGTGTCTTGTTTCTACTGTATTCCTACTGTAGTTGTACCATAGATCTACCAAAGGTTTCACTGTACCTTAGGTTTTCATGTAGTTCTACTGTATTTCCACTGTTGTTCTACCCTAGATCCACCATGGCTTTTACTAAGTTCTACGGTTGTTCTACTGTAGTTCAACGTAAGGTTCCACTTCCTACTGTAATTCTACCCTAGATCTGCCGTAGGTTTTACTGTAGCTCTACTGTAAATGTCATGAAACTCTTAACCGCTTCCACAGCAGCAGATGAGGTGTTTGTCCATCCTTGTCCTATGTTTCTAGTCCATGATCTGCTGTAGTTCTGGTTCTGTTGGTTCTCATGATCGATCTGTTGGTTCTTCAGGGGGACCCGGGGCCTAAAGGCATCTGTGCAGTAACAGGACTGCCGGTAAGTTCAGACATTGTTCTGTTTCCTCCAAAGCTCCACCCTCTTGTGTTACATTTAGGGGCGTTAGTGCTATTTGTATAAGTACCAGAGCGCACCTAAGACTCGCGCATGAAGCATGTTGTGGCACGACCACCAAACAGAAACATATGGACATAGGTTAATAAAAGTATGTAAATGTATTTAGTATCCTATCCATGTGAACATGTTTTAAGTGGGAGGTGGACCTATCTATGGAAACATCTCTCAACACCCATATGAAACAGAACTGTAAACAGATGTACTTTTTCTTTATGCATATTTTACAAATCACTCCCCTTTTAAACTGTAGTTTTGTTTTACTCTCCTACACTGAATTTGAATTATTTCATACCTTTTTTTCATGTATTCTCTAATTTTGTATAACTATAATGATCATATGAAGGTGTGCCTCGGAAATACTTGTTTACATATATGATGACCAAACCGTTTGAGACCCACAGAGATCACTTAGACTAAAGTTAACTATCTAAACCGCAACTGTAGTTGTTTAAGTGTCCGCGCGGCGTTCCGGTGCCTATCTAGATGGTGACGACCAAAATGTTGATTCTTGTAGATAACGAAAGTAACGCTGAGGTTGTTTTGGTTTCAGGGTCTGGATGCACTTCCAGGGATCTTAGGAGAGAAGGGGATTGTGGGATTTCCTGGACCCAGGGTGAGTCACCTACATTATCAGGGTTAACCTCAGGGGTCATTTGATGAATCGGATATTTTCGGGGTTGGGGAAAAACGGGACCCAAGTCCAGTTAAAAAGACAAAAAAAGGTCTGGTAACAAAAAGTGAGCTTTATTAAAAAGCCCGTGACAGGAAAAACAAGAAACTTAACATTAACAAAACAAGGAAGCAGGACAGACAGGAACAAACTTACAGAAGGGAACAGGCAGGTAACACGGACAAGGAAGACGGGCAGGTAACTTGGACTTGAAGACGAACAGGTAACGTGGACTAAAAAAGAGACGACGATCGGACTAAATACACAGAAGGGTAATCACAGGACAAGACACAGCTGGGCAGGGGAGGCAGAAACACAAGGGCATCACACAATCAGACAATCAGACACAGGAGGGCGACTAACGACAGGAAGGCAAACACAGGAAGTAGGATCAGACAAGACACAAGGAGGAAAACATTTCAAAATAAAAGTGGAAAATGAAAACAACATAAATCCCAAACCATGACAGATATATTCAGATCAGTAAAGAAACATCTGTCTCTGTCTGATGTGTATCTGTGTTTCAGGGGTTTTATGGTAACCTGGTGCCCGGAGAGAGCGGATTGAAGGTGAGTTAATTAACAACACTGAAAACGATGCGACTAAAACGAAAAAATACTCAAACGTTTTTTTTATACTGCCAAAAAACGAGGTGTTTGAAATGGCTTTTTAAAGAAAAACAGTAAACCCATTAAGACGTACAGAAACACACTTCAAAATAACATTTGAATGCTGTATATTTTTTACTTTTTAATGCTGTTTTAATTCTATTTTGAGATGATTAATTTCTAGTATTGTTTATTTCTACTCTTTAATTTCTACTTATGTGCAATGCCTTGTTTTGTTTTGATGTTGTTTATGCTGCTGCAACGCTAAAATGTCCCAACTTGGGGTCAATAAAGTACCTCTTATCTTATTTAATGCAGTCATTTAGAAGTCAAGGGAATAGATAAACTAGCTCAAATATAATGATTAATCATCATGCTAAATAATAGATATAGATATTTAATAAAAGAGTATTTTACATTTATTTGACTGTGTCGGAGAAAATGCAAAATGTACAAATCTTCCTCCTTTGATATACATCCGTCCATAAACTGGATGTGTGTGTGTGTGTGTGTGTGTTTGTTTTCAGGGGATGTGGGGAATCCCAGGTCTCCCAGGTCTGATTGGACGGGAAGGTCCTAAGGTCAGTCTGTTTCATTTCATTTCAAGCCTTTATTTATATTATAAACATTTAGTGGCACCAAATTGATCAGTTTCGCCGAGTGCGGAAAAATGCTGCTACTTCCTGTCACCACCATCGGTTTACGGCCTTGTTGAAAATAGTGCCGACATCATAGATTTTTTTTGTTTAAACTTTATTGAACATATTTGAATAACTTTAACAATGACTTTTTTCAAGCATTTCACCAGCTTTTCTTTGTTAAAGGTGGGGTAGGTAAGTTTGAGAAACCGGCTCGAGAAACACTTGTGTTATATTCCATGGAGTGCTCTTAACATCCCGATAGCAATGAATATCTTAAATGCTTTGACAAAAATCCATAAAGAAACATCATCAGTGGAAGCTGTAGCGCTGTGAAAAGCACGACCAATCATCTGAGCCGGCTAAAGTAACTGGATGGCCTACCTGCCTGTCAGCCTTCCATCTGTGCACACACTTATCTCGTGCCCTCATTGGTCATGTGCGCGTTCGTGTGTGTTGGAGGAGGGGCTCTGTCAGGAAGTGGCAGATTTTTTCCGGTTGTGTATTTTCAAATTCCAGCGCACTCGAGCCGGTTTCTCAAACTTACCTACCCCACCTTTAATGAATGATGAAATTAGCTCTGTATTTTGGAAATTCTTCACCCAAACAAGAGAGAAAGTATTTATTTGATAAGGAACACCATACCTAGTCAAACCAAAGATAACATTATTATATTCAAATCCTAGAAAACTGCAGAAAAACGCTTTAAATACTCAGTCAGCAATTCTCCTAGTGGCCAAACGGTGGTACTACACGTTCCATGCCATAAAAACATGTTGCCATTCACTGACATTGGGAAAGAGACTTCCCAGTACAAACATTTGAATAGTTTTTCTTTATATTTCTAGCTCCTAAAGGATATATAGTCTGTGCCCATTTTCCTCTATTGAGAACAATAATGCAAATATTATCATTCCCTTAAAATGTGTGTGTCATGTCCCCGTGATTGCAATATCAGTCAAAATTTGCAATTAGACATTTTTTCCAAATCGTTCAGCTCTCAACTATATATATCTATGACGTCTGTTCTGCACATTGGATCGATGCTTTTTATTTACAATCCTAAAGCTCCGGAAAATCTCTGAAATAAGAAACGTTACTTTTGAAAGTAGAACTGACAAAAACAAAAATGTGTGAAACAAAAAGTAGAATAAAGTTACTTCTGTGTTTTTTTATTTGTAATAATCCTGTTTTTGCTCGCAGGGCTTGACGGGAGATCCCGGTCCTAAAGGCGTCCCTCAGGATGTAGAGGTCACACACAGAGGTACACACACACACACACACACACACACACACACACACAACACACACACACACACACACACACACACACACACACACACGTCGTGAGGATGACGAGGTCAGACAGGATGGTGTAAATGTGTGGGTAAATTAAACAGGTGTTTCACATCTGGAACATTTCTTTTTTAATATTTTGACATATTTTTAAGAAATGTTTAAGACATTAAAAAACAATCCGATTTTCATTTGTGAAATTCTGAATTTTCGTTGAAAATGTGAAAAGAAATCTGAATATTTTTGAAAGTCTGAAAATGTTGAAAAAAAAAATTAAATGCTGAAAAAAACGTAATGACAAAAACGGAACTTCTAGAAGAAAAAAAACTGCAATTATGCATAAAACTGAAAAAATAAAATCGGAATCTGAAAATGTTTCACTTAATCTTTTATTATTTAAAAAAAGAATTTCCACGGATTGTTTCGAAAATGTATTTAAATCGTTTTTCACATATTTTTTGAACACACTAGTCGTTCAGCTGGTGTTATGTCTGGTCTGACGTCAGCTCACTGCCTGTTGTTCTCCAGGTGACAATGGAGACCCCGCGGCCCTCGGACCCAGGGCCCCCCAGGAGACATCGGGCTGATGGGGATGCACGGCCCCCTGGAGCACCCGGCAGATCATTACCTGGTCAGTATGTTGTGTTCTTTTGTTTGAAGACCAAGAGTTAGTCTAAAATAGACCAGGAAGCTTCTCGTAAAGTTTAACAGTATTTATTAATGCAATGGTAGAGTAGGTTTTACAAGGGAACACAGCTGTGGTTCTATATTCAATTCACTGGTCCACAGTCCACATGAGCGGTTAGCTGTCTGCAGTAGAATGAATGAAAGAGACCGTTTCTCTATCAAACATCGTGTTTTATATCGTATTGTAGTCTTCATTCATTGGCTGGCGTCGACGGGGGCGGGTCTTCTTCTGTAGCCTCTGATGACGTAGCCATGGCGCATTCTTACGATATTTATTATACAATTGTTCTAATGTTTATTGGTCATAAACACACAGTGGCGAACCGTGTCTATCACAACTGGACCTGGACCTGAAACTCAGATTTGAACCTCAAACTGAGACTTTATTCACTGTTTTTACCCCTTAATATATTATATAAATGATATCAGAATGGAGAAGACCACTGAGGATAATTCTACTCGCGTTAAAAACCTCCTGAACATTCCTTTAGCTCTAACACTGATTTTTAACACGCAGCTGTATTTTGTCTCCGTTTCCAGATGTTTTAGACAACATGAGACCTCTGCTGATAATTCAGATACTTATAAAAACCTCCCTTACGTTCAGACCTTAAGTTATGTTAGCCTTTAGCTCGTAGCCCCTGTGTCCACTACGGGAACCCTGACTTTTAAAACCAAACTTAAGCTTAATTCAGTTTTTTTACTGGTTTTGACTATTTGTTCGTTGAGTTGAACTCTGAAGATAACTCACCTCGGTGAAATCTTCCTGAATGTCTGGATGAAGTTATCATAGAAACAAGCTAAGCTAACGCTAGCGGCAGCCGAACAGCCGTAGGGAGAAACTCAGATTTTAACCTCAAACTGAGACTTTATTCACAATTGTTACCGCTTTATATGATAATATATATATTAAGTTATATCAGAGGAGAGGAGGAGACTCTAAAACCTCCTGAACCATCAACACTGGGAATCACGGCTAAAAAGACAGATGGTTGGTTTTAAGGTGGTACGATGATGTCTGTTCTACAGTACTGCAACACTACCGGTGCAAGTGTTTGTCAACAGCTTTCAAATCTAAACTGCTCAACCTGTCAAAAATCTGCTCTAAGATAGTTGGTCACCCTGTCAGAGACTCTGACTCAGCAGACCATAATAACCTGAGAGGCTCCAACAGCATCATCTGGGACCCAGAGCATGCTCTAACAGAGAATCTGAACTGCTACCATCTGATTGAGATTCAATAAAGTCAGACTGAAGCATCCTTTGAGCTCCAGTCTGTCCTCTCAGTAAACACAGAGCTACAGATCAGATGCACGCTGAAGGCTCTTTGAGCAGCTCTCACTGATCCTGCTGTTATGTCACATGTTTGTTGTTTGTTTTTCATGTGTTGTGTCTTGATGTTTGTCTGTAAGATGTGACACATGGAGCTGCTGTGATGCAAGGAGCATTTCAGACTTGATCTGACCAATGAAGTAATATTGTATCGTATCGTAAAGTAATGTGTTCCTCTTCAGGTCCCAGGGGTGTTGTGGGTGAGAGGGGGTCTCTAGGATCCAGGGGGGACCGAGGAGACCCGGGTCTGGTTTATAAAGATCAACTCACACCGGGAGAACCAGGAAAACCAGGACTGCTTGGACCACAAGGACTGAAAGGAGAACAGGGGACACCAGGTACCGGAGAACATTGTTCCTACCTGTTGGTTTTATAGCTCTCACAGTATGGTGATGTCATTATCCAAAGTGAATGAACTCTGGTTTAGTTATTGATGATTTGGGATTTGCAGATGCATATGGAAACCATTTTAGCATTTTCATTTGTTCATTTTGGACGTCAGCTCAATAATAAGTCTAAAATAAGTTGTGTTTTCAAAATACACACAGTCAAAGCCTTAAGAACAAAAATGTCTCCACTGAAAGCCATTAAAAGCAAACTTTCATAAAATGCTGATTTCTATAATATCAACATCAAGACCCCTGAATTTAAAATGTAACTTTAAAAAAAAAGATATTCAAGATACTTTCTCATGTTTGCCTTATGGGAGAAATTCAAGTCAAATTCATCAAAACCAATTAGTTGATACTTATTTGCATATCACAGATTTCACAGATTCATCAAATGATTGAACGTTATGTTTTGAAACATTACATTTCTTAAAATATTGGTCTATTTGCTAGTTATGATCTGGACTGTTGTTAAATAACAGATGTAAACATTGAAAGTTGAATGATGCACAAAGGATAAACGTCACTTCCTTGTCTAATATCTATATAATAAAGATGGTTTGCTGTTGTCGTTCTGCTGACTTTCTGTTTTCTCTTCAGGTACTTACTGTTTTCCGGGAGCTCCAGGAGAGTCTGGAGATCCTGGTGATCAGGGGCCACAAGGGTCCCAGGGCTCCCAAGGTTTAAAGGTGAGCGTCTGGACGTATTGACTGCTTGATTGGTTGGTTGATTGATTGACTGACTGACTGACTGACTGACTGACTGAATGACTGACTGACTGACTGACTGATTGACTGACTGACTGACTGACTGATTGACTGACTGACTGACTGGACTGACTGACTGACTGAATGACTGACTGACTGACTGACTGACTGACTGACTGACTGACTGACTGACTGACTGACTGACTGACTGACTGACTGACTGACTGACGGACTGACGGACTGACGGACTGACGGACTGACGGACTGACGGACTGACTGACTGACTGACTGACTGACTGACTGACTGACTGACTGACTCTGACTGACTGAATTCAGCTTTACAAACAAATCAAAACACTTAAGGGATGAACGTTATTATTCATTGTCAATTGTTCAAGTCTTTACATCCAACAAAAAAAACTCAAATCTAGACATGTGGACAAATCCTGAACTAATTTTCTCAATGTTCAAAAAAGTAATTTAATGAAACGTTTTATGTGACAAAAAACATCACTTTCAAAACCACATCGACACGTTTTTCACTGCTGTGGGTGATACCTCACTCCTTCAAAATAACATATAGGAAAAAAAAGTGATTTTATGAACATAAAAACAAGATTTATAATTTATGCATGAACGGTAAAGAACACAGGCTCCAGCACGTTTCCCTGAGGAACTCACATGTTATTGACTTAATCTCACTGTGTGTTTCAGGTAGTTCTGGATGCTGTGATTGTGGCCCCCCATTGTGATGAAGGGCCTCCCTGGACCGGAGGGTGATCGGGGTCTCCAGGATATTCAGGAACATCAGGGCAACGGGGCTGAGAGGAGAGAAAGGTTTACTGGAGACACAGGAGTACGCGGAGAACAGGTAAGCAACCAAATAAACAGGGTGATTGACTGACTGGATGGTCGGTCGGTCGTCGTCGGTCGGTCGGTCGTCGGTCGGTCGGGGTTCGGTTCGGTCGGTCGGTCGGTCGGTCGGTCGGTCGTTGAATGTTCGATAGATTAATTGATGTTTTGTTTTTAGGGTTTGGGGGGTTTCCAGGTGTCGTAGGGTTCAAAGGTCAGAAGGGATATTTCATTGTGGTAGATTTTAAAGGTGAGTTCAAACATTAACTTAACTTATTAAGCACAATGTCATGTCAGCGTATGAATGGTTCTGATTGGACTTTTGTCTCCAGGTGAGAAGGGAACCTGGGCCAGCAGGGCCTTCCAGGCAGACAAGGGTTTTCAGGGAGGAGAGGCCTCGATGGACTCCCAGGGCCTCCGGAGACCCCGGCCCCCAGGTCAGTTACACACTCCTGATATCTAAGGTTGCTTTTTTACATGGCTGTGAAATCATTTCCTTCAAACAATTGTATTTAATTTTCATCAAAATGTACCTTCACCCATTGCTAAGTTTCATTTAAGTTCTTTGAACACCATTTCCTCCCAACTTGTAGCGCTATCCATTCTGTGTGTAATGATTTTCATTGGATGACAGATTGAAAGACCATAATGTAAACCCAGACTTGGTGCCTTTACTGTTGGCTATCTTTTTATGATTTCTCTGTGTCTTCTGTTTCTTCTCAGGGGGAAGGTTTCCCCAGTTCTCCTGGAGACAGAGGCCATACTGGTTACCCGGGAACAAAAGGGTCACCAGGACCTTCAGGGCCCCCGGGCGAGATGTAGTCGGAGCAGTAGGACAGCGAGGGCCCCCTGGAGACTCAGGACCACAAGGACTCCCTGGCCCCCCGGGGCCGAAGGGGGTTATAGGTACAGATTTTAACCCATGTTTTATTATCTTGATTTATTATCAAACATGGTGACATTTCGCAGAAGTAGGATCCATATTTTTCTTACAGATACAGCGCAAACTAAAAAAATATTAACTTCCTTCCAAAAATTATCGTACAAATACGATAATTGTTAACATCTGACCATTGTTGACTACTCCTCTTCCTGCAGGTGACACTCTGCCCTGTGTACCCAGAAACCCTGGCGCCCCCGGAGAGAAAGGAGACACTGGAAATGCAGGTAAGCATTACCTTTACACCTGTCTGTCTGCTCACCTGTCTGTTTACTTTCACCTGTCTGTCTGCTCACCTGTCTGTCTACTCTCACCTGTCTGTTTACTCTTACTTGTCTGTTTACTCTCATCTTTCTGTCTACTCACATGTCTGTCTGCTCACCTGTTTGTCTACTTACCTGTCTGTCTACTCACCTGTCTGTCTTCTCACATGCCTGTTTACTCACCTGTCTGTTTACTCACCTGTCTGTCTACTCACCTGACTGTCTACTCACCTGTCTGTCTACTCTCATCTTTCTGTCCTCTCACCTGTCTGTTTACTCACCTGTCTGTCTCACTTCCTGTCTGTCTCTCCAGGGTACCCAGGTTTCTTGGGTCCTCCAGGTTTTCGTGGCATCACCGGACCTGATGGAGCTAAAGGAGACAAAGGACAGTTTGGACTGTCTGGTCCACCTGGACGACAAGGTACCTGTAACACACTGTACCACACCTGTAACACACCTGTACCACACCTGTAACACACCTGTACACACCTGTAACACACCTGTAGCACATGTACACACCTGTAACACACCTGTAGCACATCTGTACCACACCTGTAACACACACTGTACCACATCTGTAACACACCTGTACACATCTGTACCACACCTGTAACACACCTTTACCACACCTGTAACACACCACACCTGTCCTTTACACACCTGCTCTCCTCCTGCAGGACCCCCAGGTGTTGTTGGAGACCCCGGAGACGAAGGCCGAGAAGGCTTCAGTTATGATGGAGATCCAGGTGCACTCATCATTATTTACCTGCTTTAATCAGACTGGGATTTCACTAGTTTTACACATGTGTTTTTTCACAGATAAACGGTTCAATTCAAAACATTTTTGATGTAGATCTGAGCAATATATTGATATGATTGTTATGTTTCCCTAAAACTGCTTACCTGTGTGTGTTTGAAGACATCATTGTTACAGAAGGTGATGCAGATGGTTTGCATGAATAATAAAGAGTGTGTGTTTCCCTGTGTGTCCACCAGGCTCTCCGGGGGTCCCAGGCTCTTCTGGACTCAGCGGGTCAGCAGGAGATTCTGCTGTCGGGCCCTCAGGACCAATCGGATTCCCGGGGCCTTCGGGCTCTCAGGGGCCCAAAGGAGTGCCCGGACCCCCCGGCACAATGGACTACCAGGTGAAATACTGCACCTGAATACACTCACACATATCTGGTCTGTTAATCACCTGCTAGAAGTCTACATGTTGTCCACAAATCACTCTTTTACTTTGAAAATCTCACTCTGTTTTTCGTAAAAAAAAACAAATTCTGTTAAAGGTCTCCTATTATACTAATTTTAGGCATATATTATAGGTGTCGGATATAAATGTCTCTGAAGTGTCCTGCTCCAAACCCCAAACAGATCAGTGTAGCCCCCCCCCCCTCTCTTCCAGCTGTTACTAAAGAGCTGACTCTGGGTCTGTAGCTTTAGAGAGAAGTAGATCTCATCAGGAGAATTCTCCCAGCAGAAAGTCAGCTAAATGCTGCCGTGATTAAACTCCATATCATGTTCCAAACCACATCAAGGATTCTCTCTGAAACAGTATGGAGCTCAAACTCTTTCTCTCTCTCAGGTTTACCACAAGGTGAGTTCCTTTTGATTTCCTGCTTCTTCACACACACTCTCTCCAGTACAGGTTAGCTCTGAGTGTTAGCATGCTAATGTAAACACAGACCATATTACTTCCAGAACACGTCTCATTGTTTCTGACAGCAACGTTTCTGATTGGCCCGTGGTGTAAAGCCCGCCCACATTTGAGTAATGTCGTCATGACGCAGCACATCTGGATCAGCTCCGTTGTCCCCCGTTTTTAGAGATGTGGGTACGGAGGAAAAGAGAGAGGTTTTCTCCTGACACACCGGAGACACATATTTATGTAGAAAAGACATCAAAAAGTGCATTTGCATGATAGGAGACCTTTAATGTCCAAAATGGTAAAAAGTCAAATCTGTCAAATATGTATTTTTGTTTCCTGTGTTTGTCCAGGAGTCCTGGGTCTGGCTGGAGGTCCTGGAGTTCAGGGCCAGAGAGGACAGGATGGGGCTCCTGGTGTCCCCGGCCCTCAGGGGCCCACATCTACCCGCTGTGAGGCAGGAACACCTGGGCCAGTGGGCCTCTTTGGCCCTCAGGGACCCATAGGACCCCCAGGTAAACTCTGCCTACTGAATATGGCATTACATTTCATTTGGCAGACGCTTTTATCCAAATCGACTTACAATACGTGCATTCAACCAGGAGGGCATAGAGTAACAAGAATCATGTGGTACATTCGTTTGAACTAAGCCAATCCATTCGAAGCGCTAGTACATTATTACGATATGTATAGAGATTTCATTGGCCGAGGTGCAGTCGCATGCAGTGGCATCACTTGTTGACTGTAAACCATAAAGGCGACTTCAGATGTAAAACCGCTTCCTTAGACATCAACGCAACCTTCCTCACTGATTGATTTGTAGCTGACTTAATGTCCATTAACCAATGAAACAACATTTTACTACAGTATGAATGACTGTACACAAAGGATTGTTGGGCTCCTTGGAATTATTTGCCTTGTGCTTTAGTCATCAAAGGTGTATTCACAAATTGTCATAGTACGGTACTTAGAAGTATATTTAAAAGAAGAAAAAAAAAGTGAATGTGTGTTCACTAAAACCTCTTGAAGATTGGTGTCGGAATAAGAACATTTGTAAGTTGTCGTGTCCTTTTTTTGGGGAATAACTGTGTATTCTGTGCCATAAAAATGTATCTGATCTGTTTGCTACGAGTTGGATTATTATAAAATTATTAATTAATTGGTTCGGGCACCTAGTAAGGATGCCACCTGGGCGCCTCCCTAGGGAGGTGTTCCAGGCACGTCCAGCTGGGAGGAGACCGAGGGGTAGACCTAGGACCAGGTGGAGGGATTATATCTCTTCTCTGGCCTGGGAGCGCCTTGGGATCCCCCAGTCAGAGCTGGTTGATGAGGCCAGGGAAAGGAACGTTTGGGGCTCTCTGCTGGAACTGATACCCCGCGACCCGACCACGGATAAGAGGGAAGAAGATGGATGGATATTAATTAATTCACTTTAATGAATTTGATTGATATAACATTAAAAGCCCGGGGGCCAAATGCGGCCCCAGCTAATTCTGAAAGTATAATGAAATATGTCCCACTAATGAAACTTGTGCTTGTCTTATATTGTACTTCTTAAACATATATGTAACCATATATTACACAGTAGTATTCATGTGTTAATGAGCCCACTTTTAAATAAAGTCAGTCAATTACATTTGAAAAATGCTTCTAACAAATCTAACTTGATAAGAAAAAAGCACAATAACTTATTTGTAAACAAGCTTGAAATAGACCCTTCATAATTCCTCTTATCATCAATCTGAAGCTTCTGTTTTAAGGGATGAGCAGCTAACAAGATAAATGAAACCCTCTGGAGAGCTGGGAGCTGTTTGTTTCTTAAAGCATATTAAAGTATCAAGAATCATTTACCTACATTTGATTCATTTTAAAACGTAACTTATGAGGCGATAAACCTCTAGTGAGCGGCCCAGCCCTTCGTATGTTTTTCTGTATGTGGCCCTCGGTGAAAACAGTTTGGACCCCCCTGACCTAATGTGCTGTATTTCTGTATTCAGGGTTTCTGGGGGAGAAAGGAGAGTTCGGGGAGGTTGGCCCCCAGGTTTGGGCCCTCAGGGTCCTAAAGGGAAATCAGGAAGTCCAGGTCTCCCAGGTTACCCGGGGCCTCAGGGACCCTCTGGCCTCAGTGGAGACTTCGGCTTCCCGGGGCCAGATGGAGAGAAAGGTAAGGCCCCGCCCCCTAAGACACACCTGTGTTTTTGGGAGAAGGGGTGGCTTCCTTCCTTATTTTCCATCAAGCCACTAGACGCCTTAAACAGACATTTTTAACTCGTTTTCTTTCCTTTATATTCGTGTTTCTCACAGTTGAAGAGTTGCTTGGCCTCCGATGGTTTGGATGATATTGTGCAATGCTCCAAATAAAATGACAAACTTTACACATGCAAGAAAGAAAAGAGGCCTTTATAGTCAAACCAAAGAGGCAACTCAAATAAAATAACAAACAACTTGATAACTTTAACAATATCTTAACGGTTAAAAACTGTGCCTTGATGGCGTCTTTCTGACAGGTTGACCATCTCTGTCACTTTAGAGGAGGCACCGTGGGTATGGTAGTTTTGTTGACTACAGACGTCATGATTAGGTGGCCTTTTTTATAAAAACAAAATACTGGCTCTAACAGGTGGGAGCGTAAACTTCTTCCCCCCTTTTCAGATGTGTAATTAGATCATTTGTTATATAATTTGTAAGTCAATAATATTTTTGTTTATCAATTTGATACCGCTTAAGTTTGTACAGTATCATAATTCTCTTGTTTCATTTCATTATTATTATTATTTTTTGTATTATTGTTTTTCAAAATAAATCAAATCAAATAAATGTTTCCTGACGACAGCTTCACAGAAATCCTCGCGCTGTGTTTCAGGTGTGATTGGCCCCCGGGGCCAGGATGGAGAGCTGGGGGCCCCTGGACAGACCGGGGCCCTCGGATACCCAGGGATGAAGGGAGAGAGAGGGTTAAACGGAGTAGACGGCGGTTTAGGATGCGAGGAACCAAAGGAGAGATAGGTATATATATCCTTTATTTAACCAGGTAAAAGAGTGAGAGTACAAATCTATTTTTCAAGAGTTAAACCTTGTTTTATATATTTAGATAACTTTTTATTTGATTGTATTTTCTCCTCATAGCATTGTAAAGCACCTTGAGATGACGTTGTTTTTAAAAAGTGTGGTGGAAATGTATCGAGACAAACTAACAAATAATAATAAAATGGAGAGGAAACCTTTCCGTTAGACTGAAATGAAGATTCTTGGAATGAGACGGTCTTTTAGGGAGTTTATTCTTTGAAGAAGGTAAATCATTACAGAGTCAAGCAGTCAAAGGAGAGAAAGTATAGATATATCCTTTATTTAACCAGGTGAAAGTCTCATTGAGAGTAAAAGTCTCTTTCTCCAGAGCGACCTGGCCAAGAGGAAAGAACACAGTCACAACACATGAACACCAAACAATACAGGCAGAGGAATACAGCTGTAACACACAAATGAAATGCACATTAATAAACAGTACCATGGTGCCAGAGTGAGTCAAAGGTCAGCTGTTGCTCATGAAACTGATCCTGCTGCCATGGATTAACCAACGTGTCCCCTGCAGGCTGTAAAGGGTTCCCGGGGCCTCAGGGAGAGACAAATGGTGTCCCTATCAAAGGCCAGCGAGGACAAGAAGGAGCGACCGGATACTCCGGCTTCCCTGGACCACGAGGTGAAAGAACACTTCCTCTACTTCCAACTGACTCTACTGAGAGAGAGAGTCCAAACTGACTCTACTGACTGAGAGAGTACAAACTGACTCTACTGAGAGAGAGAGAGTACAAACTGACTCTACTGAGAGAGAGAGTCAAACTGACTCTACTGAGAGAGAGAGTCCAAACTGACTCTACTGACTGAGAGAGTACAAACTGACTCTACTGAGAGAGAGTACAAACTGACTCTACTGACTGAGAGAGTACAAACTGACTCTACTGAGAGAGAGAGTACAAACTGACTCTACTGACTGAGAGAGAGAGTACAAACTGACTCTACTGAGAGAGAGAGTACAAACTGACTCTACTGACTGAGAGAGTACAAACTGACTCTACTGACTGAGAGAGTACAAACTGACTCTACTGACTGAGAGAGTACAAACTGACTCTACTGAGAGAGAGAGTACAAACTGACTCTACTGACTGAGAGAGTACAAACTGACTCTACTGACTGAGAGAGTACAAACTGACTCTACTGACTGAGAGAGTCCAAACTGACTCTACTGACTGAGAGAGTACAAACTGACTCTACTGACTGAGAGAGTACAAACTGACTCTACTGAGAGAGAGTACAAAACTGACTCTACTGAGAGAGAGAGTACAAACTGACTCTACTGACTGAGAGAGAGAGTACAAACTGACTCTACTGAGAGAGAGAGTACAAACTGACTCTACTGAGAGAGAGTACAAACTGACTCTACTGACTGAGAGAGTACAAACTGACTCTACTGACTGAGAGAGTACAAACTGACTCTACTGAGAGAGAGTACAAACTGACTCTACTGACTGAGAGAGAGAGTACAAACTGACTCTACTGAGAGAGAGAGTACAAACTGACTCTACTGACTGAGAGAGTACAAACTGACTCTACTGAGAGAGAGTACAAACTGACTCTACTGACTGAGAGAGTCCAAAACTGACTCTACTGACTGAGAGAGTACAAACTGACTCTACTGAGAGAGAGAGTACAAACTGACTCTACTGACTGAGAGAGTACAAACTGACTCTACTGACTGAGAGAGTACAAACTGACTCTACTGACTGAGAGAGTACAAACTGACTCTACTGACTGAGAGAGTCCAAACTGACTCTACTGACTGAGAGAGAGTACAAACTGACTCTACTGACTGAGAGAGTACAAACTGACTCTACTGAGAGAGAGAGTACAAACTGACTCTACTGAGAGAGAGAGTACAAACTGACTCTACTGACTGAGAGAGTACAAACTGACTCTACTGAGAGAGAGAGTACAAACTGACTCTACTGAGAGAGAGAGTACAAACTGACTCTACTGACTGAGAGAGAGTACAAACTGACTCTACTGAGAGAGAGAGTACAAACTGACTCTACTGACTGAGAGAGTACAAACTGACTCTACTGACTGAGAGAGTACAAACTGACTCTACTGACTGAGAGAGAGTACAAACTAACTCTACTGAGAGAGAGAGTACAAACTGACTCTACTGAGAGAGAGAGTACAAACTGACTCTACTGAGAGAGAGAGTACAAACTGACTCTACTGAGAGAGAGAGTACAAACTGACTCTACTGACTGAGAGAGTACAAACTGACTCTACTGACTGAGAGAGTACAAACTGACTCTACTGACTGAGAGAGTACAAACTGACTCTACTGAGAGAGAAGAGTACAAACTGACTCTACTGAGAGAGAGAGAGTACAAACTGACTCTACTGACTGAGAGAGTACAAACTGACTCTACTGAGAGAGAGAGAGTACAAACTGACTCTACTGAGAGAGAGAGTACAAACTGACTCTACTGAGAGAGGAGTACAAACTGACTCTACTGACTGAGAGAGTACAAACTGACTCTACTGACTGAGAGGTACAAACTGACTCTACTGACTGAGAGAGTACAAACTGACTCTACTGACTGAGAGAGAGTACAAACTAACTCTACTGACTGAGAGAGTACAAACTGACTCTACTGACTGAGAGAGAGTACAAACTGACTCTACTGACTGAGAGAGTACAAACTGACTCTACTGACTGAGAGAGTACAAACTGACTCTACTGACTGAGAGAGTACAAACTGACTCTACTGACTGAGAGAGAGTACAAACTGACTCTACTGAGAGAGAGTACAAACTGACTCTACTGACTGAGAGAGTACAAACTGACTCTACTGACTGAGAAGAGTACAAACTGACTCTACTGACTGAGAGAGAGAGTACAAACTGACTCTACTGACTGAGAGAGTACAAACTAACTCTACTGACTGAGAGAGTACAAACTGACTCTACTGAGAGAGAGAGAGTACAAACTGACTCTACTGACTGAGAGAGTACAAACTGACTCTACTGAGAGAGAGAGTACAAACTGACTCTACTGACTGAGAGAGTACAAACTGACTCTACTGACTGAGAGAGAGAGTACAAACTGACTCTACTGACTGAGAGAGAGAGTACAAACTGACTCTACTGAGAGAGAGTACAAACTGACTCTACTGAGAGAGAGAGAGAGTACAAACTGACTATACTGAGAGAGAGTACAAACTGACTCTACTGAGAGAGAGAGAGAGTACAAACTGACTCTACTGAGAGAGTACAAACTGACTCTACTGAGAGAGAGAGTACAAACTGACTCTACTGACTGAGAGAGTACAAACTGACTCTACACTGAGAGAGAGTACAAACTGACTCTACTCACTGAGAGAGAGAGTACAAACTGACTCTACTGACTGAGAGAGTACAAACTGACTCTACACTGAGAGAGAGTACAAACTGACTCTACTAATGAGAGAGTACAAACTGACTCTACTCACTGAGAGAGTACAAACTGACTCTACTGACTGAGAGAGAGAGTACAAACTGACTCTACTGACTGAGAGAGAGTACAAACTGACTCTACTGAGAGAGAGTACAAACTGACTCTACTGACTGAGAGAGAGAGTACAAACTGACTCTACTAACTGAGAGAGTACAAACTGACTCTACTGAGAGAGAGAGAGTACAAACTGACTCTACTGAGAGAGAGAGTCCAAAACTGACTCTACTGAGAGAGAGAGTACAAACTGACTCTACTGACTGAGAGAGTACAAACTGACTCTACTGACTGAGAGAGAGTACAAACTAACTCTACTGAGAGAGAGAGTACAAACTGACTCTACTGAGAGAGAGAGTACAAACTGACTCTACTGAGAGAGAGAGTACAAACTGACTCTACTGAGAGAGAGAGTACAAACTGACTCTACTGACTGAGAGAGAGTACAAACTGACTCTACTGACTGAGAGAGAGTACAAACTGACTCTACTGAGAGAGAGAGAGTACAAACTGACTCTACTGACTGAGAGAGTACAAACTGACTCTACTGACTGAGAGAGAGTACAAACTAACTCTACTGACTGAGAGAGAGAGTACAAAACTCTACTGATGAGAGAGAGAGTACAAACTGACTCTACTGACTGAGAGAGTACAAACTAACTCTACTGACTGAGAGAGTACAAACTGACTCTACTGACTGAGAGAGAGTACAAACTAACTCTACTGACTGAGAGAGTACAAACTGACTCTACTGAGAGGAGAGAGAGTACAAACTGACTCTACTGACTGAGAGAGTACAAACTGACTCTACTGACTGAGAGAGTACAAACTGACTCTACTGACTGAGAGAGAGTACAAACTGACTCTACTGACTGAGAGAGAGAGTACAAACTGACTCTACTGACTGAGAGAGTACAAACTGACTCTACTGACTGAGAGAGAGTACAAACTAACTCTACTGACTGAGAGAGTACAAACTGACTCTACTGAGAGAGAGAGAGTACAAACTGACTCTACTGACTGAGAGAGTACAAACTGACTCTACTGACTGAGAGAGAGTACAAACTGACTCTACTGACTGAGAGAGAGTACAAACTGACTCTACTGACTGAGAGAGTACAAACTGACTCTACTGAGAGAGAGAGTACAAACTGACTCTACTGACTGAGAGAGTACAAACTGACTCTACTGAGAGAGAGAGTACAAACTGACTCTACTGACTGAGAGAGTACAAACTGACTCTACTGAGAGAGTACAAACTGACTCTACTGAGGAGAGAGTACAAACACTCTACTGACTGAGAGAGAGAGTACAAACTGACTCTACTGACTGAGAGAGTACAAACTGACTCTACTGAGAGAGAGAGTACAAACTGACTCTACTGAGAGAGAGAGTACAAACTGACTCTACTGACTGAGAGAGAGTACAAACTGACTCTACTGAGAGAGAGAGTACAAACTGACTCTACTGAGAGAGAAGTACAAACTGACTCTACTGACTGAGAGAGAGAGTACAAACTAACTCTACTGAGAGAGAGAGTACAAACTGACTCTACTGACTGAGAGAGAGTACAAACTGACTCTACTGACTGAGAGAGTACAAACTGACTCTACTGAGAGAGTACAAAACTCTACTGACTGAGAGAGTACAAACTGACTACTACTGAGAGAGTACAAACTGACTCTACTGAGAGAGAGAGTACAAACTGACTCTACTGACTGAGAGAGAGTACAAACTGACTCTACTGACTGAGAGAGAGTACAAACTGACTCTACTGACTGAGAGAGAGAGTACAAACTGACTCTACTGACTGAGAGAGAGAGTACAAACTGACTCTACTGACTGAGAGAGAGAGTACAAACTCTACTGAGAGAGAGTACAAACTGACTACTGACTGAGAGAGTACAAACTGACTCTACTGACTGAGAGAGTACAAACTGACTCTACTGAGAGAGAGTACAAACTGACTACTGACTGAGAGAGAGAGTACAAACTGACTCTACTCACTGAGAGAGTACAAACTGACTCTACTGACTGAGAGAGTACAACTGACTCTACTGAGAGAGTACAAACTGACTCTACTGAGAGAGAGAGTACAAACTGACTCTACTGACTGAGAGAGAGAGTACAAACTGACTCTACTGACTGAGAGAGAGAGTACAAACTGACTCTACTGAGAGAGTACAAAAACTGACTCTACTGAGAGAGAGAGTACAAACTGACTCTACTGAGAGAGTACAAACTGACTCTACTGAGAGAGAGAGAGTACAAACTGACTCTACTGAGAGAGTACAAACTGACTCTACTGAGAGAGAGAGTACAAACTGACTCTACTGAGAGAGTACAAACTGACTCTACTGAGAGAGAGAGAGTACAAACTGACTCTACTGAGAGAGAGAGAGTACAAACTGACTACTACTGAGAGAGTACAAATGACTCTACTGACTGAGAGAGAGTACAAACTGACTCTACTGATGAGGAGAGAGTACAAACTGACTCTACTGAGAGAGAGAGAGTACAAACTGACTCTACTGACTGAGAGAGAGAGTACAAAACTGACTCTACTGACTGAGAGAGTACAAACTGACTCTACTGACTGAGAGAGTACAAACTGACCTACTGACTGAGAGAGAGAGTACAAACTGACTCTACTCACTGAGAGAGTACAAACTGACTCTACTCACTGAGAGAGAGTACAAACTGACTCTACTGACTGAGAGAGTACAAACTGACTCTACTGACTGAGAGAGTACAAACTGACTCTACTCACTGAGAGAGGTACAAACTGACTCTACTGAGAGAGAGTACAAACTGACTCTAGACTGGAGAGAGAGTACAAACTGACTCTACTCACTGAGAGAGTACAAACTGACTCTACTCACTGAGAGAGAGAGTACAAACTGACTCTACTGACTGAGAGAGTACAAACTGACTCTACTGACTGAGAGAGTACAAACTGACTCTACTGATGAGAGAGTACAAACTGACTCTGACTGAGAGAGTACAAACTGACTCTACTCATGAGAGAGAGTACAAACTGACTCTACTCACTGAGAGAGTACAAACTGACTCTACTAACTGAGAGAGTACAAACTGACTCTACTCACTGAGAGAGTACAAACTGACTCTACTCACTGAGAGAGAGTACAAACTGACTCTACTGACTGAGAGAGTACAAACTGACTCTACTGAGAGAGAGTACAAACTGACTCTACTGACTGAGAGAGAGAGTACAAACTGACTCTACTAACTGAGAGAGTACAACTGACTCTACTGAGAGAGAGTACAAACTGACTCTACTGAGAGAGAGTACAAACTGACTCTACTGAGAGAGAGAGTACAAAACTGACTCTACTGACTGAGAGAGAGAGTACAAACTGACTCTACTCACTGAGAGAGTACAAACTGACTCTACTCACTGAGAGAGTACAAACTGACTCTACTGACTGAGAGAGAGAGTACAAACTGACTCTACTGACTGAGAGAGTAAAACTGACTCACTGACTGAGAGAGAGTACAAACTGACTCTACTGACTGAGAGAGAGAGTACAAACTGACTCTACTGACGAGAGAGAGAGTACAAACTGACTCTACTGACTGAGAGAGAGAGTACAAACTGACTCTACGATGAGAGAGAGAGTACAAACTGACTCTACTGACTGAGAGAGAGAGTACAAACTGACTCTAACTGACTGAGAGAGAGTACAAACTGACTCTACTGAGAAGAGAGTACAACTGACTCTACTGACTGAGAGAGTAAATGACTCTACTGACTGAGAGAGAGTACAAACTGACTCTACTGATGAGAGGAGAGTACAAACTGACTCTACTGACTG
>JAAKFY010000013.1:40952430-41007430 GCA_011823955.1 Dissostichus mawsoni
TACTCACTGAGAGAGTACAAACTGACTCTACTCACTGAGAGAGTACAAACTGACTCTACTCACTGAGAGAGTACAAACTGACTCTACTCACTGAGAGAGAGTACAAACTGACTCTACTGACTGAGAGAGTACAAACTGACTCTACTCACTGAGAGAGTACAACTGACTCTACTCACTGAGAGAGTACAAACTGACTCTACTCACTGAGAGAGTACAAACTGACTCTACTGACTGAGAGAGTACAAACTGACTCTACTGACTGAGAGAGTACAAACTGACTCTACTGACTGAGAGAGTACAAACTGACTCTACTGACTGAGAGAGTACAAACTGACTCTACTGACTGAGAGAGTACAAACTGACTCTACTCACTGAGAGAGTACAAACTGACTCTACTGACTGAGAGAGTACAAACTGACTCTACTGACTGAGAGAGTACAAACTGACTCTACTGACTGAGAGAGTACAAACTGACTCTACTGACTGAGAGTACAAACTGACTCTACTCACTGAGAGAGTACAAACTGACTCTACTGACTGAGAGAGTACAAACTGACTCTACTGACTGAGAGAGTACAAACTGACTCTACTGACTGAGAGAGTACAAACTGACTCTACTGACTGAGAGAGTACAAACTGACTCTACTGACTGAGAGAGTACAAACTGACTCTACTGACTGAGAGAGTACAACTGACTCTACTGACTGAGAGAGTACAACTGACTCTACTGACTGAGAGAGTACAAACTGACTCTACTGACTGAGAGAGTACAAACTGACTCTACTGACTGAGAGAGTACAAACTGACTCTACTCACTGAGAGAGTACAAACTGACTCTACTCACTGAGAGAGAGTACAAACTGACTCTACTCACTGAGAGAGAGTACAAACTGACTCTACTGACTGAGAGAGTACAAACTGACTCTACTGACTGAGAGAGTACAAACTGACTCTACTGAGAGAGAGAGTACAAACTGACTCTACTGACTGCGAGAGTACAAACTGACTCTACTGAGAGAGAGTACAAACTGACTCTACTGACTGAGAGAGTACAAACTGACTCTACTCACTGAGAGAGTACAAACTGACTCTACTCACTGAGAGAGTACAAACTGACTCTACTGACTGAGAGAGAGAGTACAAACTGACTCTACTGACTGAGAGAGTACAAACTAACTCTACTACTGAGAGAGTACAAACTGACTCTACTGACTGAGAGAGTACAAACTGACTCTACTGAGAGAGAGAGTACAAACTGACTCTACTGACTGAGAGAGTACAAACTGACTCTACTCACTGAGAGAGTACAAACTGACTCTACTCACTGAGAGAGTACAAACTGACTCTACTGACTGAGAGAGAGAGTACAAACTGACTCTACTGACTGAGAGAGTACAAACTACTCTACTAACTGAGAGAGTACAAACTGACTCTACTGACTGAGAGAGTACAAACTGACTCTACTAACTGAGAGAGTACAAACTGACTCTACTGACTGAGAGAGTACAAACTGACTCTACTGACTGAGAGAGTACAAACTGACTCTACTCACTGAGAGAGTACAAACTGACTCTACTGACTGAGAGAGTCAAACTGACTCTACTGACTGAGAGAGTACAAACTGACTCTACTCACTGAGAGAGTACAAACTGACTCTACTCACTGAGAGAGTACAAACTGACTCTACTAACTGAGAGAGTACAAACTGACTCTACTGACTGAGGAGTACAAACTGACTCTACTGACTGAGAGAGTACAAACTGACTCTACTGACTGAGAGAGTACAAACTGACTCTACTCACTGAGAGTACAAACTGACTCTACTCACTGAGAGAGAGAGTACAAACTGACTCTACTGACTGAGAGAGTACAAACTGACTCTACTGACTGAGAGAGAGTACAAACTGACTCTACTGACTGAGAGAGTACAAACTGACTCTACTGACTGAGAGAGTACAAACTGACTCTACTCACTGAGAGAGTACAAACTGACTCTACTAACTGAGAGAGTACAAACTGACTCTACTGACTGAGAGAGAGTACAAACTACTCTACTAACTGAGAGTACAAACTGACTCTACTCACTGAGAGAGTACAAACTGACTCTACTCACTGAGAGAGTACAAACTGACTCTACTGACTGAGAGAGTACAAACTGACTCTACTGACTGAGAGAGTACAAACTGACTCTACTGAGAGAGAGAGTACAAACTGACTCTACTGACTGAGAGAGTACAAACTGACTCTACTGACTGAGAGAGTACAAACTGACTCTACTCACTGAGAGAGTACAAACTGACTCTACTCACTGAGAGAGAGTACAAACTGACTCTACTGACTGAGAGAGTACAAACTGACTCTACTGACTGAGAGAGTACAAACTGACTCTACTGAGAGAGAGAGTACAAACTGACTCTACTGACTGAGAGAGTACAAACTGACTCTACTGACTGAGAGAGTACAAACTGACTCTACTGACTGAGAGAGTACAAACTGACTCTCTGAGAGAGAGAGTACAAACTGACTCTACTGACTGAGAGAGTACAAACTGACTCTACTGACTGAGAGAGTACAAACTGACTCTACTGAGAGAGAGAGTACAAACTGACTCTACTGACTGAGAGAGTACAAACTGACTCTACTGACTGAGAGAGTACAAACTGACTCTACTGACTGAGAGAGTACAAACTGACTCTACTGACTGAGAGAGTACAAACTGACTCTACTGAAGAGAGTACAAACTGACTCTACTGAGAGAGAGAGTACAAACTGACTCTACTGAGAGAGTACAAACTGACTCTACTCACTGAGAGAGTACAAACTGACTCTACTACTGAGAGAGTACAAACTGACTCTACTCACTGAGAGAGTACAAACTGACTCTACTACTGAGAGAGTACAAACTGACTCTACTGACTGAGAGAGAGTACAAACTGACTCTACTGACTGAGAGAGTACAAACTGACTCTACTGACTGAGAGAGAGTACAAACTGACTCTACTGACTGAGAGAGTACAAACTGACTCTACTGACTGAGAGAGTACAAACTAACTCTACTGAGAGAGAGTACAAACTGACTCTACTGACTGAGAGAGAGTACAAACTGACTCTACTCACTGAGAGAGTACAAACTGACTCTACTGAGAGAGAGAGTACAAACTGACTCTACTGACTGAGAGAGTACAAACTGACTCTACTGACTGAGAGAGAGTACAAACTGACTCTACTCACTGAGAGAGTACAAACTGACTCTACTAACTGAGAGAGTACAAACTGACTCTACTGAGAGAGAGAGTACAAACTGACTCTACTGACTGAGAGAGTACAAACTAACTCTACTGAGAGAGAGAGTACAACTGACTCTACTCACTGAGAGAGTACAAACTGACTCTACTAACTGAGAGAGTACAAACTGACTCTACTGAGAGAGAGTACAAACTGACTCTACTGACTGAGAGAGTACAAACTGACTCTACTGACTGAGAGAGAGTACAAACTGACTCTACTCACTGAGAGAGTACAAACTGACTCTACTGAGAGAGAGTACAAACTGACTCTACTGACTGAGAGAGAGTACAAACTGACTCTACTGAGAGAGAGAGTACAAACTGACTCTACTGAGAGAGAGAGTACAAACTGACTCTACTGACTGAGAGAGTACAAACTGACTCTACTGACTGAGAGAGAGTACAAACTGACTCTACTCACTGAGAGAGTACAAACTGACTCTACTACTGAGAGAGTACAAACTGACTCTACTGAGAGAGAGAGTACAAACTGACTCTACTGACTGAGAGAGTACAACTGACTCTACTCACTGAGAGAGTACAAACTGACTCTACTGAGAGAGAGTACAAACTGACTCTACTGACTGAGAGAGTACAAACTGACTCTACTGACTGAGAGAGTACAAACTGACTCTACTGACTGAGAGAGTACAAACTGACTCTACTGAGAGAGAGAGTACAAACTGACTCTACTGACTGAGAGAGTACAAACTGACTCTACTAACTGAGAGAGTACAAACTGACTCTACTGACTGAGAGAGTACAAACTGACTCTACTGACTGAGAGAGTACAAACTGACTCTACTGACTGAGAGAGAGAGTACAAACTGACTCTACTGACTGGAGAGAGTACAAACTGACTCTACTGACTGAGAGAGAGTACAAACTGACTCTACTGACTGAGAGAGTACAAACTGACTCTACTGACTGAGAGAGTACAAACTGACTCTACTGACTGAGAGAGAGTACAAACTGACTCTACTGAGAGAGAGAGTACAAACTGACTCTACTGACTGAGAGAGAGTACAAACTGACTCTACTGACTGAGAGAGTACAAACTGACTCTACTGACTGAGAGAGTACAAACTGACTCTACTGACTGAGAGAGAGTACAAACTGACTCTACTGACTGAGAGAGTACAAACTGACTCTACTGAGAGAGAGAGTACAAACTGACTCTACTGACTGAGAGAGTACAAACTGACTCTACTGACTGAGAGAGTACAAACTGACTCTACTGAGGAGAGAGTACAAACTGACTCTACTGACTGAGAGAGAGTACAAACTGACTCTACTGACTGAGAGAGTACAAACTGACTCTACTCACTGAAGAGAGAGTACAAACTGACTCTACTGACTGAGAGAGTACAAACTGACTCTACTGAGAGAGAGAGTACAAACTGACTCTACTGACTGAGAGAGTACAAACTGACTCTACTCACTGGAGAGAGTACAAACTGACTCTACTGAGAGAAGAGTACAACTGACTCTACTGAGAGAGAGAGTACAAACTGACTCTACTCACTGAGAGAGAGTACAAACTGACTCTACTGAGAGAGAGAGTACAAACTGACTCTACTGACTGAGAGAGTACAAACTGACTCTACTGAGAGAGAGAGTACAAACTGACTCTACTGAGAGAGAGAGTACAAACTGACTCTACTGACTGAGAGAGTACAAACTGACTCTACTGAGAGAGAGAGTACAAACTGACTCTACTGAGAGAGAGAGTACAAACTGACTCTACTGACTGAGAGAGTACAAACTGACTCTACTACTGAGAGAGTACAACTGACTCTACTCCTGAGAGAGTACAAACTGACTCTACTGACTGAGAGAGTACAAACTGACTCTACTGACTGAGAGAGTACAAACTGACTCTCTACTGAGAGAGTACAACTGACTCTACTCACTGAGAGAGTACAAACTGACTCTACTGACTGAGAGAGTACAAACTGACTCTACTAACTGAGAGAGTACAAACTGACTCTACTCACTGAGAGAGTACAAACTGACTCTACTGACTGAGAGAGTACAAACTGACTCTACTGACTGAGAGAGTACAAACTGACTCTACTGACTGAGAGAGTACAAACTGACTCTACTCACTGAGAGAGTACAAACTGACTCTATTAACTGAGAGAGTACAAACTGACTCTACTGACTGAGAGAGAGTACAAACTGACTCTACTGACTGAGAGAGTACAAACTGACTCTACTCACTGAGAGAGTACAAACTGACTCTACTGAACTGAGAGAGTACAAACTGACTCTACTGACTGAGAGAGTACAAACTGACTCTACTCACTGAGAGAGTACAAACTGACTCTACTGACTGAGAGAGTACAAACTGACTCTACTGAGAGGAGTACAAACTGACTCTACTGAGAGAGAGAGTACAAACTGACTCTACTCACTGAGAGAGTACAAACTGACCCTACTGACTGAGAGAGTACAAACTGACTCTACTGACTGAGAGAGTACAAACTGACTCTACTGAAGAGAGAGTACAAACTGACTCTACTGACTGAGAGAGTACAAACTGACTCTACTGAGAGAGAGAGTACAAACTGACTCTACTGACTGAGAGAGTACAAACTGACTCTACTGACTGAGAGAGAGTACAAACTGACTCTACTGACTGAGAGAGTACAAACTGACTCTACTGACTGAGAGAGTACAAACTGACTCTACTGAGAGAGAGAGTACAAACTGACTCTACTGACTGAGAGAGTACAAACTGACTCTACTGACTGAGAGAGAGTACAAACTGACTCTACTAACTGAGAGAGTACAAACTGACTCTACTGACTGAGAGAGTACAAACTGACTCTACTGACTGAGAGAGTACAAACTGACTCTACTGAGAGAGAGAGTACAAACTGACTCTACTGACTGAGAGAGTACAAACTGACTCTACTGACTGAGAGAGTACAAACTGACTCTACTGACTGAGAGAGTACAAACTGACTCTACTGAGAGAGAGTACAAACTGACTCTACTGAGAGAGAGAGTACAAACTGACTCTACTAACTGAGAGAGTACAAACTGACTCTACTCACTGAGAGAGTACAAACTGACTCTACTGACTGAGAGAGTACAAACTGACTCTACTGAGAGAGAGAGTACAACTGACTCTACTGAGAGAGAGAGTACAAACTAACTCTACTGAGAGAGAGTACAAACTGACTCTACTGACTGAGAGAGTACAAACTAACTCTACTGAGAGAGAGTACAAACTAACTCTACTGAGAGAGAGATACAAACTACTCTACTGACTGAGAGAGTACAAACTGACTCTACTGAGAGAGAGAGTACAAACTGACTCTACTGAGAGAGAGTACAAACTGACTCTACTCACTGAGAGAGTACAAACTGACTCTACTGACTGAGAGAGTACAAACTGACTCTACTGAGAGAGTACAAACTAACTCTACTGACTGAGAGAGTACAAACTGACTCTACTGAGAGAGAGAGTACAAACTGACTCTACTGAGAGAGAGAGTACAAACTAACTCTACTGAGAGAGAGAGTACAAACTGACTCTACTGACTGAGAGAGTACAAACTAACTCTACTGAGAGAGAGAGTACAAACTACTCTACTGAAGAGAGAGTACAAACTAACTCTACTGAGAGAGAGAGTACAAACTGACTCTACTGAGAGAGAGAGTACAAACTAACTCTACTGAGAGAGAGAGTACAAACTGACTCTACTGACTGAGAGAGTACAAACTAACTCTACTGAGAGAGAGAGTACAAACTGACTCTACTGAGAGAGAGAGTACAAACTAACTCTACTGAGAGAGAGAGTACAAACTAACTCTACTGAGAGAGAGAGTACAAACTAACTCTACTGAGAGAGAGAGTACAAACTGACTCTACTGACTGAGAGAGAGTACAAACTGACTCTACTGAGAGAGAGAGTACAAACTGACTCTACTCACTGAGAGAGTACAAACTGACTCTACTGACTGAGAGAGTACAAACTGACTCTACTGAGAGAGAGAGTACAAACTAACTCTACTGAAGAGAGAGTACAAACTGACTCTACTGACTGAGAGAGTACAAACTACTGACTCTACTGACTGAGAGAGAGAGTACAAACTGACTCTACTGACTGAGAGAGTACAAACTGACTCTACTGAGAGAGTACAAACTAACTCTACTAACTGAGAGAGTACAAACTAACTCTACTGACTGAGAGAGTACAAACTGACTCTACTGACTGAGAGAGAGTACAAACTGACTCTACTGACTGAGAGAGAGAGTACAAACTGACTCTACTGACTGAGAGAGTACAAACTGACTCTACTGACTGAGAGAGAGTACAAACTGACTCTACTGACTGAGAGAGTACAAACTGACTCTACTGAGAGAGAGTACAAACTGACTCTACTGACTGAGAGAGTACAAACTGACTCTACTGAGAGAGTACAAACTGACTCTACTGACTGAGAGAGAGTACAAACTGACTCTACTGACTGAGAGAGAGTACAAACTGACTCTACTGACTGAAGAGAGTACAAACTAACTCTACTAACTGAGAGAGTACAAACGACTCTACTGACTGAGAGAGAGTACAAACTGACTCTACTGACTGAGAGAGAGTACAAACTGACTCTACTGACTGAGAGAGAGAGTACAAACTGACTCTACTGACTGAGAGAGAGTACAAACTGACTCTACTGACTGAGAGAGAGTACAACTAACTCTACTAACTGAGAGAGTACAAACTGACTCTACTGACTGAGAGAGAGTACAAACTGACTCTACTGACTGAGAGAGAGTACAAACTGACTCTACTGCTGAGAGAGAGAGTACAAACTGACTCTACTGACTGAGAGAGTACAAACTGACTCTACTCACTGAGAGAGAGAGTACAAACTGACTCTACTGAGAGAGAGAGTACAAACTGACTCTACTGACTGAGAGAGTACAAACTAACTCTACTGAGAGAGAGAGTACAAACTAACTCTACTGAGAGAGAGAGTACAAACTGACTCTACTGACTGAGAGAGTACAAACTAACTCTACTGAGAGAGAGAGTACAAACTAACTCTACTGAGAGAGAGAGTACAAACTGACTCTACTGACTGATAGAGAGTACAAACTGACTCTACTGAGAGAGAGAGTACAAACTGACTCTACTCACTGAGAGAGTACAAACTAACTCTACTGAGAGAGAGAGTACAAACTGACTCTACTGACTGAGAGAGTACAAACTAACTCTACTGACTGGAGAGTACAAACTAACTCTACTGACTGAGAGAGGTACAAACTAACTCTACTAACTGAGAGAGTACAAACTAACTCTACTAACTGAGAGAGTACAAACTAACTCTACTGACTGAGAGAGTACAAACTAACTCTACTAACTGAGAGAGTACAAACTAACTCTACTAACTGAGAGAGTACAAACTAACTCTACTGACTGAGAGAGAGAGAGTACAAACTAACTCTACTAACTGAGAGAGTACAAACTAACTCTACTGACTGAGAGAGTACAAACTAACTCTACTGACTGAGAGAGTACAAACTAACTCTACTGACTGAGAGAGTACAAACTGACTCTACTGACTGAGAGAGTACAAACTGACTCTACTGACTGAGAGAGAGAGAGTACAAACTGACTCTACTGACTGAGAGAGTACAAACTAACTCTACTGACTGAGAGAGAGAGAGTACAAACTGACTCTACTGACTGAGAGAGTACAAACTGACTCTACTGACTGAGAGAGTACAAACTAACTCTACTGACTGAGAGAGTACAAACTGACTCTACTGACTGAGAGAGTACAAACTGACTCTACTGAGAGAGAGAGTACAAACTGACTCTACTGACTGAGAGAGTACAAACTACTCTACTTGCAACACTTTGTGAATTCTCTTTCTGTGAAAGGTGCTATACTAAATACATATTATTACAGGAAATAAAGGTCTGCGAGGAGCCACTGCTAAAGCAGATATCCAGGCCTGAATGGACCCCCAGGCATCGAAGGAGTCCCAGGACCCCCCGGGCCCTATGGACCACCAGGACCTCCAGGATCACCCGGACGCTCAGGACCACCAGGATACATCGGGTTCCCCGGAGAAACCGGAGATCAGGTGGTTAAAGGTCACCTATTATGCAAAATCCACTTCTTCATGTCTCTTCTACATCAACATGTGTCCCCTCTGTGTAAAGAGACTCTCTCTTCACACAGAGGGGACACATGTCTCTTCTACATCAACATGTGTCCCCTCTTCTTCATGTCTCTTCTACATCAACATGTGTCCCCTCTTCTTCATGTCTCTTCTACATCAACATGTGTCCCCTCTTCTCCATGTCTCTTCTACATCAACATGTGTCCCCTCTTCTTCATGTCTCTTCTACATCAACATGTGTCCCCTCTTCTCCATGTCTCTTCTACATCAACATGTGTCCCCTCTTCTTCATGTCTCTTCTACATCAACATGTGTCCCCTCTTCTTCATGTCTCTTCTACATCAACATGTGTCCCCTCTTCTTCATGTCTCTTCTTCATCAACATGTGTCCCCTCTTCTTCATGTCTCTTCTACATCAACATGTGTCCCCTCTTCTTCATGTCTCTTCTACATCAACATGTGTCCCCTCTTCTTCATGTCTCTTCTACATCAACATGTGTCCCCTCTTCTTCATGTCTCTTCTACATCAACATGTGTCCCCTCTTCTTCATGTCTCTTCTACATCACCATGTGTCCCCTCTTCTTCATGTCTCTTCTACATCAACATGTGTCCCCTCTTCTTCGTGTCTCTTCTACATCAACATGTGTCCCCTGTGTAAAGAGACTCTGAAAGTTTCAGGAACAAAGATTCTCTCTCTTTTTCTCCTGATCCATTTCTATAAAAACCTGTCTGAAAATGAGCTGATCAGATTTTGGCCACTTGATGATGTCATAACGATGTTTTGTCTCTGTAACCATTAGCCAATCAGCAACCAAGGTAACCCCACCCCCCCCTTATCACCTGAATCTCCTCCTAGAGCACCATTGAGTTCTTTGTAACCAAATGTCTCTCAGAGGGGCGTGGGGAGGGGCTCCTTATTTTCATCTAAAGTAACAGACAGAGAATCAGCACTTTGGAAACAGGGCTGAAACAGAGGGATTATGGGTAATGCTGCAATGATCTGTTTGGTGTTTCAGCCAATCAGAGACAGGCTCTGGATATATCTGAGATGATATATTGATGAAGAAGAGGATAATAGGGACCTTTAAAGCGGTTTATAGTCAGAGGTATTTCATGTCGAACTGGAACACGTTAAGAAACCTGACTGAAAGTCGACTGGCCAGCAGAGAACAGCTTTCTTAACCACCTTTCCTTTTCAATTTCAATTTCTCTCAATTAAGATAAGATGAGATGGAACTTATTTATCCCCATGGGGAAATTCAGGCGTTTATAGCAGCAACAGGTTCAGAGTGAAAACAGGTAAAAATAAAGACAAAATAGAGTAAAGAAAATAAAATAATAATACAAAATGTTTTTTAAATAAAGTGATAAAGTAACTGTTGAAACAAGATATCACAGTAAAATGTTGAGATTATTTGTATATATTGTCCGAAACTGTACCTGGTGCATTGAGAATATGCTGAACTGTCATTACTTGTTAACTTATAAGCAAATAGTTTACGTTGTTTACACTTGTTAGTGGTGGACTGGTCTATCAAAGTACACTGACTTCTTTTCTATTTGTTTATCCGTATATTAAAGGTCCCATGTCACGGCCATTTCTACTGATCATAGTTCCATTGTTGAGGTCTACTAGAATAGATTTACATTGTGCAATGTTCCAAACTCACATTGGTTTCTCACAGCATCTCTGTGTAGCATGTATTCACTCTCTGTCCTACACGCCTTGTTGGAGCTCCTGCCCCCCCCCCTATGAGCCCACTCTGATTGGTCAGCTCGCCCACTCTGTTCTGATGAGTCCCCCACCGTTACAGCGGCGGAACATCAGTGATTATGTGTTACAATGGCGTTTGTTAGCAACCAGAGAATGACACCAGTAATGACAACCAGATGAGAATGCTGCGTGGGGTCTGGGTGCCGTGTTGGCGGGACGTTGCGGGGCTCGCTGCTCCGCCCTTTGCGGCTCGAGGAGCGGACAGTGTGAGCTGGGTTACTGGTGTCATTCCCTGCTTGCTGCGTGGGGTCTGCGAGACAGCGAGACATCGCGAATGGACACGGGAAGGGGGGGTGCTGAGGGGCTGCAGCATCCCCATCTGCGAGGCTCCACTAGCACCCGCACCCCCCCCCCAGTGCGTCACAGTTTCGCCGCTGAGAGAGTGTGTGTGTGAGGAGCTCCACGGATTGGTCCTATGGGTCCATTTGGGTCACGTCACTGTACCCAGCAAGAAAAAGAAAGATCTCCAACGAGGCGTTCTGGGGCAGCAGAGACTGGTCTTCCCTGTTTAGAGTTTTACTCGCTACAGGGTGCACTTTGAGGGTTTGTGACTCTGCAGACCGTTCACATGCAGAAAAACCTACATAACAGAAGGGGACGGGTAATAACCGGAAAAGCATGACATGGGACCGTTAACATTGTATATTCAATCGTGATACTCTACATTTTTCACTGTTGTTATCTACATACTGTTCTGTTTTGTTTATTTGTTTACTGTTTATACAATTATATTTGCTGTTAATGTTTTCTTTGTATTTTATGAAATGTTTAATTCATGTACAATACTTGTCTACATGCTGCTGTAACAAGACATTTCCCAAACACGGATCAATAAAATAATATCTTATCTTATTATCTTAAAATACTGATATTTGACATGCAATGGATGAACACGATTGTTTGTTTTTGGTTGCAGGGTGACCTGGGATGTGCAGGGACAGATGGAGAACCCGGTCACCGAGGATGTACCGGATCTAAAGGTAGAAACTCAACCCACCGCCAAGACCTTTAAGAATTAAGCAAAAATCTGTCAAATTTTCAAACTGCATTGTTTCACTGAAATAGCGTCAAAATCACAAAGTGCCATTAAGAGTCACATTCGTAACGAAAATCTACTAACACAAAGTACTTTTGTTCTAGTTTTAAGCTTTTATCCATAAAAGTGTATCTTTCAGTAACTTTTTGAGAGAATTAAGCAAAAAGTGTCAATGTTCAAAACGGCATTGTCTCCCTGTAACAGCTTTAAAAACAAACTGCCATCAAAGAAACCCAATTCCTTACAAAGTGCTTCATATTCTACCAGTTGAAAAGTGTTGCATGTATTAAAGTGTATTTATAAGTGTTGTGTACAAGAAAGAAGCAACAATCCTTTAAGTTGACAAAACGGCTTTGTTTCACTGAAATAGCGTAAAAATCACAAAGTGCCATTAAGGCCCAATCCCAAACCACGCCCTCACCCTACCCCTACACACTACCCTACACACTACCCCTACACCCTACCCCTACACACTACCCTACACACTACCCTACCCCTACCCCTACACCCTACCCCTACACACTACCCCTCGGTTTGCGCGTTCGCGCGGAGGGTCCGCCACATTAAGTGCTGTTCCAAACCAACGAGTGTGGAGCGGTGTGGAGGGGGAGTGGGCTATCAAGCCTCCAAACAGCGAGTCTGCATCGGTGCTGACTGGAGACCGGTCTCTACCTGACCGGTCTCTACCTGACCGGTCTCTACCTGTCCGGTCTCTACCTGACCGGTCTCTACCTGATCGGTCTCTACCTGACCGGTCTCTACCTGATCGGTCTCTACCTGACCGGTCTCTACCTGAACGGTCAGGTAGAGACCGGACAGGTAGAGACCGGTCTCTACCTGACCGGTCTCTACCTGTCGGTCTCTACCTGACCGGTCTCTACCTGATCGGTCTCTACCTGACCGGTCTCTACCTGTCTCTACCTGACCGGTCTCTACCTGTCCGGTCTCTACCTGACCGGTCTACCTGATCGGTCTCTACCTGACCGGTCTCTACCTGATCGGTCTCTACCTGACCGGTCTCTACTGAACGGTCAGGTAGAGACCGGTCAGGTAGAGACCGGTCTCTACCTGATCGGTTCTACCTGACCGGTCTCTACCTGACCGGTCTCTACCTGACCGGTCTCCACCTGACTGGTCTCTACCTGACCGGTCTCTACCTGTCCGGTCTCTACCTGACCGGTCTCTACCTGTCCGGTCTCTACCTGACCGGTCTCCACCTGACTGGTCTCTACCTGACCGGTCTCTACCTGACCGGTCTCTACCTGACCGGTCTCTACCTGTCCGGTCTCTACCTGACCGGTCTCTACCTGTCCGGTCTCTACCTGATCGGTCTCTACCTGACCGGTCTCTACTTGATCGGTCTCTACCTGTCCGGTCTCTACCTGACCGGTCTCTACCTGTCCGGTCTCTACCTGACCGGTCTCTACCTGACCGGTCTCTACCTGACCGGTCTCTACCTGTCCGGTCTCTACCTGACCGGTCTCTACCTGATCGGTCTCTACCTGACCGGTCTCTACCTGAACGGTCAGGTAGAGACCGGTCAGGTAGAGACCGGTCTCTACCTGACCGGTCTCTACCTGATCGGTCTCTACCTGACCGGTCTCTACCTGACCGGTCTCTACCTGATCGGTCTCTACCTGACCGGTCTCTACCTGACCGGTCTCCACCTGACCGGTCTCCACCTGACCGGTCTCTACCTGACCGGTCTCTACCTGACCGGTCTCCACCTGACCGGTCTCCACCTGACCGGTCTCACCTGACCGGTCTCTACCTGATCGGTCTCTACCTGTCCGGTCTCTACCTGATCGGTCTCTACCTGACCGGTCTCTACCTGTCCGGTCTCTACCTGACTGGTCTCCACCTGACTGGTCTCTACCTGACCGGTCTCTACCTGACGGTCTCTACCTGACTGGTCTCTACCTGATCGGTCTCTACCTGATCGGTCTCTACCTGACCGGTCTCTACCTGACTGGTCTCCACGCTGTGTGTCCGTCAGGAAACACGCTGTTTACAAGTAGTTCCAGCAAACATCCACTGATAAACTGCGATGTTAACGACCTCATGATAACCTCATATGTTTTTAACTTATGATCGTATACCTGTGTTTAGTCCAGAAAAAGGTAAATGTGTGCATTTTATTATAAGTTGTGTATATTTACAGACTGTTGCAAAAACTAAGAAGCTTATAAACATCAGGTTTAAAACTAAAAGAGCTTTACAAAAAAGTAACACAATTAAAGATGTTTGGAGTTTTATTTGACTTATTAATGTTAATGTTTTGTCAAAGAGAAGCTGATTTGAAACCGTTGGTACAAACAGTTACGGCATTTCCTGTTTCTGCCGGAGAGAGGGGAGTTTGTTCCAAAGCTTGCCGCTGTATTTACTCCCTCCATCTGACAGGAGGAGCCTCGTTGAGCTGCGAGTGTGACTCCACGGAGTTCACTCCGTCACGGAGGGGGAGTGTGTAGGGGTAGGGTGTAGCGCGTGGTTTGGGATTGGGCCTATGAGTCACATTCTCCCTGTAACAGCCTTAGTGCAGGTTTGTTGTGTAATGTTTCTATTTGTGCCTCAGGTGATGAGGGAGACTCAGTTGGTGTTTTCGGTCCGCCTGGAGACAAGGGGCCTCCTGGAGACTTCGGTGCACAAGGTGACGATCTGGTTCTGCAGCTTTCCATTATTGAAAAAATGATGTGTGTGATTCGGATCTGCTTTATTATTGAAGGGAATCTTCCTCGGCCAATGCTACACCCTTCCACCAAGTTTCATTCAAATTGGACCAGTCATTTCTCTGTAGTTCGGCTGACAGATAGACAAACCAACAAAACAGGAAACACAAGAGATAACCGTGCCAGGCTTTAGATATTTAGATCTTTAGACAAACGAATATTAGAAGAATACATGACTTCATTGGTTAAATACTGGTTACATTTGGACATTTTGGATTTTCAGAAAAGGGAATATGTTGTGTTCCTTAGTTTTAGATGATTGTTGAATTAACCATGATGTGAATTTCTGGATGAATCAGCTGTTTCTTTCTCAGGAGCTCCTGGACTTCGAGGAGATCCTGGAAGAGCCGGTTTCTCGGGGGATTCAGGAGAGAGAGGATGTAAAGGAGATCCAGGCGATGGCGGGGATCTGGGCCCACCAGGTAGTGAAGCTCATCAAGCCTTTACACCGTGTTACGCTAACATGATGCTAGTTTAGTTTACAATAGATATGGACTACGGCAAAGAAGAAACTTAAATTACTACGTTTTTGAAAACCTTTATGTAAGAAACAAAGTGAGTCATTTATTTAAGACCTCCTGGGTGGAATAATTCCAACGCAGAAGTATAAACACCTGCAGTTCCTCAAATGGCCACATGAGGATGTCCAATGTTAAAATGCGTAAAGCAGAAGCCTGGAACCAATCGGTTTTGGTCTCTAAAGCTAATATATAAATTCATGACAAGGAGAGTAAATTATTATATACAGAGGTGGTAGAAGTACTCAGATCTTGTACTTGAGTAAAAGTAGAAGTACCCAGATCTTGTACTTGAGTAAAAGTAGAAGTACACAGATCTTGTACTTGAGTAAAAGTAGAAGTACTCAGATCTTGTACTTGAGTAAAAGTAGAAGTACTCAGATCTTGTACTTGAGTAAAAGTAGAAGTACTCAGATCTTGTACTTGAGTAAAAGTAGAAGTACTCAGATCTTGTAATAGAGTAAAAGTAGAAGTACTCAGATCTTGTACTTGAGTAAAAGTAGAAGTACACAGATCTTGTACTTGAGTAAAAGTAGAAGTACTCAGATCTTGTACTTGAGTAAAACTAGAAGTACCCAGATCTTGTACTTGAGTAAAAGTAGAAGTACTCAGATCTTGTACTTGAGTAAAAGTAGAAGTACCCAGATCTTGTACTTGAGTAAATGTACTTAGTTCTTTTCCACAATGTGACTATGTCTATATTTCATTCTGTAGAAAATGACCCTAGTTCCTCTACCTGTCTCTCTGTCTGGTTCCAGGTGTGGTCGGCCCCTCCGGTCCCAGAGGTCGTCCGGGTCTTCCAGGTCTTCCAGGTACAGCTGGTGCTGACGGTCCTCCAGGTCCTCAAGGCTTCCTGGGACTCCAAGGTCAGAACTTTCTAAAGCTGCTGTCATGTCAGCCATGTTAGGTTATTGTCCTACTAAATAACAGTGTCAAGTAAATAGAAAGAATAAATAGCCCTCCTCTTTTTCCTTCAGTGGAGGCGGAGTTTAATTTGATGTAGAGTTAGTCCCACTCTACAGGTCCTTTAAACACTCAATGGGAATCTGGATCACGAAAAAAACAGAACACATTGATCAAATCCTGATCAAATCTCATCAAGATGTAAATAACATATGTCCAGTTTGATCAGCTGACTCTTCCTGCTATCTGAAGCTGCCTTTTCAAAATAAAAGCTCCATATAAGCCAATCCTATTATGACGTTATACTGAGAAAAGAAAACAAAATGACGTTACCTTTGTTTTGTTTCAATGCGTCAGGTCCTCCTGGACCGCTGGGGCTGCACGGACTGGATGGACTGAAGGGTGTAAAGGGGGACATGGGAACCAGAGGTATGAGTCTCTCTCTCACACACACACACACACACACACACATCACACACACACACACACAGACACACACACACACACACACACACACACTCACTCACTCACACACACTCACTCACTCACTCACTCACTCACTCACACACACACACACACACACACACACACATTTGAATACTTTATTTGGTTCCAAAAATTATATTACATAAGACAGGGAATCAAATATATCGGGGCTAAGCAGCACAGAACACTTAGGGGAACACATAGCATCTCCTTCTCCACACGGCTAGCAGCAGCCTTAAGGGAACACATAGCATCTCCTTCTCCACACGGCTAGGCAGCAGCCTTAAGGGAACACATAGCATCTCCTTCTCCACACGGCTAGCAGCAGCCTTAAGGGAACACATAGCATCTCCTTCTCCACACGGCTAGCAGCAGCCTTAAGGGAACACATAGCACCTCCTTCTCCACACGGCTAAGCAGCAGCCTTAAGGGAACACATAGCATCTCCTTCTCCACACGGCTAGCAGCAGCCTTAAGGGAACACATAGCACTCCTTCTCCACACGGCTAAGCAGCAGCCTTAAGGGAACACATAGCATCTCCTTCTCCACACGGCTAAGCAGCAGCCTTAAGGGAACACATAGCATCTCCTTCTCACACGGCTAGCAGCAGCCTTAAGGGAACACATAGCATCTCCTTCTCCACACGGCTAAGCAGCAGCCTTAAGGGAACACATAGCATCTCCTTCTCCACACGGCTAAGCAGCAGCCTTAAGGGAACACATAGCATCTCCTTCTCCACACGGCTAGCAGCAGCCTTAAGGGAACACATAGCATCTCCTTCTCCACACGGCTAAGCAGCAGCCTTAAGGGAACACATAGCATCTCCTTCTCCACACGGCTAAGCAGCAGCCTTAAGGGAACACATAGCATCTCCTTCTCCACACGGCTAAGCAGCAGCCTTAAGGGAACACATAGCATCTCCTTCTCCACACGGCTAAGCTGCCAATAAAAGCTGAAACAGAGCAATATTTGGCAGTTTGGCTTTTCTCTTTGACATTCCAGCAATTCTCAGACCAATCATGGTGCATTTATATACATGGCCAAGACTTCCGAATATGAGTATGCTATATCTACACTTGTACCCAAAGCTGGTTATCACATCGAGCAGTGGTTGGTATTTGATATACTTGTCCTGGAAAGCCTGGTCCATGTACAGGTCAAAGGCACAGCCTACTTCTAAGATTAGCACCTCCTTGTGGTTGGTGTCAACAAAACAACATCAGGTGTATTTGGGATGTTAGCAAAGACATCATTGGTAAAACCAAACCATTCTGGTAGCACTCTAGTGTGCTTGTACATTGCTGCGCTAGATGGTAAGATGTTTTGTACCGCATCAGACACAATGTCCACAATACGGTCATGACGGGCTATGTACAGGCGTTTGTATGCATTACATCCATTTGTTATGTGTGCAATGGATTCTAGGTGTTGTTGTGAATCCTGATGGTTTAAACAGAATGGAGTGTGAATGTGAGGTACCAGGTGGACAGATTGTACTTAGTGGGTAATACCTGCAGTCTTGCTTTGATGGTAAATGTCAGAACATCCTCACCAACAGCAGCGTTCTTAAACACTGAGAGTGAGACTGAGTGGTCAGCAAACCCCATACAGGCTAGCTTTCCCTGGCCATTTCTCTTACGGTGACATCATCGTAAGAGATGTCACCGTAAGAGTGACACACACACACACACACACACACACACACACACACACACAAACAAACACAGACGCACACAGCTTCAATCGGACATTCATTCTCAGGAGATTTATTCTAACCCTGAATTGTGACGTTGTGGGGACCTCCAGTTTGCACCTTAAACAGACGACACACAAACAGAAACACACACACAGAAACACACACACACACACATTCAATCACAAGTCAGTTGCTAAAGACATCAAGTAAACGTGAAACAAACAATAAGACCACCATTTTGACTCGTAGAAGGGTCAATGTTGGCGGTGCGAACGCAAACTGAAAAAATAAATGTTTTTGTAATTCTTTGGAGAACTCCCGAGTATGCATTTGGTCTCAGGGAGTCCCCAGAACAGTTTGATGTGGAATCGCCTGCTGATGGTTCTGGATTATAACCGTTTGTACTGGTTTCAGTTCAGCTGGTAAGAGGTTTTGTTCATCACAATGATATCGTGTGTCTTTCTGTTCAGGCCTGGGTGTTCCAGGACCTCATGGATCCAAGGGTCTTCCAGGTGATAAAGGTCCTACAGGTCCTCCGGGACCCTATGGTTCATCCCAGCCCGGCCCACCAGGACCCCGGGGCCCTCCAGGAGCCCAAGGTCTGTATCAGAATGATCCCCATCAGGGTCTGGATGTGATTGAGCTGCAGGGATTCATCAAGATCGGAGTTTGAATCTCTGGTTGCGGTCGAATTGTCAGTTTAGTTAGTGTGGTGACTTTTTAACCTAATCTATACTGAAGCCACTGAGGGATGGGAACGGGAGAACTTTGTTCAGACGCGTCTTCCAGACGATAAAACAATGTCCATACGAGTCGTATATCTTTAAATCTAGTATCGATCCATGTATTTTGTGTTCAATATGCAAGTACGTTTCAAAGCTCCTTTCCTATCATCTAGAGAATTCGAACAGCTCTTATCATGGCTCCAACGCTCCAACACTTAGGGAGGTTCCTAACGGAGTGAAATGACCCGGAAGTACCTCAGTGGCAGCCATGATAAGAGCTGTTCGAATTCTCTAGATGATAGGAAAGGAGCTTTGAAACTTCCTTTATAACCTCCTTTAGCTTAGGAACCATTTGGACCTGAGGAAGGGTGACAAGCATAAGTTTCACTTCACTGTTTTATTTCGATTCCAGCTTTGGTCCTGAAGAATCTGTTTCTCTGTTGTCCACGTTCATAAAGCCTAAAGCAACAGCATCAGAGCACGGAGCAGAGTCTCTAGATGAGTTTACAGGAGTCCCTCGTTCTTATTATGCATCCATGTTGTAGTCCGCTGTATAGAGAACTGTAGTTTCCATAGTTTCCCCACAGCAGCAGACGCATTCATGATGTCCGCTGGCGTCATAAATACGTGATAGTGAAAGTGCAGTCGGATTCTCAAAGCAGTCTCTTCTCCTAAGTACTTTTGAATTCTCCTATCCACTATTCCTTAACCCCGTGACGTTTTCACACAGAGGTCGACGAATAGTGGAGAGGAGAAGACGATAGGAGCTGATTTTTGGACAATTCCACTGCAAGCCTTGTCAGTACAGGGTCTATGTGTTGTTGTTGTTGTTGTTGTTGTTGTTGTAGGACACCAGGGGGCTGGGTCCTAAGGGTACATCTGGACCGGACTGTAAAGCTCCGATCCCGGGGCCGCGAGGAGAACCTGGGTGTGCCGGGACAGATGGAGAGCCAGGTCAGACTTCAGGTTAAACCCTGTCATAGAGGAAGACCCTGTTATAATGTATCTGAAATAATAAACACTATAACCAAAGCATTCACTGTTTTTGCAGCAGAAAGTGATGTTGATATGAAGTCATGTGACCGTGCTGTAGTCCATATATAGTCATATGTTAGCGTTTAACTTCTGGGGATTGCATTCAGCTAAATCAAGTATTCTGGTTTTCCACGATGTCATTATGTTACGTGAATAATCATTTGAATTTGATGAATGCATTGCATTGCATTTTTTTAAATGTATGACACAACTTCAGAACCTGAATAATTATTATGGTTTGCCGGGTTTGACCAACATTACCGTTTAACTTTACCAACTTTGAAAGATAAAAACGTTCGGAGATAAACTCAAATACTAATGTACACTTTATTGGACAATTTCAATTGCAGGGTTTAACAGGTCAATCAACTGGATGACCCTTGACCTTTTGCTTGGTGTTTTAGGATGTGCTGGTGAGACTGGGGAACCAGGTGAGAACACTCCGGTGCCTGGAGATGACGGAGAGAACGGGGACACAGGCTGCCAGGGGCCAAAGGGCCAAAAGGGATCTCTGGGGCCCCAGGACAGCCAGGGCTCTCTGGGAATCCAGGAGACAAAGGTCAGTCTCCAAAATAAGCACTACATGACTCAGCATTTTACCACTCCTGTCCCCTGGTCTGGAGGTCAATGGTTTTCTGAATGTGTTTTGGTTGTATAAAGTCTGTGGTTGACACAAGTTGAAGATGTTTTAAAGTTTGTTCTACCACATAAAATACGTCACTGGTGGATTTAAAAATGGAGATTGCTTACAAGTGTCTAAATGTTACGACTAAACGTCATCACACCCAACATTAGCCACCTTTAGCTTAGCGGTGCTGACGTGAAGTCATGTGACCGTGCTGTAGTTCCTTTATAGCCCAACATTAGCCTCCTTTAGCTTAGCGTTTGTGACGTGAAGTCATGTGACCGTGCTGTAGTTCCATAAACATTGTGTGTGTGTGTGTGTGTGTGTGTGTTGTGTGTGTGTGTGGTGTGTGTGTTTGTGTGTGTGTGTGTGTGTGTATGCAGGTATTCGGGGGTCTTCAGGTTTGATGGGACTGCCAGGAACTCGGGGACCTCAAGGTTTTACGGGTCCCGGAGGGTTTCCAGGACCGAATGGATCTTCTGGTCCGGTGGGTCCAAAGGGGGAGCAGGGCCGCGTGTCCCCCTGCCCCACGTACCCCCCCTCCACCCAGGGGCCCCCAGGGGACCCCGGGCCCCCCGGGACACCTGGAGATATCGGCCTTCAGGCAGAAATGGGTCGGACCGGCCCCAAAGGTGAGGGACCGCTACACAACTAGCCCTCTGGTGCACAGATGTAGAGTTTTAAAGGTCTCCTATTATACTATTTTTAGTTATATATTATAGGTCTCAGATATATAAAAATATATAATGTATGTCTATGATGTGTTTTGCTCAAAATACCAAACAGATCATGCATTTTAAACATCCCTCATATCCCTCTATTTCAGCGCTGTTACTAAAGTGCTGATTCTGGGTCTAAAGCTTTAAATAATTGGGGGGGGGGGGAGCTCATTCAGGAGAATTCTCCCAGCAGATACTCAGCTAAATGCTGCCATGATTAAACCCCATATCATGTTTAAAACCACATCAAGGATTATTTCTGAAACAGTACGGAGCTTTATCGACGCGAATGTAAACACAGACCATATTACTTCCAAAACACGTCGTGCATTGTTTCTGACAGCAACTTTTTTGTGTGTTTCAGGAAGAAAGGGGGACCTGGGTCCTGAGGGTCCAACAGGCCCTGGGGGGTCTTTGGGTCCAGATGGAGACCGAGGAGATCTGGGCCTTCAGGGGGAGGATCAGTGGGAGGGAAAGGTGAGACCCCAACACACTGTCTCAAAACATTCTCTTACATTATTTTACAGTTTTATTAGTTGTATGTCCTATATATATTCATGTTGCTCTGTTGGAGGAGGACTTCTGTTTTTCATTGACATATTTAAATTGTAGCTAATGTGCTAATGACAATAAAGCCTTGAAACTTGATTTGTCCCAAATTGTTTACAACTTCGCTGTTAGTCATCGACGTCACTTGGCCCATAAATACTTTTTCCCATTGTCTTACATTGGGAAATAGACGTCTCAAAACATTCTCTTGCACTATTTCATTTCTCTTGTTATTTCTTTCACTATTTGTATTGGTTTGAATTGTTTTATGTCCTATATATATTCATGTTGCACTGTTGGAGTAGTGGGAGTGAAAGGTGAGACCCCCCCCAAGATTTGTCTCAAGCCCTCAGGAGTGCGCCGGATGTTGAAGCAAATGTTGGTAGTGGCCAAATGGCGGTACTACAACTTCAAAAAATACTTTTTCCCATTTACTTACATTGGGAAAAAGCTGGATGTAGGCGGGGTTTAAGGAAAACTCAGGTGCCCACTCTCTGTTGGCCGAGATATTTTGGCTTCATGCACCACTGAGCAGCTTTTATAGGAATGAACAAGTCTCGCCTCCAACGCTGTATCAGAATCAGAATCAGAATCAGAACCAGGTTTATCACCAGCTGGGTTAACTCATACGAGGAATTTGACTTGGTTTTGTGGTGCAGACATAAACATACATAAAACAAAACAAAGATTAAAAACACAGATAGAAAACTATTTGGAGTAAACGATATTAACATAATCCTAGAAATAGAATCCAGTTCTCTTTATACATCCATCATTCTTCCTTTGTGTTGTGAAATAGTGAATGTCCCTTCCAATCTGAGAGTAACATGGTTACTGTTGTTGTTTTATTTTTTTTGTGTGCATCAGGTGATCCCGGGCCAATGGGTGACCGCGGACCCTCCGGACCCCCCAAGAAGGTGAACTCTGGCTTCATGTTGGTGATGCACAGCCAATCAAAGCTGATCCCCACCTGTCCAATCAACATGAGGGTCCTGTGGGTGGGATACAGCCTGCTGTACCTGGAGGGGCAGGAGAAGGCGCACACTCAGGACCTGGGTATACATCTAGCTTCTATCAAAACCAAATCACAATGCATCGACCATGGGGATACAAAGTCAGAATAGCAAGAAACCTGCTTCAAATAAGACAATAGTCAGCTGCAAATATGGTTTGACCCCAAACAAATTGCAACAAAAGGTTTTTCAATGGATTATTTTAGTATCAGGTGTACTTAATAACATACTAAAAGTCTACCAAAATCTGACAACTGCAAAGGTCTCATTTTCAAGTTGGCGTCTTAAAATACCCTAACTCCTTCATAATTTTAATTAATTACATTTAAAGTATCATTTTTGTTGTCTTTTGGTGACCTAGAAATCCATTGGACGTGTCCAAATTGCAATAATATGATTATATAATGTTTAAATCCAATATTTTGATTTTTGAGGATATCATGAAGCCTTGTTCCAGTAAAAGGAAACAAAATGATATTTATTAAAGACTACGGACTTGAAACGGGTGGCCCTTTTTGAGGTTTTAATAGAATATCCAAAATATTTTTAGAATTTTTTAATCATATTAATACATATGTTATAATACGTTTAGACAAGAAATGACTTGTCTAGAATAAATTAGGAGTTACGGCCCCTACACACGGCGGCGTGCGTTGAAGCTTCAACGCTTCTGCCCATTCACTTTGAATGGGGTGACGTCACGCTTTGCCGAACTGCATTGTGGGAGCATTGTGCTCGCGTTGCTCGCTTCAAAAGTTGAGCAATGTTCTACTTTTGAAGCGTCGACGGAAGCGTCAGCCAATCAAATCATATGCCAGTACAAGCTCTAGCCAATCAAACCGCATGCTTGTGTGTCCGGCGGGAGATTCATGTGATTGGTTGTTGGTCGAGCTTCAGACACGCCCGCCGGCAAGCTTCAACGCCCGCCGCCGTGTGTAGGGGCCGTTAGGGTATTTTAAGGAATTTTCTGCGTTTTTGGACGCCATCCTGAAAATTACACATTTATAGTTCAGATGTTGGTAGACTGTTAGTATGTTATTAGGGACACATAATACTACACAAAACTGTAAAGAAACGTGTGTTTTTTTTCATATATGCAGCTGCCTACAAAGGATTGTAAATGTTACCCAGAAGTGACACAGGTGGTATCGGTCATTCATCTCATGGGTGTAAGGTATTTAGTGTGTGGACGACAAAGAGGTGGAGCTAGGCTAGCTAGTGTTATTTCCCTTATTAAACATCAGGATCAACAACAACTTCAGCACGGACTCTTCTTGTTTTAGCCTCTCAGCGTTATGTCTCCAAGGGTCTTTTCTCCGCTTGTTATTCTGGGAATATTTATTATTAATTAAAGACCCCCATAAAGCTCAGATTATAACCTGAACCCTGACTCTGACCCTATTGCTACTATAAACGCCTGCATTTCCCCAAGAGGATAAATAAAGTTCCATCTTATCTTACTTACTCCCTCCTGATTCTATTTCTATGACTGTTGTTTCCAGGTCAGGCGGGCTCTTGTATGAGGGTCTTCTCCACGATGCCCTTCTCCTCCTGTAACATGGGCACCTGCTCCTACGCCAGTCGAAACGACAAATCCTATTGGCTGTCGACCACGGCGGCGGTGCCCAGCTTCCCAGTGGGCGGAGCCTCCATCGAGGAGCACATCAGTCGGTGTGTTGTGTGTGAAGCCGCCTCGTCTCCAGTGGCTCTGCACAGCCAGAGCTCCTCCCAGCCCGAATGCCCCCCGCGGTGGAGGAGCCTGTGGAGCGGGTACTCCTTCCTCATGGTGGGTACATTTCTTCTTCTTCCTCCTCCTCTTCTTCCTCTTCTTCTTCCTCCCTCTTCCTCTTCTTCTTCTGTGGAGGAGCCTGTGGAGCGGGTACTCCTTCCTCATGGTGGGTACCTCTTCTTCTTCCTCCTCCTCTTCTTCCTCTTCTTCGTCTTCTTCTTCCTCTTCCTCTTCCTCTTCTTCTTCCTCTTCCTCTTCCTCTTCTTCTTCGTTGAGGACCCTGTGGAGCAGGTACTCCTTCCTCATGGTGGATACTGGGGAGGACTTTTTATTTTATTAGACTTTTTCCCAAATATTCTGAGTTTTTCAAAATTTCAAAAATTATGAATTTTTTAAGAAAATGTAAGAATAAGACGGTGAAAAGAGGTGCTGCAGCACAGGGAGTATACAAATTCAGACTTTTTTCTGAAAATTAAAAAATGCTGATTTATTCTGTTAATGTAAGAATTCTGACGTTTTTCAAAAAATCTAACTTAAAAAAAAAATCTGACTTTTTTTCTCAACAGTTTTGACTTTTTTCCTAACATTTGACATTTGTTTCAAATATTCTTTGTATTTATATATTCTTTTTCTAAATCTAAAAAATTATGAAATGTCGGAGTTTGCCATATTAATTTATAAAAGTTCTAAAGTTATCATAATCACATTTAAAGGTCTCCTATTATATTATTTTTTTAGGCATATATTAAAGCTCTCAGATATAAAAACATGTCTCTGAAGTGTTCTGCTCCAAACACCAAACAGATCATTGTAGCCTCATCCCCCCTCTCTTCCAGCTGTTACTAAAGAGCTGATTCTCTCTAGCTTTAAATTCTGAACATCTAAAGATTCTGGCTTTTTTCTGAAGATTTTGACTTTTTTCAAAAATTCTGACTTTTTATAAAAATCAGGAAGAATAACCAATACAATTCAAATACATAAGTCAACAAGCAGAAGCATGTATATTTTACTACTTGTTTTTCAAAAAATCTGAGTTTCTTTCCTAAATCTATGATTTTTTTCAGAACATTTTAGAATTCTGACTTTTTTCTGAAAAAGCCCCCCAAAAAAAATCTCAAATCTCAAAAATCCCAACAGAGCCGGCCTGCTCTCCAATCAGAGCAGACTGGGCTCTGGTTTCAGACAGAGGGTGAAAAGAGATGTCTGCAGGAAGTGAGTGGAACGCCTCACGATGATGTCATTTCCTGTGTTTGTTGTAGCATACGGGAGCAGGGGATGAGGGCGGCGGCCAGTCTCTCACGTCCTCAGGAAGCTGTCTGAAGGACTTCAGAGCCCAACCCTTCGTGGAGTGCCAGGGGCCCCGAGGAACCTGCCACTACTTCGCCAACATCTACAGTTTCTGGCTGACCCGCGTGGAGGCCTCCGGAAGCTCCGCCTCCTCCGACAGCGCCTCCTCCACGCTGAAGGAGAGCTGGCAGCAGAGGGAGAGCATCGGGAGGTGCAACGTCTGCATGAGGGAGTGAGGAGGAGGAGCTTATCGCTGACAACCAATCAGGGCCGTTTCTAGCTGTTTGGGGCCCTATTTATCTCAAACTACAATGGGGGGATTCTGAAGCCTTTAAGACAGGGGTGTCCAAACTACATTTGAATCGGCCCTCAGCAAATTCTGAAAGTATAATGTAATACTGCCCACAAATGAAACTTGGGCTTGTCTTGTATTGTACTTCTTAAATATATCTGTAAACATATATTACACAGTAGTATTTGTGTGTTAATGAGACCACTTTCAGTCAATTAAAGTTGAAAATATGTTCTAACAAATCTAAGTTGATAAGAAAAAAGTCCAATAAGTTATTTAAATAACAACCTTGAAATATACCCTTCATATGTCCTCTTATTAGAATCAATGCGAAGCTTCTGTTTGAAGGAATGAGCTGCTGACACAATAGGCTGTTGTATCAAGCATCATTTACTTACATTTGATTGATTTTGCTAACTTATAACTTCCCTTATGAGGCGGTAAACCTCACCTCTAGTGAGCGGCCCTGCCCTTCGAATATTGTTCTCTATGTGGCCCTGGGTGAAAAAAGTTTGGACCCCCCTGCTTTAAGAGGATCTGTGGAGATGCATCAATCTGTTACACTTTAAGAGGGAAACTAATTTCACGAAAAACCAAGCAATTGAAACTTACAAAAAAGTATATTAAAAAGGTAAACAATAAAGCTCCTGTACGTCAATAAATGCAAGAGATGCAGCATTTTCTCAACAATGTATAATTTACATGTTTCATCTTCCTCAGACGTCACTCATTGGCTGACAGCCCAGCGATGCTTTGGACGTTATACCCCACAAACACAAGCCACAGCTTTGCTCTCATTGCAGTTTAGTTGTGTTTATATCCTACATTAGATTTGTAAGCATATAACGCTCCACCGAACACGAAGGGGCTCGGCTGTCCACAAATAAAGACAAATATATTGAGGCTGAACCTGAACGTTCAGCTTGGGGGCATCCGCATAGTCCGCCTATAGGAAGAAACGGCCCTGCAGCCAACCAATCAGAGGTGTTCATCAGGAGAGCACAGACTGCTTCATTCTGCCAGGAAACGTCACAGAGGACACTGAGCGGTCGGTTTCCTTTTAGGCATCATGTTTGATCTGCAACTTTTATACTTTAATACGAACTCTACGGGATGAGATATGTACGGAGGGCGACAGGTGCAGACGTGCTACAACGACCCAAATCTCCTCGATCCAGAGAAACGAGCTGCAGCTTCAGAAAGGATGCAGATATAAAAACCCAAATGTTCCTGAAGAAACATCTTCAGCAACTTGAGGAGACATGCAGCGTTTACTAAAAGCTCTGCTTCTGCGTCACTCTTTAGTGTCCCCTGGCCTCCCAGCTGTGTGCGTCACTCTTTAGTGTCCCCTGGTCTCCCAGCTGTGTGCGTCACTCTTTAGTGTCCCCTGGCCTCCCAGCTGTGTGCGTCACTCTTTAGTGTCCCCTGTTCTCCCAGCTGTGTGCGTCACTCTTTAGTGTCCCCTGTTCTCCCAGCTGTGTGCGTCACTCTTTAGTGTCCCCTGTTCTCCCAGCTGTGTGCGTCACGCTTTAGTGTCCCCTGTTCTCCCAGCTGTGTGCGTCACTCTTTAGTGTCCCCTGTCTCCCAGCTGTGTGCGTCCTCTTTAGTGTCCCCTGTTCTCCCAGCTGTGTGCGTCACTCTTTAGTGTCCCCTGGTCTCCAGCTGTGTGCGTCACTCTTTAGTGTCCCCTGGTCTCCAGCTGTGTGCGTCACTCTTTAGTGTCCCATGGTCTCCAGCTGTGTGCGTCACTCTTTAGTGTCCCATGGTCTCCCAGCTGTGTGCGTCACTCTTTAGAGTCCCCTGGTCTCTCAGCTGTGTGCGTCTCTCTTTAGTGTCCCCTGGTCTCCGTTGTGTTTTGAGCTTCTTCAGCGTTTGGTTTCTGCAGCTTTTAGTAAATGCTGCCATGTCTCCTCAAGTTGCTGAATGTTCTCTAAACGCTGCATGTGTTGCTGAATGTTCTCTAAACGCTGCATGTGTTGTTGCTGAATGTTCTCTAAACGCTGCATGTGTTGCTGAATGTTCTCTAAACGCTGCATGTGTTGTTGCTGAAGATGATTCTTCATGTGGAACATTTGTGTTTTTATATCTGCATCCTTTCTGAAGCTGCAGCGTGTTTCTCCTGATGGGAGAGATTTGGGTCATTGTAACGCGTTGCACCTGTCCACCGTATCTAAGGGCTTCAATTAGTATTATACTTTAAATTCCAGTCAAATGTATTCAAACACCCTTAAAGTGGAAACTCAAAGACAGACATTAGTCCCTGTGAGGAGAGACTGTCGGAAAGATAACGCTACCAATCAATCCGTTGTGTTCAGATTATCAGGAGAGCAAAGAGTGCTTTAATTAATACATTAAACGTCAATACGGACACTAGGCTGCATTCAAATTTAAATGTATTCCATCACCTTTAAAGAGACAACACCTACCCGAACGAATCAGGAGAAAATGTACTTTGTTCGGGCCAAAGATGTCTGATGACTGATGCCTGATGATGTCCAGGTGTATATCGGTATGTAGAGTCTCTACTGGGACATGTCTGCATGCTTTATTGTTCAAAAAGCTCTTTATTTTTCTCATACTGCCAGCTGATTGGTTGGTGGCGTTGTCGTGACGTTCTCTCCTCATCAGAAAAATGGCGTGAGATCACCTGAGGTAACGATGGCCCCGCTCACAGCCCTGGATGTATTATAAGAGCTGGACACCGGAAACCAAGAGGGCGCCTTTCAGTAACATTTTGAATGCAGTACTTTTACTGTAACAGAGTATTCCTACACTCTGAGTACTTCTACTTTTACTACGAGACCTGAGTACTTCTACTTTTACTACAAGACCTGAGTACTTCTACTTTTACTACAAGACCTGAGTACTTCTACTTTTACTACACGATCTGAGTACTTCTACTTTTACTACACGATCTGAGTACTTCTACTTTTACTACAAGACCTGAGTACTTCTACTTTACTACAAGACCTGAGTACTTCTACTTTTACTACACGATCTGAGTACTTCTACTTTTACTACACGATCTGAGTACTTCTACTTTTACTACACGATCTGAGTACTTCTACTTTTACTACAAGACCTGAGTACTTCTACTTTTACTACGAGACCTGAGTACTTTTACTTTTACTACAAGACCTGAGTACTTCTACTTTTACTACAAGACCTGAGTACTTCTACTTTTACTACAAGATCTGAGTACTTCTACTTTTACTACAAGACCTGAGTACTTCTACTTTTACTACAAGACCTGAGTACTTCTACTTTTACTACATGATCTGAGTACTTCTACTTTTACTACAAGACCTGAGTACTTCTACTTTTACTACAAGATCTGAGTACTTCTACTTTTACTACAAGATCTGAGTACTTCTACTTTTACTACACGATCTGAGTACTTCTACTTTTACTACAAGACCTGAGTACTTCTACTTTTACTACGAGACCTGAGTACTTCTACTTTTACTACAAGACCTGAGTACTTCTACTTTTACTACACGATCTGAGTACTTCTACTTTTACTACAAGACCTGAGTACTTCTACTTTTACTACAAGATCTGAGTACTTCTACTTTTACTACAAGACCTGAGTACTTCTACTTTTACTACAAGATCTGAGTACTTCTACTTTTACTACAAGACCTGAGTACTTCTACTTTTACTACAAGACCTGAGTACTTCTACTTTTACTACAAGACCTGAGTACTTCTACTTTTACTACACGATCTGAGTACTTCTACTTTTACTCAAGTACGAGACCTGAGTACTTCTACTTTTACTCAAGTACGAGACCTGAGTACTTCTACTTTTACTCAAGTACGAGACCTGAGTACTTCTACTTTTACTCAAGTACAAGACCTGAGTACTTCTTCACCTCTGGAACTGTCCCTTTAACCTCGAAGCGTTAAACGTTAGCTAACGTTAGCTAACGTTAGCTAACGTTAGCTAACGTTAGCAAACAACCGTTGGTAATGCTAAACAGTAAGCTGTGAAAATATCAAAACAAAGAAAAAATACATTCTCTAAAGCATTAAATGGCATTTTTCAGAAGGACAAATCTGGAGAAAATTATATATGTTTGAACAATTTTCTGATTTGTAATGCTAACACAGAGTGCTAACATTAGCTAAACTTAGCTTTCTAGCTAACGTCTATTAGCCGACGCCCTAGCTAACTCATATTCATGATGCGAAACACGTGCGTTAGCTGTTTTAATGTCCATGTTAGCCTAATAAGATATAAATAGATCTCCCATTTAGGGACAGGAAGTGTTTTCTGATTTGTCGAGATTTGGTTACACAGAGCGCTAACGTTAGCTAAACTTAGCTGACTAGCTAACGTGAATTAGCTAACGACTGCTAACGCCCGAGCTAACTAATAATCATGATAACGTGTGCGTTAGCTGTTTTAATGTCCATGTTCCTAATAAGATATAAATACATCAGACCACACCCATTTAGGAGACTGAGCTAATGCTGATGAGCTAAACCTATATTCTGAATGCTAACGTGTTAGCTGTGTAAATATCTAATGCTAATAGACCACGCCCATTTAGAGAACGGAAGTGTTTACCATTACGTAACATTGGTGCCCTCTTTACTCATTGAGGTTTTTTGGCGGTTTCCAGTTCTTATAATACATCCCTCCCAACCAGAACTGCACTGAGAGTCATTGATTGGTCGGCCCAGAGGCAGCGACTGCGTGTGATTGGTCAGTCAGTATTTTGTTAATAAGCAGCAGAGAATCGTTTGAGAAACTGTGAATATATTTGACTTTAAACCTTGTTTTTTTCCCCAGTTTTCTTTCAAACAGCAATTTTCTCCCGATTTGTATTCATGTTTTCTTGGGTTTCAGTGTAAAAAACCAAGAGAGTTGAGAAACATCTGAACAGAACCAGAACCGGATACTTCTTTCAGTTTAATCTGTGTTTTATTTGTGTTAGAATATTTATCCTCTTTAAATAAACTAAAGGTTTGTAGTCGCCGTCACAAAACAACATGTGTGACTTCCTGTTACGTTTTCTTTAATAACATTTGTTTTTATTTTATCTCTGGTTCTGGTTCTGTATTATCTCTCTGTGATTTGTAAATATGTTTGAACTCGACCGTTTTATATTTCTACTGTAAATGTCATCAAAGTATTTATTTAGCCTGAGATTAATGTTGGTGCTATTTGATGTCTCATTTGTTTATGTTTGTTTTATTTTGGTAAATGATGACACGGCGAAACCCCGCCCCCTTTCCTCCCCTCCTACAAAATAAAATGCACAAGGATAATTGTGTTAATGAGACACTGGTTTAAATGTAAATCAGGTTTAAATCAGGCTTCTCTGTTACCTGAGGGGCAGGTGTTGTCATGTTTTGTTTTTGTATTTAAATCTGTCGGTGATATTTTAATCTCTGTAGGAGAAAATTCTCACTAACACATTTTACTCTCTCTGACGACTATTCAATAAATTGCATCAAAGTTTTAGTCAATGGTCTTTATTTTCGTCCTCAAATGAAGACATTTCAAGCAGAACTCTGAGAAAAAAGAAAATTCAGCTTCCAGGAAATAAATCTTGTTTTTATTTCTAAATATTTGGGGAAAAATTCTGGAAAACATTCATAAAATACCCCAAAATATCAGTAAATATATATCTTTTCTAAAATAGCCAATATAATATCCAGGGGCGTTTCCTGGACCTGGAAACATTCGGGGCTTAGCCCACAGTGGGGGCGCCAGAGATTTTCTTTTGTGGTGATGTGGGGTAGTTTGACGTTTCATAGAGGGTGCTCAAACATGTAGGGTTTCCCATTAAGGTACCGGGCGCTACAGTGGAACGTTCTACTGCAACACTCCCCACGCTCACACACACAGTGCACCCGCGGCTGTTACAATGAAGGCTCGATAATCAGCTCACGGCATATAGGTGTAAGCGGGGGTAAAGGGCTATTTTTATAAAAGCGTCTTTGAGTTTCCTGAAAAGCGCTATACAAGTCTCATGTATTATTATTATTATTATTATTATAAGTGGGGAGTGGACCTAACATAGGGGGGTCCTCACCTGCTCTAGGGGGGTCCGGGGGCATGCTCCCCCGGGAAGATTCTTTTAAATATTAAAGTTAAAAGCATCAATTAGGCCTGTCACGATAATTAATTTTGTTGGACGATACATTTTCCGGAAATTATTGCGATAAACGATAATATTGTCGGCACCGTTGTAAGACCATTTTAGATCACTGACATAATGATAATATATAATAATAATTCAAGTACATCCAATGTGAAATAATATTCAAATATATAAATTATATATAATAAATAAAATAAATACATTTAATTATAACAAATTAATTAAAATCACACACAACGAAAACCATCAATTACATAGACTCAGGCTGTAAAACAGAGCTCTCTCATCTCTATCTATCTATCTATCTATATATATATATATATATATATATAAATAAATATGAGCACACATTGTCTCACAAGCAAAAAAACCTCATTAAAACAACAGTCAAGTGTACAGTCCACTGTCCATACAGAGACCTAGATGCCTCAACAGGCCATATCCAAATCTGTATTTCAAAGATTTCGAGCAAGGAACACCAACATGTTTGCATTGTCGGGCAAATGTATCTTTGATTGCAAACTGTCGGGAAGGTGGGGGCTCTCCATCTCCAGCTGCCGTGTTTGCTCCCAGCTGGGAAAACGGAATGGGGTGGTTGTGTTTCAGGTGCAGTTTAAGGTTGGTCGTATTGCTAGCTTTTGTTGCTTCCTTTTTAAAACAAATGCAACATACCGGCTCATTCAAGTCCATAGGTTCGCCTCGTTGAACATATTCCCACACCGGAGATGTGGTATTAGGTTTTGCAACCACTTCCATTTAACTTCAAATTCCCCTCGAGTAAGTCACACGTTGTCTCCTGCTTGTCTCTATATTATTAATTTGGCTGCTACACTGCTGCACACGGAGTGTCCTGACCTGGCTGTGTCATGGGCTGTGTGTGAGCCCCGCCCCTCACAGCACGCCGGGCTGGCAGCCACAGCGCTCCTGGCTAAAATGCTGGTCAAATCCTTATGTAAACAAACACCCCAGGACCCTCTTCTCCACAGTTAACAAGCTCTTCAAACCCTGTGCTGATAACCTCCCTACTTCTACTTCCGCTACTTGCAGCTCATTCCTCCAGTTTTTCGCAGACAAAATTAACGCCATTAACCACTCCTTCTCAGCTCCATCTGATCAAGCATCTCCCCCAACCTCCACCGCTACCATTCTCCCCCATCTCCCTTGACCTCCTGACTCCTCCTCCCCAGCGCCGCCTCTCCCAGTTCAACCTGGTTACCCCACTTGAAATACTCCATCTGATCGGTTCCTCAAATCCCACAACCTGCTCCCTTGACCCTCTACCCACTCCTCTCCTGAAGTCCTGCCTCCCCGTCCTCTGCCCTATCTTGCTAACCTTTTCAACTCCTCGCTGTCCCATGGAACCGTCCCCTCTGCCTTCAAAACTGCTGCCGTTACTCCAATCCTCAAAAAACCCGGTCTTGATCCCTCCTCCCTCACTAATTACCGCCCCATCTCCAACCTACCATTCCTCTCAAAAACTCTTGAACGCATTGTAGCCAAACAAATTCACTGCCATCTCCAAACCAACCAGCTTTACGAACCCCTTCAGTCTGGATTTCGTCCTCACCACAGTACAGAAACTGCACTCGTCAAAGTCCTCAATGACCTCCTCACCTCTGCTGACACTGGTTCCCTCAATATTCTCATCCTCCTCGACCTGAGTGCAGCCTTCGATACCGTGAGCCACAACATCCTGCTCACCCGACTCAGGGACATTGGTATTGAAGGTATTGCACTCAGATGGCTCCAGTCCTACCTCACTGAACGATCCCACTTCATCTCCCTCCCCAACCACTCCTCTGCCACAGCCTCAGTCACCCAAGGCGTTCCTCAAGGATCAGTACTTGGCCCCCTCCTCTTCATCATTTACATCCTCCCCCTCGGTCAGATACTCCGCCACTTCAACCTGGACTTCCACTGCTATGCTGATGACACTCAGATCTACCTCAGCACCAAATCCCTCCATAACCCACCCCTTACCCACATCGATTCCTGTCTGACAGCTATTAAAACTTGGATGCAACATAACCTCCTCAAACTGAACAGCAACAAAACAGAACTCCTCCTAATCGGCTCCAAATCCACCCTCAGCAAGGTCACTAACATAACACTCACCATCGATGGCACCATTGTTTCCCCCTCCAATCAGGCACGCAACCTTGGCGTAATCTTTGACCCCACCCTCTCCCTCGAACCTCACATCCGCCAAACAGTCAAAACCTCATTTTTCCACCTCCGCAATATTGCAAAAATCCTACCCTCTCTCACCCGCCCGCAGCCGAACGACTAATCCATGCCTTCATTTCCTCCCGCCTTGACTACTGCAACTCACTTCTTTACGGCATCAGCACTACATCCCTCAACAGACTCCAACGGGTTCAAAATGCAGCTGCACGTCTCCTTACGCATACCAAATCATGGCATCACATCACCCCAGTCCTCAAAGACCTCCACTGGCTTCCTGTCTCCCATCGCATCAACTACAAAATTCTGGTCCTCACCTACAAAGCACTCCACCATCTGGCCCCCCCTTATCTCACAAACCTTCTCACTCCTTATCAACCCCCACGGTCCCTCAGATCCACCGCAGCCGGACTCCTATCCATTCCCACATCCACACTCTGCAGCTTTGGGGACAGAGCCTTCTCAGTGGCAGCTCCTAGGCTCTGGAATTCCCTCCCCCAAGATCTTCGTGACTCTGAGTCCCTCACAGTCTTTCAGTCCCGCCTCAAAACACATCTTTTCAACTCTGTCTACCCATAAGCCCCCCCCCCTCTCAATCAACTTCCTCTTGACTGCCTTTTTTTGTTTATTTATTTACTATATTTATTTTTGCCTGTCCTTGTTTGTCTACCCTCCCTCATACTGTAAAGCGTCTTTGAGTTGTGAAAAGCGCTATATAAATAAAATGTATTATTATTATTATTATATAGTATTTCATACCTGTTTTTCATTTATTGTCTTGTTTTTTTATAACTATAATGATCATATGAAGGTGTGCCTCGGAAATAATCTTTTGAATAATTTGTGACCAAACCGTTTGAGACCCACTGAGATAACTTGGACTAAAGTTAAAGGGGACCTATCAAACAATGCCCGACTGTTTTGGAAGTAATATGGTCGGTGTTTACATTAGCATGGCTAACACTCAGAGCTAACCTGTACTGCAGAGCATGTGTGTGAAGAAGCAGGAAATAAAAAGGAACTCACCTTGTGGTATAACCGGCAAGAGAGAAAGCCTTTGAGCTCCAGACTGTTTCAGAAATAATCCATGATATGGCGTTTCATCACGGCAGTATTTAGTTTAGACAGTATCTGCCGGGTCCCGCATGAGCTCAGCCCCTCCTTTCTTATTTTTTATCAATTCTTTTTTTAAAGCTTTATACCCCAAATCAGCACTTTTGAAACAGGAAGTGAAACAGAGGGATATGAGGCATGGCTAGAATGGGGGATCTGTTTGGTATTTTGAGCAAAACACTTCATAGACATGTTTTTTTAATATTTTTATATATCTGAGACCTATGCTATTGCCTAAAAATAGCATGATAGGTGACCTTTAACTATCTAAACACTCAGAGTCCTTTAGCTCACCTGAGTCTCTCACCCCTAGATTCCACCGGGTCCGTCTGCGCCGCGTCACACTGTGCCGCGGTTTTGGTCCGACCTCCTCCAGCATCATAACCCACTGGGCGGTTTCAGAAGCGGAGCGTCTTGCGTGTCGGCTCGCAGTTTTTGTTGATTTGGGCATATTTTCCTGGACAGGCTACTTTGTACAGACAAAGTTAATAATAATAGTAATATTCCAGTGATAAACGACATGAATCAAGATGTGCTGTATTTTAGTGGTAAAAAAATGCATTCATCATCATAATTATTCTATATAATTAACACAGTGGCTGTAAACCGGAGGAGAACCCTGGCATTTCTCCTCCTACTTGAAAGACTACGGAGGGATAGGGTCTGCAAAATTAGTTTATTTTGTGGATTGACTGGATGCTCTGACCGGTCCACTTCCTGCCCGGCGCTATGCAACTCCTCACGTCGTGTCAAAAATACACTTGCATCCTATTTTTAGCGGAGCCCAGCGCCGAGACGCTTCTGGGACGCTTCTGGGACGCTTCTGTAACGCGGCGCGTCTGGTGGAATAGCACCCATTGACTAGAGTGGCCGCGATCGCTGTGAACGCCGCGGCCATAACGCAGCCGTAACGCGGCCGTAACGCGGCCGTAACACGCCGCAGACGAACCCGGTGGAATCTAGGGGTCAGTCTAACAGGATAGGACTCTCCTCCTGCTTGTTGTGGAAACAGCTCCTTATCCGTTAGCGTAGCTCGCTAACCAGATGCTAACAACACGGTCCCTGCTGGCACCGGTGCGCTCTCTCTCTCTCTCTCTCTCTCTCTCTCTCTCTCCTCTCTCTCTTCTCTCTCTCTCGCTCGCTCGCTCAATCACACTAAATGCGCTATTGCCACACACACAGAGTCGAGCTAGACTGAAACAGAGACCCAGAAGTACTGTATCTCCATGCAACTCTCTGATTGGTCTGGTGTCTTGCCTCTGTTGCATTCACTGAACACGGGATATTACATTCCTGCCGAGTCCTCTCTAGTGTCATGATGAGGTTCAGGTAAAGCACGGTTAATGTATTATATTATTGAGGGAGAATTGTCCGGGGCTACAGAAAAAACATTCTGGGCTAAAGCTAAGCCCCGAAGGCCCAGGCCAGGCGACGCCACTGATATCCAAAGAAAGAGAAAGCTGGAAGATGAAGAAGCTGCAGTTAAAGTCTCTTTCCTGCAGGGGGCGCTCTCTGCTCACCCCGGAGATGCCCACATGTTCTAAAAAACAAATGTGTAAAAAATATAGGAACTAATTTCCCAAAAACCTGTGGAAACTGACCAAAATACTGTATATATGAGAATAGTCGAAAATGTCATGAAAATTGTGGAAAAAAGTCAGAACATATGGGTGAAATGTCTAGAAAACAATTGAAAAATGTTCGATAATATAGAATAACATCACATTTTGGGGGAATTTGTGTAAAATGTGAAAAGTTTCGGGAATTGTTTAGATGTGAAATATATACGAACATTTTAAATTATGGGAAAATGTTGAAAAATATACAAAAATGTGTCAAATATTTGTATAAAAGGTTTAAAAAAAAGTGACACATTTTCGTAAACAAGTGAAATATTTCCGAAAAAAAGTCCGAAAAACATGGGAAATGTGTGTGTTGATGGTGCTGCAGTCTCCGTCCTGCAGGGGGCGCTCTCCCCCGACTCTCTGCTCTCAGTGTCCCCGGAGATGATGCACCTTCCCCGGGTCACAGGGTCACCAACATGGCGTGGAGGAGCTGCTCGGTTCTGCTCAGACTCACCGGAGAAGATGCTCTACGGAGCTCCGCGAGGGGCGGCAGGTCAGTCACCGCATTGAAAACAGGCTGCCTTTCCCGGCCAACAGACAGACGGAGCCCCGCTGCTCGGAGTTAGCATGTTAGCTTCTGAAGGACGCTTAGACTTAGCTGGGTGTTAGCAGCTAATTGTAGCATGGTGGCTAACAGCAGTTTGTTATGATCAGAGGTGAAGAAGGACTCAGGTGTTGTACTTGAGTAAAAGTAGAAGTACTCAGATCTTGTACTTTAGTAAAAGTAGAAGTACACAGATCATGTAGTAAAAGTAGAAGTACTCAGATCATGTAGTAAAAGTAGAAGTACTCAGATGTACTTCAGTAAAAGTAGAAGTACTCAGATCTTGTACTTGAGTAAAAGTATTAGTACTCAGATCTTGTACTTGAGTAAAAGTAGAAGTACTCAGATCATGTAGTAAAAGTAGAAGTACTCAGATCATGTAGTAAAAGTAGAAGTACTCAGATGTACTTGAGTAAAAGTAGAAGTACTCAGATCTTGTACTTGAGTAAAAGTATTAGTACTCAGATCTTGTACTTGAGTAAAAGTAGAAGTACTCAGATCTTGTACTTGAGTAAAAGTAGAAGTACTCAGATCTTGTACTTGAGTAAAAGTAGAAGTACTCAGATCTTGTACTTGAGTAAAAGTAAAGTTCCAGAGTGTAGGAATCTCTGTTTCAGTAAAAGTCCTGCATTCAAAATGTTCCTCAAGTGAAAGTAGAAAAGTATTCTCATCAAAATATAGTGAAAGTAGCGACAGTAAAAGTAGTCATTGTGCAGATTGGTCCATTTCAGAATAATATATATGATATGTTTTATAATGATTGATCATGAAAGTGTTCTCAAAGCTGGTAAAGGTGCAGCTAGTTTGAATGACTTTGTATACTGCAGGGTAGCTTGAGGATTTACTCCAGGTGGAACTAAAGTCTGATTAACACTTGGTTATATTTCACATCATTCATCCAGATCTGTGAAGTAACTCAAGGGATTAAATACATGTAGTGGAGTACAAGTACACCATGTATCTCTGAACTGTAGTGGAGTACAAGTACACCATGTACCTCTAAATTGTACTTAAGTAGTTCTATAGTGATGTCGCTATGTACGAAAGTGATAAGGGATTTCAGCCTCTGCAGACCGTTTGCATGCACTAAACCAGGGGTCACCAACTTTTTTAGGATGAGTGCTACTTAAAAAAAATAAACAAGTCTTGCGCTACTTTTACTCCTCTTTCTTTAGTTTTTGCAGTGTATATATTTAGCACATTGTAACATTATTATATGCTGACCTTTAACCTCTGTGTGCTGTTTGGTCTGTGGGTTTCAGTGTTTACTAAAGAACATGTTTTCAATTGAATTATTATTAACCTGCTTTATTTGGGGGGGACCTCACCTCCTCTAGGGGGTCCTCACCTCCTCTAGGGGGGTCCTCACCTCCTCTAGGGGGTCCTCACCTCCTCTAGGGGGGACCTCACCTCCTCTAGGGGGGTCCTCACCTCCTCTAGGGTGGACCTCACCTCCTCTAGGGGGGTCCTCACCTCCTCTAGGGGGGACCTCACCTCCTCTAGGGGGGTCCACACCTCCTCTAGGGTGGACCTTACCTCCTCTAGGGGGGTCCTCACCTCCTCTAGGGGGGACCTCACCTCCTCTAGGGTGGACCTCACCTCCTCTAGGGGGACCTCACCTCCTCTAGGGGGGTCCTCACCTCCTCTAGGGGGGACCTCACCTCCTCTAGGGGGGTCCTCACCTCCTCTAGGGTGGACCTCACCTCCTCTAGGGGGACCTCACCTCCTCTAGGGGGTCCTCCTCACCTCCTCTAGGGGGGTCCTCACCTCCTCTAGGTGGACCTCACCTCCTCTAAACATATCTGTAAAGTGGGGGGACACAAACCGGATTTCGAAAAGTGGGGGGGACATGTCCCCCCTGTCCCCAGTGGAAATTACGCCATGCGTGTGTGTGCATCAAGTTGCAGCACACAGAGTAAAGCTCTGGCCCTCATGTGCTCTCTAGGCTGCTCAATGGGGCTGATGTGTAGATTCTGCCAGGAGGAAAGGTCACACTCCTCATGAAGCGGGGAGCTGCCGCTCCACATTGCTTTTCTTCCCGACTGCAAAGCCAATCAAGCAAGAACGTGATTGGTCGATATTCATTGTGGGGGTGGGGGGAGAGGGTGTTAGATAGATATAGAGTTGTGTAAGTAGATAGAGTTCGCTATGATTGAGATTCTTTTAATTACCCCTACCCCCCCCCCCCCCCCCCCCCCCCCCTCTAACAGGATCAGCGTTCAGCAGCGCTGCAACTTCAGGAAAGTGACGAGGAAACCTGAACAAAAGGGGGAGGAGCATAACCTGAAAGAGCCCCCCCTGGCTGAGGCTCCTCCCCCCCGACGCTCCTCCCACCCCCAGCCGGAGCAGCGACCCCCCCCCTCCCCGCCAAGAGACTTCGGACTCCTCCTGAAGCCCCTCGTCTTCACCGTGGGGGTAAATAACTCCTCAGGTTACAGACTAACTCCTCCTCAGGTTACAGACTAACTCCTCCTCAGGTTACGGACTAACTCCTCCTGAGGTTACGGACTAACTCCTCCTCAGGTTACAGACTAACTCCTCCTCAGGTTACAGACTAACTCCTCAGGTTACAGACTAACTCCTCCTCAGGTTACAGACTAACTCCTCCTGAGGTTACAGACTAACTCCTCCTCAGGTTACAGACTAACTCCTCAGGTTACAGACTAACTCCTCCTCAGTTTACAGACTAACTCCTCCTCAGTTTACAGACTAACTCCTCCTCAGTTTACAGACTAACTCCTCCTCAGGTTACAGACTAACTCCTCCTCAGGTTACAGACTAACTCCTCCTCAGGTTACAGACTAACTCCTCCTCAGTTTACAGACTAACTCCTCCTCAGTTTACAGACTAACTCCTCCTCAGGTTACAGACTAACTCCTCCTCAGTTTACAGACTAACTCCTCCTCAGGTTACAGACTAACTCCTCCTCAGTTTACAGACTAACTCCTCCTCAGTTTACAGACTAACTCCTCCTCAGGTTACAGACTAACTCCTCCTCAGGTTACAGACTAACTCCTCCTCAGGTTACAGACTAACTCCTCCTCAGTTTACAGACTAACTCCTCCTCAGTTTACAGACTAACTCCTCCTCAGGTTACAGACTAACTCCTCCTCAGGTTACAGACTAACTCCTCAGGTTACAGACTAACTCCTCCTCAGGTTACAGACTAACTCCTCAGGTTACAGACTAACTCCTCCTCAGTTTACAGACTAACTCCTCCTCAGGTTACAGACTAACTCCTCCTCAGGTTACAGACTAACTCCTCCTCAGGTTACAGACTAACTCCTCCTCAGGTTACAGACTAACTCCTCCTCAGGTTACAGACTAACTCCTCCTCAGTTTACAGACTAACTCCTCCTCAGTTTACAGACTAACTCCTCCTCAGTTTACAGGCTGCTCCTTCGGTGCGGCGGCGATCTGGCAGTACGAGTCTCTGAAGTTTCGGGTGCAAAGCTACTTTGACGAGGTCCGAGCTGATTGGCTGGAGAAACTTCGGCCTCAGAAACGAGGAAACGTCCGCAAAGAGGTAACGGTGGGACGTCATTACACTCATTTATTTATTAGCATAGACTCAAGAAATCTGAATTATGATGGATGGTTGTTAGTGTTGATGTTGTTCTCAATCTGAGCTCTGATTGGCTGTTGCAGATCAACCAATGGTGGAACAGCTTGAGCGAGGGTCAGAGGACGGTGACAGGTGAGACACTCTGCAAAACACATTTTAAATATACGTGAAAAAACGTTAAAATATGTGGAAAACTTTTTTTAAAATGGTCAAAACATTGTGACATAAAAAAAAAAATGTTTACGGTAAAGTGAAAAATGTTCAGATTCTATGTTTTTTTGGTTTATTCAGTTCGTTCAAAAATTACGTTTTTTTAAATTTTATTTCAGATTTTCCAACATTTTCAGATTTTTCTAAATGTTTCATTTTTTACAATAAATTTGGAAAATGTCTTTAAAAAAAAGGTCCAAATTATCAGAAATTGTTCCAGATGTTTGTGAAAATAATTTGTAATGTATCCCCACATTTACACCATCCTGTCTAAAAACGTGTGTGTGTGTGTGTGTGTGTGTGTGTGTGTGTGTGTGTGTGTGTGTGGTGTGTGTGTGTGTGTGTGTGTGTGTGTGTGTGTGTGTGTGTGTGTGTGTGTGTGTGTGTTGTGTGTGTGTGTGTGGTGTGTGTGTGGTGGGTGTGTGTGTGTGTGTGTGTGTGTGTGTGTGTGTGTGTGTTGTGTGTTGTGTGTGTGTGTGTGTGTGTGTGTGTGTGTGTTGTGTGGTGTGTGTGTGTGTGTGTGTGTGGTGTGTGTGTTCCCAGGGATCATTGCTGCTAACGCCATAGTGTTTTGCTGCTGGAGGATCCCCTCTCTGCAGCGCTCGATGCTCAAATACTTCACCGCCGACCCCGCTTCCAGTCAGTCTAACAACACAGTATTCACACTATATTTGGGCTTTTTCAGGCATAAAATGTTCTTATATATTTCACCAATCTTTCACGTATATTTAGATATTATTTTACATTTTCAGATATTTTTCTGACAATTTCGACATATTTTTTTACCACATTTTCAAGTATATTTCTGTCTTTTTTTTCAAAAATGTCCACACATTTAACAAATATTTGTATGCATTTTTCGGACAGCTTTGCTATATTTTTTAGGGAATTTTCATATGATTTATGGACATTGTTCACATCAAATTTTGTTACATTTTCCACCAGTATTTTCCATATTATTCGGACATTATTTTAAATGTTTCAGTTATTTTTCTTACAACTTTTTGAATATTTTCCACCTTTTTTTAAGGCTTTTTTGGCATATTTTCTCACATTTTATCCGGACATTTTGCACATATTTCTGGGAAATCTCTCGGACATTTCGACATATCTTTCTATGATCCTCTCCAACGTGTTTCCTGTGTGTTTCCCCCCCTTTAGAGACCCTTTGTGCCCCCATGCTTCTCTCCACCTTCAGCCACTTCTCCTTCTTCCACCTGGCGGCCAACATGTACGTCCTGTGGAGTTTCTCCTCCAGCGCCGTGTCCATGTTGGGCCGAGAGCAGTTCATCGCCCTCTACCTGTCCGCAGGTAATCAATAAATACTGTGATATCTTGTTTCAATCAGAATCACATGTAGGAGGAATTTGACTTGGTGTCGTGGTGCCTACAAAAAAGTAAATACTTTTTTTTTTTAAAACACAGATAGAGAACTATTTTAAGAACACTAAAATAACATTAAAGAAAAAATATAAAAAAAATTTGTAAAATAAAGCAGTATTTACTTTGAAATAGAATGGAATAAAATATGTGCAGTAAAAAAAACATATTGTGACTTTATCACTTTATTTTTGCTGTATTATTATTTTAATTTGAATTCTATTTTATCTTTATTTTGACTTTGTGTGAATCCTGTTTTCTCTGACCGTGTTTCTGCTATAAACGCCTGCATTTCCCCACCGGGATAAATAAAGTTCCATCTTAAATACACTGAGGGATTCATTAGAGGCGGAGCTAAATCTGGGCCAAAAGTATTGATCATCCGAAACATTTTTATGTATTTTTATTTCGTTTTGGCTTTGTGAGAGACCGGTATATTGTTTGCCACAAATAGCTGATTTTCCCGGCAACTTATGGGTAAATGTGATGGGATTAAATGGGATTTGACACTAAATGTAAGTTCGCAAAAAAATTCAAAATACATACAAAATAAAATTCATCAGGAAAAATGCCCAAAATATGAGACATTTCAGAAATATAGGTGAATAAATGCCAGTAAAAAATGTTAGAAACAAATGTTGAAATGTAGAAAGTGTCCAAATATATGTAAAAGAGAAAATATAACTACATTTTATGTGAATAATTTATTCATTTCCATAAATCATGAGAATAATGAGTCCAAATGATATCATAATATTTTGAAAATGTTGTAGAAATAGGTGGAAAATGCCCCAACAAATGCTAGAAACATATGTCTAAAAGATATGTAAAAAATACGTCGTAATTGTCTGAAAAACTCGTAAAAATATGTTCAAAACGTGTAAATAAAATGCGAAAAACAGGTGAGAAATATTTCAAAATGCTCAGAAGTCCAAAATATATGTGAAGGATATAAAAAAAGAAAAGAAATCCTAAATAAAGTATAGAAAATATTCCAAAAAAGTCCAAGAATATGTGAAAATGTTTCAAATCTTCCAGAAAAATATCTTGTAAATGTAATATCCAAATATATTGAAAGATATAAAAAATGTATGCTAACAATATCTGTCTGTCTCTGTCTGTCTCTGTCTGTCTCTGTCTGTCTCTGTCTGCAGGCGTCGTCTCGTCGTTCTTCAGCTATTTCTGTAAAACAGCGACCGGGAGGTTCGGCCCGTCTCTGGGAGCCGTGAGTCCAACACTGATTTAGTCATAGTGATTATTTCGGGGGGAAACAACATATAGAAAAATAAAATAAATGTGCTTCTTATGAGAGTTTTACAGGGTTCCCGCGGGTCTTAAAAAGTCTTAAATTTGATTAGCTTTGCGTTAGCTAGTGCAGCAGCTCCCGCAACAACATCGGGGGACCTCCAGGGACGTTTGGGTCTACGTCAACCCTAAAAGCGGAGGTGCTGTGGACGCTAAATACTGTAGCTAAACACCAATCATACAACAGCATGAAGGCAGCAGAGCTCTGACGATAGCTCTTGTCACTCACTCACACACACACACACACACACTCACTCACACACACACACACACACACACACACTCACTCTCACACTCACTCACACACACACACACACACACTCACTCACACCACACACACACACACACACACACACAACACACACACACTCACTCACTCACTCACTCACTCACTCACTCACTCACTCACACACAGACACACACACACTTTTGTCTAACACGCTAACACAGTTCTGTGTACTGTTATGCTGTTATGTTCAGTCATCGTTCTTATGTTGAACATGAATACATTTACTTTGTAAGTAATTATGGGACGTATTTTCCTTCATACTTTCTTGCCGTGAAATAGGTCTTAAATTCTATTCAAAGTGGTCTTAAAAAGTCTTAAATTTGAGTTGGTGAAACCTGCAGGAACCCTGATTTACTACCTCAGACTTGTAGGAAGATTTCTTACAGGGTGTCCGCGGGGTCTTAAAAAGTATTACAAGTTGATAAATCAATTTAGCGAAAATTAAGGCTATTAAAAAGTATTAAACGGCATTTTCCAAGGTATTAAGAAGGTCCACAGCAACGACAACATGAAACACCCTGGGGGGAGGGCAAAGAGTGTTGTTGGGCGCCACTGAGGGGGATCAGAGCTGTCCGGTCCCACATGCTAAGTGCTAGCCAGAAAGTCGCGGCGTTTAAGTCCGACTCTCCCGATGGCCAATCCGTGCCTCCCCTGACTGCACGTTGCTGACACACACCGCTGCAGTGCATTCTCTCTGCAGGGAGGAGCCACGGAGCAGCAGCGGAGTCCGGGCGATGCTGCTGCTCCAAGGAAGAGACACACGTTCACTAAGCCAGAAAAACTATATCCGTCACAGAGATCTGCTATTTTAAAGTAAAGTCTACACATATCAACCCTAAATATAGTCTATATTAAGAACCAGAAAAGTCTTAACATATATATCATTTTTGTAAACATATGACAAATGTGCGAGGGTGATGACGTCAGAGCATCGTCCTATGTGCGGGGGCTTAGCCCCGGCCCAATTTAACCCCTGGGTATTTGTGAGGGAGCTCCTATATGGCATTACCCGCTGAAGCTCACCAAAGTTTAATATATTTCATAGTTCAAAGTTTTGTCAATTGTTTTGTTTATTGGTCAAATAGTGGTTTCTGAGGAGTTTGACTGGAAGGAAAGAGCTCAAGTGTGTCTACAGAAAGAGCACAAAGTGTGTCTACAGAAAGAGCTCAAAGTGTGTCTGCAGAAAGAGCACAAAGTGTGTCTACAGAAAGAGCAGAAAGAGCAACAGTGTGTCTACAGAAAGAGCTCAAAGGTGTCTACAGAAAGAGCTCAAAGTGTGTCTACAGAAAGAGCACAAAGAGCACAAAGTGTGTCTACAGAAAGAGCTCAAAGTGTGTCTGCAGAAAGAGCACAAAGTGTGTCTACAGAAAGAGCTCAAAGAGCACAAAGTGTGTCTACAGAAAGAGCTCAAAGTGTGTCTACAGAAAGAGCTCAAAGTGCGTCACAGAAAGAGCTCAAAGTGTTCTACAGAAAGAGCTCAAAGTGTGTCTACAGAAAGAGCTCAAAGTGTGTCTATAGAAAGAGCTCAAAGTGTGTCTGCAGAAAGAGCTGAAAGTGTGTCTACAGAAAGAGCTCAAAGTGTGTCTACAGAAAGAGCTCAAAGTGTGGTCTACAGAAAGAGCTCAAAGTGTGTCTATAGAAAGAGCTCAAAGTGTGTCTATAGAAAGAGCTGAAAGTGTGTCTATAGAAAGAGCTCAAAGTGTGTCTACAGAAAGAGCTCAAAGTGTGTCTACAGAAAGAGCTCAAAGTGTGTCTACAGAAAGAGCTCAAAGTGTGTCTACAGAAAGAGCACAAGTGTGTCTACAGAAAGACTCAAAGTGTGTCTACAGAAAGAGCTCAAAGTGTGTCTAGAAAGAGCTCAAAGTGTGTCTACAGAAAGAGCTCAAAGTGTGTCTGCAGAAAGAGCTCAAAGTGTGTCTACAGAAAGAGCTCAAAGTGTGTCTGCAGAAAGAGCTCAAAGTGTGTCTGCAGAAAGAGCACAAAGTGTGTCTACAGAAAGAGCTCAAAGTGTGTCTAGAAAGAGCTCAAAGTGTGTCTATAGAAAGAGCACAAAGTGTGTCTACAGAAAGAGCTCAAAGTGTGTCTGCAGAAAGAGCTCAAAGTGTGTCTGCAGAAAGAGCTCAAAGTGTGTCTGCAGAAAGAGCACAAAGTGTGTCTACAGAAAGAGCTCAAAGTGTGTCTATAGAAAGAGCTCAAAGTGTGTCTATAGAAAGAGCAAAGTGTGTCTACAGAAAGAGCTCAAAGTGTGTCTATAGAAAGAGCTCAAAGTGCGTCTACAGAAAGAGCTCAAAGTGTGTCTATAGAAAGAGCTCAAAGTGTGTCTGCAGAAAGAGCTCAAAGTGTGTCTACAGAAAGAGCTCAAAGTGTGTCTGCAGAAAGAGCTCAAAGTGCGTCTATAGAAAGAGCTCAAAGTGCGTCTGCAGAAAGAGCTCAAAGTGCGTCGCAGAAAGAGCTCAAAGTGTGTCTACAGAAAGAGCACAAAGTGTGTCTGCAGAAAGAGCTCAAAGTGTGTCTACAGAAAGAGCTCAAAGTGTGTCTACAGAAAGAGCAAAGTGTGTCTATAGAAAGAGCTCAAAGTGGTCTGCAGAAAGAGCTCAAAGTGTGTCTACAGAAAGAGCTCAAAGTGTGTCTACAGAAAGAGCTCAAAGTGTGTCTGCAGAAAGAGCTCAAAGTGTGTCTGCAGAAAGAGCTCAAAGTGTGTCTGCAGAAAGAGCTCAAAGTGGTCTACAGAAAGAGCTCAAAGTGCGTCTACAGAAAGAGCTCAAAGTGTGTCTACAGAAGCAACAAAGCAGCATACTGCATTAAACCTGACCTTGACAGAGAGGTTGAAGTTCATGTGGAGAGGAGGCTCTCCTACTACTTTCTAATGGTTTCTTGTTCTAATAAACCTTGCATCGGGTTGGTCACAGAATTCATTCTCTTGTGCTTTGTTCTATCTGGATGATGATCAGGAGTTATCCCAAACTGTTGTGCTATCTGACAATCAATACTGTATATAGTGAATGTGAGGTGAAGTGTGTCGCCAATGCAACCGGTTAGAACTCGAAGTTGCGATGAGGTCTTAAAATGTATGGAAAGGGTCTTAAAAAGGTCTTACATTTGACTTCAGGATTCCTGCACTATTATTAAATTGAGAAAATCCCCCAAAAAGAGTCGTAAATTACGAATGAAATCTCAGAGAATATCAGGTATTTTTCTCTCTTAAATTTCCATTTTACTCTTAGAGAATATCAGACAAAGAAATGTGTAATTCACGATTTAAATCTCGTATTTTCCTGGTAAATTTACAACGTTATTGTCAGAGAATATCCGGCGAGAGAAACGTGTGAATCTCCAAAAAGATGCAGATTATTTTCCATCAAATGTCTTTTTCTAAGATAATATCCCTGATATTTCCTTTTGAATTTCCTCATTTATTTAGGTTTTCTATTTCAATTGTTATGCAGCCAAACAGAAGGACATAGCCTAACCCTAAAGACATTAAAAAGTACATTTTGCATAATAAGGGACCTTTAATATTACACATACACTGGGTATCTGTACAAAAATATGTCTCCCATGTGTGTTGAGAGATTCAGAAAGTGACAGTAAAAAAAGAAAGTGTTTATACGTAACGTCAAATTCATATTTTTTCAAGGTAAATGAAATCCTGTTTAGTGTCTGGGTTTCCCCTCTGCCTCCTGTCTGAGGATTGTTAGTGAATAATAAAAGTGATTATATGTGAATCTGTGTTTCAGTCCGGAGCCATCATGACCGTCCTCGCTGCCGTTTGCACCAAAATGCCCGAAGCTCAACTCGCCATCATCTTCCTCCCCATGTTCACCTTCAGCGCCGCCAACGTGAGTTACACTTCATTTCTCTGAGGCTTTTATCCAAAGAGACTGAAGACAATAAGTGCAGGAACCATAGAGTCCATAACTCTGGACAACAAGGGAAGTGCAGATGTATTCACTTCAAGCGAGACATACCATAATAACTGCTGATTAAATGCTAATTAAATTGAAGAATTATTACTTTTTTAAAATGTAAAAATTCTGACTTTTTTTAAAAATTCTGACTTTTTTCTAAAATTAGGACTTTTTTCTAAAATGCTGACTTTTTTCATTCAGAGACTCATTTTCAATTTTTAATGATTATCTTTAATTAAAAATAATATTTACGTCCTTTCGTTACCAGGCGCTGAAGGCAATCGTTGCCATGGACACGGCCGGCGTTGTTCTGGGATGGCGGTACTTCGACCACGCGGCGCATTTAGGAGGAGCGTTGTTCGGGATGTGAGTTCAACCCTCCATAATAATAAGAATAATAATATATACATAAAATGTTTGTGTAGTTAAAAAGAAAAAAAAGAAATTGACTACATTACCCATGATGCTCTCTGTCCCCTGCAGCTGGTACATCATGTTTGGTCACGAGTTGATCTGGAAGAATCGCGAGCCGTTCGTTAAGCTTTGGCACGAGCTGAGGACTGGGGGGGGGCGGGGCGGAGGAGGAGGGGGTGAGGGGGGGGCCGTGTGAGAGCCGCCGGGGCTGATGGGAAATAAAAAGCTGTAAAGATGTATACATGTACAGAATCTGGGTATTTATAAAAGCTGGTCACATGATGCATTTTTCTCTTTGTTGCGATGCTAGGACAGCCAATTAGAGCCAAGAAGGGGGGGGGGCGTCTAGGAAAAATATCTCAAAATGTACTTTATGTTCTGGGGATATTCCATATTATTTTTTACATATCTCGTGATTGTATGAGTTAAATCCCAGAAATTAATCCCTTTTTTGGGGTTAATTTATGGCTTGAATGATCCGTTTTATTTTGTAAATATTACTCAGAAAACAATAAACAGATCTCTTAATAATAAAAAATTCAGACTCGGTTCACATTTGTTTTTTTCAAAGGTCCCATGTCATGGCCATTTCTACTGATCATAGTTCCATTGTTGAGGTCTACCAGAATAGATTTACATTGTTCAATGTTCCAAACTCACACTGGTTTCTCACAGCATCTCTGTAAAGTATGTGTATTCACTCTCTGTCCTAAACGGTTTGTTGGAGCTCCGGCCCCCCCCCTCCCTATGAGCCCAGTGGCCGTCTGCGAAACCCAGCCCGAAACACACACACACCCGCAGCCTGGCTGGGAGTTTGTGTGTGTGCCCAGGCTGAGTTCCGCGGTGTCTCGCTCTCTCGCCGACCCCACACCAGTGAGCCAGCTCACAGTGTCCCGCTCCTCGCAGCAGCGAGCCTCGCAACGTCCCACCGATGTGTGTGTGTGAGGAAGTCCGCGGATTGGTCCAAATGTAACGGCTCCGCGGACGTAACGTACGTCACTATACCCGAAATACGTCACTACCCAAGAAGTAAACAATGGAAAAAGAGAAATCCCCAACGAGGCGTTCTGGGCAGCATAGACAGGTCTTTTCTGTGTTAGAGTTTTACTCGCTACAGGGTGTACTTTGAGGGTTTGAGACTCTGCAGACCGTTTACATGCAGAAAAACCTTCATAACACAAGGGGACGGGTAATAACCGGAAAAGCATGACATGGGACCTTTAACTTAAAATCGCTTTTTTTTTTCTCAGAGAATAATAAACACCTAGCAGGTACTCCGGACTCAAATTCTGGCTTTTTTCTGAAAATCTCAACAATTTGATTTTTTTCTGAAAATCTCAACATTTTGACTTTTTTCTGAACATTTTTAACATCTGACTTTTTTCAGAAAATTAAAGAATTCTGACTTTTTTCAGAAAATCTTTCAATTCTGACTTTTTTCAGAAAATTAAATTCTGACTTTTTTCAGAAAATCTTTCAATTCTGTTTTTTCAGAAAATCTCTAAATTCTGACTTTTTCAGAAAATCTGACTCTTTTTGGAAAATCCCAAATTCTTAACTTTTTCCTACGTGATAGGCTAAGGGGCGGGACATCTATAAGCTTGTTGACCAATCAACAGCGCCGGCCAGCTAACCAATCTGAGCAGACTGGGCTCTGGTTTCAGACAGAGGGTGAAAAGAGGCAGAATGAGAACAATAAAGATGTTGTTAAATCACCTCGTGATCAAATCGAAATAAGGAACTCACTAGATTTGTTTGTTTGTTTGAAAGATTAGGACTTATTATTTGGTTCTGTTTTTCTTAGGATTATTTATGTTTGCTGGTTTTCTTATAAATAAAAGTGTGAAAATATGAAATGCATCAAACAGACTTATTGCTTCACTGCATGTCTCGGTTCATTCCAACAGGTTTGGTAATTAAATAAATATCAAACGTATTGTGATTATATAAGAGAAGCTATATGTATATAAAGAGTCATCAATGTTAACATTTTAAATGTGCAGAAACTAAATCTATAAAGTTAAATATAAGGTTTCATAATAGAAGAAGCAGCAGACGCATATTCTAGCGTTTATAATTCAGATATATACATAATAACAACTAGGTGTTTCTAGAAAGACATCGTACGAGTCCTGACCCATGACGTAAACAAGATGTCTCCTGACGTAAACAACAACATGACGTAAACAAGATGTCTCCTGACGTAAACAACAACATGACGTAAACAAGATGTCTCCTGACGTAAACAACAACATGACGTAAACAAGATGTCTCCTGAGGTAAACAACAACATGACGTAAACAAGATGTCTCCTGACGTAAACAACAACATGACGTAAACAAGATGTCTCCTGAGTAAAAACAACATGAGTAAACAAGATGTCTCCTGACGTAACAACAACATGACGTAAACAAGATGTCTCCTGACGTAAACAACAACATGACGTAAACAAGATGTCTCCTGACGTAAACAACATGAGTAAACAAGATGTCTCCTGACATAAACAACAACATGACGTAAACAAGATGTCTCCTGACGTAAACAACAACATGACGTAAACAAGATGTCTCCTGACGTAAACAACAACATGACGTAAACAAGATGTCTCCTGACGTAAACAACAACATGACGTAAACAAGATGTCTCCTGACGTAAACAACAACATGACGTAAACAAGATGTCTCCTGACGTAAACAACAACATGACGTAAACAAGATGTCTCCTGACGTAAACAACATGATGTAAACAAGATGTCTCCTGACATAAACAACAACATGACGTAAACAAGATGTCTCCTGACGTAAACAACAACTGACGTAAACAAGATGTCTCCTGACGTAAACAACAACATGACGTAAACAAGATGTCTCCTGACGTAAACAACAACATGACGTAAACAAGATGTCTCCTGACGTAAACAACAACATGACGTAAACAAGATGTCTCCTGACGTAAACAACAACATGACGTAAACAAGATGTCTCCTGACGTAAACAACAACATGACGTAAACAAGATGTCTCCTGACGTAAACAACAACATGACGTAAACAAGATGTCTCCTGAGGTAAACAACAACATGACGTAAACAAGATGTCTCCTGACGTAAACAACAACATGACGTAAACAAGATGTCTCCTGAGGTAAACAACAACATGACGTAAACAAGATGTCTCCTGACGTAAACAACAACATGACGTAAACAAGATGTCTCCTGACGTAAACAACAACATGACGTAAACAAGATGTCTCCTGACGTAAACAACATGATGTAAACAAGATGTCTCCTGACGTAAACAACAACATGACGTAAACAAGATGTCTCCTGACGTAAACAACAACATGACGTAAACAAGATGTCTCCTGAAGTAAACAACAATGTGACATAAACTGCAACGTGACTCCGTCTCACGCTCTGTTTGATTCTCAGACTCATATTTATTATTATTTATTATTTTTTATTATTTTATAACTATACCGTTTTTGAGGAACAGAAATATGTTTTTTTGGCATCACTTTGACATTTTACGGGGAAAATCTGCATTTTGGTGAGAGGGTGCAGACAAATCCTCGATGTGAGTTTGGGTGGAGAGGGTAAAGATTAAAGTGCTCATTTTATGAGCGAAACTTGTGTATTTCCCAGATTCAATCATTTGTGACACAAATATTCTTGAACTTCGATTAAAGAAGTGAATTTGAAACAACAACAAAAAAAAACTGCAAAAAATAAGATATTCTGCTGGATCGAGAAAAGAAACTGATACACATAGATATGCACTGGTAATAAAGTCGCAAATCATTTTGTCTTCATGACTTCACATCCTGAGATAATAGGAACTCACAAACAAAAGGGAAGTTCGTGGTTTTAGTTTGAGAAATGAAGTTTTAGTCAAACATTCACTGGAAGCTGTTTGATGATCTGGAGAGAAGAGGATCAGTGATGAGCAAACATGGAGTCTGATAAACAGGTGAAAGTCCACACACACACACACACACAGTTTCTGTATACAACTGTACATACTGATCATAATACTGTGATACTGTCACTACTACACATCTTCATATTAAGAGGAATTAAAACTCATTCATTCAAAAAGATCTTCCCTAAAGTAAATAAGGTTTTTAATGAATAAGATATAGTGTATATGTAAGGGATAATTATCCCGCTTATTACACGGTCACACATCAAATAAACCAACGACTTGACTACCAATATTTATACAAAATAATCTTATCTGTTCCCTAAAGTCTTAGGGTTAGTAACCCTAAGACTTTAGTTCCACCTGGAGTAAATCCTCAAGCTACCCTGCAGTATACAAAGCCATTCAAACTAGCTGCACCTTTACCAGCTTTGAGAACACTTTCATGATCAATCATTATAAAACATATCAGATATATTATTCTGAAATGGACCAATCTGCACAATGACTACTTTTACTGTCGCTACTTTCACTATATTTTGATGAGAATACTTTTCTACTTTTACTTGAGGAACATTTTGAATGCAGGACTTTTACTGTAACAGAGTATTCCTACTCTCTGGTACTTCTACTTTTACTCAAGTACAAGATCTGAGTACTTCTACTTTTACTCAAGTACAAGATCTGAGTACTTCTACTTTTACTCAAGTACAAGATCTGAGTACTTCTACTTTTACTCAAGTACAAGATCTGAGTACTTCTACTTTTACTCAAGTACAAGATCTGAGTACTTTTACTCAAGAACAAGATCTGAGTACTTCTACTTTTACTCAAGAACAAGATCTGAGTACTTCTACTTTTACTCAAGTACAAGATCTGAGTACTTCTACTTTTACTCAAGTACAAGACCTGAGTACTTCTACTTTTACTCAAGTACAAGATCTGAGTACTTCTACTTTTACTAAAGTACAAGATCTGAGTACTTTTACTCAAGTACATGATCTGAGTACTTCTACTTTTACTCAAGTACAAGTTCTGAGTACGTCTACTTTTACTCAAGTACACTATCTGAGTACTTCTACTTTTACTCAAGTTAAAGATCTGAGTACTTCTACTTTTACTCAAGTACAAGATCTGAGTACTTCTACTTTTACTCAAGTTAAAGATCTGAGTACTTCTACTTTTACTCAAGAACAAGTTCTGAGTACTTCTACTTTTACTCAAGAACAAGATCTGAGTACTTCTACTTTTACTAAAGTACTATCTGAGTACTTCTCTCTGTTAAAAACAGAAACTCTCCTGCGAGTCGATCTGTTTGTTCAGGTCCAGGTCGTTGAACCTGAACCTGAAGGTCGGATCGGTCCATCGAGGCTCACAGAGAGAGAGGAGCTGCTGACGGTGAGAACTCAACTTTTTTAATGTAAACGTATTTAAAATCTGTAAACAGTACCAGCTGCCTCTTTACTTTGATATGGTCACTTTAAAAAAATATAATCTTACTTAGTTTTTTCTTTGCCACGGTGTACTACTCTGCTATTGTTTGAACTCATAGTGCCTTTTATAATGTATAACGTGAGCCTACTTTGTTGTTTTCTATTTTTAATAATACGTCTTTTCTCTTGTACTTTATCTGTGCTATATTTCTGCCGTTACAATAACGTATATTTCCCTGATTCTCATTCTGAAATACGTTTTTTTCATGTTAGAGAACGTTCTTTAAAAAGCTTTACTCTGGGAGGAAAGAGACGTTAGAAGTTAGCTGGAACAATAATAATACACTTTATTCATATAGCAACTTTCAAAACATAGTTACAAAGTGCTTTCAGTAACTTAAGGGACAGATAGTTTTACACACTCTGCAGTTTCGTCTCCGTGCTGCCAGT